>JBAMBM010000057.1:11200000-12400000 GCA_037043425.1 Hirtodrosophila duncani | reverse complement strand
TTGTGACTGCGCAAAATTGTTTTTAATGAACTTAATTAATTTTTGCTGCTGCTTCTTTTTGGCTGTCGCTTCACTTTTATGGGACTTTCTTTGACTTTTCATTCTGGCAATTTGTGCAGCTCTTTTTCTTCTTGTTTGATTGAGATAAGAACATGCCTGGTGGAGGTATGTGTGCTTTTGTGTGTGTGTGTGTGTGTGTGCATGTTCGTGCTCCTCAAAGGGAATGTGCTTTATGAAATTTTGGTATTATGATAATTGTGGAAATGCAAGGACAAGTCAGCTTTAAAAAAACAGGCATTCAAATTTGAGTTTGTTACTTAAAGAATACACGAGTTCATGATTTCCAACATGTGAGTGAATGGTAAAGCACTTTAAATAATCATTTTTTGATCAGACTATATGCAAAACTAGCTTGAAACCTTTTCGTGTTAGTAGGCTCAAGGTCTTTTGGATTGTTTTCTAGAAGCCTTTCAAATACTTTTAGAAGGGAGCGCTACTTCATTCAACAGTACAGAAAACACAAAATCCAAAGGTTGGAGCTTCGCCAAACTCTACAGTTGTTTCAAGAACCGCCACGGTCACTCATTCAAGACCTTGAGCCCACTGACATTAAAAGTTAGAATATTACAGAAGGCTAGCAAGTAAATTTGAAACTAGCTTAGTACCTTAACAAATTATACCCTGTTAAAACCAGCTCTGACTTCTCTTGCAGCCAGTTCTGAATCCGCTCTGAAAAAGCTTTCAATCAGCTTTCGATTTAGATAGAAATATATACATATATAACTCTATATCGTATACCATTAGCCTGTTTATTAAATTTCTATAGTTTCATATCTACTTTTATATCATATTTGTAATATCTTAGATAAACGGGGCAATACTTCTTTGGTGTCTCGGAACTTCGAGAGATTTCAGTTTTCGAATTTACATCGAATAGCTGCGTGCAATGTGAATGCCTTGATAGGATTGCCAGCACTTTTGTTGGATATTTATTTTCACTTATATTTTTGTGCGTGATGAATAAATTCAAGGCAATGTGGTAGGTCAATTGTTCATTTGGATTCATGTACCAGTCACCACAGCATGCTGAGGCTAGAGAATTCGTAAAATGCAAAATAAATACACTTTTTTATATAGAATTTTATACACAAATGATGCAAATGAATTAGAAAACAATATTGCTTTTAATATTAAGCTGAAAATATTTATATTTAACCAAAACTCTAAGGAAACACTACAGCTATCAATCCAATCAAAATAGTTTTCTGTGACACCAAGATTTCAAATTCTTTTGGTATTTTTGTGAAAGAGATAGTGTTAAACCTTTTGCAAATTGGTTCATCGTTTTATCAATTTCATAACATATTAGCAGCTGAATTGACAAATGGCACTTCTCCTTCCATAGCTTAGGCTTACATGTACAGCACTTTATACATATAAGTTAACAGATAACACTCAACTTATGAAATATCCTATATAAGTTTATATCATAAGTTAAAGAACAGCCCTCGCAATTGCGGCGCTGCATACTTTGCATGAGCGCGCTATAGCTGCAATGGTCAGCGGCGGTGACCGGACACTTTTGCTTTGCTACAAGAGTTTCCGCTATTGCCGAGGATTTTGCTGAGTCGGCTTGCCGATCTTGACATTATGGCGTGATGCGAGCTTTGGCTTAGCTTAAGCGAAATATGTTTTGTATTAAGAAGTCAGTTCCGAATACAGCGCTCTTCCAATAAGTCGCTAATATAAATTATCACTCCAACACTCCCGAATACAACAACAACGTCTTATCAGTTTTACAGCTGCAGCCGCCAACGGCGATAAGCGCATTCCTTTGCTATGCAGATTTCGTTATTGCGCTTAACTTAACATGTTGTTATGCTTGCAAGTTTTCTTATCTTGAATTGAGCTCCTAAGAAATCTTATGTTAGTTTGGTTCAATAAGAGCTATAGTTTACCTCTCAACATAATCTTCAGCCACAACTGGACTGGAAGAATATTAATTTATATATAGATGTATCGGTCATTCATTCAAAAGTTGAACTAATATAAGTAGCATATTTATATAATATTTTATAGGATATTTAACTGATGACAATTTCAAACTCAAATACAAATACACCAAGCTTAAGTACAAACTTCATTCAATATAAATCAAGCAACAAATCAAAAATTACTTAATAATTTCTCTGTCTTCTTTACAGCGACGAATATTCGATACCAGATCACAGGCGGTAACATAGGCAATGCCTTCGCCGTACAGAATACAACCGGTGTTATCTATGTGGCCAATCCTTTAGACTACGAAACGCGGCCAAGAGTAAGTAGATATATCTATCCCCCACCACCACCACCGCCACCTACACCGCCCGCTTAACACCACAACTGTTGACAGAGACAGCTCAACTTTTCTTCTAGTTTTTTTTTTTTTTTTGTTTGAATTGTCTACAAGTTGCAGTATTTTTTAGGGGAAGCACATATACAATATATGTGTGTACTTTTTTCCTTGGTTGAAGGCTCAACTTTTGGCTGTTGCATGCATAATTTATGTATATATTTTCTGTGTGCTGCTGCGGCTCCAATGATTCCAGCCAGTATAAGCAAATATGCAAAACTAGGCAAAACTTTTACAGACCAGAGACAAACTTTACAACACGAAAGACAAAAAAATTTAATCAAAAAAAATCCCCAGCACATGAAAAATTCCGAAAATAAGAAATATTCATATGTGTGTGTATGCGTGTGTGTGTGTGTGTGTGTGTGTGTATGTGTGAGTGTTGAAATGCGTGTTGTAAAAATTACAACAACTAGAGCTGTACAGCTGTCGTTACATTTTTAACAAACACACACACACACACACACACGCATACCAAAAAATAGCACAGACAATGTCCTTTCCTACTCTACCCCTCCCCCACCCAGCACACTAACAGCTTGTTTTGGCAGCCGTGTTCAGCTGTCAAAGCCTTTGCCATGCAACAAGCAACGTCAACGGCAACGGCAACGGCAACGGCAACAGAACACAGCATAGAAACATGTGTTGCAGAGAAATAAGCTCTTGTGGTAGCAAAAAATGTGTGGCTCCCATTTATGTGATTTGACTTTTGTTTTTACGACCAGCAAGGGAGATAGAGGGGGACAGAGAGAGAAAGGGAGAGAAAGAGAGCTGCTTTGGCAACAATAAAAATTTCTACAAAAATTTCTAGATAAAACTGCTGTTCGCTTTGCTTTACTTTACATTGTTTGCCTCGTCAGAGTTTTGGAAATAATTTGTTCTAATTTCTATAACAATTAAATTGTCCTTTTTTTATTTCCAGTACGAGCTACGCTTGGAGGCAACGCGAAATCGTAAGAACAACTACACCACCGTTGTGATAAATGTACGCGATGTCAATGATAATCCACCGGTTTTCGATCGTCAAACATATCGCACCCAAATCACTGAAGAGGATGATCGCAATCTGCCCAAACGCATTTTGCAGGTAAGCAAAAGGACATGCTTCACTTTCGTAAATATCCGAAAGGCCTGCATAATTTTCGGGACAATTTTTGGCAAGCCGCCTGCAAGCATGCCATTGTATTTTGTATTTGCGCCTTAATGCAATTTAAATATGGTGGAAAGGGGTGGAAAGGGAGGGGAGAAGAAGAAAGGCGGAGTGTTAACCCAAACAATGCATGCAATTTGCATAAAAAGCCGAGCAGGCCCAAAAAAACAAACAAGCAAACTGCGTGAGGCGGCCAGGCCACTGCATGCTGTGGCAACCAGCAAGTGGGCAGCCCCAAATAAGAAGACAAGCGCCTGGCCAGGGCCAGACCAGCAAGCTGTAAATGCAAAATGCAAAATGCAAAATAAATACAACATTCATTAATAATAATGTTGATAGTTGCGCAATGGTGGCCACACACACAGTACGCCATGTGATATATATATGTATATATCTGCTTGCAACAGCAACTTTTATTTAAGTCATAAATTACAACAATAAAGCACACGAGATGCCACACAGAAAATCTTTTTACCCGCGTATTATATATGTATGTACATACATACATACATATAAGTATGTATGTGAATGCAATGAATGCTCTTTCTTTGACAAAAGAAATTTTTTTATATTTTCAATTCATTTGAAACAGATCAAATAGCTTAAATATCGATTGGTAGAAATTGCTTTTATTGGTTAACCTATGAAATTGGCCATTAAAATATAAATGGATTCTTTTATGGAAGGGAAGGGAAGGCAATCTAGTAAAATTTTTAATTAGAAATTGAAATTGAAATTCAAAGACAATGAAAATCTATGCGCGAGTTAGCAAATTTTGAATCAAAAGATTTGGCCTGAGGAAATTTGATGCTGAGAAAAGAATAACCAACTCACGATCTTGAGCCCACTAACCCAAGCAGTATGATTCCTTTATTTATTTAAATTCTGCTGGGAATGAGATCAAATGTTTATATAGACATACAAATATAGTTTTGGATCATAAATCACAAACTTAAGACTGAAAATGTCTACAAATCTACAAATCTGGCAAACAGAAATGTAGTTTGTTGCTCAGTTTCTGGCAGTAAACTTTACATATCGATAGCTTCCTAGATATATATCGTTTGCGGAACCTCTTGTAACATTTTGAAATCTCTATAGTTTCCTCATCTATAAGACGCATATTTCTATGTCCGTTTTCGATCGTGTGGGGAATTCTGCGTACACTCGAGAACACATTTGTGAAACTCTCTTTACTCTCTCTTGCAGTCTTAGATCTTGAGAAAAAAAACTATTTGATCATATTTATATGAGCATGTGTGGATGCTGTTGTACGCTTCAGAATGGTTGCCTAAAATAGGTGTACATGAGCGGCCAAGCAAGAATGAAATACCAAAGGCCATATAATTTTGGTCCTGTGCTAAGAATGAGGGATGGCCCAAGGCCTACATTATACCATTAAAGCTCTCCTTACTAATCTGGCTGATCCATTTCTGTTTAATATAATTTTTTATTAATATTATTATGTAATAAAGAAGCTTTCTCAGCCTCATAATGATTCCACTTTACCCATTTTTCAAGCCGCAAAAGAGCATAAATTTTTATCAACTCGTTTCATTTTTAAAATATAAATTAAAATTGCACAACTCAACGACAGGCACAACAACCGAGCAACACCAACACCAACAACAGCAACAACAACAACAACAGCTGCAACATAAAGGCGAAATTTTTAATTACACATTTATGTTCAAGTGAAATATATTGAGGCCTGGCGCCAAGTCGATTCAATGCAATTCGAATCGAATCGATTCTCCGCCCGACTGCCAATAAAAATGCCAGTAAAAAGAAAAACCAAACACAAAATGAAACACAAAGAATAAAGTATTTGTGCATGATGATGAGGGTGCAACAGAGAGAGAGAGAGAGAGAGAGAGAGAGAGAGCTCAACTGTGGCATACTTTATAAACTTGAGCCTTGATAGTAAAAGACAGATCGCTACAAATTAATATAATGATCGACAATATGATCTTCCGATCTTCTGTGTGTCCTTCTGTAAGGTTAGATCTTTTGATTTACTTTACGGGATATATATATGCCTGTGAGCCAAATATTGAGCAGGATTTCAAAGGTTTTCATAGTATAGTGAAATTGAAATGATAAAATCCTTTGATATTAGAGGAATCCGCATAATCAACACCGTACGAAAGGCCAGACATATATTTTATAGTGGATTCTGAAATTCCTGGTATTGCATAAGCTATAGCAGCAACTTAACCACAATGGGTAGAACCACGGTAATGTCTTCAACACCTTTTTAACCAAATTGATTTTTGTGCAGCTTTGGCTTGGCTTGCAGAAGGTATGGATTGTGGTGGGGTTGGGTTGGGTTGGGTTGGGCTTTGAGGGAAAATGAAATGCAAATATTTTTGTTCTTCTTGTGCCGAAAAATGCTTTTAAATTATGCATGCCAATGTGGCCAGGCATATATATTTGTGTGTGTGTGTGTGTATGTGTGAGTGTGTGAGTGGAAGAGAGTTTTTCAAAGAACATTGGCATTATCATGCCCAATCTGCAAGTCAACCCACTGCTTCCAACGACACCCACCTCAGCCTCACCCAACACACACACACACACACACCCACACACTTATACACATATACAAACATATACGGCGGGCAATAATAATGGGCAGACAATGAAAGCACGTAGACAACGCTTTTGTCATATCAAACTGTGCTGAACATTTAACGTAAATTGTTGTAAATTGTTGTAAATTGTTGTAAATTATTGTAAATTGTTAAGGCTAGCAAAGGAACGACAAGTTTGTGTGTGTGTAAGTGTGCAGGGGAGGAGAGGGCGGGGCGTAAATTGCAGGCACTTAACATGCAACGCGGCATAGCATTTAAAAGTCCTTTGGACAAAAAAAGCTCAGGCAATTCTTGCTTTATCAGGCCTCTGACAAAGAGAACTCTAGTTAGAATATGAAAGAGCCTCCTGCTCCACTTTCAGCTCACATTCATATATATTTTTTTGTTTTTTTTTTCTCATTGTTTGCACATTTCCCTGCGGTTTGGAGACCGCACAGAGAGCAGAAACACTGTCATAATTGTTTTAATTGGTCCGACAAGTGTTTGATGGCTCCGATTGTTTGTCTATCTAGGAGTAAAGAGTGAGTAGGCGGCAGAGGCATACAGGAGGAGATAATTGGAATTGGTAGAAAAGAATGTAACTGGCTGAAGTATTTCTCCACAGCGTTGATGGTGAATTCTGAGTACTGCATCAAAAGCCATTTGTAGATGCTGAACAAAAATGTAAGCCTATTACTCTCAAGAGTGGAGCTTAGGCAGGCGTAACTCTAATCGAAAGGCATTGAAATAATTTGGCTGTCAGACAATGGCTCTAATCTACGGCTAATACTTTATCACTATGGGAAAATATGATCTCAGCCAGGCTTGATTGGTGGTAAAATTCAATCACTTTTTTGTCACAGCAGACAAATGTAATCTCTTAAAGAGAATATTAGAAGCATCTTCTTGAAATATCCAACAGTTTAACCAGATTCACTCATATCAATCCATATTGTAGATATCGTATATTCGTCGTCCAAAATTGGCATGACAAAAATATATGTACATATTTCCATTACATTTGCTCTACATATGAAGATTTTTTATTTCATTAATTGATTTGTTCCACCAATTGTTCTTTGGGGGTAAGAAAATCAGCCCGGCTCTAGGAAGTCTTGGGCAAAATTATCAGAAAATTACTTTCATACAATCACATAATATTTTGTGGCATTTTTTAATAACGTTTATAATTTATTAGAAAATTCATTAGCAGATTTATTACATTTTACATTTTATAGTCATTTTTCTCCCATTCAATGAAGTTTTCTATTTCTCAATTGTATCTTTAAAAGTGAATCTTCAATAAAACTTGCCTTAAAACAAATATTTGAATAACATCAAATTCAATTTCAAAACTCCAAAACTATTAATCCTACAAAGATAACAAGAAACATGGGAAAATCCCAAGGTCTTAAACGAGCCAAATGTTAGGATAGAAATCAATGAAATATCTGGCAGAAACTTAAAGCGACTGAAAAACTTTGAAAACTTGTTGGCTATTAGAAAAGAGTTTGAATGTCTAAAGAGTCTAAAAGTATATCAAATTTTGGCTTTCAGAAATTTAATAAAATTAATTTAAAGTCAAAAAGAATATTTTATATTCTCACTAAAGCTCAAGCAATCCCTAAAGAGAAAATTCTTTAAAATTATAAATTAATTCTTATGAACAGAAGCAAGCAATTTTCAGTAAGAAAAACACATTTTTATTTAATTAATTTTATTGAACTCCTTTTTACATATCCTTAAACATAAACAACCTTAGCTTTGTCTTGCTTTGCCTTTCAATTATTCAACATTGAGCCTTAGTTTATCCTCATTACTTTATTTGTATTCTAATACGGGCGCATTATCACCAGCTCTATTGAAATACTTTATCCTTTATCAATCAATTGTCTCACCCTCTTCTTTTATCTTGTATCTCTCTCTGTATCTCTCTATCTCTGTTTCCTAGAAAGATCCCTATCAGTTTGTTAACTCGCCAAAAACTAGCCGCCAATTTGCCCCACGAGTCCTGTAAAATATTCCCCCCTCAATGAAGCTCATGCCTAGCCATACTTATAACCATTTATATCAACCACAAGAAACAAAGCAAGCTGAATAAAAAAGTAGAATATGAAAAGGAAAACCAAATCCGATTGAATAATTACATAAATCTCGGATAATATTAGCATTTTTTATTTGTCGTACAGCATAAAAAAAATACAAAATACAAAATCGAAGCATAAATTTGCAGAGAAACCAGCAGGCCACGCCCCCATTCAAATGGGCCCCACTCGCTGTGCCTTTTATAGGACATTTAAAGGTTTTTTGCTCATTTGCATAGTTGATTTATGGACTCTCAGACTTTATGCTGTAAGCAAAGGTCTGGACCGGCCACCAAAAGGAATCAAAAAAAAAAGGGGGGGACACTCGCCTGGAGATTTTCTTGTTGCCATTTTGGCTTTACTTTTTAATGCAGTTTTCTTCTCCTCTTTTCATTGCAGGTGACGGCCACTGATGGCGATGTAGATAGACCAATAAATATTGTATATTTCCTAACTGGCCAGGGCATCGACCCTGATAATCCAGCCAATAGTAAATTTGATATAAATCGCACCACTGGCGATATATTTGTGCTCAAGGTAAGCGTTGCTCCTGCTCGTGCTCGTGCTCATAGTTACAGAATGCACTTATTTCCGGTCATAAAATAACACAAAAGCCCAATGAATGCCAGTCAAAACTGTCGGACTCGGACACTGTCGACGGCACCCAAGCTGTGAGCTGTGCAAAATGGCCAGCCATCATTTTATATTTTCTCTGTTTCCTTCTTTTATATTTTGTTTCATGTATTTTCAGCTGCTGAAAAGCTGTTGATGGTTGGGCATTAAGAACAGGTGGCGGGGCCATGGCGACAGTTTACAATTGAGCCGCAGTTTATGCTTACACAATAGCACAGTTTATTTTGCGCAAGGACTGGAAAGGACTCATAAAAAATATATGAAATGGTAGCAAACAGCAAAACAAGTGATGGGTTTATAGTGCAGAATTTTAAATACCCTTTGAAATGTTGAGAAATATTATTCATTGGCAGGGGCATAGTAGAACCTGGCTCTGGCTGATAATTCTTTGTTAATTTGTGAAGACAAAGATAGTCAATAGCTAGCTGAGGATGAGTGAGAATGCGGCAAGGAAGTCACTTTAATGATTAAAGCAAAGCTGGGGACTTTAGTCATATATGTAGAAAACTTAGCCGACAATCTTATCCCCTAAACGTTGACCAAATAGAGACGCTTAAGGCCATTCAGATCGTAGATTCCGACTTCCATATTATGGGCAGTCATTTGTCCCTCGAAACCTCACTCAACATTTAGAATAGCAATGTTGACCGGGGTCCTCCAGCTCCAGATCTTCCAAGAAGGTCTTTCCGTTTCCTATTAGCAGTAGTTTTCCATGCAAAGTAAGCCTCACAATGATCAGACTGGTAGATATATGGACTGCCGTTGTCCCAAATTAACAATGAAACTATACAAATGTTCCCCAATTCTTTCATATATTTCTAAAATTAGTGTGAAAACCAAAATTGTGATACAAATTGAACCTTGAAAAGTCCCCTTAAATCATAGAGTATATAGCCCCAGCAATTGTATATATCTCCTTTTTCCTATACATATCAAAAGCCATCTCACATGCCTTTAATAAAATAGCTACAAAAACAACCTTTATACAGCTGGCAATAATTTCATACGCCCCGTTGACAAATAAAATGCCCATGCTCAACCATAAACCGGAAAGCTGTGGAAAATGTTTACAATATTTAACACTTTTTGGCGGCTGATTTTGATTGCTCTCTCTCCCCTTCTCTCTCTCTCTCTCTCTCTCTCTCTCTCTCTCCTTCTCTCTGTGACACTCCTCTGCTATTTCTGGCCAATGGGCGGATGGAAATTGTAAAGCTTTTCATCGCGCTTCGGTGGCGTATGATTAATTTAAAAAGTGTGTCAAACCGCAATACAAAGAGCACACCAAAAGCGACATTTAGAAGCGCACTGAAAAAATAAACTACCAACGTTTTTTGGCATGTCACTTACATAGACTCCAATTAATTTCAGACAAAAGTCCATAAAAAAGGGCAACAGCAGGAGCAGCCAGGATTGCCGGGGTATCCAGGGTTGGCAAAAACGCAACGTTTTCAGCATTAAATGTTGAGCATTTGCAAATGCTACTGCTATTGCTGTTGCTGGCGGCTTGCTGTATTTGTTTTATAGTTTGTGGGGTAGGTGGGGATGTGTGGGCATGGGCATGGGTGTGGCATAGTGGTGTGTGGGTGTTGTGTGCGCGTTTCCTGCAACAGCATGTGGCATTTGTGGCTTTGACGCCCAACAAGCAACCAAGCCACATGTAAATGACATTCGTCGTTTCGTTATTCGCCATTCGCCGTTCGCCGTTCGCCAGTCGCAATTCGTTATTCGTTTTCGTTATTGGCGCATAAAATGAAGTGCGAGTGCGAAATGAATGAAAGGAGCATCAGGAATGCTGCTCCAGGAACCTGGATGGAGGGGAGGGATGCCTTCGAAATGTGTGAGTGTTTAGCGAACTGCATAGCGGCATTTAATTTGTAATTGCAATTACATTTTGCGTGTCACGTGGCAACTCAGGCACGTTTTTTCCTACGAGTATCTGCATATGCTTTGCCAGAGCTTTAATTAAGCAAACAGCTATTTCATTGCCAGAGAGGAGGCTTTTATTGCTGCCATTGAAATTGAGGTTGCGGTCAACATGGCCATGTAAAAAACTCCATGAATATATTTAAATAAATTCGTGAAAAAGTCTGTTTTAAATATTTTAAATTAGCCAGCACAGAAAATGTGGGGGAAAATATGGAAATAGTTTAATGAAGCGAATGCATTGGCCAACTCAGGTGGATGATTTCAGAGCCCGGCAGGATTGCAATCAAGATGTTAAGTTCATTCAAAACTAAGTAGTCATTAGTACTGGAATTAATGACTACTTGCAGCAGTCGAACAATTTTCACACCTCAATAGACAGAGATAGACAGAGGAAGCATGCTTATTAACTCTCGCTCTTGCAGCCATCTCTGAGAGGGTCTTTGCATCCGCTTAATACAATGACTACTTGCCAATTTTCGTGTTGACCGAGGAACAAATATCAGTCACTCCTAAAAGAGGTCTTAAACTGCCAAAATCACTTGCAAAAGTAATCATTTGTATGACAGCGAATGTAGTCATTACATTGCCTTACAACCTACAACTTACCATCACCTCTTCCATCCTTAAATCCAATGCATTTCAATTGATTTGATGGCATTTATATTGGCCTAAGCCATAAGACAGACAGACAAACAGACAGACAGACAACCGATTGCATATTGGATGGCTTCATTTAATGGGCAAATGTTGCTCAAGCAAACCAAACCTGTCTGCAAATACATTAAGCTATGTCACTGCCGGCAGCGAACTACTAGGGGCACGTCAATAACAGGAAAAGAGGCGGGACTGACCAGGATAGCACAAACAAACAAACACAACGGCTTAAGGCAGACAGGAATAGAATCTAGGACATGTCCATATCCATATCAAAAGCAGTGTTCGAGTCCTGTCTCAGTTACAGATTTGCTGGCAGGCATAAAATAATTTGCAAAACCAAACAAAACACAACAAGCAAACATTCAGTTGACAAATCAAACGCAATGTCGGCACACTGGTTCCAAGCATTGAGAAAAGATGGTTGAAACAAAACGAATTCTTGAAATTTCCTTTGAAAAACTTATTACAAATTTGATTTCATTCTTGTTGGAAATTTCTTGATGCATTTCCACTGTGCCAACAGCAAAGCCACATCCATATTTTGCCCCAGTGTTCAGAATGTTCAGTGTAATTCTATTTTAACTGCCACCCGCAGCCCTTGGACCGTGATCAGCCCAATGGGCGTCCACAATGGCGTTTCACCGTCTTTGCCCAGGATGAGGGCGGTGAAGGTTTGGTCGGCTATGCGGACATTCAAGTTAATCTCAAGGACATCAACGACAATGCTCCGCAGTTTCCGCAGGGCGTCTACTTTGGCAATGTGACAGAGAATGGCACAGCCGGCAGTCCGGTGATGACAATGTCTGCCATCGACTATGACGATCCCAACGAGAGCACAAACGCCAGACTAATCTATTCGATTGAGAAGAATGTCATTGAGGAGGAGACCGGTGCGCCCATCTTTGAAATTGAACCCGAAACGGGTCTCATCAGGACAGCCGTGTGTTGCCTGGACCGTGAAAGGACGCCGGACTATTCCATACAGGTGGTGGCAATGGATGGCGGCGGCCTCAAGGGTGAGTTAAGCAGCAAATTCTTGAATTAAATTCTTAAATTTCTATATTTTTTTCTTTGCATTGCAGGCACGGGCACCGCTTCCATACGTGTGAAGGATCTGAATGATATGCCACCCCAGTTCACCAAGGACGAATGGTTCACGGAGGTGGATGAGACCAATGGCACCTACATACCCGAAACGCCCATCCTCACTGTCACAGTGCAGGATGAGGATGAGACAAACACTTTCCAATACAAAGTGGTGCCAAATAGCGGCTTTGGAGCCGACAAATTTGCCATGGTGCGCAATGCCGATGGCACTGGCTCTCTGAAGATCATCCAGCCGCTGGACTATGAGGATCCGCTGCAAAGCAGCGGCTTTCGCTTTCGCATACAAGTGAACGACAAGGGCGAGGATGGCGCGACGACTTCAGGCAATGACAAATACCATGTGGCCTACTCCTGGGTGGTCGTCAAGCTGAGGGACATCAACGATAATGTGCCCAAATTCGATCGCGAACACATCGAGGTCTCCATCTATGAGGACACAAAGGTGGGCACTATTCTAGAGCAATTTCGTGCCACAGATGCGGATCAGGGTGGCCATTCCAAGGTCAGCTATAAGATTGTGAGGGCCACAAATCGCCGCCGGCAGTTTGCCATCAGCAACAAGGGTGCTGTGAGCATACAGAGGCCACTGGACAGAGAAACTCTAGATCGCCATCACATACAGGTGCTGGCGATTGATGATGGCAATCCGGCCAGAACAGCAACGGCCACTTTGACAGTGATTGTGAAGGATGTGAACGATAATGCGCCGACCCTGGCACAGGACTATCGACCCACATTACCGGAGAATGTGTCGGGCAGGAAAATCATTGAAGTGGCTGCCAAGGATTTGGACGACAAACAGCGTGGAAATGCGGGGCCGTTTACATTTCGGCTAGATCCATTGGCCAGTGATGAGATACGAGCCGGTTTCAAAGTTGAATACGACCGCAGTAAGTTGAGCAAATCATATTTATAAGATATATATACATATTTATAGAAAACTATATAAAAATTCATAAAAAAAAATGAATGTTTAGCTTAGTTCCACATGGTTATATGTCGCATCTTTGTCTCGAATTTGAATTCCTTTAGATTTTCGTCATTTGCAAAACTCCAAATCTTATGTAGGCCATCGAAATCTCTTATTTCTCGTCTATCAATTAGTATATTCATCGAGTTATAACACAATTTCGGTCTTTAGTGAATTCTCTTGAAAATCGAAAAGTCAATTTGCAAGAACTTTTCCTTTGTACTTCTAATAATACATACATATATATTGTGCCTAATCGAACTGACGTTGCATGTAAGAGCCCTCAACTAATCTACTTCATTGCATTTACACACTCACACTCACACACGCACACCCAAAACCCCAAACCAAACTCGCATTCAAATTCAAATCCAAATCCAAACCAAAACTTCACTTCACTTCATTCAACGAAACTGCCACACAATCAGAATCCAAATCCAAATCCGAACCGAACTCCAAATCAAATGCTAAAACCAAAGTCGAAACCGAATGCCACTGTGTGTTTGCATAGTAATGGTGATTGAATTATGTCCCTCCCAGACTTCGACTTCACAATCAGCATCATCAGCATTGTTTGTGCACGGACTTGAGTTAGTTACCATTGCCAAAAAAAAACAAAAAAAAATCCAAAACAAAAAGAGAAACCCATGAGAAAAAAATCCAAAAAAAAAGAAGAAGGAAATTCTTTTGATGACGACTCGACTCTCTGACAATTTCAATGCGTTTTGGTTTTGGGCCTCTTTTTGTGTGTCAATTTCTTTTGAATAAAGAAAAACTAAATAGACCACTTGGTATGTAAAAGACTAAAAGGCAAAGGCTATCCACATTTATTTCAGTTCTAACATTTATTTGCCAATTTGTCTCTCAGAAAGGAATTCCAATAACTTCATAGGAGTGCAAGAAATGCTTCACAAATTTCATCATCGAATTCTTGTCCAATAACTGACATTTTAGTAGAAATTTATTTTCCAAAGTAAAAGATTATTTTCGAATTATTTCCAGCTGTTTGTTTTGTTTGTTTTATGGCAAGGCCGATTCTCTCTTTAGAAGTCTTTAGCTATTATTCAGGAATGACAGGCCCATGGGAATTATATCACTGAGACGGAAACTTGGTTCAGCTTTATTTATATTATGGAAATTTTGTGTAATTGGCGAAATAAAGATAATACAGAATTATTTTAACTATCTTATCATACCCTCTATAAGTGTCTGGATATGACGAAGTTGTTTAAATTATATATGTGAGGCATTTGGAATCTCTTCTTTTTAATTCAATATTTCTAGAGCAACTAAAGTTCCTTTAAATAAGCCTGAATTAATCCAATTACCTACCTAACTTTCATACAGTTTTGTTGATAATGTTGAGAAGAATTTTTTTAAAGAAGAAGATTTATTTTTTTTAAGAATTTTGGAAACTATCCATCATATATAAGAGAATCAACCAAATCCTTTGATATACTTGTCGTGGATCATTTCAAAAGTTTTTATACAAAAATTCGTTTAATTATAATTATTTCTCATATGAAAGACTAAAATTGTTCCCATATTTATCGTAAGTCTTCCATGTTATAAGCCATAGAAGTAGTTAATCTATTTAAGAGTCTTGCTTAGGTGAATTTTGGATTAAATTCATAGGCAAAACACCCAAAGAAATCTAAGTTGGCACATCAAGACGTCAAGTACCTCTACCGCATACCAAGAACCCTAAACAGAAAAAAAGTAGACTTAGACAAAATCATGAAAGGAAATAATATTTAAGCTAAAAGGCTGCCAACAGCAGGACACCCTTTGCTGATATCGTTAGTAGTAGGCACATTTACATCTGCTTACTTCTAATTTAGATAATCGTGAACATTGTGAAGACGTCTGCCGACTTTTGAAAAGCCTACAACGATATCAAACATGGAGATGCCAACTTTTGAAAATATTTATAATATTCGTTAAGTAAACAAGATGTATAAATACTGACTATACTTTTACAGAGAGTATGGAAATGTTGTCACGATATTTATAAGGCCTAGAAGGAAGCATAAAGTTCTTTCATTTCCAATACAAAGTGGTGCCAAATAGCGGCTTTGGAGAAGACAAATTTGCCATAGTGCGCAATGCCGATGGCACTGGCTCTCTGAAGATCATCCAACCGCTGGGCTATGAGGATCCGCTGCTATTTTTTTTCAGCAGGACAAGCCTAGGCGATATAGCCATATCCGCGTGTCTGTCAAACTGTCTGTTTGTCCGTCTGTTTCTAAGCAAACTACTTTCTCAGTTTTAAAGCTAGCGACATGGAATTATCACCGTAGGTTTCTTTTTGCTGTAAGCTCAAAATCATAAAGAACGGACATAACATATGTTATATGTGATAGCCCTGTGATCTGTCTCTCTAACTCACAAACAACTCCAAATATTTGAAGGTAATTAGAAAGAATATGCTTTGCTGCCTATTGCTATAGCTGAAAGACTTCTTCTTTTAGACTTCTAAGTTTTCTTTCCTTTCTAAAGTTCTGCAAATTAGCTATCCCCCCTTCTATAAATTCATAAATTTAATTAAAATATTTAAACATCTTAGTGTGTCGGCTTGGACTTGGAAAGTCAACGATATTCCATTCTCCCTTTCTTATCAAATTATATATTTATATTTATATAATTTACATTTTCTCACAGCTTGCAATTATAAATTTCATTCACAAATTTATAGCTGACAAAATAAATATTTGCTAATTATCTTTATTGAAATCTTCTAACACCCGCTGAAATGTCCCACTGTATTTTGGGGGTGTCACCTGAGTGCCCGAATCTGAACACCGTTTTTCAATTTTCTCACATTTCTTTTGTTTTTTTGCCTTTGCTGTTTGAGTTTCAGGGCAGGCACACTTTCGCCCAAAGGTCAGGTCATCCCTTGAGATTGTCTTGCTTTGTTTCTGCTGTGTTTTGTGCGTACACGTGCTTAGGTTTCAGCTTGCGCTAAAGGAAAGGTTTTGTGCGTCCCTTTGCCTTTTGTTTTTTATGCGCTTCTTAATGAAAAATAAATAATTGATTGCAAACCGAATTAAATTATTTGGCACTTAGTACAAAAAACGTCGGCGCAAACAACCAATGAATAAATAAAAAAAAATAAAATTAAAATTCGCGGAAAACGAAATAATATTAATTTGCATAATTACTTAAATGAGATGCGTAATTAGTCTGAAATGCAATATTTTATATACATAACTGTAATTGTAGCCATAAATTGTTAATTAAGCTAAATGCTAAATGCATTCAATATGTCTGTGTGTGAGTGTGTGTGTGTGTGCTTTGTTGCGCCAAACAACAATTCATTGTCGCATGTCGAATTTGTTTAATTTTAAAAATTATTATTATTGCGCATCGAATTGAAAGATTAATTATGCGAAAAGCTTTGCATATTTTAGGTTCCCTTTTCAGTTCGGGGGAGCATTTACTGTAGAGGGTAGGGGTGGAGAGGTGAGGTTGTGTCGTAAGAAGGATTATGGACATGTGTTTCGAAATCGGATAGATTGTTGCGGTTACGAAATGCGTTAAAATTGTGAAGGGAAATCAAAGTAATTACAAAATGTTGTTCTAAATTTTATTATATAAATTTTTAAAAAATATTTTTAAATAAGAACTAGCAGGCTTGAGGTCAGTAGTTAGTAAAGAACTTTGATTAACCATTACCCAGCTTAGATATGTGTATTAGAAGTCCGACGGAGAATAGTTATTTGTTTATTGTTTGTTAAATTAAATGTTATAATTAATAATTTAAGATAATTTTAGTCACTTTTAGAGATTCTAAGTAAAAGTGTCAAACATATGCAAAGCTTTTAAGGCTCCACAAAGCTTTTAACGGCGATTCTTTTAAGATTTGCCTAGAGCATGAGTTGCTTTCCAACATTATAATATAAAATAAAATTCAACTCACTAAGGCAAAACTGACTGAATCAGCCCCAAGACTGCCTTGAGACATAGATTCATCTGTGCTCACCTTGCAGCTAAAGGAAAGCTTCAACTCTATGTCTGACTTAATTTTCCTCAATTTATTTGGAAATAGGTCTTAGAGGGTTAATAGTTTGCTTTTTTCTACATTCAACATTCTCTTCTCATTTGTGAACTTATGGAACATTCCTTTTTCTTCGCAGGAGGCGACAATGGCAATGGTGTGGCCATCATCTCCAGTCTGCGTCCCTTCGATCGTGAAGCTCAGAAGACCTATGCCATACCCATTGAGATCAAGGATAATGGCACACCGGCCATGCGAGGCACCAGCACTCTCACCATCACCATTGGCGATGTGAATGATAACAAAATGTCCTCGGGCAGCAAGTCCGTACTGGTGTACAATTATCAAGGACAGTCGCAAGATACGCAAATTGGTCGAGTGTTTGTCAACGATCCCGATGACTGGGATGTGCCCGATAAGAAGTACTACTGGGAGGCGCAGGAGCATCAACGCTTTAAACTGGACACGGATACGGGCATACTGACCATGCGGGCGGGCACACGCCGGGGTCGCTATGAGCTCAAATTTAAGGTCTACGATCGGGAGCATGGCCAGGAAGATATACCAGCCAATCTGAGTGTGACGGTGAGGGACATAACCACCGAGGCTGTGCAACAGGCGGGCTCCATGCGTTTGGCCCACATCACTGATGAGGATTTTGTAAGAACCTGGAATCCCATCAAGGCCCAATTGGAGGCCTCTAAGCTGGAGAGATTTCGAAATAAGCTGGCTGAGCTGCTCTACACGGATCGCGAGAACGTGGATGTATTTAGTGTCCAACTGAAGTCAGACTCACCCTTTCCCCTGACGGATGTGCACTTTGCGGCCAGGTCGGCGCATCAGCAGCCCTACTTCAAGGCGGTGCGCTTGAATGGGGTGGTGCAAATGCATCGCGAGGAGATCGAGCAGGATGTGGGCCTCAACATAACTATGGTGAACATCAATGAGTGTCTGCAGGAGGGTGGAGGCAAATGTGGCCCAGGCTCATCTTGCAGCTCCAAAGTGGAGCTGGGCAAGCGGCCGTATACGGTGAGTGTGAATCGAACTGCTGTGGTCGGAGTGCGCCTGGAGATCAGTGCTCAGTGTGTGTGCCGAGCGAGAAACTTTACCAGCCAGGATCACAACTGTCGTTCGCATCACTGCTTCAACGGAGGACGGTGTGTGGAGACGCGCAATGGACCCAAGTGCGTGGCCTGCCCGGTGGGCTACAATGGACCGAGATGTCAGCAGTCCACGAGAAGCTTTCGCGGCAACGGCTGGGCCTGGTATCCGCCGCTGGAGCTCTGCTCCGAATCGCATCTCAGCCTCGAGTTTATCACCAAGCAGGCCGATGGATTGATTCTGTACAACGGACCCATTGTGCCGCCCAAGGCGGGGGAGAAGGTGATCAGCGATTTCATAGCAATTGAGTTGGAACAGGGCTACCCGCGTCTGCTCATTGATTTCGGCTCTGGCACCCTGGAATTGAGGGTGAAGACAAAGAAGACACTGGATGATGGAGTGTGGCATCGCCTGGACATCTTCTGGGATACAGAGAATGTGCGCATGGTGGTGGACTTTTGTCGCACAGCCTTGGTATCCGAAATGGAAGATGGCACGCCGCCGGAATTCGATGACAATGCCTGCCAGGCGAGAGGACAGATACCGCCCTTTGCCGAATCCTTGAATCTGAACCAACCGCTGCAGCTGGGCGGGCTCTATAGACAGCATTTCGATCAGACGCTCTACAACTGGCAATATGCCTTCAGCTCGAAGGGATTCGATGGCTGCATACGCAATGTCATCCACAATTCCGAGCACTACGATCTGGCCTTTCCGGCGCTGGCCAGAAACAGTTTTCCCTCCTGCCCGCAAACGGATGAGGTTTGTTTGAAAACGGAGCACACAGCCAGATGCTGGGAGCATGGCAACTGTGTGGCCAGCCTCGTGCAGGCCAAGTGTCATTGCCAGCCTGGGTGGATGGGTCCCACCTGCAATATACCCACCATACCCACCACCTTCAAGGCCCAGAGCTATGTGAAGTTCGCCCTGAGCTTCGAGCCGGATCGCTTTAGCACTCAGCTGCAGTTGCGTTTTCGCACCCGAGAAATGGGTGGCGAATTGTTCCGGGTCAGCGATCAGCATCACAGGGAATACGCCATTCTCGAGCTAAGGCGAGGTCAACTACAGTTCCGGTATAATCTGAACTCCTTGCGCAACGAGGAGCAGCTGCTGGCCTTGACAGCCATCTCTGTGAACGATGGACAATGGCATGTGGTGAGGATTAGTCGCTACGGTTCGACAGCCATCATTGAGCTGGATGGAGGTGAATCGCGACGCTACAACGAGTCCTTCAACTACATAGGACACCAGTGGCTGAGCATTGACAAGCAGGAGGGCGTCTATGCGGGCGGCAAGGCCGAATATACGGGCGTCAAAACCTTTGAGGTGCAGTCGGACTTCCAAAGGAGCTGCCTCGATGATATCAGGTGAGTGGCAAACATGCAAGCATGTGTATGCTCAAATCTAAGGCAGGCTTAACCGGCATCCAAGTGCCACATTTAAAGCTCAATTCATGTCCTTGCCTGAATACGAGGGTAATTTTTCCACACACACACACACACTCACACCTCCCAAAACTGTGTTTGCTAATTAGGCGTACATTTCTTTTCTCATTTCTCCGCACAAAAGACTCGATGGCAAACATCTGCCCCTGCCACCGGCCATGAATGGCACCCAATGGGGACAGGCAACGATGGCTCGCAACCTGGAACGCAATTGTCCATCGAATAGGCCATGCTCCAATGTTATCTGCCCGGATCCCTTTGATTGTGTTGATTTGTGGAATGAATATGAGTGCACGTAAGTAACAGCCCCATGCACACACACACACAAGCACACATTCCTCATCCCCTTGCACACATACAATAGCATTCGCTGCGCTACGTTACAACGGCTGTGTAACGTATATGCCCAAATGCCTCCCTTGACTGCAATTTGGCGTAAAGGATTTGATTTGCTATAACCAGGCACACTAATTTACCCTTCGAACGTTTGGTAACACATTTAGCAGCTTTAAAGTGTGAGTCATGTTTTACCTAAATATCAACTATAAAGCGCTGCGGCTTTTGTTATGCAACTTGGAAACTGCAGAGTTGAAAGTTCAAGCTTTAAATTTTCCCAAAATTAGAAGTAAATGTAAGACTTTATACGTTTAGCAAGTTTTGCTAAGGAATAGTACATCCTTGATGTTAGATTTCCCATTCAGACCAGACCAAAAACACAGCCGCACAACAAAACGTATAGATAGAGGAGAAGAACCAGTCCCCTTGGTCTCTCCAATCATCTTGCCAATCATCCCTTAGGCAACTGATTACTGCTGAGTTTGAGTTGAGAGTAAAGAGAATTTCGTTTACATCTCACTCAAATTACGCGCTGGCAAATTTTATGCTGATGATGTTGAACATTTAAGCTTTAGGCCATGACGAAAAATCGAAATGTAATCGTTTACCCGTGCAAAATCAAAGTTCACCTTTGAGTCAAGCGAAGGCCTTCGTCAGAGACGATGTGTGAAGGCAAATCATTCCTTTCTAAGAAGCTCAAAGCACACGAAGTCAATCAGGATGGAAGCGAGAAAAAGGCAAAGGATAAGGATTGGTTCAGTTTTTCAACATTTTGATCAAAGATGTTTCATAAATTTGCAAGCAGCACAAGGCCATTGCGATTTTTGTTAAGTGACCGCGTAGTGATGCGTAATCAATTGCTAGTTTCAGGTTTCTCTGGCATTTACTAACACCAACGACTATGAGGACAATCAAATTTGGCTTGCTAAAAGATATGTTTTTTCTGTTCATGCTGCTTCTTATCTAGTCACAAAATAAATCTCCAAGTAATCACCTCCCATTCTCAATATATCCATCCATCCACCATCTATGTAAATGGAAAGCAACCAAGCGCAACATTGAAGATACATTTTTCAATAACATAAACGGGCCAGAACGCCTCCCATCTGCTATAAGCACAAACATATTTCCATACAAATTTTACTTTTTGCATAGAGAAAGAGGGAGATGGATAGTTAGAGAGAGAGAGAGAGAGAGTGAGTGAGATAAACAAATTGACTGACAGAGGGTTGGGCCAAAACAAATAATATCAATTGTCATCAGGATATCCTGACACATACCTAATGCAGTGGCAGTGCCAGCAGCAGCAGCAGCAGCAGCAGCTACACATTCCCATATCGATTTGCATTGAACCAAAGACCCAACATCAGCAGCAGCAACAGCAGCAGCAGCAGCTTGGATATGACTTTTGATCCTGACTGCCATTTGCAACACCTATCTAGCCTGGGCGTGAGGCTCTGGCTGGCTCTGGCTGGCTCTGGCTATGAGGTAGTAGTAGATGTAGATGTGAACACATTTTCCACATCATTAGTTTTGCCGAGTGACTCCATTTGAGCCACAGACGACAAACAGACGACGACCCAACGAAACCAAACCAACCTAACCAAGCAGAGAGGTACTGCATCATGGGTAGCATGTTCTGTTGCGAATACCCCCAGCTGGTAAATTCTCGCTCCATTTGCTTGCCATATTATGGATGCAGGCAGCCACCGCAGGGGCAAAAGAAGAACAAGAAGAAGCAGTAGAAGCAGTAGAAGCAGTAACAACAGCAGCAGAAGCAGCTTCCCCTACGTAATTTTAAATAAATTTAAATAGCGCCAGACGATTCGTTTTCATTGCTCAAAACTCGCAGAGCTCTCTTCTGGTTTTGCGTTCGCTTCGTCCAGGTGTCGACGTGTCATAAATTATGCTTGCTTTAGCCTCAATTTGAATTTCATTGTGAAGCAGCAGCATCTCTAGCAATGCTCTGCTCTGCACTGTTCTGCTCTGGAATTTGTGTCAGTTGTCCTCGTAGGTGTGCAGTCAAGTCGTTTCTTGCTCACAACCCAAACCAGGTCTAGACTCAATAAGAATACGAATTGACCTAAATTGTGTGTGTATATGCGTGAGGTGGGAGATGCACTACAAGCTGTTGGCAAGCCACGCATTAAAGTTTTCTACGTTGAAATGACGAAAGCGTTGAAATATGGAGGAACTCCGAACTGCGCCCTGAAATAAGTAAATGTTTCCCAAACATATTTTGATTGTAAAATCTCCAGTGATCATCTAGTAGTTATATTCCACGTGTGCAAATTGCTTACACATCTTAGCGAGTCCTTTTAAATTATTACTTTGACCCCAGAACTGAGCGCATTAAAGGCCTTCAGCTAGCCTTGTCCCCAGCGAGTACAACTCGCAACAAAGCCCTGCTCTGTGTCCACTCTTAACACTCTACAAAAACTAAGTACACACAACTATATATCTATATATATATATATATGTATATATAGCATGAGATTTGTAACTCCAGACTCCACTCAGCTGACCCAACTTTGTGTTGAAATAAAAAGTTTACGCTTTTAAAAAGTTACGTACAGCATAAATTTGTGTGGCAAGTGCCACTCAACATAACACAACGCAACGCAACGCAACGCAACACAACACACCCTTCACCCTGTGGCCCTCCCCTTTCCATAACAACTTTGTCCACTTACTGACCAACTCAACTAACTAGACTTCTGCTACAACTTCTATTATTCCCCTTACAGCTGCAGCGAGGGACGCATTATGTCCTCGGATACCAAGGGCTGCGTCGATCGCAATGAATGCCTGGACATGCCCTGCCTGAATGGGGCCACCTGCATTAATCTGGAACCACGTTTGCGATATCGCTGCATCTGCCCAGAGGGCTATTGGGGCGAGAATTGTGAATTGGTGCAGGAAGGACAGCGTCTGAAGTTGAGCATGGGCGCACTGGGGGCTATATTCGTCTGCCTGATCATCATATTAAGTGAGTATGCAATGGAGATGCCAAAATACATATGGAAAAGACAAAATATAACAAGAGACTATTGAACTTAAATATGAAATTGATACAAATTAAGTCTTCTTCCCCAAACAATGATCAGATTCACATTGTGAAAGGGCGGCGACAGCATTATTTACACATTGGGCGGCATAATCACTTGCCTGATAAACATCTTCAAAGGCCTCAGGCTCAGATTGCATATTCGCAAAGGTCATCATTTGTGGTAGCCATGGCAATGCACCCCCTTCCCCCCATAGCAATTTTGCCTGATTATCATATTGAGCGAGCATAACATGTGAGTAAATGTTACCCAGTTTTAGCCCAGAAGTGAGAGCTTGCTAAGCTGCTACCAATTGGCATATGCATGTGTGTATGTGTGTGTATAGGTTAAGCGGCTTACGCCAGGCAGCCCTCCCTCGGCCACAGTAAACACTTCACCTCTGTCTATGCCATTTCGATCCGATCTGCTCTCATTCCTCTTTTGTTTTTACATGTAAATGCAATTTACATTTGGCTGAAAGGTTGCCAAGCGCAACTCTTAAATCTCAGTCAGCGTGGCAAAACATGGAAAAAAAACACATGAAAATCTGAAATACAATGTGGGAGCGACATTGACGTGAGACAGAGAGAGAGAGGGGTAGAGAACTGGCAGCGTTTTTTAGGCGAATTTGAATTTGTACATCTCCCGACTGTTGGCAAAAGTTGGGAAATGCCAACGAAAATGGCAACACACATGGGCTAATTAGAAGAAAACCAGCACAAAAACTGAAAAGGCAAATAATTTGAAAACAACAACATGAGTTTCATGCGAAACGCGTTAGTTATTTTATAATATTTTATCATATCTGAATTCAACATTTAGTATTTAACAAGAAGTATTTAAAAATATGAAAATTTAGTTTTCATGTCAGACTAAATTTCATGAGCAACAGGAAGTGAACCACCCACAAGACGTTTATCCAAAGTTAATTGAATGCCAATTCTCATTTATGCCCATGGCAAGCCTTATACTTATTCTCAGTTTACACTGGCCAACAGATTTTAAAGTCTTCCTTAGGCAAGAGAAGAACGAAAAATTGCTCTGTGAAATTCATTAAACTATGATAGGGTTGCCTTCATGTAAGCCTTGGAGGTGCCAACATCAAGGAGAACATCAGAGACTTTTATAGCCTACGTAAACGAAGCAACGATGCTGAGCAGCATGTGTACGTGTGCTCAATACCATTACACTTTACTCACACAATCTCAAATTGACTGTGATTTGTTGATGAGTCATCATGGAGGGGAAACTGTTGAGTCTTTCAGCAGTAGACATGTCCGGACATGTTGGAATTAAATGAGATGCACGTAGAATTAGATTTTCTGTGGGATATAAAATCCGGAAAATACCAAAACGATCAAATAAATTGTTACAAAAATAATATTAAAAAAAAATTGAACATAATTTGTGATGAAAACATTTGATGGCTGAATTTTGGTCTCAAAGGTATCGCTTCCCTTCACAGGTTGCGTGTCCTTCATCGATACAATAGACCAACTGAACTAACATATCAGTGGAAAGAGCCATATTCAGTTGGAATTGGAACACCATAAATCATTCTTTCTTTGATGAATTTGAGAGTTTCTTTATTTGTTTTCATTTCATTTACATCGCCACGTATAACCTGAAAACAAAGCCGTCTAAGGACTCAAAGCTTCACAGTGTACGGGGAGAATCAGGCATTAACACAGCTAGAAATGTTGTTCAGCATCTGATGCCTCGCTTTCATAGGCTATTGCAACGACAAACAAATAAACAATTGAAGTAAATAATAAAAAATATCACTGAATACTGAAAAATACTGAATAAATCAATTAGAAACATCCTCTTATGATAGCTAAGCCATCTATATAGTAGTCATACATCCTGAGCCAACAATTCCATTCCATTCCATTCGCTCTCTCTGTCACTTTGGCCTTAATTCCCTCTAATATTAAATCGAATTGCCGTTGATTTTATTTTCAATTTTACAAAAGAGATTTGCAATGCCATTCCCATTCCCAAATGCCAGCTAATGGATGTTGTACAAAAACAAAGAAAACAATCCAAAAAAATTCAAAATAGCCATCGTTAAGTGGCTTTGGCCATTTTCGAAATATTTGCTCAATTTTCAACACAACACAAATTGATGCAAAAATAGGCAAGAGTATTTTCATTGCGTGGACAAATTTCAACCTTCAACTCGAGAGTGAGAGAGGAGTGAGAGAGCAGGCAGATGCTTTGGGACTTTCAAAAGGATTTGCAATTAGCGCGTTTTTTGGCCATTTGCTGCTGTAGGCAACATTTATTTTGCGCCAAGGCATATTTTAAAGTGACGCTGATTTATGTTATGACAAAAGGGATAATGTCCGACGATTACAGGCGACTAAGAAATACTCTAAGCAGCTGAAGGGGAACATAGGTGATAATGATATCTAAACTTGTTTGGGTAAACTCAGGAAAAACTTATTCTAAAATACAGCAAATGGCAAAAGGCCACCTCAAGGCCTTGGAATAGGCCTGGCCAATACTTGAAGCTGCCAAGCCCATTTAATTTCGTATGATTTGTAAAAGAGATTCTTTAATGATTTGAACCAACTTGGCAATCCACTAGAGGCGACATGACAAAGGCTTTCAAGCTTATTATGCTGATGGTCCTTGATTTTCAAGTTTCTTACCAAGTAGGCAATTGCCTATTGCCGAATTTGTCGACTAGGAAGTAAAGTTTAGAACAGCAATGGCCAGGCAGTGGCTCTTTTTGGCTTCCAGAGATCTTTAGCTAAATCGTAAGAGAAAAATATGCAGCTGCTCCCATAAGAAACAGCAAGATACATAAACATACAGAAGCTAGTTCATGCTGTAGATGTTGCTTCCCCTCAGATGGTTTTGAGTATGGTGAAACTATGTTTAGAGTCTCAGTTATGAAAATCAACTTTACTTTTGGTTAGTTTATCTAAAAATTAAGAAAAAATATTAAAATCTGATATAACTGAGAATATGGAACAACTGATAAAGCCACAATTAATGAAACGTTCTTTACATTGAATTCAAATCCTGACAATTTGTTAGCAGCTTGGCCAAAACCTCCACATTTTCTTTCTCACTCTCAAATTCAGTCTCTGTTGCTGCTTATTTTCACTTAAAGAATTACAAATTTACCAATTTCGTTTAACCTTTCGTTTTGGCAGTGTATAAAAATGCGGTAAAATTGTTAAAGGAAAATTTTCCTTTCAACAAAAATCTGAAACGTCTAAATATAATGAGGGAAATGCGTGCGGTTTGAAGTTGCAGGCGAAATCAACAGCTACGAAAATGAAAATGAAAATTAAAAGAAAAAAAACAAACCTTAATCTAATTAGTCGCTGCTAAGCCAAGCTAATTACACAGTTGCCGCTGGCCTGAAAATAATACAAAAAAATGAAAAATAAAAGAAAAAACGACCATAAAACCGCTAAACCGCAAAATAGGCGCCATAAATAAAAAGCCGCGTTGGTTGCGAAATGTCCAGGCATGAGTTTCCTTCCCCTACTTGCCACCTTCCGGAGAGCTGCCTGGCCGCCACCTCACACAGTTTATGAAGTGAAAATTTCAAGAGTTTTCCGCTCACCCAAACAACATCAACATTAAATCTGACAGCCAAGAACAGCAAACTCTTGTTATTGTTTGTTGTTGTCGCAGTTGCTGTTGCTGTTGTTGTTGCTGTTGTTGTTGCTTTTGCTGTTATTGTTGCCCTAAAGTGGCGTTAAGACAAAAACAAACTAAATAATTATCTAGCATTATTTACAGTTGACGCTTTTTCTGCTGATTTCCCTCCTGCCACTTTTTGTTCTCCTGGAAAAACTCGACTGTATTTTAGCATAAAATTTCAAGTGGTGTCGAGCCATGAAAAAGGAAGCACAAAAAGTCAGAGATCCTTGATGCTACTCCTATAGCCAGAAAACTGACCTCCTCTGGACCTGCTGATGAAGTTCAGCAAAACAAAAACTAAACACAGACAAAGCTTCACAGCCATTGTGTGTGTGTAGTGCAGTGTAGTTAAGTGTAAAGGAGAGGAGATACAACCTGGCCTTAGTTGTTGTTCTTCTTCTTCTTATTGTTATTTTATATCCAACGCAGTCAGGTAATCTAATTTTTTTTTTTTGTTTCGGCTTGTAAAGGTTGCTGGATAATTTTTGTGGGTGTTGGAGGAAGGGTGAACGATGGCAGAGGTGGACACTGATTTCCAAGTTGATTGAAGCTGCCGTTCTTATTTTGGCTCTGTCTCTGCCAAGAGTTAGGGTTAAGAGTAAGGCTTACTGTGTATATAGACAAGGTCTAACCTGATTTAACTTTATATTAAATGAATAATTTCATTGTTGAAGTACATTTTTCATTGAATTTGTTTAGACATTATATACTAATTATGTTGGGAATGATTTTCTATATTCATTTCGAATTGACTTGACTTTGTGTTGATCATATGGTTCTTACTGAGATGCCTGATATCATAGGAAGCGCAAATTAGTTTCTTTACAGATGAGTTGACTCATTTCATAGAATTTCCTAAACGATTCTATGCAAAATGTATAGTTTTATGATAACAATGTAATTGAAAACTCTTTTGCTATTGGATTTCCTGTTAATACATGTCCTTTTTCACTTAAGTGATTCAATGTTTAACCCTCAACTGCTTTGGTTATTCAGGCAACACTCGAAGCTAAAAGTTTCGATTACCAATTCAAATATCAATTGCCGCATCTGCTTCAACCTCAGGCCAAAACACTTTCCCTTAGATATCTTTCGACTCGCACTCTTAACTAATGAAGTCAAAGAACGCCTTGCTCGTTGCCTTCTTATCGCGTCCCCTCTCTCTCTCTCTCACTCTCTCTCTCTCTCTGTGCTTCTCCATTTCAACCTGAAACACAGCAAAAATGGGAAATAAATAGCTTCGGGGGGACAAGAGTCTGTTAAATGCCAGAGTGCTATAACAACAACTCCATTTGCATTTAATGAACGTAATTAAATGTAAAGAAAAATGTTATTTTTTTTTGTGCCCAGCCCGCTGTCCGGTTTTTACACGAAGGGCGGAAATAAAAACACAGAAAAAGTGGATGGAAAATTGCTGTGAGAAATTCCAGCCAGGCTGCAGATCTAATGAAAATGGCCCGCATCATGTTACCTTTAAATAATATTGAGATAATAACAATAACAATAAGAATAGAGGCCAGAGCAATGCGGGCAGGGACAGGGACTAGGCGAGGGGCATTCAAAGTGCTGAAGTGAAAAGTTTTCAACTTATATTAATGAACTTTTGGTAAAGAAGTCGGCTGGCAGTTATTGCAACTAATGAATCCGCTTAGCCAAAGAGTTTGCGAAATTGCCAGAAGAAGGGATAGAGAGGAGGGCTTCAACTTGTTTATACTCTGTACAAATAAATATTTATTTTATAAATTTAGAGTTGAATACAAATTTGGGTTGATAATTAAAAATGTTTATATGCATTTACTTCTCTAAGACCTGGGACTTCTTTAGGACGATTTGTGAGAGTTATGGCTTATGGAATTATATACTTTATCGTATGATAAAACCATAGATAACAGAGAACTGTGAGTAATTTGAGAGAGAGAGAGAGAGAGAGAGAGAGAAGATATTCCTTTTACTCTCTAGTTCAACTCAGCGGTAACCAGTTACCGAACGCGTAATTGGGATGGTGGAAGAGTCGAAGCGGACAGGTAGGTCAGGTTCTTCTCCTCTTTATCTTTGGCTTCCTGATTGCTATGAAGGCAAACAATAATGAAAGTATAAACTGCACTTAGTCAAGCTTCTTTGAAATGCTGAAAAATGAACAGCGAATTTGTAGTCACCCACAAATGACATAAACTAAAAGCAGAATCATCATTTGCCAACTGAACAACTCCAACATAGTTTGTTCTGTGCCAAAACACTTTTTCAGCCTTAAAAATGCTGCGCACTAAAAACTTGGAAGCCAAACATTTGCCATTCCTTACAACAGGCAACTGCAATATAGCCAGAGTTTTAATTATTTGTACTTAGCTGGTTGGCATGTTTGCATTAACCCCACAGTGCCAGAGAGCCAAGTTAATATTGCTGTCAACTGAAGCGCAAATGATAAAATGCAGTTTCTCTGACTCTGCGTTTTTCTTCATGTTTACACACAAAAGTGCAGACAGGATGGCCATGGCAATGGCAATGGAGGAGATGGACGCGCATATGTTACAGTTCTCCAAAGGCAGTGCAAGAATATAAAAAAAGCAAACTTATTAATAACTTTATGCTACTTAAGAAAACAAGAATACGAACCAAAGGCAGA
The DNA here is from genome assembly GCA_037043425.1 of Hirtodrosophila duncani. Taxonomy (NCBI): domain Eukaryota; kingdom Metazoa; phylum Arthropoda; class Insecta; order Diptera; family Drosophilidae; genus Hirtodrosophila; species Hirtodrosophila duncani. The sequence continues at coordinate 12,370,293 of JBAMBM010000057.1, read as the reverse complement.
GCAGAGCTAAAAGCAACTTGACAAGTTTTGCTGCTGCGCAAAAACCAAACCGAGCCCCGAGTCCGAGTTCCACTTGAAATGTGCATTCGAGAGCATGAAGAATTCTCTGTGTTTTTGGTCTGCATAATCCGCTTAGCTTCGCTGGCAATGACTGTCAATGCCAGCAAAGGTTCTGCAAACTTTCAGACCAACCCTCCAACCCCCTGTATGCCACCCTGTATGCCATCCTTTACTTGTTCCTCAATGGCCACTTCACAGTCGTTTCGTTTCGCTTCCATCTTGTCTGTTTCGAAAGTTTAGGGCAACAATTACAACAACAAATGCAACAATATCTTAACTAAAATACATAGTTCATTACCAATGGCCAGGAGGGTAAGGACATGCGGACCCACGCTCCTACGACGGACATTGTAAAGTGCATTAAATTTGTCTCCAACAGACAGTCTTTGGGTAAAACTTTTTAAATTATGTCTGTGGCATAAGTTTTGGTACAACTAATGGAAAGGTCTTAGTGGAGTTTCAGTTGCGGCTGGGAGTGTGTTTTATTGGATCTTGATTGGAATTGCATTGCTTTAAGTTTAGATTAGTTTGGAGAGACGTAACAAGTTCGGAGTGGAAATCTTTTAAGTGGTTCATAGATCGTGCTCGCTGATTGAATGAAGTGTGGTTATGTGGCTCAAAATGGATTCACATGGAAGTATTTCATTCAAATCTTGTTTTATTAATATTAACGATAAAAGATCTTGAGCCAGCCAACATCTTTTGATAAGAGAAAACACGGCTCTTATTGGAAGACTAAAAAAACATCTCTTAAAAATTGAAATTTCATTCAGCAGTTGGTGTGATTGGCAAGCCTGTCGAGTTAGATTACCGCCTGTGTAGCCCAGATTCTGCTCATGATCCCTTGCCAGGGTAAACCAGTCAGCGATGTTTCACCTGCTCGCCCAATTGCCAAACTTCTTTAGGTATTCCTCAAGCATATCAGTGGCTGAGTAGATGCAGGAGTCAGAATAGCCAGAATAGCTGGGTCATCGGCGAAAAAGTGCACACCATGAGGTCGCGAAGACGAGCATTGGGGGTGTCTCGACCCTTGGGCATATCACGCGTGCATAGGCTGTACAGAGTGCCCTGAGGCGCTCGGGATCGGATGTGCTTGATGTCAGAACAAGTGCGAAGGCCCTATCCTGAAGGAAGTTTCGATAAAAACCGTATAGAGCTGCGGGCTTGGGAGGGTCTTCAGCTTGTAGAGCAGCCTATCATGCCACACCCAGCCAAAGGCTTGTTAGATGTCGAGGAAGGCCGCCACCGCGTACTTTTCCAGCCAAGACACAAGCAATATTTAACATATTTCATTCAACAAATTCAGCATTTTATAATCACATTCCATCTATTGTATGCTCAATCTATTCGCTAGGGTTTCTTCTCCAGCTCTTTACTGATTGCTTTCATTTGCTCATCTTGTTCCCAACTTACTCTGCTCTCCGTATCCAAGACTTGATAATATCTTCCTTAAGTCTTTTCCATTTGTATTTCTACCTTTTCAGCTGCTCTTCTAAGAGTCTTAATACAGTCTTCTCCTAGAACCTATTCTCAAGAACCCATTTCTGAATCCCGCATATGCATCAGATCTTATTAAAATTCAAGCATTTTCTGAGACACTTCGCCGTTTGGAGGGTTCACATATTCAGGATCCATTCTTTTTGAAGAAATCATATGGTGTTTCGCTCCACAAAGGAAGTCGAAAATGTTCGCTAGAAATCCTGCAAGTTTTTCCATTCGTTCTTCTTTATCTTCAAGACCTTCGAATCATTAATTGTCCAACTTATTCTTAACTTCCATATCTTTACTCCACGCATTTTCTTAATTCTGTGACTTCGTTCTTTTTCTTTCCTTCCACAGTTCTTGCCTTGGTCTTTGTGCTGTACAATCGTAAGCGTAAAACGACCAAGAAAAAGAAACGCTCTGGACCCGAAAAGGATGTACGCGAAACGGTCATTAGCTATGAGGACGAGGGTGGCGGCGAAGACGATATGACGGCCTTCGACATAACGCCATTGCAAATACCAATCAGTGCACAGGGCGGCGGTTCAATGCCACCGGACATTGCCGCCTGCAAGATGCCCATAATATGTAAGTAAACGTTGGGACGTGCAGAAGGGGATTGGGGAAATTTCGCAATTGAGTTGGTACACTGACAGAAAAACCAAGGGGGGAAAACTTCCTCTTTAATTGAGGAAATTTAAGAAACAAGTTTTAGATCAATAAATTCACAGATTGAACTTAAGTTGGAATATGCCAAAATTCATTGATTGGACTGAGCCTTTTTCTGCCAGTGTATTTGAAACTATGTATATGTATTTAATTCCATTTTATTTGGAAAGACCCAATGATGACATTGCTGCCACCTGGCCAGGAATTGAATGTGGCATATCTGATGGAGGAGCGCAAGCAGCGCATCGACAAGGATCCAAATGCACCGCCCTTCGATGACCTGCGCAACTTTACCTTTGAGGGCAGCGGCAGCATAGCCGAATCGCTCAGTTCGTTGGCATCAGGTGAGGAGGGTAGACTTGTGTGCTTGTTTGGCTCAAAATCGCATTAACCGATCGTTGGCCATGACGCGTCCCTAGGTACCGATGATGAGAATCAAGACTTTAACTATTTACAAAACTGGGGTCCACGTTTCAATGCCCTGGCCGCGATGTACGTGCACGATAAGGCGAAAGCATCTCAAACGCCAGCTCCAGGGGAAAGCCATATGCTGGCTGTGGTGGCAACGGGCAGTGGAGCCGGACCAGGCGGCGGCGGTGCAGGGGCAGGTGCTGTTGCAATTGCAGCAACATCGCCAGGAGCAGATGTCGACAAAGTTGTATTATAAAAATAAAAATAATTATATAGTTAAGTTGTAGTTAAAAATGATGTTTCAGCTGTAAGCGTTAGTAAGCTCAAAAACAAATGAAATCCATACGGTGGCGTGGGAGATCTTACACAGTGCCACACGATAAATAAGTGTGTGTGTGTGTGTGCGTGTTTAGAACATTGTGTAACATTGTAAGAGAAATACAAAAGAAATACTATATAAACCACTTCCATAAAGTCTGTTACTATTACTTGTATAGATAAATATGTATCTGATGGATTGATCGAAAATTTCAGAAATATATGATGAATATGATGAATATATTATATGATGAATAGAGAGAGAGAACTTTTCACAGTTGAAAGAGTCGCAGTAGAAACACCTAAAATCTATTTTTACAAATTATTTCGTGAAACTTTTGATAAATTCTTGCATCGAAATGATGCGAAATTCAATTTGATGAAATTTTTCTTTTATTTAAAAAAAAACTTTTGTGTAACTGAGATTTTCCTAGAAATTATTAAATTTAAAAAGAACTAATTTTAGGTTGAAAATTTTGAGTAATTTTGGCAAGCTGAAAATTTGTTTTAAATATTAAAAGACTGCTGAAAAATGTTTTAAATTCTTTCATAATTAATAATTAGTTTTCTCTGAATGAAGAAATTCAAAAATTGAAATTAAATTCACTAAAAAATAAATACATAAAAAGGTTTTCTAAGAAAAACTATTATTTTTACTTGAAAAATTTCGTTTTAAATGAACTTGAAATGTTTTCAAAATTATTTATTAAATTTTCCTAGTCATCGATGTGATTCAAAAATATTTTTTAAATTAAGTAAATGTCTTAGCAATTATTAATTAAATTTTAAAGTCTTAAGAAAATATCAAAAAATTTTTAAAATTTCTCAAAAGCCATTTACCATTATTTTTCTTAGCTGCAAATTAAAATTATAAGTGAAGTTGAAAGATTTAACAACAAAATTCTAATTCTATTTAAATTGATGTGAAATATTTTTAAAAATATTTAAAAAATTGTCCAGGTCATAGAAGTTTTTAAAACTAATGCGAAAATACATTTTTCTATTAATTTTGTGTTACAAATAAAAATAATAATTTATTTTTTTAATTAAAAGAATTCACAAATATTTTACAGCAATTCTCCAGAAATTCCATAAAATATTATTAAAATTTCTTAAGCAAATTACAGATTTTAGAATAGCTTTACTCATCGAAGACATTCTAGTTCATGTGACTAAATCCTTACTTTCCTCCCCCCACACTTTCTTCCAACTTTCTCATATAATTTCGTTTAATAATTCTTAACTGAACCAAACTACGAAATCAAACAAAATTTAAACAAGAAAATGAATTATATTAAACCTAACTAAATATATATACGATGAATAAATATATACAAGAAGTTTATGAAACTTGATAACCATTAGTTAAAATGAAATTAACAAAGAAAAGAAACACCCTGTATAAATATGACATAAACTTTTAGCAAGTAAGTTGAGCCAGCAACTATTTGGCAACTAGAAATGTTCCACATGGCCCAAACGCTGGGGAAATGTAACTTTTTTGTGGCCACTCTGACTCTGACTCTGACTCGGAGTTAGAGACGTGTCCGATGGCCGCCTCAACCAATTTCACACCAACGCCAACACCAACACCCTTCAGCTGTGGAGGAATTGGTGGCAGCCAGGTAGCGGCTTCTCAGGTTGCCACAAAAGTTGCGGCGCCCTTTTGGACAGGCTGCGCGTTAAAACATTTTTGTTGAAATTTGAAACTAAACTAAATTTAGCAAGCCGAAAGGGAGAATTGATATGAACGCCCATTGTAATATAACTTTTGTACATATTAAATATTAAACTGAGTAATTTTAATATTAAACTAAAGGCCAAATAAAACGGCAATTAAAATAAATCATAAATAAATAACGCAAATATAAACGAACTACTAGACTTAATTGGACTACAATTAAATTGAAATTTAATTACTGGAACATAAAACACGTTGATCAAACCAAAAAATTTCATATTTCTGCATTTACTAGAAGAAAAAAAAAACTCCCCCTCCCCCTTGAAACAGAAAATATATACATATACATATATGAATAACGATTAATAATAAAAAACAACAAAAGAAGTAAAATATTGTACCGTGTATGAAAAGAAGCCACAAAGTTAATTAAATTTACGTTAGTTAATGGACAATTTGTTAGTAGTTAGCATTTAAGCATAATTTTTTAAAAATCAATAAAGACCCCAAAAAAATACAAAATATCACAAAAAAAAAACAGAATCACACGTTATAAATGCAGTAGCTTCCATTTGGAATTGGTTTTATTGCCACACATTCGAGAACCAGGCTGCCTTTTGGCTTGGGGCCAACTCAAAGCGCTGCTGCTTTAGTCAGCATTGACATTGTGGCTAATGATGCCTGCCGCCAGAGTTGGGAAAGTTGGACTGAGACATCGAGACGCCACACAAGCTTCAAGGCGGCATTAAAATCGCCAAGGTGTCAAAATAGTAAAAAAGAAATTCTAAGAAATTCCAAGAAAGAAACTCAACGGAGCATTTGACAGGCGAACATGCATTGCGTTTTTACACCAGGACTTCGTCTATGCCTCCTGAAGTGCTTCGACTCCCAGTCCCCCCCTCTGTTTTTTGGTGCCATTAAAAACGCAAAACCTGACCTCTTTGGAGTGAGTTCATCGACAGTCGAAGGCTGTTCCTTGTCAGGCATCCTCCCAGTGATTTGCTTCGACAACAAACACACACATAATAAATGATGAGCCGCCTGCTTTGGAGCCATCAATATGAAATATGCCAAGTGTCGCCTAGCAGTGGGTGGAAAATTTGAGCAGCAGTAAATTTATAGATGGATTTAGTTCAACTTCCAAATATTGTAAATATTCAGCTTGAGAAAATTGTATGAAAATGTTGCAGATTGAGATTGAATGATGGCAAACTGCAGAGAATAATAATTCGTTTAAGACGCCTCAAGATTATCAGCTATTTTTTAAGAAAATAACATTTGAACCCAAACATTTAATATATATACAAATAGCTGAAGCTGAAGTCTGTTTTTAATCAGTAAAACGTGCAACATTCCAAGCACACGTCATCTTCTGTGACGGAAATCCGTTTCTTATCAATTTCTAGAAGCTTCGCATTGCCAAAAATAGTTGACGATGAAAGTCTCAGAGATTTTAGATTTTAGTTGAATTTGTGATTTTGAAACAGACGCTTTGTTCCATCTACCCAAGTGAAAGTGAAAGTGAAAAGTAATAAAACTGTGTGTGTAATATCAACATGGATAATTATAGGCAACTGTCTGTGTATGTCCTTAGGACCATGCTGATTTTAATGTTTATGCCAGGAATATTTTCAGCTTCTGAGTATTCTGTAAGTTGCATTTCACATTGTGCTTATATATCGCGTTCTGATTTCAAATTTAAACCAAACAGTATTGTGGAACACCCGAAAAGATCCAAAACGAATGCGCCTCATATGCCTTCAAGGTGGTCAAGCCCGTGTTGGTGGGACTCATCGATAAGGACAAGCAAATTGCCAACTTACTTGGACAATTGGAAGAGTCTCAAAGTCAACTAAAAAACGCTCAATATGAAATAGAACACCTCAAAGGTCAAATAGCCGACCTCAATTTGAAGGCAACATCCTGTGAAAGCTTGGTGAAAGCGAAGGATGCAGAAATTGTGAGCTGTAATAATCAAAATAGTGTCAAAGTTAGGCTGGATGAAATCGCTAATAAGCTTGACCTAATTGTGAGTAATTCAGCATCAGCCACATCATACCCAAACGAAACCGAAAAGTTGAAACTCGAAATTGCAAGTCAAAGCAAAACCATTCAAGCTAAAGATGAAAATGTAAAAGTCTTAAAAACTCTGGTTGATTATCATCAAAATCAATGTAATGCTACAATCCGAAAACTAGATAAGGAAATATCCGAATTGCAGGAAGACAACCAGCAAATGAAGGCAAAGTCAACTGAACTCATTAAGTGCCAGACTGAGCTGAAGAAGTGTCCAAGGGAATACACTTGGGATAAGTATCCCACAGAATCAGGCATTTATCAAATAACTTTGTTCGACTTTCCGCCATTCAATGTGTACATCGATAATGAAATAGATGGACCCGGCTGGATTGTCTTTCAGAGGAGAGTAAATGGAAAGGTGAATTTCAACCGGAACTGGGAAGAATATCGCAATGGTTTCGGGGACTTAGAGGAAAATATGTGGCTGGGACTGGAGAAACTCCATCAATTGACCAGGCAGCATAGAAGTTTTGACTTGTACATTCACATGATAGATTTCAACAACGTCACAATATATGAAAGGATTAAAGACTTTAAAGTGGCGAATGAAGAAAACGGATATCAACTGGAATTGAAAAATAAGGAAGGAAGTCAATCTAACTTTATATTTTACAATTCATGGCAAAAGTTTGGAACATTCAATCAAAATGAAATGTATTGCGCTGAACTACACCAAGGTGGTTGGTGGTACAGACCGAGGAGGTACTACAACCAGTGCACATTAATGTAAGCAATCAATTATCTCTCAGTTATTCAAGAATTCATATATAAATCCAATTAATTGCAGCAATCCTAATGGAGTATATTACGAACGGGAAAAAAACTATTACAGTGCTATTTGGTTTAGAAGGGATTCAATGTCGCGGGGTATAGGTTTGAAATATATTCAACTCATGATTAGGCCAAAATCATGAAACAGTTGGAAAAGGTATATACAAATATTTCAGTATCATGAGAACACAAATTTATATATATATAAAACTAATTGTTTTTTTAATATATCATTTTATAGATGTTCGATTTTGTGCTGCTGAATGACCTGGAGACCTTCTTGAATGACATATTACTATTCTTATCAATTCGCTTGTCAAATTTTATACTTTGATATTTTTATAAAACTTAAATAAAGAGAACATTGAAAATGTACTGCTTCTTCTTCACGTGGAGAAATTCCTGATGTCGTTTGAAACAACATAATGCCGCCGGCTGCCGCTGCTATATTTGACTCCACAATTCAATGGCTTTGCTTATATGGAATGTCTAGCTGATGTCTTTCATACATTTTCGCTTGTGATTTCTTTAAATTTTTCTAAGTTTTCACTTCTTAGAGACATTTAAGGCCAATTTGAAAATCATTCTAAATACATCGTGTGGCTTTAACTATTCAAAATCCACACAAACTTCTTCCAAAATCGCAAATTAAGGTTTTCCCTTAGTCTTCAAGTTCTTTTCTAATAATATTGCTTTTCTAATTATCATTGCCAGCCTTTGATGTTTAAACAATACAATAACAACAACAACAACAAATATAATATGAGATATAAATGAATGCATTTCCTGGAAATCGAAGCACACACATGGCGTGGCTTTGGAAGCCCTCTGCTAAGTGTGTTTTTGTTGCCAATGCGAAAGTCAATTAGCCGATTTTCTTCCGCCCATTTAGCTCTGCCTACTCACCACTACTACAATTTAACCGTTATTCCATGACCTTGTATGTGTAGGCGTGTGTGAGCGTGAGTCAGGGTGAGACATTTTTGATTTGAAGTTTTTGTAAATGATTTGAGGTTTATTTTATATTTTCATACTTGAGCTCAAGATGGATTTCTATACCCAGCAAATGTGGTACAAGTTAAGTTTGTTATTATTTAAATTTGAAAAATTATATATGTCGTGTGTCAGTCGAACGCAAATCAAAAATCTCTGAGACTTCCATCGTTAGCTGTTCTGGAAATTGATAAGAAACAGATTTCAGGCATGGACTATAACGTGGCCCGCACATTTGAGGCTACCGTTTATTGATAAGAAACAGACAAGTTTTTGGAATACTTTAGATTTTGGGGTTCAAATGTTATCGTCGTTAAAAATAGCTACTAAAGGAACAATCGCTCCCTTCCCCCTCCAGCCCTAAGCCTGAACTTGACACACATTCAGTAAGAGTAAAAGCAGAATGATGACGAAAGAGAGATCAGCCGAATTACATGCCGCCCAGTCGCGGATGATGAGGAATCAGAAGATGTGGCCGCTAATGTTGATGGCCATGATTCGTATATGGATGATTTCTTTGCCCAGGTGGAGGAGATACACTGAGATGAGAGAAACAGACAAAGAGAGATGAACATGGCCTTGTCATATCCATGGGTGTTTCCCTGCTGATCAGGAATATATATATAAGCCTTATGGTTTCTATGCTTTGCAAACGTCGAGGCAAAATAATAATACCCTCTGTGAGGGTATCCATGTTTCTTCCAGCAATTAATTATGCATTTTAAACAACAAATCTAAAACAGCCGCTTCAGCCATCTACGCATTCAGCTTCTGTATAAATTTTGGACCGCCTCGCATTATTTTTCATTTTTTCATTAGCATTTCCACTTGCCCTTTCCTTGCCTGCCTCTCAGCCCATCATTGGCATGAAATTCATGCTAATTACACAGATTTTCGCCTGATTTGTTGCCATGATTTTGTATATTTCGTGCCGGCAAAGCAACAACTAAATTATTAAAAATTATGCACTTAATTTAATTATTTTTAGCAGCAGCAATATATATATATATATAGATATATTTAAATGCAATCAGGACTCTCTCGTGTCCACCCGCCCCCCCCCCCCCCCCCCCCCCCCCCAATTTGCAATTCCCATGCATTTGCTTAGCTTTGGCTGGGAAAAACTAAATGCTGAAAATTGGCAAAACAACATTTGGCCTTCCTTTGTTGTTATTAGTTTTAATTGCCCGAGGGGGGGCTGCCCCGGGGGGGATTGTTGCAGTGCATAAAAACCAAACTGGTCAATAACGAAAATCAAATGATGCCTGTTAGGCAGAGCCAGCCTGGAGGCATTAAAATTAACCTAGAGTATAAATATCAGTCGAATTTTTATATAAATTAGCAAATTAGCATTAAATTTTATGAAACGATTTGAGCTTGCTTCGATTTGTGTTGGCCCATTTTTATACCCGTACTCTAGCAGAGTAAACGAGTATATTGTATTCGTGGAAATGTATGCAAGAGGCAGAAGGAAGCGTCTACCACCGCATAAAGTGTAAATGTTCTTGATCAGCATCAACAGCCTAGATCTGGTGTCGTCCCTTTCCTTGTCCAGTTTTTGCTTTTGACTCAGTCAACGGACAAAATCAGAGTAAAATCCCTACATTTTAGAGGCACTCATTTGTTTACTGATATAATAGGCCATAACATTTGATGCGACTGTGGTAAAAAGGCTTTTCTACCTGCTCAAGCAATGGTCACAGGAGCGGTTTAGGGCTATCACAAAGTGTTGCATGCTTTTGAGTGTGTCGAATACTGAATAAATGCTGAGTACGAGTATCTTACAGTCGGAATATCGACTATAGCGTTCTTACTTGCTTTGCCTTGGATGAAGTTATATAGTTGATGATCTGGCTTTGACTTAATTAAGAGATTTCAATTGATAAGTTTTAATTTAGCTATAACTTTTATGTAAATAGAAGGTAAATGATATTTAGGCCAATGATATTCCATAAATTCTCAAATTTTAAGGTAGTATTACGAAGGTCGTTTGATAAGTCCATTAATTTTATCTATTTCTATAGTTTTAAACAAACAATTTGTTCACATCTTTGTTTAACCTTTTAAACTCCTCAAAAAACAAATTATTCTAAAGGATGTTGAACTTTTCCTACATCTTTCTACTTTTTTCTACAAATGTAAATATAAACTTAATTGCTTTGCACCTTAATTCATGATTATTCTTAATTTTAGTAATTTGTTAATATTTTATAAGTTTAATTTCTTAATATTTCTCATCCTGTTTTTTCTCCAGGTTAACCTCGTGATCGCCATCTACTGTTTATGGACGAAACTATGGGTTGAAACATACCTTTCCTGGTTCGAGTCTTGCATAACTTCAATTGCTTATTCACCAAAAGGTGAAATTAAACTTCTTATTCACAAACTAGGTGAAATTGATAGATGGCGCCTTTCTACGTATTCACCAAGTAAACTAGTCTGCTATAATTATGGTAAGCTAGCCATGTTCAAAACCGTTTTTGCAGTTTTGGTAACGCATATTTAAAATAAAATAAGAATTAAGATTCCCAGTTGTAAGACTCTATTAAGGCTCAAGTCTGGAGAAAAATGTAAACTTAAACTTAAAAACTTAAAAGCCAAACTGTCACAGAATAAAGTTGAATGGAATTGTGTCAGTTTTCGATTGCTGAATCGGCTGCTACCTTTGTAAATTGTATATCAAGCATATAAGAAAGCTGTTACCGGATCCTTTCATTACCAACTTAATAAAGCTTAGCACATTTTTCTGGTTGCAACCGGTTCAAATGTTAATTTTATGAATTCGAATGATGAGATTCCTCCGTGATATACAAAAATATTTAATTATTTTATTTAATATATTTTATAAAAATCCATTTAAATACTCCATCAATTTCATTGCCAAGAAGAATATCCATAACCTTATACCATATTCCTGCGTCAATTTCCCACTGCAGTCAGTTGCTCTTGCTTCATTCAGTCAAATTACATTTCAATAGAAGCCGCCTGGGTGAGGTAAATATTCGGTAGAAAAATTCTCACGAAGCGCAAAAATGGAACAGCCCAAACAGTAGAAACAAATACCTCGATCGGAGGAGGAGGCAAGGGGTGTAGATGAGGCTGCCCAATGGGACGACCACACGTTGCGGCAGGCCATCAATCATAATACAATTATTAATTTAACATTTAAGGTAGGAGAAAGAAAAAACCTGTCAAAACTACCAGAAGAACAGACAACAACGCGAAGACAAGAAAATAATAATAAATAAATTTAATCAAGTAGAAAATTAAATTTAATTAGTCTGCAGAGGCCGCGATGCTGAGAGTTGTTTAGAAATCTGTTTTATTAATTTCTGGTTAAAAATTTTAAACAGAAACCCGAGGCAACAGCAACGCGAGCTGTTGAGTGTTGAAAATTTAGTTTCTAATGACAAATAGAAGCCATCTCGGGAAACGACAAGAATTCAAATCATTTTAATTAATGATCATTTTTAATCAATGTGAAATATATGAAAATGGCCACAAAAACTGTTGTAAATATTTTTTAACAATTAAATATAAATTTTGTATTTTCTGTCAGAGCGTAAGAGTCTATAATGAGTTGGTTGACTGGAAAGTAATTGTTGTTGTTGTTGCTGTTGCTTGAAGCCTTTGTCGTTGACCTGTTGGAAACATATGTAGCCAGTGGTTGCTTTCAACTTGCTGCTGTGGTTCAAACTTGTTAAGTGGTTTAACATTTTTTTTGCTCTCAACAAATATTTGGTTAATGAGGCGCGCTGAAAATTCTTGTGGCAAAAGCTGCGACCAGTTGAATGAATGTTAATTGAAATTAAGCGAATGCCGGCTGAAGGAATGCAAGGCGGAGCTTGAAGTTCGACTTATCGATATGGATATTTAATATACTAGCTAAATTGGTGTGCGTCGATAAGAATTCTCCTGTTGATCAGCGTTTGTTGTTGTTGCTTTACAAACTACCAGAAGATTCTGTGGTATTCTAGATGTTTTTGGAGTGGCGCTGGAATGTCGATAAAATATATCGACGTATTTCGACACTAATATGTTCATCTATCGATATCTGTATGCAGATAAAAAGATATCTTTAAATGCTGATACACATCTGTCGATAGCTTAAGATGTCGATATACTTATAAAGTTATCGATAACTCAACATATCGATACACATTTCTGATAACTCAATCCGCCAATATACATATATTGATAACTCAATATATTGATATTCAAAATTTCTATTTTCCTATTTTAGTACACTGTAAAAATTTCATGGCGATCGCTCCAACAGATGCAGAGATACCCTTCGTTGCAAGGTAAAGTAAAGTGCATATTGAACTTGTGTAGATGTATGTAACAGGACCTATTTAAAAGTCCATATATCTTTGATCAGCATCAATAGGCTGTCTGTCTAACTGTTCATTTGTGTGTCCGTATAAACGGCCAAGATTGAGAAGAGACGAACAAATTTATAACAGTTCTTCACCTCCTATTGGACAACATTAGTACATTTCACACATTTATCGATATGTAGGTTTTCTATATCGATATACAGTATTATACTGTAATAATTGCATGGCGATCGGTCCACTAGTTTCATGCATTTCCCAGCCTTTTATAAAGTTCATCAACATTTTTGAGCTCACTCTTAAAGGTCAGTTTGCTTAGACATTATTAGATTTTCCAATATTCAAACATCACCCCCTTCCTTAAGTTAAGATCACAGAATAGGGGTATATATCTTTAAAATTTTGTATAATTTCTCCAAGCTTCATTTAGAAGCGCCCTTAAACAAAATTTTTAATTAAAAAACCGCACGTATTTTTTATTTTTATTGAAATAATCAAAACATAAGTGCTTTGGTGCATATTTTGCTGCTCCTCCTCCTCCTCCTCTCCCCCTCACCCACTTTAAGAAGCGCCACATAAACGCAGGAATGCCCAATTGCCAAAGTGCAGGGCCCCGGGCATAAAAGGTGGGCCGCTTGGTCCCCCATTTGACAGTGGCTCCGCGAACAAAAGCAAAAGGGGAGCGGCTAAAAAGTGGTATTGTGGAGAGAGGGGGGAGAAAACCCATAAAAACGCCGGAGCAGCACGTGATAAACGCACTTAACAGGTAACACCCATTTAAGAGAATGATGAATTAACACAACCGCAACAATGCAACAGCAACAGCAACAGCAACTGAGGAGGGCATCCACGCCCAAGCCCAAGCGCAGAGACCAATCTTGGAAGCCAAAGAAGACTGTGGCTGATTGTGAGACCTGAGACGGAGATGGAGATGGAGACTGGGACTGAACAGATACCGAAACAGCTTTAATGTTCCCAAACAAGCGCAGCGTCTGCAGCGATTCCCCATACTGCTTACCTCTCCCCTAACCCCACCATTATCATCAGTAATCGACAATAGCTTAAAAATAATCTACACAGCAGAGTGGACAGTGGGACGAGTTTGAATATATAGAAAGAAAGGCAGTGCATATATGGAAAAAGAAAGGTATGATTTGGCCTGATTCTTATCTTTATCATAGCTGCGGCAGTTATCCACATAAAGGAATTTATATATGAAAGGAAACTTATCTCAGTCAGAGATCGAAAAATATTCACACAAATTCATCCTCACCAAATGATTAATTTCAATGGATCATCTATATAATATGTGCTTCCAAATTGACCGATTTATATATATATATTACTAATCAGCTTGTGCTAAAAGATATAGCTTCTTATACAACTTGATATGATTGGCAATAGAAAACCCTCGATGAGTAAACCTAAGGAGTAAACCTAAGGTCTCACCTATGCTACATTGAGGCTGTTGTTTAGCATGTTCGCTACCAAAGCAAGACGAGCTATGAATTATTCTTTCTATTTTGCTAATTTCGCTATTGATTGATCAAAAATGTCTGCAACAGTTCGTATTTCTTCATGACTTATGAGATATCACGTCGTAGTAGTAGGACTTTTGCCCAATCTACTTCCGGAGTTGGCAAACTTGTAAACTTAGCAGTTCCGCACAGTCGTTGTAGCTGTAGAACTAAGCTGGTTTTAGAATGACCTTATAGAGCAAGACCTCACATCTTTCTTCATGCCGTTAGGGAGAAGTATTCTGCTAGATAGGGAGAACTTTTCGGGATGTGGAAACCTCATATTAGATCCATAAATTTCATGTAAACTTGAAAGTTAGAAAAATGCACGGGATTTACAATGTGAGAACAAGGTGTTTTATGCTCCACTTCCTTCTAATATTACACACATACAAAACCTATAATGTTAAAGATGTCAATCGCAACCAGATTTATGGATCAGTTTAAGTCAGGAAGAGTTCTGTATATGATAGCTCTCAAGTCATTCCGTTTGGTGTTATAAAGGTAAATATCTTTTCTCTTCCTAAAAGCATCATTATAAGGTCGTCTTAAGACTTCCAACTAAATCAAGATCATATATATTTATATATATAAATTGAAGATTTTAGACCACTGTTCATAAGTTGAAATCGTTCCAGCAGTGATGTGAAGTGTGAGTCGTTTAGAATCGCTTGTGGTCGCAGTTAGGGGTCCACAGTGCTTTGGAGATGGGGGGAAGGGCGGCTCTCAAGGGCAGTTAATAAACTGCTGGCAGCGCCAAAAACTTCTTTGTCTGCCACAAATTTGTGGAAAGTTGAAAAGCGAAGCGCAGCGCAGAAATTAGTTGGAAAGCGAAAGATTGAAGGAGCTGAGGTGGCAGAAGATGGAAGAGGTAAGACGTGCGTAAGGTGTGTTTTGGACAGTTGCCGTATAAAGCCACCTGGCTCAGGCTCTAGTTGTTTGGTTTTTGAGGAGCTCCGGATTCATCTTCGTCTTCGTCTTCGTCTTTACTTTGGGGTCGCGGCACAGAACACGTGCGTTTGTCAGTTTCAGTTTGCCAGTTTGCCAGTTTGGCAGTTTGTCAGTCATTAAAATGGCGACCAGTTCAAAAACTTTTGCGCCTGACAAAATTTGCCTGCATTTTGGCCACGAGCGCGATAAAAGTGTCAGTTGTCACAAAAGTTTCGCCTGGCCACAGCAGCTGAAGCAGCTGAAGCAGCAGCAATGTCAGCCGCAGCAGTTTGTTTGGCCAAAGGATTGGGTTATACAGGAAGTTCCATGTTTGCTTATTTTGCAGACAAATTTGTTGCTATTTGTGCGGCTTCTGCATGTGTGTCTGTGTGTGTGTGTGTGTGGCTTTCGAATTGAGGTCGACATTAAATAAATTAAAATTGGAATACAAATTATTTGGCTATTGTAAATGCAGTTGAAAACTTTTGCCCCGAAAAATAACAGCAACAAAATGTATGGCAACTAGCTTAAGGGATGATTTAAGACTGTGTGAAATATATAGCAGCCGATCTGATTTCTATAATGAATATAAGTTCTAACTTTGGAGAGATATTGGGACGCCAAGATTGTTTGTTTTGCGGTGAACTCCGAACTCTAACCAAATCAATCGCACTCTCAATGATCACGCAGTGTCAGCGATGAAATATTACAATCTATCTGACGACTTATTTATTCTTCATTTTATTAAGTTGGTTTGCTTCCATTGTCCAAATAAAGCAGCTGCCTTTATATTTCTGTTAATGAAATATCATTTCAAAGTCTCTCAGCCAGCTTTTTACCTTCAAATACTTAGGCACACTCTGGCAGCCACAATTTTCATTGTCTCAGTTAAGCCGCTCAAATAATAAAGACATAAATAATATGCCACAGCCTTCATACACCCGCAGCAGACCAAAGGAGCAAAAAAGAAAAATATGAAATAAAAATACAAAAATGATTAATGGATTTAGAAGAAGATGTAGCAAATCTTCCAAGATATCTGCATAAATTGTACAATTGTGGCCCATGGACACATTTACACATAATCTGTCATAAAGTGGAAAATCAGGTAACTAGAAGTGATTAAGGTGAGCTCAGAGAGAGAGAGAGAGAGAGAGAGAGAGGGGGGCCAAAGAAAATACTTACCAACTCAACAGTCAACGAAAATCAAATCAAAATTATTCAATAGCTACTTTTTCTACCCTATGCTAAAAAATAAACCGATTATATTAGATTTGTTCATTGTCGTTAGTGAATATGAAAAGTTATTCGATGAAGATATCAAGCCTGATATATAGATATAACAACTTGCACCATCAAATATATATTTATAACTTTAAACACACAACTTTAGGTCCATAGGTCATATAAGAAAGACTATTACATTTTCAGAGCAAACCATTTCCGATTCGTTTTGAAAACTTAGACGAACTTCATTCCGCTCCGACTTGGAATTCTTGTTCGGGTTTCCGCGTAGAATTTCTTTTTCAAAGCTTTTGTTGAAGATATCTTAACTGGCAAGCTGAAATTTCAGGGTTTCTACAATTTATTACAACACTACAAAGCAAATAAACTTGAGCTCTCGGGATTGAAAGTGTTCCACAACTGAATTCATAAGAGAAAAGTATCAATTGGAAATAATCTGTCTATAATATCATATATCTAAATGCATCATAAGACAAATTTCTGTGTTAATTTCCAAAAAAGAATAAGACAGAAAACAGAGTGCACGCGGTGATCAGACTGAAGACTAGAGACGAAGCTTAAATCGAATTCCCTGAGCTCCTTCGTCTTCGCCTGTACTATCGACCCTTAAGAGCAAGCCTTCGTCTTCAGCTTTGTCTTCGTCTTACCGCCTGGTACTTTGTGTTTAGCCTGGGAATGATGTCTACTAATATGTCATGTCCATGGATAACATACAGTATCTCCTCGTCTGTCACTCTCGAAAGTAGCCCGTTCTTTTCTCTGCACCGTAACGTCTCGACAAGTTTGTTCGAGTGGCCATTGGCAAACGGATTGGCAACGGATTTAGATTGAGTTTGCGATTGGCTTTTGGACACATTGCTTGGGCCTTGGAGACGGAGAAGGAGACGGAGGCGAAATGCATTTTAGTTGTTTGCCAGCAGCTTAGCTTCCGAGATTTACATAAATAAGTGCGCAGCAGAGGAAACTCAATGGGAAGGAATTGCTGATGGAAATTGTGGGAATTTTATGCATAGACTCTTGATACGATTTCGATTTTGAATTTCGATTTCGATTTTTGATCACCTTCTTAAGCACAATTTAGACAAACCGCAACGAATGCTTTGAGTTTTATCGTCTTATAATTAAAAGCTGCCTGAAAAGATTTAATTAGGCGGAAAGAATTTGGAAGTTTGGTTCAAGTGGAAAAGATATTTGATATAATTTATGGGCACATAAATATGTCTAATTATTTAGATACTGAAGGAGGGGCTTGTGTATATTAATCGAAAATTATTTATTATGCATAACATGAAGTTGGAGAGCAACAAAAAGAGAGTAAAGTGAATTGAAAAGTATTGATAATAAGAAATTTTCAAATTCTTCTGGGAATTGAATAAACTTTGACATTTGAAAGTGGACAAACATGGCTCTATAAACGTTCATTACGAAATTTTGTGAATTATTATCTTAAGTGTAATTCGTTTCTCTTATTTCTCCACAGAATAGCGAAGGTATCAGAATTTGTTTCAGGTGGAAAATGCTTATGAAACTGTCAATGAGTGAATGACTCCTATCATCCTTAACAACACAAATTAACCATGTAAAATCAAACTGAGGCATAATCCATGAAGGAAGTGGCTCAAGTGTGTATTGAGCAAACAGCAGAGCATGGGATTACACAGAGTGTGTAGAGACAAGTAGAGGAAATTTGAAGAAGTACAGAAGGAATTGAGAGGGAAAGGAAAAAACTAGCAATGGTAAATATTTCGGAAATTCTACAAAACTTACTTTCAAGCCCCCTATCATATTCTCTAAATTTATCCAAATATCTTCATTTATCTCCATCTAACGAATAGTTATCTTTAAATTCATAACTTTATCTGCCCTAAGCCTAAGAGCCTACTCAACAGATATTGTCAACGTTAGAATAAAGCCAACATTGGTTAACTGAACTGAATAGAGAGTTTTGAGTTTAAGCTTACCATTTAGTCGGCTTTACGCATCCGGTAGCTCTTCCTCTTCACTCCGCTTCACTCATTTTGACCATTTAACTCTCAACAACTTCCGTTACGGTTGAAAAGAATTTTTGCGCTCT
This sequence comes from Hirtodrosophila duncani, assembly GCA_037043425.1. Taxonomy (NCBI): domain Eukaryota; kingdom Metazoa; phylum Arthropoda; class Insecta; order Diptera; family Drosophilidae; genus Hirtodrosophila; species Hirtodrosophila duncani. The sequence continues at coordinate 12,351,726 of JBAMBM010000057.1, read as the reverse complement.
AAGCTTTTGTTTCTGTCTGTCTGTCTGTCTCGTCTGTGTCTGTCGGAGTCTCTTTGTTCCCCCCTTTTGTGGGCAGACCTTTTGTTATATATATATTGTCAGGCAGTCCATTGGCCATGCCATCAATATCTCGCCGATCTCTCGTCGTCGATCGCCTTTCATAATTGTCACACATTTTCAATGCAATGTCGCCGCTCATTGGCCAGTGGAAAAACTGGTTCTTGCGAAGACATGGACAGTAAAACGCCAACCAGCTGGAACGCTCTTCTCTGGGTCAAGTCCAGACTCCGGGTTTGAATTAGAGTTTCGAGTTCTCAGCACAGCACTTGCATTCTGCTGAGGCTTATGCTTTCTCGGTCAGCTTCAGCTTCACTTGTGCCCAGTCGTCTTCATTCTTTTTGCTGAATTATAAATATTTTTATAATCGCAGCAGAATTTGTTTCGCCTCATCATTCAGTTAATGACAAATATTCTGACCGCATTGGGGGACAGAGCTTTCAAGGTTGCTTAAGATAACGGTATCAATTGAGGAGCCGCAAGGTGAAGGTGACCGTACAAATGGCGAGGGAATGTGTGTGAACTATAAATCTTTTGATTGTTTTGTACTTAGCAAACGGATGATAATGAACATACACACACATATATATATATATATATATATATGTACCACATGGACCACTGTCTACTGCTAATCGGACTTGTGTTGAACTTGCCCTTCCGTTTCGCAGCACATTATCACAATTGACGGCAGCGTCAGAAGCAATTACCTCATTTGCATACTATGGACAAATAAACAACAACAACAACAAGAACAATACAAATAAAAATAAAAAAAAACTATGAGAATATCCGGGAAAACTAATAAGATAAAATTTAGACTGCTTTGGGAAGGTAAAGGATAATCATAGAAAAACGATTCAAGTTTTTGAAGTTTTCTAAATAAATTTTAAGCCCACCCATAAAACAAAAACTTAACTTAAAATATGCAGTGCGAAATTCCGTAATGGGATAGATTGAAAATAAAGATAAATCTGAAAAAAACTATATTCAAAATTATCCGAAATTTTATGTGTACATAATTGTTGATGATTTGTTATCAAAATGGCGATAAGCCAGACATTTGGCATTATTTGAACATTTTCTTGAACCAAGCGTATTTGTATTAAGCTTTGTTCGGGTTTGGACCGGCTTCGATGAAAAAAGGTCCCAAAAAGGGTTCCTAAATATTAATTCTTTTATAGTCTTTCTTTATTCCCAAGTATCTCAGTTCCGGGCATATATATATATGCGTATATATATTGATCAAACGGAAAGAATTCTCTTCACTCGAATGACTTACTTAGCAGAACCGAATAAATATATTCAAGGGGAGCGGCACGACCAATGGTACCAAATATTCTGATATGGCGGCCGCTCTGAGCTCTGTAGCATGATTCAGATCAAAATAAAACAAAAAGTTGTCAATATAAACCAGTCATAAGCTATATCATATTATAAATCCGATCTGAATGAATCTGGAATAAACAGGAAACAATCGTTGCAAACTCTTTGACTAAATTAATAAATCCGCACTATTTTTTGTGAATTTTCTAATATGAAAACCAACTGTCTTACACGCCATATAATATGTATGTATGTGTTAAATGCGTATGAAACGCCGGCGCATTGTTCATTCAAACATAAACAAATTTGCCGGTTCAAACCAAAACAAAACGAAAACGGGATCATTATCTCTCTCCTCTCTTTGAGACTCACATAAGCACGTGCAGCAGCTAAACACAAAACAAAACAAGCTTCGGCTTGCCGAAGCTTATCTACCATTCGCATTGGAATGGTCGGCGAGCCTGCGACTACAGGGCATACATACCGAATTATTTTGATTGGGATGAAAAACAGAAGAGTAATGTTCTCAAGTGTTCATTCTGGAATAATAGGCTATAAGGGAACTATATGATACAGTTGCCCGGTCTGGATAACACTCGAACTTAGCCAGCGTGCAGACAAAATAAAGCATCTGCTAAAAATTTCAGCTCTGTAGCTTTTGAGATGTTTGCGTTGAATCAGACGGACAGACGTACCGTCATGGTTATATCTCATGCTGATCAATAATATATATACTTCATACAGTCGAAATCGTCCGTCTATGCGTTGCAAACTTTCTGACAACAATATATAAGCCATTTTGTGAATGGTATAAGAACAACTGTGTGGGGTCAAGTTGTAGTTGCGGCGCTGGCCAGCTCTCGCTTAATTCGTCTCTCTCTCTCTCTGCTGCGATGCACAGTGGGGCATTCTGAGTGGCTTGGAAATCAAATTCTTACATGCGATATTGCTTAAAGAGTGTTTGCCATTCCTAAAATTCTTTGCACTGCGAATAGCTTGGTGTCGAATAATTTGTTGTTGTATTTGAGATTTATTATCAGATACAAAATACGCAATAGAAGAAACATACAAAATATACTAACAGAGTAATGCACATATGTAGTTTTTAAAATTGGTTTTTTAATCCATTTAACTTATATTACCTTTAAATTTATAGAAAAACTAAGTTTTTTTTTTATTAGAAATACTAAAATATAACTAGTTTCGACCGACTAGCGATAGTAGAAGTAACGAAGGGGCCATGTCTTTTGCTTTCTCAGCCCCACAGTGCGGATAATATTCCACCGGTAGTTGCATCGATCAAGTTTTTGCAGTGAGTGAGCCAATCATTGAGTAAGTCCGTTCCCGTGTCTCCCTCGCTCGCATTCGCTCATAGGCTCGATGCGAACTTCTTCGATCTCATTTAACAGGGATGTTATTTTATAGATCAGATCTTTGCCGGCAAATTAACATAATGTTAATTTGTACTCACATACACTCCAATTGCGTTTCGTTGCTTATAGTTAACATTTGTTTAACATAACCTTTTGCCCGTCGATCTGCCGTCTATGGAGAACATTGGCACTTAACATTTGCTTAACATAACATTTTGCTCGTGGATCGGCCGTCTATGGATAACATAGCCATTTAACATCCAACTCACAAATAACATGCATTCAGTTACATTAGAAGCAACAGCTGAGAGTTCAAAAGAAAATAAAAGCAGTCGGGTGCGGACGCGCTGAAATTGTTGTTATAGCGGGAAATACGTAAATTTTTATGCAGTTGCTGTAAATAAATTACAATTTACAAATATTTTGTGGGAAATGCCCCTCGGTTGCATACCACGATATTTTGCTTACATTACCCATCGCCGGCATTATTTTTAGAAGTTTCTTCTTTACGCATTCGGAGTTGAATCATTTATGCATAACGGTACATTTGCATTCTGCAACATCCCCTCCCGCACAATTCATAGTGCTTTGCGCGCAATTTCCGCTTGCTTGACAAAATAAGAAGAAGAGAAGGAGTGATGTGTGATATGAAGTGAAGAAAAGGCAACGGGCAAGAGAGAAAAGAAATATTTATTTTTGGCGCGCACAAGCCTTTCGCCATTTGCCCCCCGCCTTAGAAGTTTCCATAAATTCTTACAAGCGCATATGTGCATGTATGTGTGTGTGTATTTGTATGCATGTGCATATTCCCCATGTGTTTCTAATAATGAAGTGTTTATTTTTAAGGCTCGCGCCGAGTGAAGCCAACAAGAAAGTGAAATGAAGCAATGAAAAGCATTTTAATTTTCGAGTGCAGAAGCAGAGTAAAACAAAAAAATAAAAATATTTGTAATTGAAACAAGGCATTTTTGAATTTATTATCAATATCTGCTGAATAAAGCATTGGATTCTTTCAACGCGGGTGAGTTGTAAAGAACTTTATCTCGGATTCCGCCTGAATTGCAATTCTTTGCCAGAATGATGATTTATGATTATTGAGATCAATTATTCTTCTCTTCGGGGTAGGGAAAGTGTTATGATTTAATGCTCAAGGCAGCGGCTGTGGAACTATAATTTGTGTGATGTCTTTTGACGAGATAATGATAAGAAATTAGAAAGTTACAGCCAATTCTACAACTATACCCTTGTAGGATAATGCTATAGAATTGCCACTGTCTTGGTAAGGCTTTGAAAATGTTAATCCGATGACAAACTATATATGAAACAGTATTATATAACCATCTGGGATCGTATGTTGGATTTTGGGCGTTAAAACGTCGCTAAGGCTGTGAGATAAAGACGAGAAACTCTGCACTAATTCATATAAAACATATGAATCTGTTAATTTAAACTTAGAATTTATAACGAAAATATATTATATATTAGCCTGAACTAGCCTGAGCTCACGATGAATGAAGAACGAATCTTATAGTAAAGAAGGAATATTTCGAAAAATAAGACGAAATCACATATATCTTAGTTCTACAAAAGTTTTCTAGGAATGTTAAAGTTTTGCAAACAATCATTTGCTGTTTTTAGATATTTTTCACCCAAATCTTTTAAGGAACAGCATCAAATACAGAATCTATTTAGAGGTTTAACATTTTCAACCCAAAGCAAAATTGAGATTCCCTCAGCTTGTTTTCTTTGAATACAAAAATTATCAAGACCCAGACCAAGGGCGACAATTCTTGGTCAAAGCAAGAAATTATTATTACAAGGATAGTTTCTTAAGGCTAAAAATAAGAGACTGCTTAATTCTTTTAAGCTCAAGAGTCTAAGAAGCCTTTTAGTTTTTGCAACTAATCGCAATTTAGTTGAAATAGAGAATTTGCTTATTTATAATTATAATCAAAGAGTGTAAACTAATTGATTATGTAAATATAATAAATAATATCATTATGTCAGATGACTCTTTCTAGGGTGGTTGCCGATTTTGTATTAAAGTTCACCTTATAGATCAAATTTACTATTCTGCTGCTAGAAGGAATTGCGAATGGTAAATGAAACCAACCCTAACCATTCTTTCCGCTTTATAAAATTAAGAATTAAATATAGAAAATTCTTAATTTAAATATTTTTAGCTAGACCTAAACTATTCGTTCCTTATGAAACCTTTACAAAATATTTATCAATTTCAAGCTTAGCTTTCCAGCCTCTCAACCCCATTGTTTTCTTGAAGTCATTTTTTCCTATGTGCTTAGAAAATGTCAACCTTCGGCCTTTCCTCCCACAAAACAAAAAATTGCCTCCAGGCAAAACTTTTAAAAACAAAACACACAAATCACATTTCACATCAACAACTAAGAATAACAACCACTAGGCTCCTGCTCCTGCTCTGGACACGCCCTCTAGGGTGCTGTGCGGGGCTAGGGGGGCGATGGGTGCTGCAAAAATGTGCAAGCTCTGCTTCTCTGCTTAATGTTTTCTCAAGTAACTATTTTTGCACACATAAATCTAACTTATGATGGGGGAGACGACGCCCACACACGTCTCAGAAGTGGTACTTCCAGCTGGTGTTGTTGCTGATGTGTCTCTGCTGACAGTGTTGCAAAGTGGCCAATGGGTTTGTTTTCTTATTTTTTTGTTAAGAAAGAAAAATGCTGATAACTGCAACAAATCAGAAAAACACATAAAATGTGAACTTGTTCATAAAAATCATTTATGGTCTCTGCAGGACGGGGCGAAAGTTGAGCTGCAAAGCATTCGTAGGGGAATTCCCTTTTCTTTAAACCCAAAAACATATAAAAAAAAAAGCAGCGCCTAATGTTGAATGCAATTGCTGCAATTTGTTTTTACTATTATGGACCCTAAACAAGGAGTTAAATATTGAAGGTGGGGTGGCAGGTGCAGGTGGCAAAGCCCCAGAGGGAAGTTAGGAAGGGGCGGAACAGTCAGCTTTTAAAACGAGCAGGGTCTTTTGTTTTTGTTTTTTGATGTTTGCATTTGGCAGTTTAATGTTTGAAATCACGCGTTGCACAGTGGTGTGGAATACCAAATGCAATTGCTGTCTTGAAATGAATATTTTTGTCAAAATTAACAAAAATAATCAAAGGGAGCACAGATAATCGAATCTACTCATCGACGTTTGCATGGGAACACCTAGATTTGGAAGTTACCAGCAGATGAAGTTTACAATAATTCATTATTTCCTACAACTTTGTGTATTTAAAGGCACATTATCTAATGATCGAATAATCAATATAGACAAAAAGGCAACAAACTTTATAAATATCTTCTTGTTAATAAAGAACAAAAACACTTTAAAAGAAAGAAGAAACTTTACTAATCTTCTAAGATGTGGTATCATGGCTATCTGTAAAAATTTCAGTTTTGGATGGCTTACAAATCGCTCGAATAACTGTGACACCAACGATTTAAGGTGTCACAGTTATTCTGGGATTATATTTTTCGAACATCAAAATCGAATAATCCTGAATACTTCTGAGAACAAAGTGTATATCAAGTTTGTTTGTTTGGTTCTTGTGTCAAAATACGAGAGATCATCGAGAGACTTTGTTTATTAAAGATGTTGTAGAATAATTTCTTCATATTGCAACATGAAAAGAATAATTTGCAGATTTAGAATACTTTTATTAAACAAAAGAAAACCCAGAAACTTAAATCAAACAATGCAGTTGAAACTGCTTTATCAAAATATTTAAAATATTAAAAATTTCTTCAGTAAGTGTAAATGTTAAGTTTCAACAAAGCGAAAATCCCCATTAAATTATTCTGCGAAAACAAACATTTCTCCATCAAAAACAAAAAAATTTAGCCCTTAGATGAGTATACATTTATTATTAAGATACAAGTTCTTGGGAAAATAATGACATTAAAGTTCGATTTGTGAAATAAGAAGTATGTCTAATGAACCACTGTGCAACGCCTTTTTGTTTTTTCAAATTTTGTGTTTCGTTTTCTGAGGCGCAAACCGCAGAAATGTTGTGACCTTTTGGTAGGTGGAAAAAAAGTTCGTTTTTGTTATGCGCTCAGATGCACAAAGGTTGATTGAATTTGTTAAAGTATTTGTGGCAAGTGGCAAAGGTTTAAAAAGGCTATTCCATTACAGTTTCTTCGACTAGCGATAGTTCATTAATCCAAAACCACTGTGAAAATTCTATATTAATGGATGATGAAGTTATAGGAAGAACATATGATATTGTATGATATATAATTGCCATGTAAATTGTATTTTTCATTATCATCCCGCGTCTTTCATTTCATTCAGCATAAAAGCATTCCATGAAGCTTAACCAATTTAAAGCTCTCCCTCTATGGCCAAATATCAGCATTACATTTAGTCAAACATTGCCCCAAACCGCTATAAACAAGTGTATCTTCAAATTCGATCTAGCTTTCAGCTTTAACCTCTGTTCTTATTGTTGCTGTCGTCCCTGGGTTTAGCCAGAATTGACAGCCAAATAATACGAGAAAAAATTGCCCAGAGTTGGGGGGAAAAAAACAAAAACCGAAAAACTGGTGAATGTGAATTTTTGTCTTGCGGTTGGAGCATCGTCCAGAGCAGCCTCAGCCAGAGCCTGAGAGAAAGATGATGATGAAGATGCGCGCGAAAAGCAACAAAGAATCGTGACTTACTCAGGCACATTTTTGGCCAAAGCTGCCCCTTTATGGCCTCCCCCATTGTAGTACTGCCTTGTTTTTTTGGGAACTCGGTTGAACTGCAACAAATGACAGTGAGAAATTTGCCTGCGAGTGGGTGCAGAAGTGGGGTATGCCAAGCCAAAATGTCAAGATTGGGCGAATAAGGATGGGGGATTGGGATTGGGGTTGCCCTGTTTCATTCCACTTCAGCTGTTTGACAACTTTAAATATTGTATTATCGATGGAGGAGCCTGATGCTAGGAGCACAATATTGTCAGTTTGATATTTTTGACATTAATGACAAACAGCGCAAGCAAAATTCTTGTGCCAGCCATAAGCATTACATGCTCCCCACCATTTTCCCACTCTCTCTCTCTCTCTCTGGCTCTCCATGATCGCTTTTCCTTCTCGTTTGGCATTCGGCTAAATTTTTATTTGTTCCCACAGTTTGTCGCTTGGCATAAATACATCGTTAGCGGCAGCTTCAGCTCCACATCCAGCGCTCCAGCTCCACTTTGGCTTCGACTTGAGAGTGTACAACAAAAAACCTGCAGGAAGCTGCCGCAAAAACGAGACAACGCCAACAACACCAACTACAACTACAACAACATTGGCTACATCTAAAGCAACAACAACAACAACTTCTCGCAGTCGCATAATAGTAGTTATTGCCTTACATGCACGTTTAATGTTCTTTTGGAGGCGGTGCGGCAGACAGTTTAGAGCAAAAAATTGAAACGAACTAAGTTATGGAGGTAAAACATATGTGAATATACCTAGATGGAAATGCTCTTTCAGTGATGATGAATACCCCACAGTGTGTAACCAGTGTACCTATAGTGTAACTTGTCTATTAAGACGTTCAAATTTGTGGCTCAACACAGCGTTAGCTCGTTCTCTTATTCAAAGTATTTGTAGTATGGAAAGTTCGATCTGGTCTGGCACCCAAATTATGCCTAGAGTGAGACTTCGATATGGTATATTACGGCTCAAGGGCTACCGATAATGTATTAGGAGTTTTTCGGACTTAATGTATCACAAGTCAATTTGCACAAGGCTTCTAATTGTGGAAGTGAATGTTTCTGTTCTCAATCAAAATAATCGTCTTAGATATTTTGTTGGTCAGAATTCCTCTAAAAATTCTGACGTTGACGTTGTCTCTGAATTATGTTCGGATCTTTGTTTGATTAACAATGAAATAGTAGATTCGGAAAACAACACTATGTATTCGAATATATAGATGGGTAAAAGTGTGTTCAAATATGAATGTAGAGAATTTAGAGTTTAGTTATAGTTGAGCTATAGTTTTGATATTGAAAGCACATGGTCATAGACTTTATATTTCATTGCCATGTAGCAACTTTACTTGAAGTTGCCCAGATTCTCCTTTTGCTACTTCTATATATATATTTATCGAACTTCAACCTTACATCCAAGTCGCATAAAGCAAAGACTGACAACAGAGTGCAATTTGTATTGACCTCGATTTTGACGCACTTGGAGTTGGAATTTTGTAAAGACGAATCCTTGGTGTAAACTGTTAGCCTCCTACCTCTTGCCATTTGATCTGTGCGTTGTTTCTAAATCAGTCAATCAGGGCAAGGAGTCTAATAGAGTAAAGTAAAGTAGCGTACATAATTTGCATTTACATAAAGCTATAAAATTTTTACTTCCATCAGTGTCCACCTGCCTTAACATATTGGTAATACCCAACCATATCTAGTGTATCTATAAAAACTAAGTCCGTGTAAGTATCTATGCAGCCTCTATGCCCTCTTTGGAGTGGCAAAGTGAAGTGTCTGTGAAATGGCGCACAAGTGAAAACAACAACAAATGGGTCGCCTTGTCAGTAGTAGTAGAGAGACACTCCAAAGTTCAGCAGCATCTCCCCCTGCCTGCCTGCCTGCCTACCTACACATGTACTTATGTATGGTATATATCCCTCTGCCATGTTTCGTTTTCTTCGCTGTCGATTAGCTGGCAGTTTTACGTCAATGTATGTCTCCTCTGTCCCTCGGTCTGAGTTTCTGAGTTCGTAAGGTTCTCGCTCGCTGCTATGTAAAGTTTTTCTGCCGCACAATTGCTCATCAACTTGTGGACTTCTCTGCTAGTTTACAAAAAAAAAACGAGAAACAGAAAATGAGAAATTGTCGCCGATTGTCACTTGTCAGAGCAGGCCTTAAGCCTTGCCATCCACCCACCCCACCTACCCCGACACCTTCCCCGCTTGCGTAAGCCCTCTGCACTACTTATAAATCAACTTGCTTCATAATTTGTTGCACCCAAAGGCTTGAGCCCGAGAGCTGGGCTTCCCTTCTGGTCACTTGAGGCGCATCAGAGCATTCGCATTTAAGCAGCTGCACGAAGTCTGCCCATTTTGTATGTATTTTAAAGAGGATGTTTGTGTTTATTTATACAATTTTTTCGAGCTTGGGGTTTTATGCTGAAAATGTGTTTTCGAGTTCATTTAGCACAAATGTTCAAGTTGAAAAGTGCCGCAAAAATATGAGATGAAGACGGAAGGCAAGGGCAAGAGGGAGCATTATAAATTGGCAAAGATTAAGTGAGGGTGGCGAAAATAATGAAAATGGGGAATAATATATTTTTTTAAGGAATTAAAACTCAAGCTGAGAGAATGCTGAGTATAAACTGGTAAAGCTCCATAGTAATCTAATTCGATAGTTTTGGAATCTTTTACACTTATGCGATACTTTATTTAGAATTAGAAATGGGACACCAAAACATTGTCAATCGTGTGTCCTTAGAGCTCGTCATCGAAGGTAATGTTCTCGTCCTTCTCAATTTTTAAGAAGAATGAACGATCCTCCTCCAAATGCGGCCATTTTGCACTAAGCTAAAGGTGTCTGACGAATGGATGGTTTAGCTGCCCCGAAAAAGCTGCCATTTTCCCGCCAAAGCTTTCAATTTTAATTATTGTTATTTGTTGTTGCCAAAACAAGTGAGATGGCTGCTCTCCCTACGTTGTCCGTCGGACTTCTAGGTACATAGAGTTTGTCCTGAGAGGCAATCCTCTCACTACTGACCTCAAGCTTGCTGAATAACAGACATTTAGAATTTATAACCACTAAGAATAGCCCTTTACAATCGTTCATCACGCAGCAGATGGTTTAGCAATATGAAGAAATCAATCAATAAGAAAGAGATTAAGAAAGAGATTCTGGAAACAATTTGGCTTGAGAGACGTTAATAGCTTTTGCCTTCCACAAAAACTCTAGAAAAGATCTCCAGTTTTCGATCCACATTTCAATGATCATTATCGGCTCACACTGACTTGTAGGGGCAACTTAATAACCTTGAAACATCTATTAAAGCGTACTCCAATTCAATTACAACTACTCGTTTACCCTTAAGCTCTCTTACCTGAATATTCTCTCACGATCAACGATCAGCGATCAGCGATGCGCAAAGTCAACTCCAGAGAATTCATTCATAAAATGCACCGTGTTTCACTCTACAGATTAAGCTGAAAGCTTAAACACATTTTGGGCTACCACTTAATTTGGCACCACGAAGAGACGAAGCCCGCCTCGGGCAGTGCACGTTCTGTGCTGCGAATGCCATGTTGCAGAGTGTAAGCTATAGCCAAGCAATGGTTATATTAAAAGAAAACAATTACTTTGAGATAGGAGAAGTCTATGGAGTATGTATATATGGACACCAACTACTTCCATACTATGTAGTTTTGTCAACGCAGAAGGCTCGTGAGAATTTTTTGTGTAAGCGTAAAAGCAATAACGGAGGGGAGCAACAATTCCACAGTCACGCTCAATTGGGGGGCACAGAGAAAATATTGGCAAAGAGTTTAAGGCGATTTACAAGCATAAAGTATGCCTTTTTGCACCGCTTCCCTCTCTTTTTCTTTCTCAACCGTCGTCTGGCGCGGGCGTGCAAATAAATCTTGGGGGCAATTACAAAGGCAGACGCCCGAAACGGGCCAAGGTTGGTTGGTTGGTTGCCTGCCTGCTTTCTTGCTGGACAGCAGCGGGAGCAAGCTTTTGAGCTGGAAACTGTTGCTGCTCCACCGTGTCTGCCCATAAAAGGTCAGACTCAGACAGATGAGAGTGGGGGAGTGAGGAGTGAGGCAGTTTTTGAGTTCGGCCTAAGCCAATTTTCAAATTGTCTCTCTAGGCTAGGTTCTTGTTGTAGTTGTTGTTCGTTCGGTTTGGCTTGGTGGGAAATGCGTTGCGTATGAATTTATGGTCAAAGTGATCTTTAGAGAAGCATCTTTAAAAACCGATAGGGAAAGGAAAGGCTGCTTACAACGAAGTTGAAATACCCTAGGGGGAGGTCTAAAGGATATTGTTTGCTTTTTATGAACATAATTGTAATATTCAGATGATTAAAGAAGGCCTCCAAAATTTCATTAGAAAATGTGTGGAATATATGAACATAGAACTATATATACCTTTACCATTATCTGCATTGTTTTCTAATCAGCCAATTAATCAGGATATATTTAGATGACTACAAAGAGTAATCTTTGGCACCTACTATCATCTATATAATACGTTCCTATACAAGCTATATACAACCTCCCTTATGCCTAACTTACCTTTCAGTTAGTGTATGAAAACCAAATGCTAAAGACTTCGACTTCGACTTCCCAAGAAAGAACGCTGAAATGGTCTGCAAATAGTTGAGGTTGTGATTGAAGACACGCCAAACTATGCACAGTTTGGTGAGGCAACACACTGGTGAGAGGGGGGAAGCGGGCTAACCCATAACCAGGCATCCATTCTACTAACAGACGACTGACTGCACTTGCGATCGCTTGTCGATGTCGATCGCATTGGGTTGTTTGTTTAATGTATCTCTGGTATTTATTTGTAGCCTGAACATGTTGTGACTTTGTTTGGCATACATAATAACCAACCAGAAGAAGAACAAGCAGCGCAGGTAAACATCATTTGAGGCCAACATAGATCACTCCTGATCATGCCCGATGCCCCGGCTAAATGTTGAATGTCATTGCCTAATGATCATCATCATCATCGTCAGCGGCAGCGGCAACGTCATCGTCATCCCGTGGCATCATGTTTTACTATCTGCATCTTTCATGTTCGCATGTAATTTTTGTATTTGGCCTGCTACAAGTTTTTTTTTTCTTCCGATCAATCGATCGATCCATCGCATTGGTGGTGATCTGTTGTTGATCTGGCCTTTTGTGGCCGCGGGCTTTGAGCTTTGGCGATTTTCTAGTTAATTAGCTTTTGACTTGTTGTCGCTGTCTTCTGCTTGATTTGATTTTGCCTTTGACTTTGATGCGAGTGAGCTGAGCGGTGGTGATCTTCCTTCTTTCACATGTTTTAAAACCGACGATCATTCCAGTTCAATTGTTCATGAGAAATGTTGAAGAAAGAAAACGTGCAGTTGCTTAAGTGCTTAAATGGAAATTGAAGTGGAATTAAGTTGGCTAACGAGTCCGCTGGTAATTATAGCCGAGAAGAAGACAGCTGAACAACAGCAATTAGAAGCTAAAAGTGTTTAACGATGGCGATCAATCGTTGGGGAAGTATGAGACGATACCAAAACATAAAGGGAAATTAAACTTAAAAAAAGTGGAATTTACAGAATGAAAAAGTTTTATAGATCATTGGAAAGCATTGAAGAAAGCATATGGAGCTAATATAGAGTAGTTCAAGAATCATTGATGAGTAAAGTGTTTCAAAAAGTTGTTCCACTTTATTTCGATTTTTGATTATACTCAATATCATCTTGAATTTGGTTTCAGCGGCTATCTAATAATAAGAATACATTTGAATATCCTCATTTTTCTTCAAAGATTGTCTCTTTAGTTAGAAATCCTTTTGCTATAAGATATATCTGTGTTCGAATGAGTTTGTTCAAATTATGAATGAACCCGATCAATATGTTCATAGCTCTATCAAATGTTCAGCTGCCGCCAAATCACACTCAGATTACACAAGAGCACCCTTCTCCTCACAAAATAACTCGTTTTAAATGGTTATAAAATATCATATAGATTTCTATCTACAAACAAAACACAAATTGCTACATTAAGCGATAAGCGATCTAAGGGAAAATAACAACAATTAATTCAATTTGCATTTTCTTATTTAAACAAAGGCAGAAAAATATTGATATTTTTGTATATTTGTTGTTGTATTTTTGCCATGCAAATATGCAAATTGGGTAACCAAAACAAATTGTTTGCTACAAATACAAAAAAGAAGAGAAACTAAGGAAAAGACGAGGGAAACGAAACGAATCAAAGGCCAAATACACAAAATAGTTGCCGGCATGCGATTTTATTGACCATTTCAGATTCAATTAAGGGTAATTTAATTTCAATAATAACTAGATATGTGGCCAAGCCAATGGCGCACAGCCATCGCCATCGCCATCGCCATCTGTATCTGTAGCTGTGTATCTGCTGGATATCATCAGCATCATCATCATCATCATCATCATCAACATCTCCGCTTTGTGGTTTCAGTTTGTGTCCAGTTTGGTTACAGTTACAGTTAGAGGCATATGGATCTGTTGTTGGTTTTCGTTGGCTTTTTGAATATGTAACTGGTTTTACATCTGCCATGATGTTGATGAGAACGTGACACGAAAAGTTACGTGGATATAGTAAATTGGGAATAGCCACATACATACCAACTACACACATGAGAGAAAGAATCAGAGAGAGAGTGAGAAAGATTGAGAGTGAGAGTGGATATTCTCTTAACTCCTTCATTCCAAACACAATAATCTGTTGCCGAATTGGATGGCCGTGAGGCACAGCGTGGGGAAGCGAAAAGATACTGAAAGAGAAAATTGCCCGGAGCAAAACTTCGTTGAAATGTTGCGAGAGTCACATCAAATTTATAGGCAATTTGCATTATTTGGACGAGAGTTGATCGCATTGGAAATGATAATTTGCAGTTCTCTAACATACATCTTAGGCATTTGTGGAACATAATATGAGATATTATCGTGCTAAGGATTCACGCAGAAATAACTGATTTCATCTCCTTATTTCTACATTTAATTTCCTGCATTCAGAACTCACGCTGTCATCTCTAGCGTAAACGCCAACGAGACATTGCAAACGTTGATTTGAAATTTGCGTGTGGTAAATGCTTTAAAAATTGCCCGTTCAGCCAGTCGGTGGGGTCATTCTTTTTAATGAATATATCTCTATATGGAAAGAGTGCTGCCAATTTGTTGGCTGGCTGAGCTTAATGGGGCTACATTTTAGATGAGAATTGGCGTCTGTAACATAATGTTGTTCAACACTTTTACGAGTGTTTTCATAATAATTATAATATGTTTGAAATATTTGTATTAGAGTGGAACTTATATTAAGGATGTCTAGGTCTAAGTGCTGTTTAAATATTATATATTGAAATACCACTATAAATCTCATTGAGCCTCATTTGACATCATTATATTCGGGAGACCAAAAAGCATTTGAAACGTTTCCGAGATTTTCGGTTTGCAATTTTAACACTTTGAATTGAATAAAAACAATCTGTTATTGACTAGCATACCCTGCTTTGAATTCAGTACTATTTTCTTATGCTCTATATCTAATACACCCTGTGTGGGATCAACAGCTGATCCACAATAGTTGTAGTTTGCATTTCATTTGATTTTTCATCAGGTTTCTAAATTGTTATTATTAAGTCATGAACAACCTATATTGTTTTTGCATATAGTTGTCAAGCCTCTCTTGTAGTTACACAAGCACATAACTGTTACCATATTTGTATATGTGCCGCTGCTCAGAACAATAAATCACTCGACACAGTTAATAATTTACATAGCGACGCTGTCGCTCAATCCTGAACATCCTGACATAGTTACAAACTGCTCAAGCCATTTTGCTCTAACACCCTGTGCTGTACCTTGGATCACCTTGCTTAAATTATTGAAGAGCCATCTAGTCAGATGCCATGAAAACTTAAACACAAATTTTGACTGTATGTAATGTCAGAAATGCTTCTTTCTTTCCAATTATATTGGAATTGCTCTGGCTTGACTCTAAATCTATTATATCTCCATTAATGTCCACCCCAATTACCAATTACTTTAACCCAATATGTACTTGCTTTCCGCATTACCAAGTACTTTTTAATTTATTGGCCACAATTTCTGGCATAATTTGCTCATCGCTTGACCCAAACACTTCATTTACAAGCAACGCCAAAAGGCAATTTGAAAAGGTTTTTCAAACACGCCTGTGTATTATGGCTACCTGTTATAGTTGTTATTGTTGTGGTTATCGTTGTTGTTGTTATCGTTGTTGTTGTTATCGTTGTTTTTGTGAATTGTGGTGGTGGTTTGCTGGTGTTTTTTTGTGTCATTGTCTCGCGTGCAACAGCGGTCGAAAATGTTAATAAACCTGCAAACCAACAAAGCCAAAAAATAAAACCCAAAGAGAGCCACACGCAAATGAATGAATTTTCTTGAAAAAAAAAAAAACAGACCTCAAAAACCGAAAACACACACCAAAAATTCAAAATTGGCGCCGTATGCGTGGTGCACGAAATATAAACACTTTCAAAAAATATCTTTGAAAAGCCATTTTCAAATCGAACAAAACGAAAATTATGACAATGCATACACATATCGAAATGGAAGCCGTGAAAATGTTGCCAAACACACAAAACAAAACACACGCACATCCCATCGCATATCTATGTATCTATGTTAATTAATTAACAATTAATTAAGCCAAACAGCAACAACAACAACAACAGCAATATGAGAGCATTTGGACATTTGAACCCTTCATCGATGACGTCCGTTAATGGTTAATGATGACTTTTTGTTGGCCGGGTTTTGGGTTTGGCCCCGTTTCACTTGGCTTTGGGATTCGGGTTTTCTTCGTTCAGTTAGCGTGTCTAAACAAAATGTTTGCCCCAAAAAAGAAGCCGCTTTCCAAGCTGAAGCTGAAAAGTAGTTTGGAGCTCTGGCTGAAGCTGCGTGCGGGTGCTGGGTGCTGCGTGCTCTAAGCCTATATCGAAGCCGAAGCCAAAACCGAAGCCTCACTCCACCTACTACTCCAAGGGCCACTTACATTTTTCGGCTTTGTTATCAGTCGCGTATATCAAACGCTAGACAGCTTTTTATTAGAGCCAGCCCGAATTGATAAAAACCCCCGAAAACTCTTGCATACCAATTCCTTTTCTTATTTTTTTCTTATTTTTTTGAAGCATATGAAATTGATTAATACAGCATGATAAATAATTTTCGATATTTGTATTTTCGAATTTCTTCGGTTTTCTCTATTTATCTATTTAATTTTTTGTACAATCTATTCGATATGTGTGCACCATTAAGCTCATGATGTATAGTTTTCCCTCGATAAGTTCGATTTCAGCCCAGCCCTCGTACATGATGTTTCTTAATACAGCGAAAAGTGTTTTTAAAAGTTTACCTTATCTGTGTAGAAATTGATTAAAAATGTAGGGAAATTCTACGGGCTCTGATGATTAATGATGGGAGTGTGAGAATTGGGAGAAGTATGTATATGAAATTGTATGTAATTTTTGAAGCTGTGATTATATAGTATGTGCTGGTATGCGTAACAGAGAATTGTGAGAAATTTAATATAAATAGAGCCCTGCAAGAAAACGTTCATGCCAATATTCAAACACTTGAAAACTTTAGTTATAGTATTCAATATTCATTCGTAATGAATGGTTTCATTTGGCATATGTTACCAAACTTTGTTGCTTTCGGTTATATACCAAATGTCATCGTAATCAACGGGACAGCGCAACTATAGAAAGGGGAGCTCTTCCGAAGTTGAGCCAAAGCATTTGCCAAATAATGCAGATTTTGATGTTGATATTTATAGCAACAATTGAAAGAGAGCGAGAGTAAACAGAGCAGAGATCCAACGATAAGGAAACCATGAACTGTGTGTATTGGAGAGCTACTCTCTTGCATAGGCTGCTTGAAAATACATTCAAATTATAAATACGAGAACTGCAGTTCGGTAAATTGTCTGTTGCAACACTCACGACCATTCATTTTGTGATGAATGATTCATTAAGTGAATATTCATTACTCATCCAAATACATCAACTTTCAATTAGAGCACAGCGACAAGGCTAGCTCTATTGTTCGCTTACAGTGTTGTAAATGGGTTAAACGTAAATCCATTCAAATTAATACGACTTCACAGTGTATGAATTCTAAGAAACTAAGCCAAATTCATACCGCTTTTGCCTAACAATTAAACAGAACTTTGCAAAAGTCCTAACAAAGCCGGCAAATTCAATTAAAATCCATATTACTCAGCCACAGCATTTAAGCAAAGTTTGCTTCTCCTCCACATACACAAGTACCCCCGCAGCCCCGCCTGCTTTCACTGCTGACACAAGTGCAGAATCTGCGTATAAATCTTCTAATCTCTACACCCAAATCGTGAACACAAAAAACCCACAAAAACACACACGCAAATATCTGTATGTACTCGTACAAGTTGCTCATTCTTAACACCCGAAACAAGTAATCTGAAACCCTAAAGAAGCAGCAAACACCAGAATTGCTGAAACTGTGTAGAGTAGGGTAGGAGGTAGGATGAGTGAGGTAGATAATGGGTGGAGCAGCATGGCCCACAAATTTCTAGTCGGCAACTAAAAATGAATCAAATTAGAATGCTAAAGCCAAGCCCCAAAGCGACAACTTCCGGCTGAAAGTGAACTTTCCTTTCAACAACAGTAACAGCAAAAGGCAACAACAGTCATCTTTCCTTCTCTCCTCTCCCCACTCCTCTTCAAGGCAAAAAAAAAAAGACAACACATAAAGGGTTAACAAACTTCGCGCGCCAGGCCCAGGCCATAAAATGGTTTTTGGGGCGAGGCTTTTTGGTGGTCGCGTCTCTTAAGTCACAAGGTGTGTGTGCGTGTGCACGTGTGGGTGTGTGGGTGTGTGCGTGGGTTGTGAAAACACAAATTGCTTGCATGTCTGAACATTTTATGACAATGGCAAACGAAGTTCTACGCAAAACTGTTAATTAATATGTATTGGCTGGTGTCTGTAAGTCCTGACGATTTGTTCAAAGTTCACAGATGCTACAGGGAAGGGGGGAGGTCAAGTTGGTCGGAGGGGGAGTGAGACAAACCTTAAATGAAATGATTAATGAGTCATTTGATAAAGTATGGGATTAACTTAGTATGAATATGCGAGTCTATTGCGGTTTTCATTTTGACTTGGTGGAATTGAAGTTGCTTAAGTTTAGTCAATTTTCTAAGAAATTTATGACATTTTGAACCAATTGCAGTGGGAAATTTTACAAAATTTAGCCTTTCTGTTCACCTACTCTAAAACATAACTCAATCAGTCAGTCAGGGCAAAGAGTATATGGTAAGTATCCCATGTCCTCCTAAGATATATTTCAATTGAAATTTTAAGCATTTCCTTTAAAGCTAAAACTCGCAAATTTCCTTAAACGATTCCTCTTCGCAGAGACAGCAAATTTCCTGCTCATAAACCACTAAACCAATTGATTTATTGCTTAAGTGCTGCGAAATTAATCTCGAAGCACAATGAATGTGCGAAAAAAAATATCACCACATTTAGCTAAATGATGGCCAATTGAATAGAAAGCAAGACGGAGCGCTTCTCTCCGCCCATAAACAAAGCAGCGCCACAAAAGACACAGGAGACCAAAGTAGTGTAATCGAATTTTGTATTGTATTTTGTTGCTTTCCAGTATGTTGTAGATGATGTTAGAGCCACACCTCTTGTACATGTCTCTAGTTAAAGGAAAAAGTGCCTCGTAATGCCCAGTAGTTTGTTGTTGAACTTTTAACAACTGTGCTGGCTGTCAGAAATCGTTTAATTTTTTCCAAACTCATCAACATTCAACATCGTTTAAGGCACACAAAACATGATAAATGATCCAAAATCCACAGACACAGGCATAAGCAGCAGCAGGGTACACAGTTGCCTCAAAGGAGTTGAGTTGAGTTTCAAACGGAAGTCGAAAGAATAAAAAGTGCAGACATCATTGCCCGCATTTAGCATAAACACACAACACAACACAAAACAACAACTTCAGTCAAAACAATCATCAACAACAAAACACAAAGTCACAGAGGCCGAAGTTAAAGTTTTGAAGGAGAACAAATAATAATTTTTCCCTTATGAAAGTCCATTTGCAAATTGGCTTTAAAATTGCCATATCAACTTCTAATTCTTGTGAAAAAATCATTTAGGCAGCAATTGAGTCGGTATTTATGTCTTTCCATCTCATCACATTTCCCAGTTCTTTATTTATACGATAATATTTTGCTGTTTTTTGTTTTTATTTATTATGCTTTTTCGGCTTAAGTGGAACACAAACACAATGGGACACAGCTGGAGCGCAGAATAACTGCCAAGAGCGGCGTTTATATTTCATGCATATGATAAATGATGATACAACGCAAATTTGTTTATGAATGCAGCAGAAGCTCTGAATTGATGATCTTCAATTTGAGAGAGACGCAAGAAGTACGGGTTAAGAATAAAATTGTAACAGTCCTTGGTAACTGGAACTGAATTTGGAGTATAACATTTATTTTGAGTTGTTAAATTTAAAGGCAAAATAATTATAAGAAATTTATAGAAATTTATAGAAATTACTTAAAGTATATCAAGACCATATGATACTTGGTATGACTGACTATCACTACAAATTCAATTTAGCAAAAAGTGTATGATAGTTTAGACATTATCAAATTCAGTAACAAACTTCGAATGCTCGAATCTTATATAACCTTGCAGAGCTATAAAAAGGAAAGAAAAGGCGAAAACGTATTTGCTTCAGCAGCAGCAATAGGCAGCGAAGCATTCTTCTTTTTAATTACTATTCTAACACTACACTAACTTTTAGGTGCATACACCTATACATACATCCAACACATTCGCATTCCAACAAATCTGTTTGTGAGTAAAAGAGACAGAGGGCTAGAACAAATAACGCTGCCAAATAAAATGTTGTTAGCGCCATCTATTTTACAAAGTTTTCATTTATAAGGAGCTATATGTTATAGTAGTATATAGTATATGAGCTGATTTCAGCAAAAAGAAGTCCATGGCGAAAATTACAAGTCGATAGCTTCAAAATTGAGAGAGTAGTTCGCATAGAAACAGACGGAGAGACAGAGAGAGGGGAGAGAGAAACAGACAGACAGAAAGACATACAGACGGACCTACAGACGGACATACAGACGGACATACAGACGGACATACAGACAGGCATAGCTATATCGACTTGGCTTGTCATGCTGATCAAGAATGTATATACTTTGTGGGGTCGGAGATGCTTCCTTCTAGGCATAACAAATATCTTAACAAAGTTATAATACCCTCTGCAAGGATATAATGTATAAACAAGTATTTTTTTCATTCTTCTGAGCAGTTTGATTCCTGTTTTAACACGTCCATTCTGATCTTACTTATTTTAGTTATTTAAATGATGCAAAATAATGATAATCTGATAATCAGGGCTGTAAACTCAAGCGCTCTTTCGCAGACTCCTAGTCACAGGTTCGAACCGAGTTTCACCTACCTACGGAGCACCGTCAGCTTTGGTTCATGGTTCGAGTCCTGGCTTAAATCATTTTTTTCACTTCTTTTAAACTAGAAATTACAATTGTCTTTATATACATTAGTTGATTTTGCAATAGTTTAACCATTGTAAATCATTTTATTGCCATTTTACCTGTTGATAAAAACAACAAGTTATCCCACATATATATTTAGTTTTGATGTATTTTTTTCTTACTGTTTGCTTTTTGTTATCTTTCTTCGAATAAGCATATTAATTTTGTCTTTTAATGAGAATTTCAAAGAAAAATATTTCAAATATACCTACATATTTAATATATCTTAAGAGCTGTTGAACCTTTCAACTCAACTGAAAAGTCAGTTCGGTTCAAGTTAAAGTTTAACTGCAGCTGTTTTGGTTTATGGTCCGGAAAGAGTCAGATATCTGGTTTGGCTTGCAACTCTGGTATGTAGTATCTTATGATCAGAATATCGTCTGTATTTATCATACTTCTTCAGTAATTTTCATACTTGTGATTATAATCCTAATCATAGCCATTCATAGTCGCAGCAGCCACTGATCACTGGGAAAGCATTCCGCTCTATAATCCAAATTTCATGTTTAATTTGCATGTAAATATATTGTACCTCATGTCAAAGAGTCTCTAATCAAATCTCAGAATCAATTTGGTATTGAAATGCCTCTCTAAATTGCACCAAAATGCAGTAGAAGCAACTACATCTTATCGTATAATCTAAACCGATTTTATGTAAATTCCTAGATTATAGCTTTCCCATAACAATGATTTAGTAACGATTATACGGGTTATCGTTTCAAATACCCGACCGCCATGCACCATTAACCCTCTAAAGTACGCAAAATTCCTGCATATGTACTCTGTACGCTCATGCATGTGCCATGTTTTTGACCTAGAGTTATAGAACTTACCCGTCCAGAGAGTCGTTAAACTGGTTTTTATGGCCCTGTGTAAAATCAACGCTAATGACCCAATTCGGTAAGCAAATTAAGCAGCAGCAGGATTTATGCCAGTACAGTCGGCGATTCGCGCTCTGCCCCCGTTGTCTTCCCGCCATGTTAGCCATATACCAAACTAGGCTCATAAACTTGTCCACAAGGAGGAGTTGGCGGGGCGGCACATAAAATTACTAGTACTCGCCCTCGCACTGAGCCCAAGTCGACCAGTCGACAAATGCGGTTAAATAAATCAATATTTAAATTTGATTACGCTCCTTCGACATACATACATATATATATAGTGTATAAAGCCGGCGGCCGTTTGCTAGTCGTTGTAATTAATTGTTAATGACAACATAAATATACATAGACTGTGTATGTATTTCATTATGGTTGTTTTGTTCAGCAAATATTTACCTTTTCCGCTAATTTACACACATGCGAGCCTTTGATTTACAATTTACATAGGAAATATTTTTAAGTCATTCAAGAAGACCCCCAAAGCGTGTAGCTTACTTTGAGCTATATCATAATTGTCAGATAAACATTTTTCATATTTTTCTTAAGGCTTTTTAACAATTAATGTTTTGTTAGATATGACAATATATTTCTTAGAAAATATTCATAAAATATTTAGAAATGTTGTTGTGCCAAAGGCATTGCTGTCGAAGCTGCAGTATAATAGCGGGGCAGGGCAGTTCTATTCCTGAGCTCAAGTCATACATTGGGTGAGAAATATGACTCAAAAACTGTCAGCTAGAAACTCCCATAAGAAGATTCTGATCTATTTTGCTAGTGTCAATGTCTCGTCACAAAATTTAGTTGGTCTCTTCCAGTTCCATAAATCTTATGAATATAATGAAAAGATAATTAAAAATTATATTACAATAATAAACTTGAACTGAATAAAGTACATATTCCTGTCTTTGAAAATCATATTATTTTGTAGCGAATTTACTATTCTACGACTATTCTAACGACTTCGAAGTGTCATGAATACGAAATGCGACGAGTACAAAGTACAACGAGTTAGATGGCTTAACACCCTCACGCTATCGTAACAGTAACGGACATTGATAGCTCTACACTTTATAGCGATCCATAATCATCTTTCAGTTAAGAGCAGGCTTCACTTTTGATTATCTGTTTACTTTCGTGTCTATATCTTCTCTTATATATATATATATATGTCCTAATTGATTGAGAGTGTATGCTATATACTCATGTCCTGATTGATTGACTTATTTTTTTGGGAAAGAACACATTGCCCAACGGGTAAGGCTGAAGTTAGTTGTATTTGATCCAGGTCCAGGTAACAACTAAGAAGCCGTTCTGAGTCAGAATCTGCCTAATTTTTGATATGGGAATACATATAAGGAAATTTGTATTATCTAAGTTGGTAGTTTGGGACCCGGAAAGCTAACAGGAGAGGTGGCACTTTACCTCTAGAAAAATAAATTTGAAAAACTTTAAGCCTTTTTCAAATGTTTCAACAACTTTCTAGTATTCTTTTGGAATCCGAAAGATTTTTAGCAAAATTTCTAGAAAACTATAGAACTCCAAGAATCTACTGAAAATATCTTCTAGTTCAGGTAGTTCTCTCATGTCATACCAAAAATAGCAACCGAAAAGCTCAAAAGCTTGATTTGCCAAACATTTTCATGAATCGCTTAAATTTAAGATCACCAAAAATTATATCAAACTTAATTTTCAAAGCAACTTTCAACACTTTTTATACAATTTGTCTCTCTTACATATCTACATATATTTTGTTTACAAATCGTGTTGGTATTTCATATTATTATTTTATGGACATTCATCTTGATCTTTATAGACAAATTACTTCATCAAAAATACACGAAGCAGACGAAAAATAGTTTAGCTTTTATTTTGTTTTTTTTTTTTGGCAAGTTTTTTCGTTCTCTGCTGCTTCTCCATAACAAACTACTTGGACTGTAATAATAAATGCAGGACAGCTTTAGCTAGAGAAGTTTGAGAGGAGGCGTGTAGAAGAGATACTTCGATTGAAGCTGAAGCTGAAGCTGTTGGGGTAATGATAATGAATGTTGTTGTTGTTGTTGTTGTTGGCTGAGTGACGGCCTGACTGCCTGACTGGTTGCTTGTTTTGGTAGTTTTGGGTAATGGGCACTCATATGTAATGATTATGGGGGCCACTTTTCTCATAAAAATTCAAGCGGCAGCTTCACATTGATAGCAGATGATGACGATGATGATGATGATGATGATGATTATGCTGTGGCTGAATGATGTCAAAACAAGCAACAAATTAGACTCAAATAAACAGATAGAGAGATGGATAGAGAGACAGACAGACAGCCACTTGGCATGAATTGAATCATTGATAGGAAGCACAACAACTTTTCAGCATAAACACATACACATTAGTGTATTAGTGTGTATGTGTAATGCTTGAGGGTCTCAATCCTTGATTATGGTAGCAAAGTGTTTGGCCAGACCACATAATAATCATTAGATTTTATTATATTAACATAACACAGACTCCCCAACACACCCACACACCCATATATACACATACAAACTCATAAACATATACACAACTAATTCTACTTCTATGTTAACACTTGTTCTTATCAAAGCCCAATCAGGAATTCTGTGTGCTCCAATAACAAAAGCTAAAAAAGAAAACAAGAGTTTCATGTTTGCCTTTGTTGTTGAATTTCCCTAATTTTGTGTGTATGTGTGAGTGTGTTTTTCTTATTTTCACACCATTTTCTAGCAGATGAAACTCTTCACTTAAATTTCTTCGCTTTTTGCCTTTGAAATGAGAAGTTAACGCTTTTAATCCACGCATCCCTCTTTGAAACATACTTTTCCTTGTTCTGTTTTTCCAACTCGACTCGCAATTCAAATGAATGAAGCTCTGGCTGCGTTAAGAAGCCTTTGGGTTGTTTTACTATATATATATATATATATAGTCTATATAGAGTAAACGAGTGCAAATGTAGAGGCAAAAGAAAACGTTTCCAACCCTATAAAGTATGTATATTCCTGATCAGCATCAAAAGCCTTGTCCGTCTGTTTTTGCGTATGAAAACCCGGATCACGGGGACCGCAAGAGCTAGAATCAATCATTTTGCTGGGCTGTAAACATATTTTCACCATCAACATTGTTTCTGCGAGCCAAATTGTCTTGTAAACATGTGGCAGGATGCCTACAAACATGTTTCAGGATGCTATAAGCAACTTTTAGTTACGTTAAGTTAAGTTAATCAATCTGAGTAAGAGTATGTTATGGACGGAACTCTACTATGGCGTTCTTACTTGTTTTTGCTTAATGTTTTGCCTTTAATTTTATGAAATTAATTAAAGATTAGTTTAAATCGTAGAGCGGGACATTATATCTTAATACAAATTGTTAATATTATATTTATATTTAAGATAAAGTCACTTTAGAAATCAAATTAAACTGAATTCGTTGGTTAATTTTCTTAAGTCGACCAATTCCATTCAATTGACTAATTGAATTCCTTACCGTTTCCCCTCGCAAAAGCAAACAGCGCAGTTCCAAACTGGAGCCATAAATTTTTAAGAACAACTTTTCTTTTGCCTCCTCCCCTGCTGACCATTTCATACAAAATGAATTCAATTTTAAGCGCTAGAAATGGTTGGGCAATGCAATATGTTTAGCTAAGAGTTTATTGATTTTCAGCTATTTTCAGTTGCCCAAAACATCAACCCCCCTTCCCCTCTCCACCCCTATATATTGTTTGCCCTTTCGATTACCCAACAACATTTGGCAAATGTGGTGGCCATCGCAGACTGAGTTTTGGCTAAGACTTATGTCAAATGGCATAAGATCAAATATCCTGTGGTTAAAATGCGATTCAGTGATAAATGCGACACACATGCGACGAACCGAAAATACAAACATAACAACGAGAGTAGGCAGGCGGAGAGAGAGTGTCGAGAGAAGCGGCGAAAAGGGGCGGAGGCGTGATAGGAAGAAGTGTAGTTCAACCAAGGGGTCGTTTGTGAACGTCACGAACATGGACGCATAATGCATGGCCAGGGTCATCAATATGAAGCAGAAAGTTCCCTACACATACGTTCGCTATATATATTTTCTAACGTGGAGATTGACTAAAGTGAACATTTAGAGATGAAGATATTTCGATTTCAGAGTAATTCCAACCTTAAGTGTTGCCACTGTATCAGCCCGTTTAGCATCTATAAAAACTTTCCTTGCACGTTCATTGCTGTTCGCCATTAGTTTTCTAAAGAAAATGTGATTCAAAAGGGCAACCAAGGGGTTGGCTCCGTGGTGGAAGTTCTCCCGCTTTTCGTATTTGCGGTTGAAATTAAATTGCAATTTCAAACTTCCTTTTTGCCCCCATTTCTATTTTTATGGGATTTACGCTGCATCAAGCTTTTGTTCTATTCTGTTCTGTTCTCCGTCGCTTCTCGCTCAATGACTGCGGCTACGTGTCAGCTAAGGGGAACTGCATAAAAAACAACTAAAGTAAAGATAGTTTTGCCAACAGCCAAGCCAAGCCAAGCCACTCGCTAAATGGATAAATGGCTGAGCTGAGAGGTAAGAGATATCTGAGCTTTCTCACTTACCGTTGCGCTTAATGCATTTTTTTTCGCAGTCTACTTGGAATTGAAGAAGGGAATGGGAAAAGGGGCTTGGATGGAGCCTGAAGTCGGAGTTGTCTGTCATCAGCTCTCATACTTGACATGAAAAATAAGAGCAAAGGAAGGAGCTCGCTCTAAAAGAAAGGGAATTTATATGAGGTGGAGGGTATAAGGATTATATTATGCAAAGAGTTTCTCTCATTTTTTATAGAATGAGTTATATTTATAAAGGACTTTTACCAAAAGATATATATTATTCTACCCATCATATCAGCATGGTTATTTCCAGGCTGATATTCTTCACACATCATGAACACCCTAAACTTCAACTTAAATCTGAATTTCGGATCATTATTTCTATTTTCTCAGCCTTGTTCGGGTTCTCTTTGTTGCTTTTCCAGTTAGAAACCAATTATAAATGTGTCTGCGCGGCATTGTTGTTGCCTCGTTGCAAGTAAAAAGTAGTTTTGTTCTTAGCAGTTATGGCATATGAATAGATAAAATGTATAGCATACTTTTCGGTCGTCAAGTAAATTCACTCGCATGCGAACTTTGACATCGATTGTATGACACTTCCAGCTCGAGTCTTCCAAAGTGCCACGAGGCTACGCCCTGAACTCTAACTTGTGTGAAACTTTATCTCTTTGACACTTATAGTTTCGCCTGTACGTTGATCCATCTCAGTAAATGAAGTCAAAGAGAGGAGTGTCCTTCTGTGTATTCATCTTATCCTTATGAATACATAAATTATCGAGATTATATAACTTCAGTTCAATTTCTAGTAAGTACATTCAACAGTCGCTCTGTCAAGTTACAATTTTTTGAAACTTAACTGAGTTTTCATTCATTTAACAATGTCAACAGTTGGCTGACCACCATCCGAGGCGGCTTTTGTTCGCACCGACTGAGTGCTGAATGAATCGTTGAGCTGAATGAATGGCGAGTGGATCTGGACAAGCACACAGGGGCAGCCCTTTGGACATCCGACTTGGGTCGCTCACGTAGTTAGTTTTAGGTCGTGTCAAGTGTCGCGGAAATCCAAAACCAAAACCAAAACTGAACTGAACCAAACTGAACCAAACTGAACTGAACTGAACTGAAAAAGGGGAAATGGAAATGGGCGTGCGAAATCCTTAACAAAAGACAAGAAAAATGATACCCGGTGTATTGTCTGAGGTTTGAACTGAAATTGATAAATGAAGCAAAAGTGCACCCGGTGGACAACTTGGCAAACAGCTCGGGGCGGGGCTGGCATTGAAGTAGCCAAAGTCCAGCCCAGCCCAGCGGTTTATAAATAATGCAAAAGTTAAACAAGTTTCGCGCCTGTGGGCAGGATACTAATTGGAATTCGGGGAAGGATAACATTTTACATATTTTATGAGCTGAGTGTGTGCGGTTTCACTTTGAGCCTGAGCCAAAATTCAATTTAGATTTTAAAAGCTCAAAATTATTTATATATATAAATGGTTCTATATGATCCTTATCACAGAATCAGACTATGTATAACTCATTCTGCATTGACTTCTTGCTGGTTTTCAACAAACGAATTGACTGTTTGTTGGACTTCCGCCCTTTCTCTCGCTCTTTCTGTTTCTCTTGTTTCATCCTCAACTTGCTTTTGCTCAAGCTTGTGGTCTGTATTAAACGGCAAATTTGTTGTAAAACGGCAGAAAAATGCCGCCGCAGCAAAGGCAGCCCAAGCGATGCCAAGCGATGCCGGCAAGTAAATTAATTTTAATTACTACAATTTAGATAATCAAATGAGTTTTGATGTGAAATAAATTAAGCGAAAGGCACAAAGAACAAAGCAACGCTTGGGGTGTTGCTCTTGGTGTTGAAATTGAAAATGTTGTTAATTGTACTACGAACTCTTTGGTGGCGTTCAAATGAAATGCTTAAATAGAATCAAAGAACGTTTAAACCATTTTTAAATATTTTAAATATTTATAAATTTACTTCAAATTTTTCGCTTGTCAGTTCAGGAAAATTTCCCCTAGAAAGTAAAAGGAAAACTACTTGCGCCTGATATATCCAACATATTGAAATTGCATCAGTTTTAATATGGCAAAGTGCAGGACAAACTTTAAATGCCAAGGACATGGGGCAGCCAAAGACCCACCATACTCCCAACAGGATAAAGGCCAAGAGCCAAAACTGTAAAAATGTCAAACTGGCAAGAAGTCAAGTGTGAAAGCCGTGATGGTAAGGAGAATAGTAAGGCGAAAGGGGAAAGGGTACCACAACAACAGCAAAGCAATAACAAGTATTAACTAGGATTGACGTGAGCTGAGCTGCCAGAACAACAACAACCACAACAACAATAACAACAGCAATATGAGCATTGAAAGAAGCTTTGGAAACTACAATTTTTGCTACACAGAGTCAGCACAGGGCAGGGCAAGGTAAGGGGATTCATGATAAAGAGAGTATTCTGTTGGATGGAAAAAGCTATCGAAAACAAGTTTATAAATAAGCAGCTCAGTTTTTGTCTTGCAATTGATAGTGAATGTGTTTGGAATTCAGAAAAATTGTAGCAAATTCTTGTATTTTTATTTTGTATCTGAAAGAAGTAGAGATTTAGACAAGATTTGTTGGTATATATATAGTACTTAATAATGTGCAACTGGGTCAAAGCTTAAGCACACAAAATACAGACTCTGTTAAGTTGAAGCGTTGCCTTCTATTGGCGTTGCCTGCTAAGATGCAGGGCCAAAGTAGGCTCAACCACACTAAAATTAAACAAACCAATAACAAAGCTTGTCAATAAACTCATTATCTCCCAATAATGAAGCCAAACCGATAATAAATACTAAAATAAAATTTAAGAAAAACTGAAAAAAGTAAGTTGAAGCATTGTAAATTATATTTTACCTTTATGTTCTGTATCAAGCTTACAAGTTTATCCTTTAACAAGCGCCCTGCTTTATCAAACCAACTGATTTTATACAATATTTTATAGTATTTATAGTATTTTTATAGTATTTTAGTATTTATTCATATCCTGCCATGAAGATGAAGTGAAATGGCGAGTGTTAAAGCAACTCCTAGTATATTTCCAAGATATTTTTTAGAAGTTTCCTTTGAAAATTATCAAGCAATATATCGCACAAGTACTGATATATGTACTGATATAAGGATCTAAATTTTTCTTTCACTATCTTTCATTTAACTTCTACAAATATCATATGTTATTGATTAATATGTTTATTGATATTTAGTGAACATGAGCGGTCGAAGGGCAAAAAAGTGCCGCAATCAACAGACAATTGAAATCACTCGATTGATAAATATGAACCAGAAATTCGTCTCAGCATTTAAAAACTTTTCCAACACTGCAACCAGGAACTATATAATTTCAAGCAGAAACCTATAAAAGTTTCAAGCATAGTTTTTGTAGAGCTCAGCCAGAGAAAGAAAGAGATAGAGGAAGAGTGAGAGACAGTGAGTGAGGGAGAGCCGACACACTTATGCATAAACAAAATAAAATTAATTATTAATAAGTTGACGGCAAATGCAGCAGCAGCAGCAGCAGCAGCAGCAGCTGGCAATCTGCCCGAAAATTTCCCGTAAATATTTGCCCCCCCTCTGAAGCCCTGCCCAAACAATGGCGACCACTTAAGCGTTTATTATTTTGCAAGAGCAGCAGCAGGATATCTTTTACCCCCCGTTTTTGAAAGTTAAGCTGTAGCCAAACAGTCAGGGAGGGGGAGGTCAGGGGTCACTCAAGTTTGTATATATATATATATATATTTATATGGCATATACGTATATACAGCTGATTTTAAACAGGGGACGGACAGACGCAGTCTTTTTTGGGGATTTATTTAAGTGGGCTTAAGTGCTTTGCGAAAGTTTTTGCGTTTCACTTGTTTTTATTTATTTTTTTGTTGGCTTAAATTGAAAAGCCAATGCGACTAATTAGATTGAAAAGAAGAAAAGTTGCCAATCCAAAGTGTTTGGCCAAAAAAATAATCGATCGGTCAGTTTGGTTGAAAATGAAGAGGGAGCAAGAACTCAGCTGCGAAAGATTATGAATGTAATTTTATGCAGAAATCAGTCGAGTTGAATAATTAAGATTGCTTAATTGATTTTGAACTGACAGTGTAAATATATATAGATAAATATTTAAATTATTAATTAATATTAGAAGTTTCGTAAGTGCATTTTGCTAAACCATAAAAATTCAAACAAAATAGAATCATGAACATGACATAAAGAAAACCAAAAACCAATCTTATTTTAGTAAGAAAAGTTATGAAATCTACAAAATATAAATGAAAATCAAGAAGAGAAAAATTAGAATTTAAAAAAACTTCCAATCAAAATCAAAAGGAAGTGAATATGTTATCATAATATCCATGGAAATACACAGATGATAATCACTTAATGAAAACTTATTTATAAAAACTAGACACTAATGCATCGTTATTAATAAGCCTGATAATTTTAATCTTTATAATATAATTTCAATTACAGTCAATTAAGCCGAAACTGTCATTATTCAACATATCCCACATTAATTTTATATTAATTTCATATTTTGTTTTTTATGCAGAAATCAGTCGAGTTGAATAATTAAGATTGCTTAATTGATTTTGAACTGACAGTGTAAATATATATAGATAAATATTTAAATTATTAATTAATATTAGAAGTTTCGTAAGTGCATTTTGCTAAACCATAAAAATTCAAACAAAATAGAATCATGAACATGACATAAAGAAAACCAAAAACCAATCTTATTTTAGTAAGAAAAGTTATGAAATCTACAAAATATAAATGAAAATCAAGAAGAGAAAAATTAGAATTTAAAAAAACTTCCAATCAAAATCAAAAGGAAGTGAATATGTTATCATAATATCCATGGAAATACACAGATGATAATCACTTAATGAAAACTTATTTATAAAAACTAGACACTAATGCATCGTTATTAATAAGCCTGATAATTTTAATCTTTATAATATAATTTCAATTACAGTCAATTAAGCCGAAACTGTCATTATTCAACATATCCCACATTAATTTTATATTAATTTCATATTTTGTTTTTTTTGCTTAGCTTTTTAAATTCTCAATTATCACGCATTTTGTACACAATTGTTCAAATTTTTTCTTCTTCGATGCAATAAATTTAAAATAAGATGAAAAAATAAATGAAAATTCTTTGAACATCTGCTAAAATGGAAACAGAGAAATGAATTTTCACAATCAATTTGCAATTATTAAGGAAAAAACACAACACACAAACACATACTGTCTGCGGATGACTGCTAACAACAACAATAGTCCAAATTTTTCTCTTTATATCCAATGCAAATTTATTGAACATGCACTCTCGTACATGGTTTCTGCCCTCTCATTTCCACTAATTACAAAGGCACAAAAAAAGTGAGGGGAAATTTTCACGTTGCGTTTTCGTTGTGGTGGCGTAAAGTGCTGCAGACACATAAATTTTCCACAGACAAGCAGTGTTTCGGGCATATTGTCTGACATTGAAAACAGCTAGAAATGAACAAGAATTATTATAAAGTGAGGACTATGGCTTTACTCTGTAGAATTCTAATTTTTTTACTACACAAATTCAATACAAATAGGTTAAACTTTATATGTAAGCATGGCTAAATATAGCATCGCTGTCTCTGTGGGAAATATGTTCTATTTCGAATTGAGTTATGTAAGCAGTGCCATGTGCTTCTGTTCCTTCTGACCTTCTTCTTACCATAGTACCAGTAACAGAAATATTTTACAGGTTTCAATATGAGCTGTTCAGGAAAAACTATTAGAAAAATATGGTCTGATATGTTCAGATTTGTATCGGATCATTTTGAATATGCCATTTTGCTTCGATTTGATTTGTAAGCTATGCCAATTTTCAATTACAGCAATCAAACTTTCAGCAGTAATCTGCTTAATAATTTTCATAAAAAATGGATGAATATGCTTTATGTTTATAAACAGAATTTCTTTGGTAAAAAGGCAGTTCAGTGCTTCATTTTACTGCTGCAATAAAACAATATATTCTTAGCTGGCATGAAATGAAATCTTGGATCTGTATGTAAGCAGTTTAGTACTACTAATACTCTTCAACAGGCTACACCTTTGCTTAACATATTTATATGTAAGCAGGATACTGCTTTCTATTTGTCATAATGAATGCATATATATAATATATATATAATTATAATTATATTTACAGTTAAAGCGAGTTATTTAAAATAAACTGTTGATATTATTTGGTAAAACGGCACTGCTTCATATAAATACTGCAAAAAAACAACAAATTCTTAGATGTCATCAAATGTATCTTCATTTTATATGCAAGCAGTTTAAAGTATTCTCCTAAGAAGTTTGTGTATGTAAGCAGTACACTGCTTCTGCATGCATGTACCAAATATATATACATATGAAGTGTGCGAAATGCTGTATAACATTCCGAATTTTATTACGAATTTTAATATGAATGTTATCAAAAATGTTCCATTTTATTTGACAGCTTATTTTAGAGAGATCTTAAAATAACACCAAGATATTTTCGATTGAGATTTCAATTGAGTTAACTAAAGGATCAACCTTATCTTTCCACACGGAGAGCAAAATTTACCTTTCACACAAATATATGTTTCCAGTTAATACACTCCTTTGGCATGGCAAATATATATAGAGCCTGCAAAAGTTTGTCTTTTGTGGTTGAAGTTTTCAGTGGGCATCCGGACAGTATTTAAGTGTCGCAGCTCTAATTTATTTTGGCACCGAAAGCCAAAGCCAAAGCCACTTGTATGCAGATATGCAGTTACAAATGAAACACAAACTCAAACTCAATGTCGAGACGCAGACACGAGGCTTAATTAGCAGTCAAGTTTGTCGCAGGTCCACTTGTGAAAGTTTTGTTGGGCAAACATTTTGCTTCAATTGTTTGTCAGTTTTGTGTTTTTTTTTGGGTGGTCTTCAGTCCTCTGAGAGCCAAAAAAAACAACGACATAAAAAGACCATCAAGAACTCATTTCCGTTTTGCGAGTGCGAAATATTTCCCAGAGGATTTCAGCAATAGCCAACTGCAATTTTAGCGTAATTCGTTGTCATTAAATTATTAAATGGAGCGAAGTATAAATTGCCTTTTGGTCTGCTCTGGTCTCTTACCCTTTGCTAAAGGCCAGCCCAGGCTATGATTATTTTCTCCTGACTAATCAAAATGTGCAACTGAAGTCAACACAACTCAACTCAACCCTAAACCGCAATAGTTTCCCCTACTTCCGTTTTTCCTTCTTTTTTTTTACCCATCATAATCATCTGCTTTAAACAGGGGCGGCATTCGGTAGGGTCTTGTGGGACCGTTTTTTTTAAAGGAATATTTAAAGATCTTTTGCCTTTAATATGCTTGAATACTGTTGCTGATATAAGTTTAAAATGTGTCTTTGTTGAATAAGATACCTGTAAAATCGCACCTTACTCTTGAGTTGAAGGTAGAAAACTACGTTTTCCTCAAAACTCAGAGCAATCGGAGACAGTGAGAATTTTGTGCCATCAAAAAGCTCAATTGGGATGGGCGGCAGTAAGCAAAGAGAACTGCTTCTTCCCTCACTTTGCGTTTTCAGGCAGCAACTGCCTGGCCAAAACCATCTAGTTTCCTTAATAAATTCTTGTCTGTTTTTTTTCTTAATTTTTTAATTTTTTTAAAATTTTTTTATTTATTTTTAAAATACTTTTCTGTGTGGAGGTCTTTTTACCGTCCCTGAGTTCAACTCGTACAGCTTGTTTTTATCCCTTAGCTCTAATTATGAGTGTTGTGTATGCTTTTTTTGTTGGGGGAGCATGGTGTCTTCTGTTGATTAACCTTGGCAGGATTATGTGCATGTGTATATATGTGTGCGGGTGTAGGCAGAATGTAAAAACAGAAACAGAAACGGATACGGATACACAAACAGATATAGCCTTAGTTTACGCATCTTCCAACATGCATCCAGTTCTTTTGCCAGCTCGTTCATTCTAATTGAGTTTATGTTGTGTGACAGCTAACTGGCAAGGAGGATGGAGACGGGGAGAGGGCAAAAAAGGAGTGCAAAAAAAATGCAGCAGGTCTTCAACATGCAGTTCGCTCAGCATGCAGATCCACTTGTCGTTTAGGTTGATGCATGGCATTTTAATAGAAAGCCCACACAGGAAAATGAAGATTAAGTCGTTGTACGAGCATTGAGGATACAGTTTTTTAGGGTCACGACAAAATAACACAACCAAACTGTACAACACACAAGGCCACAGGTTAGAATATGCTGTTGAACCTGTGTCAAACACGTTGGGCTTTCCAACAAAATGGAAATTGAAGAAATTCTTTTTTTTAATATAAATTTTTGAATTTCAAAGACAATTAGCAAAGAATATTCTTCGATAATAGCTTGTACTTAAAAGCATGTTTACCAACACTACTTTTTAACCTGTTTTCAATTTGTGAAAATACATACTATAAAGAAGTGAAGACACAGACAGCAAAGAATAAGTAAGTTACAGCATATATGATTAGTAGTTTTCATGCAAAGTTAACCTTTACCAACACTGGCAATCAACAAAATGTTCAAATAGGCTTATCATATTCCTTAATTTTTGAAACAAAGAAACGTAACGAAACGTTAAGCGCAGCTGCATGGCTTGTTAATTCAAAGTCAAAGCACACGATACGAAACGCGGACACGGAAAACAAATACACGGACCCGCCCGTGTACTTTCATAGCAAGGAAAACGATGTGTTTAGCAAACTGATCTAAGTGAAAACTTAAAGCTGGCATTGATAACTTTTCGCTTATGTTTGAATACTGAAATTCATAACTTTAACTTTTACCAACACTGAACAATTTTGAATTCTATAAACTAAAATCTTATCTAGGATAACACTATAGAAATTAACAACACTATTGAGGCCAAAACCCTTAGGCATGCAGTTATAGCTTGATAACTAAAAAATTAAACTAAAATTTTCCAACACTGTCTCGTTAAAAAGTAAGTTCTATATTTTATTCTTGCAATTCCACGTAAATCGCTAGAATTTCGAAATGCAAACAAATTAACTTCTTATTAGTATTTCATATTCTGACATGCAAGCATTTCATACGTTTACCAACACTATAGAGCAGATTACATTCAATTGCTTAAGCCCAACACAATTTCACCCTCTTATAACTTTTTTGCCTAAAATATGCAAACACACACACTCACTTTACACGCTCTAAGCTAACTAATACCGTTATTAACCAACACTGGCAAGCCACACAATAGTGGGCCAACATTATTACCATCCATAATACCATAATGTAATATTATGTGTAAACAATAAGCTGGCAGAATTCGACTCTGAATGGCGTTGAACAAAGTTTTGGCCTAAAGCAAACTTCAAGTTGAATGAAAATCAATTTGGAGAGCGCCAACAGTCGATGCCGCTGTCTATATGTCTGTTTAGAGAATGAAGAAAATACTTGGATATACGTATACTACTTATGT
The DNA here is from genome assembly GCA_037043425.1 of Hirtodrosophila duncani. Classification (NCBI taxonomy): domain Eukaryota; kingdom Metazoa; phylum Arthropoda; class Insecta; order Diptera; family Drosophilidae; genus Hirtodrosophila; species Hirtodrosophila duncani. Next base: position 12,315,663 of record JBAMBM010000057.1, on the reverse strand, counting down.
ATGTATATATGGCAGCAGTTGCAAAAACTTTATCGCAGGGCAAAAATCTATTAAGAAAGTTTTTGCCACAACGCAGCAGTTTGTGCTTTGGTGGTAAGAAAAGAAGAAATAGTAGAAGCTGTGCAAAACTTGCACTTGGTTGGCTTTATGAATTAGTGTTTGGTTGTTGGTGTTGTTGGCTTGTTTGCTTGGCTGGTTGGTTGGTTAGTTGGTTGTATATCCTTGATGGTTGAGAGAGGTGTTTGCCTAAGTGTTAGCGATAGGCTATGGAGACCCACTTAAGTGAAAGAAAGAAGACCAAATCCAAATCCAAACCCACAAAATGCCTCAAAAACAGTCGAGTTAAGGTTAACCCAGTCGACAAATGCAAGCGTGTGCAAGAGCTGACGACACCCTATGAACATTTTGGAATACGGGGAAAAAGATGAATAAACTGCAATGATGGGAGAAGTAAGTCTGTGATTTTTGGAGAATAAGAAAGTGTTTTGTCCTGGGAAGTTGAGAGAGAGTAGAATTTTGTTCGCTTCCTTTGCCAAGGCTCTGACTAAGCCTTACGAAATATATATACGAGTGAGCCAAATATTGAGAATGATATGCAACGTGTTTTCTTGACTTGCATATGATTTCCTTTACGAAATGTATCTACGAGTGAGCAGTGTCTCAAACGAGTTCATGATGAATTGAGTTCATATAGCCATGTCAGCCTACTAGCGACCCGCACTGGTTTCGCACTTATTTAAACCAGATACTAAACTGGTGTCATTGTGTATATTTCATTATTATGTATATTTATGTATATTTCATTCTCTAATTCAAAACAGAAACTGTTGTCATCTTATTGGTAGGAACTCGCAGCAGAGGGTCTTAGAATTAACAGATATACGTGTGCATAGAACCTAGCCTACCTGCAACTGTCTTAACACATAGAAACCTGCAGCCAGGCGAAATTCAAAGGGAACATTTGAAGGCAGTCAATAATCTATTAAGTTAACCTTAGGCTAGTAAAACTCCTATTAGATTTATAGGTAATCTTTTGTAACAAATTTTCTTTCAAAATTCCAACCTATTGATGATATTTATATCTGCAGTATCTCCATAATATCTGAAAACTCAAAACTCTCCATAATATTGTTAAGGAGAACTTCAAAATATTTATAGGGTTCACAATAATAATTACACTTCACACAGCTCTGGCATGTCTTACCCAACAAAAGTTGCCAAAAATTAGTATTTCTGCACTTATGTGCTGTGCCGTTGTGAATTGACATAACTTTCACAATGACAGCTCGCCTTTGAGCGCATAAGAGGCTCAAATTGTTTTGGCCTTTCGCTATTGAGTTTTAATTAAGAAAGTTTTCACCAGGAAAATTCAGCAAAATTCAGCATTTCTAGTTATAATTTAATTTTCAATTTTCGCTGAACAACAAGTAAACAAGAGTATATTGTTGTCCTTCTTTGCAGATGCCTGGCTCGCCGCCCTCCTCTCAACCACCCTAGATGGTGCCAGTGGTAAGTGTTTGTGTCTGTATTTTGTGTCTTGGCTTCCATCAATCGCAGACATATCAATTGTCATTATTTGTTAAGCGACGCATTTAATAGGTCACTAAACAAACACTTAGTCAGTCACTCACATGCATTGACAGTGTACGTGTGTGGGCCCCTAAAAGTCTGCTATAAATTTGCTTCTCTTTCCATTCCTTTATTTTTGCAAACTCGAACTCGAAACTGCTTTTGCAAAATTGCTTAATGCGCAACACCAAAAGAAAAAATAGGAAAAGAGAAAAAAGAGGAGAGAGAAAAACATACTAGAAAAAAACTTTTATTATTGCATTGCCTTTATTTCGAACTTGCTTTAAAGTTTTCATTTCCTTTTCTTTATTTTTTATTATTTTCCCCCCGGTTTTTTCTGAGGCGTGTAAACTTTGGCATTTCTGCAAAATTGAGCAGCCACGCTAAGCTTAAGAATGGACTGAATGGATAAGAAATGAAAATAAGGATGAGTTTTTGCTAGATGCGATTGAAGAGGCAGAGGTAAGATTTGCTTTAGCATAGGGTGATAGGGCTCAGACTCTTTCTTTTAAGGAAAGAAAGTATATTCAATATACAGCATTAACTTGACGAATTAGTGCACGTGGCCAGTACAGTTTTGCTGATTCCGAAGCCTTCCAATTCACCAACAAATAATCTATTCGCTTATCAGAACATTGACAGAAATTGGTATTTCTTTCCAAGGTTGAAAAATGGTTTGGCGATTTGGCCGATTTGGCTTATTCGAACTGCAAGACGGTCAAAATCGTAGTTAAATTTTTAATGTGAATGCTTTGTGCAAAAGTATTATCCATACACATATTTGACATATAATTCCTTGGAAAACGGGGCGGCAGGCTCATTTTATCCTATAGAAAACATCAAATTCTTTCTACCCTAGAGATTTCCTAACGTACAACAATGAAAATTTGAATTTCTAAAGTTATGAAAAACCTCCCAGAGAGAAGTTAAGCAGAGTAAGAATGCCAGAAGACATATATATATTCCGTTCTTCTTACATAAGTTCTGAAAAATTCTACGAAATGAAAAATTTCTTACTTAAATCAAGACAAAAGTATCTAAAGTCAACCAAGTTTGAACAAATCCTGAATCAAGAGTGAAATTCTTGATTTAAGAACTATTTTTGAATCTCTCTATTCTTATATGAACAAAATGTTTAACTTAAACTGCGGTTCGGACTGAAATCAAGTATCTTTACCTCAAACCAAGAATTTCAGTTAATAAAATTTGAATGTATTTTAGATTATGCAATTTTTAAATGAGACCAATTTGTTGATAAAACAAGGACAATTCACATTTAGCCTGGATTCTGAAGACCCTGAAATCAAGAACTAACAAGACCATTAAGGGTTAAACACAAATATTTATCCCTTTTTTAAATATGAAAATTATGGAATTTTGTCAAGTATAAAATGTTCTTAAATCAACAATGTAAATTTCGACTCTTGTTCTCTTTCTAAAATTTAGGCGATGTCTATTGATTTTTTTCTTGATTTGAATTCTTAAGAGTACAAACTTTTTTTATTAAGAATATAAATGAAATGTATACATAAAATCGATAAAGAGAGAAATTGGAGAAGTGCTTACGATTACATTTGATAACAATGATAATGTTGTTCATAAAACTTTCGATTTATGAGCAGCCCAAAATCGACACAAAATTATAATAAATTTGTTTTGTTTGTTTTATGGTGATGAATGACTATAGATGATGTTCCGATTTCAATTGACTAGAGAAAAGTTCTACTATTGGCACAGAGAAGCGGAAAAGTTATGCTAATCAAGGATATAAATATTTGCAATCAAAAGTCCTTTTGATTTACCTTAAAGCTTGCATATTTCGCACTTTTCTTCTGTCTGTTATTGTCATTTTCTCCTGACACTTGATAGATTTTTATTTCCCAGGACATCCTCGACGGGCTAATGAGCATGAGATTCGAAACTTAAAAAGACGTAAAAAACCAGAATGGAAAGAAAAAACAAAATATAAATAAAATAAATAAGAGAATGGCATTAACGAAATGTGCCATCAAAGACGCCACTTCCAGTTGTCGGCAACGGGGTGCATCGGGGCTGGGCAGGACAGCAAACTGAATAGTCTCCGACATGTACGTGACTCGATTTGAGTTGAATCCAACCAGCAGAATGAAGACGATGCAGGACACACTCAACACAGCAGCTCCTGGCTGGTGGCTGGTCGAAGAAGTGGTCTCGAGGAGTGTGCCAGTGTCAGGGTGTTGAGCGATGTGAGATACCACAGGCTACGGCTTCAGCTGCTGTTCCTCCTGCTGCTGCTCGCTCGTCTTGACATCAGGTCAGAGTTAGAATTGTCAGGAGAATGTGGCTGCTTCAGCCAGTCTCTGCCACTGTCCCTGCCCCTGCCCCTTGCATGGCTGCTCTAACCGGTAACAGTTCCAGACATGACGCTTGTTGTTGTTCTTATTGCTGCTGGCGGAAAATGTGTGACTGTGAGTTGTTTGTGAAATGAAGATAAATGTTTTAACGTAAAGTTGAAATACTCGTGCCGCCGCCAACAACAAAAATGTTCGAATAACGGAAGTGGAAGCATGATGTGTGGCATACGAAGTTTTTTTTTTCTTTTGGGGAATGTTAGATTACTGAAGATATAACCAGATTATACTACCAAGCCCAGATGATGCAAAGATGGGTAGAGAGGGTGATATGATATCAATATATAGATGTTTGCAAGTAAAACTGTAATGCAAATATCTTTATAGTTCTCTGAAACTCTAAAATTTAGATAAATATTATATATCTCTATATCCATGCGTAGATTAAGTTTATGAATTCGCATTGCCATGTCCCCATACAAATTCTTATTGAAATCGAACCAAATTCAAGGTGTGTACGCCTTGGCCAACCAAATTTGATTCAGGTCGGACAACTATATGTGTTTTATTTTAGCTTTTGGCGTCATTTGTTGCCCTTTAACAGATTCCTGATTGCCTACCAAGAGAAGCCACAAATTTGCCATTATATAAATTCGAAAGCCTCTATGAACTATCGGCGTCTCTTTATATATCATATAAATGTACTATTCGGTGCCCTAATTCCACTTCTTCAGATCATATATTCCATTGTAAAGGGTATAAAATATTGTCTTCTGACATAATTTAACCTCAGTTCAAGAAAGCGGAGCTGATAAGAAACAGATTTCAGTCATAGAAGATGACCTGTGTTTAGAATTTCGCACATTTGGGGGCTATCAACAGTTGACAGAAAAAGACTCCAGCTTAATGCCGTCGATTCGGTCTGGGATTACATTCGATGTTGTGGTGCAAATGTTAAAGCTCAAGTTGAATGCCAAATTTCGCTTTTGATTTGAGACATTAAGTTTGTCGGCATTTAAATTTGTGATGAAATTTTGTAAACATTCATACATATATATATGAAATACATATGCCTGTTATAGGTATATATTTGTGGTGTCTATATATATGGGCTATAATTTAACTTCAAACAGCGATCTTTCTGTGTAGCCACCCATATTCAACTGACCCATTTAGTTCGTTTTCAATATAAATACTTGTATTATCCCCCGCTTACCCATAGGTAACATAGCTGCCCCTAATTATATCTAATGCCATAAATTACTGACAAAATCCATGGATAATACATATCCCATAACACATGCCCATTTACTCATTCCACAGATCCTTTATTTTTGAGCAGAATTTTTACATTTTGACTAATGAACTGTTGACAAATGAAACTGTCACAATATAGCGTCATTAAAGTGGAAATGTTGCACGCTCAACTGAATGTGACATCAAAGTGCACTAACAAAAATGAAAAGAAGAACAGAAATAAGAACACACAGACAAAGCCAAAGATCTAGAGAGAAAACAACAACTGCAGTAGCAAAATCAGCAGCAACAGCTGTGAGATGGAAAGTAAAGTGAAAGAGACGAGGGAGGCAGCTAAGGCAAACCGCAGGGAATGATGATCAGCGGCAGCCCCCTTGATGACCCTCACCCTCCTGCCTGGGTAATTATGCGATCAAGGGCAAGTTTTCCATTGCCTCTCGCCACAAAAAGATCGACCGCAAAAATGATGCTGGTTGGCGGCAGCCACAAAATAATGTCATCATAATAAACCCAAACCCAAAGCCAAAGCCAACGCGACCAGGCATGTTCCCACATTTTCGGGCGCACATTAAGTGATGGATAAGCATGTGTAATATCATAAAAAAAAGAAAATTTTAAAACTGAAATGATGAGCGTGTGCGCAGGCGCAGACATGCAGTCAGAGGGGCACACGTAAAGGGAAAGGTCAACTGTTTATATTTTTATTAATAACCATTGAACAATTGTTTGAATTCGAGAACCATTTTATGAGGGCGTTTTTGACTTTCAGTTTCAGACTTTCGGTGGCCGCCTTCATCTGGCCCATATGTGGCTGAGTGTGTCTCTTTGTTTTTAAAAATTGTTCAGCCTACAGTTTTTGTGATAAACAAAACATGTGCGTGCAATGTGCGCACAAACGTTGGTGTTGCTGTTGTTGCTGTTGCACACAGACAGATAGGGGATCAGCAACAGCAGCAGCAGCAGGATATCTCATAAACAGACAGACCACAGGCTCTTTTATTTTTAATTATGAAAAGGCAGGGCAATCTTCTTTCTTGAGGTGTTGAGACCGAGACCGACCGCACTCCTTTAATCAAATTCTTATCGCCTGAACATCGAAAAAGACAGAGAGAGAGAGGGTTAGAGAGAGAGAGAAGAAAAGCCAATTATATGCTGATTTCGTTTCACGCCTCGTTTTGGAATTTTAATAAGCAAAACATTATGCCAAAGCAATTCACATCAAGAAATAAACCGAAATCCAAACAGCTTTCAGATGCGATAAGACAGGCAGAGAGAGAGAGAGAGAGAAGAAATGTGTAAACATTTCGTTTTGCTCTTCTTCATATTTTCTAATAAAAATAGCCCAAACGCTTTATGAATACAAAATGTGAAATGCTGGGAATTCCCTGAGAAATATTGCCACAAAATGTGGACTATGTATGAAATGGCAGTTGAAAGTTGAAAGTTTGATGGGTTTTTCGTATTGCATGGGATTTGTAAGACTTTAACAGACTTCTTTAGGTGGTGGAGGACTAATGGTTAGGGATTTGGTAAATTCCCATAAAATGTGTCTAGACAAAGATTTGAATTAAGAGCAAATTTAAATTATGATTTTGAAAGTGTGTAAAAGGGAAGTGTGTGCTTATAAAATAAATTGAAAACCTTTAAAATAGGCAAAGAATTTGATAAGGAACTTTGAAAATATTAATTAGTTGAGGCTTTAGAAGGGTAGAGCTTTAAATTGTTTACTCAGATATTTGTGGCTCAAACTGGACTTGAAAATATGTAATTTGAAAGGTCTGAAAATTCCTATAAATTTTCAAAATTGCTCTAATATTTAATGATTCTTATATGAACTTATAGCAAATGTTATACAAATTTAGGTCTGAATTACAGAACTGGGAAATTTCTGAACTGAAAATCAAACCATATATCTATGTTAAGCAGCATCAGCAGATATTTCATACAAAAATAGAACATTTCCAGCTATAATTTTTGCCATAAACCGAAGCAATTATAGTTGATTATTCCTAAGCTAAAGCTAGGCAAAATGTTTAGAGTTATTGAAAAGTTTAACTTCAAATTAAGCAAAGTTTTTGCTGTTGCTGCAATATGGAAGGGCTTTGGTCATTTCTATTTCTATTCATGTTTATAAAATTTGAAACAACTATATATATTTTCATATATTAAAGAAAATTAGCCTTGTTAAACAGTAAGAGCAACCTGAAGCTTCATATTATAGTTCAGGCACAGATAGTAGACTTAGAGAAGAGCAATTTGTTGGGAACTTATGAACATCAGAGGGGCAATTTAGTGTTGTACGGAAATACCTCACCCCTGTGAATGACTCTTCGACCTAACTAGGAACTAACCTAAAAAAAATAACCCAAATCCGGAGTTCAATGTTCACCAGGACGTTCAATTTCTGATATAAATAAAGTAAATTCCCATTCAATTTGGGTCTAACTGATATATCTCTTCTTTATTTTCATGCATTTAACAAACACATTTATATATAAATGTCTCTAAATATTTAATCTACTCCTAATATAAATTCTTCTCTCACACATATGCTTCAGCTGGCAGAAACTCTACCTTGATGCATCTTAAAACTATTTGCATAAATTTCATTCAATTTTTCACCCAATTAATATAAAACTTGCAACCGAAAAAGCAAATGAAAATCATCATCAGCAATTAATTTTCTAAAATCTACATACAAATTCTTTTCTCACCTTACTTTCTATAGACCTTCCCCCATACCCCTCTCCATCGCCATCAATTGATGTATCAAATATACCACAAACCCCCTCGCACATATTTTATTTTCAAACCTTAACCAAAATCCGTACAGGACGATTATTTGCCTTAGCAGCACTTTTTTTTTCTACTTTTTGCAGTTTTGTAAAGTTTTTAACGCACTTTTCGTGTACGCTGTCGACCTCTGTATAACTTTTTGCTGCCACCTCAGCGGCTGTCATCATCATCATCAGCTTTAGCTTTTTCTCGGCAACATCATTATTTTGATGGCCGCCGCCTCAACTGTTACTGTTGAACACCAACACACCTTGCTGGTTTAAGTCCAACCTCTTGCTTCGTCTTAATTAATTGGCCTGCTTTTGAAATTGAAATTAAAACTGCCTTAACCCTAAGAAGCCCCCAATGAGCATGCAACCCCCGGCTTCTCGCCGTCGTTCTCATCCCCTCACACCCTTTCAAGCGTTCGTTTAATTGCAGACATTTCGCACATTCCGCAATTCCCTGCTCCAAAATCCAAATGTCTGCAAAATGTGTTGCTTCTTGCTTGGTGGCAGTGTTTCGATTCCATTGCGTTTCACTTTGGGTATGGCTCCTTGCTAGAACGGCAAATGTTCCAATCAGAATTCCGTTTGCAAGCGTCGCGTGCGGTCGACTTTTGTACGGTTCCGTCGGTTCGTCTTCGTCTGTCCCGTTTTGTGTGTGTCGCGTGTCTGATTGGAATTTTCGCACAACGGTAAAACACGCTAGTTCCTAGCACCAGGCCCAGCAGCCCCACCCCCAAAACTGTCTGCCAAAAACAACGCAGACTCCAGAATATGTCATTTTTCGGCTAGTCTTTGCATGGTTCCGATGGTGGTTGTGGTGCTGGTGGTGGTGGTATTGTGGTGTTTCCTTTCGCCCTCTCCCTAGCAGCATTTGCCACTTGATGTGCTCCCATTTCTCTATTTGATGTCCTTGTGTGGAAGCGGTATTCGGTGTGTCTAATGCATATTTGGGACATTTCTAAAGGATGGAAATTTCAAATGTAATTAAACGGATCGCAGTACTCTATCAAGTATATCCTTTGAAATACTTCTTTGATATTTATAATACAAATGTGAATATATTTGGGAGACTAAATCAAGTCTACCTTATGTTCGACTAACTAGAAAAGACATTTATTTTTCTTCCTTTGGGAAATAAGTGTTCTAATCAAGGAAATATGTAAACTTTATATCTAGAATGAATGAAAAACGAAACACGTACGAAACAAGTGTGAGAACTGTAGAATGTAATTATTAAAAGAAATTTTTGTTGTTCCACTTTTAGAGACCTTTTTTTTTGGGGAATAGCCTCAGAATGGGGTCTATAAAGTCACTAAAAACTCCTTGAACTAAGTTTATATGTACGACAATATTGGCAGGATATTCGTAAGGCATAGAAAGAAGTATCTTCGAACCACGCCCGTCTGTTTCTATGCGAAATCATTGTTATGAAATTGTCACCGTAGTATTTCTTCTACTGTAAACTATTTCTATGTCAAAATTGTCAATATCGAACCATCGAACCATCGAACGATTCAGAATGGACATTATTAGTACAGAACCCTTTTGCTTTTTATCCGAATTGACTCAAGCTTGATGTGCATCAGGAACGGACAACTATATCACATAGCTACCATAGAAACTTCTTATCATAAAGCAAAGAATATTGAGTTTGCCTTTATGTCAGATCTATATAGAGCGGGAACGACCCTTTGTACGGGATCAGAAAAGACAGAGGAATGCTCCTTCTCTCTCACTCACAAAACTGATGTATGTATGTATGTTTGCATAAACGTTTGTATGGATGCATGCAGGAGGAGGAGGAGAAAACATTTGAAGAAAATTAAGAATCAGAGACCTTTGCTTACTGTTCGCTGTTCACGAGTTAGTTCAAATTTAGAAGCTTACAAGACCTTTGGCCGAATTTACTACAGATCGGGCGACGAAGTTCTTCCTGGTTATGGTACGACGGAGTTATTAGGGCATCTAGATTTCGGCTGGTTAAACTTAGTCTTTCTCATTTGTTTTTTCAGACTTTTGTTTTGGCTACTTGCTGGTGTTGTTCTTGAACTTTTTCTGCATCATATGGCGCGAATTTTGCGTGCTTCCTACCCTGCCCCTGCCCCTGCCGCTGTTGCTGCCGCTGCCGCTGTCCCATTTTCGTACACCACCACGCCTTGGCCAACTTCCTCTTCCTATTCTCGCCTTGGCTTCTGTCTGTGTGTGTGTGTGTATTAGTGTTTGTTGATTTTTATGCTAAATTTACCCAACTTTATGCGTTCGACTGCTCCGACTGCTGCTGCTGCTGTTCCGTTTATTGTGAGCATAACTGTCTACGGACGGCTCCTTTAAAATAACTGTATATTGCAAAAGGCAAACGCATACATAATTTTCTGCCTCAAACCATCGCGTCGCAGTGTGCAGTCGAATGCAAATTTAATTTCACTTTATGATATTTTTTTCATTTCATGCAAAATGAGTATTTATGACTGATTTTATGATTTTTTTTTCGTTTTGTATATTTGTGTGCGTGTGTGTATGTGTGTAAAACCATAAACATTTGACTAGGCAAAACGTCAAAACAAAACACATTTATATTTGTTTTATCACTGAATTGCGGAGTAATTAGAATTTGAAGTCGACAGAGGCCACACGAAAATCCGCATGGCCCTAACGACACAGACTGATATTTGCCTATAATTATCCATGTTGATATTGCACACAATTTTATAAATGTTCACTTTTTACTGAAGTATATTGATCAAAACGTTTGGCATCTAAATGTAACATGAATTTACATTCCCTCATAAATTTTACTTCCTTGTAAAGGGTATAACAGCTTACCTTAGCAAACTCCAGGGGGTGTCCAGATTAGTAAGCAGGAAAAATATCAGCAAACTATAAACAAATATTTGAAAAAGAAACTAAAATGCATATTATCAGTATAACTTCCTCCGGATTTTCCGAATTTTCTCTTCATATTTCGCATACATTGTCACATTCTTGAAATCTATCATATTTACAGATCATGCCTGATCTATGCCTGGTCAATTGATGGAGTTTCTCTAATCCCAGCCACATATTTTCCTTTAAGTCCCCGAAACCATTGCGATATTCTTCCCAGCTCCGGTTGAAATCTACCTTTCCATTTACTCTACTCTGAATGACAATCCAGCCGGGTCCATCTATTTCATTATCGATGTACACATTGAAAGTAGGAAAGTCGGGCAAAGTTATTTGATGAATGCCTGATCCTGTGTTATACTTAACCAAGGTGTATTCCCTTGGACACTTCTTTAGCTCAGTCTGGCACTTAATAGGTTCACTTGACTTTGCCTTCATTTGCTGGTTGTCTTCCTGCAATTCGGATATTTCCTTATCTTGATTACATTAGATTTTAGGATGCAAATGTTAAAGCTCAAGTTGAATGCCAAATTAAATATGTTTTCACATTTCAAATTTAATATGGCGTAGTAAATGTTAGGTTGCTTGTGTATTCTACAGGTCGGAAAAGACGTTGCGTTCTAACACTACGGTCGGTGAAAATGAGAGCTCGCAGATTGAGTTGGAATCATCACAGCCTGCTAATTTTTTTTATCAACTTCATGCAAAATCATTATTACAATCTCTGACACATCCCATATAACAATTTTCATACTTAAATTTGGCATCAGAAAATCTTGAAATTACATCGAACTGACACACCAAATTTGTTTCAATATCGTTAAGTTCGGTTTTTTCTTCTTTGTAAAGAGGCATTTATGAAACGAAAGAATATGGCTAGCCTGGCATTTTCACATCTTCCATTTAACACTTTCCAATGCACGCAAGCTTATCCGGCGCACACTGGCTAATAATTGATTGTTATTGAGTTATTTTTATATTGTTGTTGGGCGCCAACGTTTAGGAAAGTGAGAAAGCGTTGCAGGGCGAGTTAATTTACTCAGTTGAAATTAAAAAGGGCATTGCTAGATATATAAAGTCCTGCTGTGGCACATGAAATGTAATAAGGATTGGATATGTTAGGTTAGCCATCGTTTAAGCCTTGACTTTGACTGCTAGATTTAGCATTCAGAGCAAACAAGAAGATGTAAAAACTGGCCTAATAATAATCCTGAAAGAATTGTTTATAGTATATAGCTTTGAAACTGTGAGATTATTCGCAAATTATTCCCTAACTTCAGTTCAGCAGAATTCCATAGTCTTCTTTTACAAAATGTAAATAAACAAATTTCCCAATGATTTCTTTGATACTCCGGAAAACTGTGAAAATGCAGGATATTACCCAAATGCAGATAAACAGAAACGGCTCCCAGTTGAGCTGGCTTTTCTAGTTCCTCATCTGTTTTTTCTTTTCTTTTTCCAAGCTCCAACTATAATCGAAAGGTAGGAAAAAGTCAGGAAGTTTCATCTGCGGTTGGGCCATGAGACAGAGATGAGGACGATTCCTCTTAACCGAGTTAGCATGTGAGTTCACAAAAAGGATGCCTGGCAAACATATGTTGCTCTCTTTTGAGAATAGAGAGCGAGAGCCATATGGATTGCCGCTGCAAGACCTGCGCATTGGTGGTGGATAATATTCTCGCTCCGGCCTAGACTCTGACTCCGACTCGGAGTCGGACTCGGACTCGGGCTCGAATGAGAATTTGAATTTCCAAAAAATTCTGGCTCGAGCTCTGGCTGTGTCTCTCCCTCATTGTGTCGTTTGAGCTGCTCGTGTAAGGACCGTTAACCGGACATCGGGCGACGATTTTGTTCGGATAAGAACAGTTTAGAGTTTTGTTTGTTAGCAGCACAGCATAACGGTACGCCGCGCCACACAACACCACCATCATCACCGCCCCCACCCCTTTTCTCCTGCACTGCCGCTCGCTCATCTACAAGCCGCCTACTTTTCTTCACATAGGCGCAGTGAAAAATTCTATATACAATATTTGTACACGAGCATGTGTATATAGAAGAAGTGTGCGTGAGTGTGTGTGTAATTCGCGTCGCGTCGCGTGTTTATGCTTGAGTGTGCATGTGTATGTGTGTGTGTGTGCGTACAAAAAGTTTATAAAATAATCTTTTAACAAATTCCGAAATCAAAGAAAGCTCTAGAGAAATTCCCTAAAAATATAAATTGCAAAAATTTACAGAAGTCAACAAAAATATAATGTGCCGCCGTGCTACAAAATAAAAGCCCACAAAAATATTATACATATATAGAAAAGGATATATATATACATATACCATATACATAAATAAATTATATATATGTATATAGAGTGCAAAAAGTGTATGGAAAGGCGCTTTACCAAGCCGAAAAGTGAAGTTAAATAAAGTAAAGTAAAGCAAAACAAAATAAACGAAACGAATATCGAAACAGACGCAAGTTGCTGAAAATCAATAATTTGGATTAGTAGCTGAAATTTATTTTTTTGTTAACGGCAACGGCAGGAAGCAGCAAGGAAAAAGGATTCAAAACAAAGTAAGCAACAAACTACTCTGCGGCAAAAGTATAAAAGCAACTGCCATGGTGTGTGGGGTGGGGTAAGGGGTGGAGAATAGTCAATGGAAATGCGTGAAAAGGAATATCCAAGAAAATTGAAGTAGCAAATATTTTAAAAAAATATTTTGTAAAATTTATCAACAGCTTAAAGTTTACAAATATTTAAGAAATTTAGAAGAAATTTATTTCAAATGCAATTTATTAAATTATTAAAGAAATATTTGTCTTCAATATTAAATTAATATTTTGAAAATGTAATCAATGTTGCAATCCAAAGGCAAATGTTTAGAGGAAGTTTTGTATTTCTTAGCTATCGAAAATGTTTAAAGAAAACAAGTGAAACCTTGGGATTCACATTTTTACTCCAAGGAGTTTTGTTTAAAATTATTATAAATAAATTTTTTAATATTTATAAAATAATATTTCGGATTAAAGTTAGGATAAAAATTGAAGAAGAATTTAATATCGATTGAATTATAACGGTAATTGACTGAAAACGAACTCACAGCCCAAACTATATGAGCTAGAAAGCTGAAATTTTCAAACCAGCTGAACTTTTTGGCCCAGGTGAGCACTAAGAAGCCGTGTTGAAAACTTCAAATGGGTAAAAATCGAGGTCAAATTTGATAAGGATATAAAAAAAACTGTCTTAATAATTGTGCATAAACATTTTAATTAAAAACCAGCTTAAACTCTACATAATATTAAAAATATTTATGAAGAATAGAATTCTTTAACGATTTTTTTTAAATATTAACTCAACATTTTCCTAAATGTTTGCTGTTTTCAAATTATTAAACTAAAAAAAATAATAATATTTAATTTATATTAATTTTTTAACTTATTCTGTCCAACTGTATAACAAATTGCTATAAACAATTTCGCTACATTTTCTCTGTTGCTGTTTTTGTGATTGTGTGTGTTGTGTGTGTCGCGCATTTGAGGTTAACACACCTTAGACATATACATACACTACTCGCACACACACACACACACACACTTGCACATACAGAGAGAGAGAGCAACTGCTGGCGAGAGCATTACTACGGGTGTTGTATGACACTGAGGCTCGGGAGCAGCATTTTTTGCCACCGCGCGCACCGTCACCGCCACAGCCTCAGCCTCAGCGCCTATGCGTATGCAGCAATTTCTTTTTGCGCTCCAAAAGTTTGGGGAGCATGAAAAATCGATCGATTCCCCCCCCCCCCGTCTGGCAACCCCCACCGCCGACTTTTTGCTTATCAGCAGCAAAAATACTCGTACTCCTTCGTAGTATTCGTATCGTATTCGTACTATGGCGAGTTCCGTCTGCAAAATAAAAGGATGTGTGGGGTGGATTTAGCTTTTGCAGAGAGTGTGTGTAAAGGACTCTGCAGAGCTGTGCTGTGGCGCTCTAGTTCTGCTCTCAAGCCAGCTCTTGCTGCAAAATGAGTTGCACTTGTTCTTGGCAGTTTTCTTTTGGTGCGCATTTTCTTGCCGGTTTTGTGTTCTTTGCTTTCATGTTTGCTTTGGTTTGGCCATGTGAAAGAAAGGATACGGCCATGTGAAAGAAAGGAACTTGCAAAGCTGACAAATTGTTGATAAATTCATTTCAAATCTGTTATTGAGAAGTTCAATTTAGTAGACTAATATTTCTATGCGATTGGGAAGAATAATTTGAACAGACGCTGGAAAACTGCTTCCATCCATTTCACATTCTCTCACATATTTAGACTTAAATTGTTTATACAAAACATCATATATATATTAAAATGAATTTCTATTTTATTGAAAAACTTCAAAAAACTAATAACTATAATTTGGCAGTCAATAATAGCAGAAAAAACGCCAACAACAACTACAATCTAGCAATTTGCGAGCAATAATGTAATCAGTAAATTGCGTCTACAAAACAAAGTGGAAATAAAAGAAAAGGCCCAAAGCCAAAATCGCTTGGAAGATGCTTCACAACCGAAAAAATTGAGCATAAATCTACGTGCCCGTCAGAAAATAATAATAAGAAACTCTGTCCTGTACAACAGATGAGCAAAGTGTGGCACATAGCAACTCGACACAGCCAGCACAGTGGGTTGAAGGTGTTGACTGACAAATGAGTGTTAAAACTATTAATGAAGCAAGTTTTCATTGCTTTAAATTATTTGAAACTCCTAGATTTCAAGAGTAAAGGAATAGTTTTTAGGAAAAATCTTAATACAATATCTTCAGTCAGTCAGAAAATAAAACAAATTGTGAATGCTTTTGGCATTTTAAAGATTATACAAACGTTTTTCGTCTGTCAGCTAAAAAAATAAAAGAGTTTTGCTTTCTAGATATTTTATCAACTCGGGAATTCATAGGCAAAAGTCGACTTCATTATTATGTGTTTTAGCTCAATGAATCTTTATAAAACAGCCCATGAAATTGGCCAGTCCATGTTCCTCACTTGGCTGAAATGTTTGACAAATCAATATCCTTTTCAACTTAAATCCATATGCATATTGTCAGCATTCTATGCAGATTAAGCTTGACGAAATGTATCAAATTTTATCCAGTTTTCCAAGCAATTTCCAGGATATTATTCAAAGCAACTCTGTGGCTTAATACAATCTCATCAATCTCACATTGTTTTCGCAGAAAATCAAGATAAAAATCATAACAATTTTGATTTTTCAAATGGATTTTTTGGCTATGCCTATCAACATTCCATTCACACTTTCTTCAGCTCTCACACCACTGTGCCCTGTGTAAATCTTTTTGCCATTGGGGGCTGCCTGGTGATGTTATCGCCAACCAAAAAAACAAAAAAAAAAACAGCCGTTGACTTGACTCAACTGTGGGAACTTCAACTCCTCTGCTTGCCACCTTCAAAGCAAAGCTTCAGATCAGACTTAACAGTGTTGTGCCGCCGTTGTTGTTGCTGTGTGTTGTGTGTTGTGTTATGTTGTGTTGTTCTTGGCCAAGTCAATATAATTGACTTATCCGCTGCGCTGCATTGTTTCTCGTCGTCGTCTGGCCTGAAGAGGCCCCTCTGCTCTGCGGTTTTTGGGGTTCGCTTATAATGAAGCTCGCTGGCCTCGTATTTGACTTATTGCGGTCGGTGGATTGGAAACAGAAAATCAGAAAAAATATATATAGGCATATTCATTGATCGTCTCCGCGCGAGAAATAAAAACACGTGAAATATTGGCTTAGACTTTACAAACTATAGATATTGATTGGGTTTTGTCTCGTTTTGCGGTTGAGATGTAAAGCAAATCGAACGAAGTAAATAAGTATCTATAGATATATATTAATGCACTGCTAGGAAAAACTGTTAAACTGTTGGAAAAGTGGAAATTGGAGGTCTTGTCATGGATTATGTTTAAGTCTTATGGTATTTCTACAGAAAGAGGACTAAATTCCGAATTTAGTACAAAATTAATAGAAAATAGTAAGGCAATTTCACGTTTTCCTTGAACGAGGCTCTAGAATTCAGAAGGGGTTCTTGTTTCCACTTCTAGAATGTTTAACGTTCAGTTTAGGAACGTTCTGGCGTCACACCAAGAACGATTTGGGCTCATTTTAATAATGTTTTGGTATCAATGAAAGAACACTTATGAACCTCTTTTTGGTATCATTTTAAGAATCCTTTTGATCTTATTTGCAGAACTATATGTTCTTATTGTAAGAAGCTTATTCTTCACACTTTAAGAATCGTCAGTCTGGTCTCATTTTAAGAACAGTTTGGTCTCATTTTCAGCTCCTAGTAAGGATCTCTTGTGACACCATATTCTGAAACCCGCGATGCCATCATCTTCTTAGTCGAACGCTCTGATCTTCACCTGATTTTCGCCCAAAATTTGACCCTCACATGCCACAATTTTGATAATAAACTAAAGAAATGCAGACAAATTATTGTATTGCGATGAGAATCCATTGATATCAAGAATATTTATACTAGATTGTAAACTCTTGATTAACCTCACTTTGACTATGTAAATGACAGATCAATTATGGACTTTATTCTCCACGTTTTGGTTGATCACAAAAATTGTCTATATTAAAAATTTGTATATGCCTCATTCAACGCTCGAAAGTCAACGCAGCAAAGCAATTTATTTGAACCTTAACCCAAGAGCCAAGAGGCAAGAGCCAAAGAGGAGCTTGTCTCCTTCTAGAGCTAGAGCTCTGCCTCTCCTCTCTCTTTTTACGCACGTTGCCGGCATTCGATATACTTTTAAAATTGTGGATAGCATAATTCTACACTGCACAAAAGCAAAGCGAATGTGTAAATAATGGCAAAACAACAACAACAACAACAACAAACAATACAATTTGCATGCCTTGGAAATTATTTAAATACATTTTTTGGTCTGGCAGAGTTTTTAATTTATTTTCCTGATTATTTTTGCCAGAGAGTGAAGATGATCTGCCGCATCTTGAGCCAAAAATTTCAAAGGGGGGGCGTGGCTAAAGTTTATTTAAGACCAATAAATCTTAATATTTTGACCTGAACGCCTGTCCGACTGCCTGCCTGCCATGTGGTAGGTAGGAGAAATAAGAGCAAAAATGTGCAAAGACCAAAGACTGAAATCTTTGTGAATGAAGCAATGGCATGCGCCTCCATGTGGTCAGCATGTGTGTTCGTTCTGGCTGGTACGACATGATGATGTGCATCATAATGGCATTCGATAGGCTCCGAGTTTAACTAAGAAGTGAAGAAGTTTGAGGCATTTTGAACATATGATTTTATTTTTACATTTTTAACTGAGTTTCTGAAATGCCATTTGCACTTTTAGCATACTTTCAAACATTATTTTGCAACGGATGTTGCATTTTAAATGCAACTGAAGGCCGGGGCCGACCTCCTGCCCCCGCAAACAACAACTGATTCAACCCCAATCTGCATGTCGCTGTCATATTTTTACTGTTTTCCAGCCTCAGCGGACTCCGGCTGCTGTTGCATTCCGTTGCTAATTGACGACAATTAAAATTTATTAGCTGGCAACAGCAATTAAATGCAAGAAATATGCGTATTCCGGCCCCAACTTTGCATTAAGCAATTATTATAAACACATTTTTTTTGGGGGTAAAGCCAAATGTTTGATCAATTTCAGTGGTATAAGATATGTGTATATATATGTATATTATGGCTAAAATTATATTGAAATTGAGAGAGGCGCTAAAATAAACCACAAAATATGCTTTTAAGGCTTCAAATTGTGCGCTCAATTTAGTATTTTTGCGAACTTGTTAGCTTTTTTTATAGATTCTGCGTGTCCTTATGATGCCTTGATCTATGTGAATGTATTTCGCTTTCATATGCTTAAGACCTACATAGTAAGTTCTATTCTATTTGTAGGCATCGTTTGTGTTTATCAGAGCTCTCAAGCTTTTGAGCGCGACACTGCAAATCCTTCTTATCAAACGAAGCATCAGTGGATTAACTATATATTTTGCTATTGATGAAATTAAAAGTTATTTCACTTCTTAGTTTGAATCTAGGTCGTATTACAAGGAAGTTTTGTTTGAGTATGTTTTGGTAAGAGATTGAGAATCGTCCGAGCAGGAGACTTGCCTTACAGTTGACCGGCATAAGCATACATAGGACAGATATGGAGAATCCTCTGTTGAATTAGAGGACCTAGATCGGTATAGGCAAATATCCCAGAGTGTCAGAGAATCGTCTGTATATAAAACTATTCAAACGGAACAAACCAAGGAGCAGTGCAAAGCCGGGGCGGATCCTTAGAATACTCTAAGCATGGCCTCAAATTTCAGTTGCAGAAATTCCGTAAATTTATATAAACATAAAACCCTTCTAAAGTTTTGAGTAACAAAATTGGTTTGCAAATGAGACCTACTGTTGCTTTGTGCCACTCGACCAATCAATCAAACTTAAGTGATGGCAGCAGGCAGGCAGGCAGTCAGGGGGTGAGGGCAACATCTTGAGCAGCCAGCATGCGGCATTAGCTGCTAATCTGCATATTGTGGCAATTGTGGCAGCATTCAGCATTCACAATTTGCGCGTTCTATTTATGTGAAACACTTGCAACAAATTGCCAGCCAGTTGAAGTTGAAGTTGCAGTTGCATGATGCGGGTTAGCCAAAGGTTCAGTTTGAGATGCAAGTGTTTGGCGATTAACACCCAAAGGAGATGTGCAAAAACAAAGTGCAAAATAAAAATCAATAGAAATTGTGCAACCCCAAGCAAAAATCATAGAAGCAGAGGCAGAGGCAGTGGCAAAGGCAAGACAAGTGGAAACCAGGCAAATGCAAAGGCACATACACACACACTCAGAGACTGAGGAGCAGGAGCTGAATTCACACAAACACACAGGCCTTTGTATTCTTGTTCCGGGTGATTGCCCTCCGTTTGAGTATCGTTCTGTCTGAGCCTGTGCATGTGTGTGTGTGCATTGTGTGCTTGTATGAGTAAGTCTAGTGCAGCTTCCTTGACGCGGTCCGCCTTCTAAGTGTACATGTGTGTGCGATCCATATACAATTTATGTGCGCATCCTTTTTATTATTATTTGCGCCGCGTAGAGCGGGCGGCATTTTTTTCGGCTGCTGAAGCTGAGGCTGAGGCTGAGGGTGGCCAGGACCAGGACAAATAGCGACTGAGTGCAGGCAATACTTGTGACAAATCTGTGCGACAAAAGCAAAAAAGGGATTGAGGGGGTAGAAAAAACGTACACCGAAGCAGGCGCCATAAAAATGTAAAATTCATTCAGCAGCCGCAACAAAAAAACGACGCAAGGTAGAATTGGACAGAGGATGGAGAGAGGGCAAAATAACAGGAACAGCGTGACTGCGCATAAATACGTGCAACGGAACAAAGCAATAGAGGGAGCAGAGAGGTGCACTGTCACTTGGTGAGACGAGAAGAAAAGGGGGGGCAGATATGTAATCAATGATTTGTTTTGTGAGCACACAGACAGCTACGAAAATTGATCGTATGAGAGACAATAGAGGATATTATATCTATAATTGAAACTGTCGTTGAAGTTCATTCCTAGTTAGTCTTAAAATCAGTCTTCCTTGGGTTTGATTGTTATCTTGTGCATGTGTGGATTAGAATAAGAGTAATAGTTAAGCAACAGAGGGAAAAGCAAAAGCTAGCTTTAGCTAGCCAAAGTTTCCTTACCCTTGCAGATTAGACTCCTTGCTTGCTATTCTTGGCGGAACCACTTTTCCTGAAAATAGTGGAGACAATTAGAGCAGTTGTGCAATTGAAGCCTTTGGTTTTGGTACCATGGCTTGAGGAGTCCTTCCTAAGATGTGTTCTAAATACGTATGAGCTAAGCCTGAAGAACCATAACTCACTACTGACCCGAAGCCCCTAGTTTCCATTGAAGCAAAGCTCTAAACGGAGGACTGCCGTTTGAACTGATAGTTCCTATGCCAGCTATATAATATAGCGTTCCAATCACGCTGACTGTCACTTAGTACCAGTATTCTGACGATTTTATGCCTGGAGTCTGCAAGGGAGGCATAAAGCAATGCAGCGGGTATGTTTGATGGATCCAGCTGAGGCATATCCTTTACATAGAAATGTATTTCCTCTGTAAATATATTAGTATTCACTGCTCCTGGGCAAGTTCCAGTCACCCGCACTTTGTAATGGCAAACTTGGTAGCCGGGATAAATGTTGAACGAGGGCAGCTCATCGATTAAGTTCAACAGTTGCTGACCAGCAATTCTATAAATGATCAGCACATGACCCTCCTCCACATTGGGCCTCATCATGTTGTTGGAGGCCTCGCGTGTGTAGCAATTCACGCCCATGACATTTGTGTCGATCACCTCACGCAGCTTTTTCGTATTGCATGGCGTGACCAGGCATTGTTCAGCATTGTTCAGGCGCACATCTGGCCCTTCCAGCTTCCTTTAAATCCAATCAAGAGAACTTTGCACTTGCTCCTCCTTGGATACGTTACAGCGAAGCGGTGTAAAGTTGGCCTGCAAATGGCTGTCATGCAGCTCCTTCAGCTTGGGCCACCACCTCTTATCAATGTCCGTGCGCAAGCAGCGCCAGTGCCGCCACTAGGGCCTATAACCACAGCAAGTTTGTTATGTTATTCAAAGACTGAAAGTTGAATTTGTGGGGCTTCATTAATTGAGGTTAATCTGTAATGCTTAGATCTAGGACTAGGGAGTCCTATTATCGATAACAGCTGTCTATTAAGCATAGAAGGAAGCATCTCTGACTCCATGAAGAATATATATTCTTGAGCAGCATGGCAAGTCAAGCCGATGTAGCTTTGTCCGTCTCAGAAAGAGATAAAGAGATAAAAGACGGCGCTAACACAATCTTATTTGCAAGCCAATCAGCGTTATTTGTATATGTATATATATATGAAAGTATGTGTGTTTGTATATCACCATATTTCAAGGTAGATAGACAGAAGATTGCTTCGCTGTCTATTGCTACAACTGAAGGCAACAAGTTTGTTCTGCAAGGGCATATAAGCTTCGGGTAGCCGAAGTAAGGCTTCCTCTCTGGTTAAAATCTTAAATAGAAATGAAATTGGAAATTTATTGACCTCTTCAAATACTCCTTCATCCGATTTCTTTATAAAACAGCTATAAACCGCCAAGATGAAGCCGACAATACATCGTTGCTTATTGTCGAAGCAAATGCACAAAGTGATTCAAAGTTGATGTCATAAAATATTCTCTAGGTCCTACTTAATCTCTAACAAATGCAGTAAAAGTGTATTAAAGTTTCAATCTAATCCTCAGCTTACTTTCTCTTCATACTTACATTTCCCTCCCTCTTTCTATACAACCCTCTCGCCCAATCATTGTATTTGTTTGAGTGTTGGAAATGTCACAATTTATTTTCATCGCTTCGTATTTATTTTTACACCATTGGGAGAGATTTTATTTTTATACCCAAACATGGAACATGGCGAAGGTTTCAATTAATTTTCCACCAACCCCCACTCCCTCTTAGTGCATGTTCAATTAAATTTGTCTCTAGTGATTCTTTGGTAAATGTAACAAATACCACGCACACAGTGTCTGCCATAAAGCAAACACCCAAAGCGTTGCAAGCGAGAACGCGACAAACGGGGTAAATATCTATTAAAATGTGCAGAGAGAAATGCAAATATGTAAATATTTAACCTTGGCGCTACTTTTGCAACAAAAAATAAAGCGAACCGCAACACAGAAGGTGTTGGCAGTGGCAGGCTGTTGCACTCAACACCGACCCCATCCCATCCACACATCAACCCAAACCCTAACTAACCCATGCGTTCTAGGCAAGTTGAATGGCCTTTTACTTATGACGGCCACTGTGCATCGACATCGAGGGTATTATTGTTTTGCCACCACCCTCTCGCATTGATGCACCTTCCCCTCCCTTAGCCTTAGCATATCGCAATCGATTGCAATGCCATAGAATGTTACGCTCTACATTTGTTGTTACCTCTCCCTTGTGTGTTTTCTTTTCTTTATTTTTTGTTTTTTGTTTAAATTGAATTTTAGTGCATTGCACTTTTTGCTGACGACGAGAAGGCCGGAAGTGCAGCGGCAACGGTTGTAGTTGGGTTGGGATAGGGCAGGGGCAGGGCAAGGCAAGGGTGACGCTGCCAGACAGTTGTCGACAGTCAGAGTCATATAAGCTTCGGCTTCTTTCTTCTGCTTTGCTGCTTCAACATAGATGTTTTGTTTTTGGCACATTGCCAACATTTTACGTGTCTGTGTCTGTGCCTGTTGTTCTTGTTGTTGCAATTGTTGCTTGGTTTTTGGACTGATTGGGGAGGGGGAGTGAAGGAGGGTGTCAGAATTTACCCTTAGCCAAGTGTAGCCTGCCTGCCTGAACTACACCTTCCATACGCTTTGCCAACTCTGGATGCCAAGTTTTTTGGCACATTTCATGCTTCATTCGCTCGGCCATTGTTCAACATACAATCTCGTTAACTAAATGTAATTTCTAAAGCTTCTTTTCGAAAGCCACACATCTAAGGGGTAGCACATGGGCTTATAGGTTGCACGGAATTGTAAATGCGGCGGACATCGTCATAAGACCCGCTTCTTACTGCATTCAAAAAGTTGTTTCGAAAGTAGCCAACCTTCATGGTTATCCTCTTAGCTGCAAAACTGAAAGCAATTGTGAATTCCTAACATAAGGTGAATCGCTCGAAGTTTCAAATTAATATTTGGCCATATTTATCGAAGTAACAGAAGTTTTTCAGTTCAAATTTCAATTCAAATAAGAAGAAATCTACAAAGTTCGAATGAAGCCCTCAAAATTATAGCTACGTGGCATGCCAAATTCGAATCTCTCGCATCTTATGCAGCACTTGCCACTAATGCCTTTTGCCACATGTTTGTGATTGCATGCAAAACGCAATCCACATTAAAAAAAACAAGAAGAAAACCAAACTAAAATTACTTAATCGCCTCTTTTTGAAAATAAATGTTATCAACAATTGGCCAACTTATTCCCTCTTGCATGGCTCGCTTCCATCTCCATCGTCGACCCAGAGCAGACTCTCGACATTAATGGCATTACGAAGAATTTGTCTTACGCACGCAGGCGAGTGCACCTCTACCTCCTTCTCTCCTCTTCTGCAAATTTAATTAAGGTGTTACCTCTAGTCAACACCTTGCAGGCGTTCAATGAAACTACCAAAGGGTGGAAGGGGGGTGCAAAGAAGGAGAACAAAGAAAAGGCAAAAACAACAACAAAAAAAAATGTTAATTTCTACAAAGCGTTTTCTTGGAATCCAGTTAAAAGGCGGCACAAGTCAAAAGGTAGGAGTTGCTGCTGTCTGCACTGTCTCTGCACTCCCCTCCAGCTCTGACCCAGACTGCCCCGCTTAATTGCTTGAAAGCTTCGTTTCAGATACCTATTTTGTATCGGAACCACTTTTGATCAACGAAACGCAAGTGTTATTACATTTAAATTGTTGCTGTTGTTGCTGTTGTTGTTGTTGTTGTTGACAAAGGCGGCGTCAATCTATATTCTATAGATACCTTTGGGAAGCCAGTTAATGGGTTTATAATGGCAATTGCTTAATGCACAACGAAAATATTCTAAATATAGCTATTAGATATTTGTTTTTTTCATGGCAATTATATGGATTAAGATAGATATTTAGTTTAATAACATTCAAGTTATATTTTGCGTGTGAAAACACTGGGAATTTGATCAATTTTGGAATGTCTAAAGCATATTATCTTTAATATCCTTACTAAGCCACAACTCTTAATCGTTGATCTTTAAACATGATTTCTTTATAAGCTTAGTTAAGATATGCCTACGCTTGGCGGTAGCTAACTCATCGGCTTTCATAGCCTATCATCATCATCATCATGGCTCTGCTCATGCTTACCCAACAAGTGTGAACGCCTTGGTTATTATTATCGCTGAATTCCAGTTAGCCAGTTTAACCAACAGATCTCCCTTTGGCTGAGCCGAACATATG
This sequence comes from Hirtodrosophila duncani, assembly GCA_037043425.1. Taxonomy (NCBI): domain Eukaryota; kingdom Metazoa; phylum Arthropoda; class Insecta; order Diptera; family Drosophilidae; genus Hirtodrosophila; species Hirtodrosophila duncani. The sequence continues at coordinate 12,290,855 of JBAMBM010000057.1, read as the reverse complement.
TAGTGTGCTGCTGGTTTTGCCCAGCCAGAGAGAAGGAGAAGGCGTGTCACCAAATGCTGCTCATCTTAACACATAATTTGTAGCTACCAGACGGACAGAGGGACAGACGGACAGATGAAGGGCCAACCCAAGCAAGGAACGAGCCAACGAAACACTCAAAGTCAACGGCTAAAGAAGAGTATCGTATTACCTGAGAGCCAGTCCCAGTTGTTGAAGATGTAGACGCCGCCTACTTGATTAGAGGATGAGAGCGTGACACGACTAACCCAAAGGCGTGAGTTTCTTATAAACGAAGTTCGTGACTCAAAAATGCTAAGAGTCAGTTATATTAGGCTTTGTTCATTTAAATCTAAGAAAGTATAAATTTATTAGTATGATTAAATTTGTACCAAGAATTATCAAATACAAATTTCGTAATAAAACAGATAGGCAAAGATATGCAAAGATTTCTTAATAAATTATATAGCAAATTTTATAGCCAAATTATAGTCAACTCAGGATTTCGCTGTGGATGTTTCTGTAAATGTGATGCTGGGAAAGCTTGCATGGGAGAAAATTGCATAAAAATTTACTGAGATTTTATATAATGTTGTTTCCATTCTGTATTTTAATGCTACAAATGTGATGTGATTTTCCAACTTTTATTCAAATTTTATGATAATGAATGAAATAAGCAAGCTTACCCAGTGTGTGGCTTGGTGAGAGAGACACAAACTGTGCTCTCATTCCGTTTTCTTCTCTTCTCTCTTTGTTTTGGCAATGGCGTCATGAAGCATTTTGCCGAATAGTAGCTGAGAAGCAGAGGTAGATCAGAGATCTTCTGTATGTGTATCATATATGTGGCCTTAAAACCATTATCATAGGGATCTTACCCTTATATTTCGCCACTTGCAGGTGAAAGCTTGACCAAGAAGATATGTAATGGGAGCCTACGTCTTCGACTGTAAATTTTGTGAATTCTTATGGCTTGGGCTGTGTGTCGTTCATAAGTTAATCAGTACAACGAGTTTTATATATGAACAAACATTGAAACAGTAATTTCTTGTTATTCCGAATTTAGCTTTAATAGTTTTATATGCAATTTAATAAACTCTAGATTCAACTCAATGCAAAAAGTCATCCAAATTTGCAGAATAAATTTGCTTGATGTTTTTAGAATCATTTTAACTTCATCATCGTGACACCTTCTCATCTCTACATTTTATTTACCCCTTTTGCGACTCTTGAATCTTGGCCTGGACGCTACTACGTTTACTCCTTTTCATAACAGGGGGAATTAATATTCCCTTCGTCATCATCATCGCTTCCCCTACCTACCGGCTACCTGCGTCTGTTCGTTGTGTACGTTGACGCTTGATATGCAAATATTTGCGCTGCATTGTTGTCTGCGCCGCGAAACGCAATCCTTTGGCACATGGCAATGGCTAAGGAAAAAGTGCGTAATGACTTTATTTATGGCATTGGCAACTCCTCATCTGGGCTGGACAATATAGCCCGGAGCCGCAATTCCATCGAACAATATTTGCATGTTAAAGTCATTTGCTGTGGACGATATTATGGCAGAGTATTTGGTTTTGATACTCTGGCAATGGTTTTCACTTCATTTGTTAAATTTCAAATCGTATGAGGAATGTGTTGGGATGATAGAAAAGTTATATGATATATGTGCTTAGATTTTTGTTGTCAAAGACAGTGAGAAAAGGCGGAAGTCATCAAGTCTGGTGGATTTCCAATGCATTTTAAAGGCTTCCGAATAGTTGAAGTTAGGGTATTTAGATGTCGCCTTACCATTGCTTAAATTTTCGCCTTATCGCGTTATAAAAGTGTTGACAGTCTAGTTGCAGGCCATAAATTAATGAGTTTCATGCTGCTGATGGCTTTTCAAGGAAATTTTCTTATTGAAAAATGGATTTTAATGTGAATATGGCGTGATTTTCATTTACTTTGGTCATCGCCCACAGCCTCCCTATATGCTGCTCCTGTTGACAATTTAAATACGAAGAAGGCAACGGCTCAATTAATCATTGTCTGGTCAATTTTTCATTGTCACAGAATATACTGACACGCACACACACACACACACACACACACATATATATCCACTAACAGGATGCACACTCTCATACATATAGGATGAAAATCCCTAACAAGGGCAATTGTCAAACCCTAGATTATTTCATATTTGATGAAGCACTCTGCTGGCTTTGTCATTGTCCGGAAATACACATCCAAAATCCCACCAAAATGTTATACATGTGTTTGTATATTCAGGCGCCCTCCCTCTCCCTTCGGTACAGGCAAGCCCTATTTTCTATTAATTTTTTAATTTCTACCTGAATTCCATGTACGAATAGATTTAAGCGTGTTGCCCTTCGCCTCTGTATTGTCTTCTGAGTGCCACGCGCTGCCAAAAATCTCCCCTTGTCCCCTCTCTTGTTTGTTTCGAGAGTTTTTCTATTCCAGCTTAATAGTTGAAATTTGCATAATTCTTCTATAGGGGTTGCCCGCACTTCTGGGTGAAAAAGCGGTTTTGATAATTTAATAATCATCATTTTGTGACGCTTAAAAAAGGATGCGAACGGGTTCATTGACCCCCCAAAAAGGGGTAAAACGGGGGGATTTATAAGTGAGATGTACAGATAATAGACTCATAATTGGATAGTTATAGGCGGATAGCTAAATGTATATATAAAATCTAGAGACAAATCGAAAGCATAACAAACAAGGTAGGCTTCTATAACATTCAGATGGAAATATATATATATTGAATCGATAGATCAAGGCCTATTTTATATACCATAAACTCATGAAAAGTTCACAAAGATATTCCTTTGAAATCTTTGAAAATCTAAGTAGATTGACATCAACAAAGTCTAGGAATAGTTCAGCAAACAGCAGAGCAAAGTGCTGTTAAAAGGACGATTGTGCTTGCATCTTCACTGCTTGAGTTAGAAGGAACACCGAGAAAGTCTAGGAAACAGGGCGAAGAGGAAAGAGAAAGAACATTATAAGAGGAAAGTTAAGGAAGTAAACCAAGTTAGATACAAGAAAGCGAGCAGAGAGAAAATGAGAGAGATGTAAGGCAAAGATTTACAAAGAACAAGCGCTTTCTAGACCCCAAAACCAATATTTCTCAACGTCTGTTAAAACTGATAGTTATATATAAGTATTCCAGTTTAAATCATTTTCGGATGCATTGCAAAAAGACAAATTTGAACTAAACTACCTATCGTATACATACGTATACATACATACGAAATATAATTAGATTTGTCTTGGTTTTTGGCCTGATCTTATTACTCACATCCTTTGTGAGACACTTGGTCTTAAGCAGATCTTTATCTAAGCACTTAAACTAGGTAAGGCGCTGGAATCTGGAAGGTAAGACCACACATAGTAGGACATTGGGAAGCGGGAAGTCATCTCTGAATCCACCTATCGATAGTGCTGGAACATTTATGTATTCATTTGGGTTGTTTATTACCAGACATAGTTTTTTCAATGCTTCTAGAGAAGACACTTTCTTTATACAAGTTCATTCTTCATAGAAGATTTTACTACCAATTGCACCAGCAATGTCCAAACTGATTCACATTCATACGTTCATTCATACATTGGTCATGATAGACAAAACACATCATCTGCCGATAGGAAGACAGTCTCTAAGTAAGTAGGAGTAGGAGTTCCTTCTAGTGGACCAATATAAGGCAAGCTTAAATTCAAGAAGTAGCAGAAAAACCTTGAAAGCTTGCAATCATTTTGTTTTCACTCTTTAACTTTTCCATTAAAACTCTTTACTTTGGCCACAAGCTGAAATTGAAAGTCTCCCCCCGCCCCAAAACAAATTGACAACCTATGAAATACCCATAAATTTTTAACGATCCACTTGAAACTCACACTTCCAGACTGAGTTTATAAGGCTGCTGCCCTGCCCCGCTGTTGTCTATTGTTCGCTCTTCTGGTTCGGCGCCTCGGAAACATATATTTATTTGCCACCTCATTGGGGCCTTATCTTTATGGCTCAATCTTAATTGCAATTAGCTATGAAAATGTTCAGGGCGCTCAGTTCGTTCCATAAAACGGTACCAGCTCAGCTTTTGGACAATGAGCTATCTATGCGATCAGTCTGCTAATCAGTCGACTACCTAACAAATTATACAAACATATATATATATATATATATATGTATGTATATATACAATTTGCATAACTTGAAATAAGCTCATAGCTTGGTGTAACAAGCTGAGCTTAGCTGAGTCTATAAATCATTTACGATTTGTTTTAAAGCAAAAAAATAGGAAACCTAAATTATATCATTGTTTTTACTAATTTGATTGGCGTTTTTTGGTGTGCTTTTTTTTGCTGCTGCTGCTGCTGCTTTTAGATGCGTGTAAAAATTCATTAAAAATGCGCAACTCTGTTAGATAAAAAGCACATTTTTTTTAGTGGCACTTAATTAAAAGCCAAAGATAAAAAAAGCTGTTGAAGAAGTGGAGTTTGGGGCAGCTCTTGAAACATTTTATGTTATGCATGGCGCTTGGCTTTTTTTCTTCTTCTTCGGCATAAATGAATATATTAAGGCACTTTTTGATAGGAATTTGCTTAATATGTATTTATGCAAGCGTTGCAAATGATTGATGCGTCATGCGGCGGCGGCAGATCCTAAAAATAACAAAAGTTTGAAAGCAAAATTTATGAAAAACATTGATTTGAATTTAATAAAATTTTAATGTGCTCCAAAAGATTTGTATTTTAAATGTGAAATATGCATATTGGGAAATACGCAATCGAAGAAGTTTTAGGCCAAGAAGCGAGTCTTAGCAAATCAAAAATTGTATTTAAAAAATGTTTGTAAACTTTGAGAAACTTAAAGATATCTTTCTTGATATTCCTGAGCCTTTAATATATCTATGAGATTGAAATCTTTGCTTTAAATATATTTGTACATTATGAAAGCGTAAAATGAAATGGTAATTTGTACTCATAGTTTGAGATGGTAAGCCAAATCCATGATTTGCCATATAAGGATAATCAGTGGTGGCACTATCAATCCTCAAAGAGAAAGAGAAGTATATCTTCACTTTGGCAGTCAGCTTCAGCAGCTTGAAACTGAGAGTTATCCTCTAATCAGCTGTTGGAAACGAATTGAGAAACTTCTAAAAATGTAATATTTGTTTCTCTCCCTATAAAAATAATCAGAAAATCATTATTTATTGTTGAAAACTCCTTGAACAATAGAAAGAACATTTTAAGGGACGGATTGTTGGGCTTTTGTTTAAAAATTCAGAACCCTCAAGGTGTAGATGAAAGAGCCAAGGCGCATTTGCCCTTTTCTGAACTTGCTGAATATTTTCTGATCATGATTTTATTGGCAGGATATTTGAGATAAGCGTCAATATTCAGGGTAATCATGTTGCATTTCGGCACACGTAAGCGACACTCATTGTACTCCACCCAGGTTTTGTTTGTTGAAGCTTTCACAGACGACATTTTGTTGTTTTTATTTGAGCTGCATTCTGAATAGATATCACATTTGTAACATGTATCCTTACATGTATCCTGCTGCCATGAGTAATACGTTTGCCTTCACACCTTTTATCACTAGGGAACAGTAATACTTTTGCCTTCATTATGGTTTTTATGCATTGAAATGCAGCCTGAAGCAAATGAATTGTATGTAAGCTGATTTATTATTATTTATGTGTATTTTTTATTCAATCATTTTGTGGAATTCAGTGCATATTTATCTGCATACATCAGTTATATATTGAAATGGTTATTATATTTACCATATGACTGTCAGTTTATATTTTTAAACTAAATCTAATGAATTGAATTTAAGCTCAGATCGAATTTAAGGTTTATGTAATTGATATCTCTAGTAAATCACAATGTAAAGCCATTCTGAAAGCTATAGAAGATAGTCTTGTATCTTCTATCATCAGGGAAGAGTATACAGACTTAATCGGGACGAGTACAACTTTATTTTCTTGTTGGTATTTGCTTAGTTTAGCTTAGTTTTGGTCACTTAACCGAGGGCTTAATTGGTTTGTAATACTTAATTTTTTTGCAAAACAATTAAAAAATCATCTGAAATCTATTAGAATACGTTAACTTATATGTACATTCAGCTATTCTATAGAATTATACAGCTAGAAAAGAACATTTACGCTTGAATAAGGCCGCGTAGTTCCTTAATTATTAATTTCAGTTTTACTTTCAACTAGAAATGAAATCCTCATAAAATGTTATTATTGCTGCGATGCCAAATTTCCACAAAAATATGAATAATAAAAGTAAACCATGAACTTAGTCGCATTCAGATAAGTTAGAATGGTTTTTGGTCTTCAAATTGTAAAATTGAAAATGGTTTCAAATAATGTGAAGCACGGATATTCAATACAATCAAGAAGAAGTCAAAGATATTCAGATACATTATGGGATATATCCTATAATCGATCACAGAAGTGTAGTAAAACACATCCTTTTCGTTCGGCGTTTACTACAGAATTCACCTATTTCATTCTACCTTAGCCTAGCTCATACTATGTATAGTAGTATGTGTATGTGTACATGTATAAGTATGTATAGTATATGTGTATGTACAGATGTGCGCATAAGCATGTGTATGGGCTATTGACTAGATAGGGTCTGTGTTCTGTTGCAGAGTTAACAAGGCTGTGGTTCCCTACTTACTGCCACAGAAGGACACAGAATTTATAATGAAACCAAGCCAATCTTATGAAATTGCCTCATAACGATATATATCTAAATGATGTTATAAATTTATTAAATTATTTATTAAATTTCTTGAAACAAAATGCATTAATCGTAACAACAAAAGAAGTCATCAAAATAATTTCTCCAACAACTCAACTTTTTGTTTGTTCCAACTTTCGGCTGAGGGTGCATTGGTTTCCCACAAGACAAAGCCCTAATTTTGTTAGCAATTTCTAAGCATAATCAGAAATCATCTTATATTAGTTGGCAAAACTATGATACATTTCTTTAGTCTCCCAATCTTTCCCCTTAGCCATATTTTCTACTCAGAATCCACTCTTAAACTCTCATTCGAATGCCCTAAAAGACTCATCCACGCCCTCACAAGATCTAAATTTGCCCCTTGGCCATTTTCCACACGAAATTCATTTAAAATCGATTAAAAACCAACGCCTTCGACCACCTGCTGTGCTGCGGCGCTGGCAAACACAGTTTCATTTTGTATATTAAATAAGTCGATACAAATTTTATTCAAGCTCAAGGCGTTGGCCGGCCTGTGCACCATTGTTTATTAGAATTTTAAATACAAGCAACATTTTAACAAGTTTCGGTAGCAAAGATGCGAAACAACAACAAAAACGATCCCAAAAAATATATACAAAATTTGTGTGCCTTAATTTAAGCCTCGTGTCGTTGCCAAAGGCAGACTCTCAACTCAACTCAACTCTTTTGTGTGCAGAGGGGGCTCGGTAGGCAGACAAGGGTCGCCTAGTCTTGGACGGGTCATAAATATTTGAAAAGCAATAGCAAGCGGCGCATCGAAATGTTGCTTAACATTTCCACTTATTATTATATATACAATATGAGCTCCATAAACTTTCACTAATTAACCTTTAATTGTCGTTTCTTTCTTTTTTGTTTATTGATTTGCCGTACAAACACACACCCGCGCACACACACACAACGAAAAGCTCTCATAATATTTGACAAACCTCAGTATATCCGTTTTACTTTGACGCTTTTTATTGACCCAAAGCCGAAATCATATTTATGAGCTCTTTTGATGGCATTCAATATTGAATATTTACAGAGCGCACCACCAACCGGCTTTGCAGTTTTCCCGATAAAATTCAATCAAAAGAAAAAAAAAATAGAAAACAACAAATCTGTTTGTTACGCTATGAATATTAAAATTTGAATCGTCAAAAGAAAAAAATATTAAAAAATGTTTAGTAAAGAGAAAATAATTGGGAATATGCGAATCTTTTCATGACAACAAAATTGTACTTCAGCGGAATTTTATACATTTTTTTTGTTAGCTTTTGAGAAGTAGATCTAATCCTCTTTATTTGTGAGACTAGTTATAAATTTAGGTGTATTTTTTATACCCTTGCAGGGGGTACATCTCCGACCCCTCCGAATGAATAGCTAACTCTCAGAGACTACTAGATCTAGAGTATGAAAATTGTAGACAAAATCGCTGAAAATATTAAAGAACCTCTTAGATATTTTGATATTTTCTGCACGCAATCGAATGACTTTCATATATATATTCAGTTTGTATAGATTCCACTTTTTACACAGAATTAGAGCCAATTATAGTTACTTTCCTTCCCTTCCCTTTCTTACTGTCTCTTTTAACAATACCCCACAGTTCTATATAATTCTTGAAAGCTGACACAACTCATTAGCGCAACCTTTGAACCATTTGTCAAATGTTCCTGGAGCCGCTCCCACAAGAACTCGATATAATTATCATCGAACCTAGTTAAAACATCATTATCATGACAAATTTCGGGTCTGTCTGCATTTGTTATCATCTTGTTGTTGCCTTGGTCTTCCGCTACTCCTCCCTTCTCCTCGTCCGCTGCCGTAAAAAAGCAAATAAAACAATTGTCAACACATTGGCACCATCGAAACTCATAAAATTGGTAATGTGAAACGGCCAATAATTCCACAAAACAAAAGCCATATCGTAATTCCCCTCAAAAACAGCGACGCGGCGCCTGCGCAGCTGTTGTAAAAATCCCAATTTTCCTGCAACCCTCGTGTGTGTGCGCGACCCAAATAGCAGGGTGCGTGCCTAAGCAGCTTCGTGTAGAATTTTTGTGTAATTAAAATAATTTCCACAATGAATTTTCAAGGGCAACCATGTGTGGCAATCATATTTCCGACGGGGTGGAAAATAAAACCAAAATGGAAAAAAGAACTGAATCTTATTGAAAGGTAAAGTAGGGTAGGGGGGTTCTAGGTAAGGCAGCACACGCTAGGAATTTTTGAAGGTTTATAAGGAGAGTTTTGACTAGTCTAAGTTTTATGATATGAACTATATATATGGATATTATATACAATATATCTTTGAACATTTAGAGAGATTTATCAATAGCATTGAAGGAGATTTGTACTAGATTCAGTTCAGTTAACTAATTGCAGTTAGGCAATAGACGGTCATGTATGTGAATAGCAAGAGCTAAACGTGTCTTCATCAACTGAGTAAAGTTGTCTTGGAAATTGGGGTTCCATTATATCATAGGAACATATAAATAACATTGTAATTGTGTAAAAAAAAACAATCAAACGTGGTTAGAAACCCAAGGTTAGAGATCTGTGATAAATCTCTACACAAACCACTGACCTGTTCATATCTATCGCGATGCAAACTATATTATAAACTTCACATCCTGCTCTGAAAAACTATTCTATGCGCTTGGGTGACAGTTTTCATTTTTATCCAAAAAATATAACTGAACTGTTAATATTATTTTTCCCAAAGCCATTAAAAAGTTTTGCAACTTTGTTGTTCAACTTCCCAAACATTTTCTCTGTGTATGCCGGGCAATTAAAATGTGAAAAGTGCACAATTTTCTGGCAATGAAAACTGCAGCTGAGCAATTTTTTGTGGCTGCGTTGCCTGAAATGTTGTTGCTCAACGAGTTGTAGTTGTAGTTGAAGTCTTTGTTCTTCAATTTTAATTAGGAAAATTAAATGAATAAATTAATTGCCTCCGTTTTAGATGGTTTTCAGAATTTTGTCAGGAATGTAAATAAAGCGAGTGGGTGTGTTTATTAGCAGCTTGCCTTGAGCTGAGCAGTTTGAGATGTGTGTTTGAGTGGGACTTTTGATTTGGAATGTTTTCCTAGATTTTTAGCAGAATGTATAATGACTTTTTTGCGGTTTTCATAATGAAAATAAAGATGCTTTTTTTTATAAAAGTTTGCCTAGATTTAATTGATTCATTGCTAAATTCCATGCCTTAAGGTTCCAAAATTTCCCTTAGAAATTATCTGAACTTACAAATCAGATTATTGAAATATAATTTCAGATAATTATCAAAATGAAATTGCAATAGTTAAATTATTTCACTCGCTGTTACAGCTTCTTGGCGAGACGAGAAGGCGTTCACAGCTGGATTGTGTTATATAGAACCTACAAATTAGATTATCTTGTTTCTATAGAAAGCAATATTATGATCTATATAGTATTTATCTGCCTCATTAGAGGACTTATGAAGTATTAGCGATCATACTTCAAGCACAAAATCTTCACTATAGAATGGATAGATATGATCTGTAAACTATGGCTTGCTGCGATACATAGCAAATTCTTATGGATTTCTCAGTCCGAAAGTAAAAGTTTTGGCCATATTCTTGTTTTGGAGAGTTCTTTTACGTATCACCTCACGTTTTCATATCACTGAAATGTCAGATATACCAATTTATGTGTGATAAGGAACACTGTTAAGCTATTCCTTATATTTGCGAAATCACTTTCTGTTAAACATAAACTAAATGAAGTCTTTATTGCTACTTGATGCGAATTTCTTTATTATATAAAGAGGCAATGTCTATGTACTTTAGTAGACGCCCAACTCGGCTTCTTATTCATATTTGCTTCGACAATTCGCTTTTTCGATTCTCTTAAAAAGTTTTGACTTCGACTTGTTTGACATAGGAGACAGCAGCATTGGCCTTTCAGCAAGTTCAAAAGATCGGCAATGAGCTCGTAAGAATTTGTATTAATTAACTTTTCAGAAAGTGCCCTGAATCTTGAGGATTCTCTTAGAGAAGTTTCTATATGAAAGATGTTCTGGCGAGAGAGAGACACATTTTGTTCAGTTGCAGTTTTGAACCTGGCAAAATGGTTTCTAAATTGCCATAATTTGTAACATGTGTGAAAATTACATCGCCCTAGCTATTCCTTTTGCGAATTGTTCGTCAGTCAGATGAATCAAGGATATATCTATATATATATATATATAGACCATGGACAGCATATTGCATAATGGTTTTCTTTTCAACATAAATTTTAATATTTCATTGTTGACCCACATATAAAATGTTAACTAACCAAATTAATTTCTCTTCTTCTTCTCTTCCATTCTCCTTGCAGCACAAAAAAAACCCACAAAAACACACAAAATAGAAAAATGTCTGCATTATTCAAGTGTAAAAAGTAAACCCAACAATTAACAGTGTCGAAATTGAAATTGATAAACTCGAAACGTGAAAAGCCAAAAAGAAAAAATAACTCAATAATTAATTTGTGAGGAAGCAAAGGATAAAAGCGCACGTCGTGCCCCAGCGAGATGGCGGCACGACGTTGTCAACCCCATGTGGGTTATCTGGTGCGATGGTCGGGCGCTTTATTCATATTGCTGAATCTCTGCCGGCCTGGCGCAGCGAGCGAGGATACACAATTTTCGGGCCTCAGCTCGGAAAATGCGGCCAGAATGTTGGCCAGCAGTCCAGACGAGCTGGAGAACACGACGTATGTGCCACAGCCCAGTGAGATGTCTCTGGTGCTGCCCCATGACACTTATCCTGGCTTTAGCATCAAGAAATTTAAGACACATCCTGTAGAAACGAATGACACAGAGGATGGTGGAGGCACTGGGGGAGTCGCGCCTTCCTATCACATGCTGGCCAACGATTATTCCAAATATTTTACGGTGCTCGATGATGGCGTCGTGATGACCACAGCGGACATATCGCCCTTGGTGAACCGTCCCATCCAGCTGGTCGTTGTCGAGGAGACACCCAATGCCACCAACACACACAATCTGCAATTGTTTGTGATGCATCGCAAGGATATGTTGAAGTTTTCGGGCTCCCTGCTGGATGCCAATGGAGAGGTGAAAGAGAATATGCCAGCTGGGACACGTGTCAGGGGCGTTCCACTCATGCAGGCCTTCAGCGGCTCCATCCTGGACGAGGAGCTGGCCAAGCCCAAGAAGGTGCGCTACACCATCATCGATGGCAATGTGGATGATGCCTTTGCCCTGCAGGAGCGCAAGGCCAATGAGAATGTTGAGGAAATGAATTCCAAGTCTCTGATCATCGATGGAGACGATGAATCCGGCGTGTGGCTAGTCACCAATCGTCCTCTGGACAGGGAGGAACGGGAATACTACGATCTTTCGGTGGAGGCCTCGGATGTGGAGGGCCTGGACAAGACTGTCTCCAAAATAAAAATCCACGTTATAGACGAAAACGATAATCGACCCGTCTTCACCACCCCCGAGTACAAGTTCAGTTTGGTTGGCAAAAGGTCCACCAATCCGCTGAAAAACAACAGCGTTGTCTATGAACGATTCTCCATAATGGGCAAAGTGGAAGCCCTCGATTTGGATGGCGATAAAATAGCCTATCGCCTGAAGAACCCCAACAATATTGTCATTATGGTGCCACAGACCGGCGAAGTGATGCTGGCCGGTGAGCCGACGAGCAGTGAAATGTTACTGGAAGCCATTGCCCATGATCTTCGATATCCCAGTTTGCTGAGTGCTCCGGCAAAGGTGCTGCTGGAGTTCCTGCCACCCGAACCGGTTTCCTTTATAATGCAGCACACAGAGCACGATCTGGTCAATCAGCATTCACATCATCGTGAGAAGCGGCGTGTCACAAGGGCAGTGCGACCCACCAAACGCATTGAATTCACTGAAGCCGATGGCGACACCGAGGGCAAGAGTGTATTCCAATTGGAAAAGGAAACGGATAAAGAAACATTCAAGATACGCGATGATAATCCCTGGGTGACGGTGGAACTAAACGGTGCGGTGCGAGTCAAAAAGAAGTGGGACTATGAAGAGCTGGGACCAGAGAAAACCATCGATTTCTGGGTGATCATCACAAATATGGGACATAATGGTGAGTGAGCTGGAAATTTGTATATATGTTGTATGAGTGTAAGGGTGACCCTAAGTACAGTACAAAGATTTGTCTGCACCCCCATGTTATGGGTATCAATAACGAGGTCGTCCTTAAAAAGCAGTGTCGCCTGGATTTTTACAAAATTTTCACCAGCAAATTTCAAGTTTTAAGACAACAATCTAATTGCCTAATGGAGTAAATAATTCAAGAACATTTCTTACTCCTTCTACTTCCAAGTTAAACAATCTCCATGTTAATTAAAAAATTTCAACTCGTTTCAACTTAAAGCATATATTTTTAATCAATTTTCCATTTATGCCCTTTTGCCCCGAAGTGTCAATCCAATCCAAATAGTGTATTCGTATCGAGCAAAGAGAAAACAATGTTCATTTAATGATTAAAATTGCCAGCATAAAATCGAAAGATAAATACAGATTGTGAGCGGAAGAGTGGGACAAATGGACAGAAGCATCAACGAGGCAGTTGCAGTTGCAGTTGCAGTGGAAACATGAATGCATTTATGAACACTGTTAATTGACTGACAGATGAACAAGTCCAGAGACTCTCGGACACGACCGGTCAACGGGCCTCCACAATGCGAAATGCGGAAAAAGCTGCAACAAAAACTTTGACCAGACGTCGATTTAAATTATACAAAAGGGAGGGGGAAAAAGGGGAAAAGTTGGGTCTGGACTTGGGCTTGGACAATGAATATCCATCTGCATGTCATGAACCCTTTTTGAATGCAAATTTGGAAAGTTCAAACTGTCAGTTAGGGCTAGTTTTTCATTGGTTTCAAATCAATGTTAGGTTTTGTGTAGGCGGAGAAGTATTGCAAATGTGGTTAAAGCTGAGTACTAAAATATCGAATCCTAGAATCATGTGTATATAATATAGGTATAATCATACAGGTTTCATGAATATTGATTTGATAAAGTCGGTTTAGTTATTGATATCCTTGGTTCCTTATTAATTTGGCCAGCTGGCACACATTGCTTGACTGCACATGTCTCTCGAATGATGGTGCGAATGGCAATGCCAGATCAATTATATATTTCTAATTTTGTTTTAGAAGAAATTCGTCTATTAAAGAAATAATTAGTATCAGATTAACATACATTTTGTAGTGCAATTTTTGGTTTAAAAATTTCATCCATTTGACTACTCCAATTCATATTTCGATTTGTCCTTTTCTACTACTTTTTTTCTAGCTGTTATTTTCTGTTATTTTCCTGTATCCTTTTCTCCTCTACTCCGTTGATAGTTATACCGTTATACACACACTCTAGTCCTTGTTTATTTTCTTGCTTTTTCATGCATCAATATTTACTTAGTGAGAGACACGCTTGAAATGCTTCCAACTGACAAAGAACAATGGCCCAAACAATATGTTGACAAGGCAACAAAACAGAAGGACAGGCGGAGGCGGGCAAACCACCAGCATCTTACATTGCTTTTCGTCCTTTGTAGTTAAATCGTTCGGTCCTTTCGTTTCGTTTCATTTCGTTCGGACATTTCTTAATTACTTGCCAGTACACGAGAAGACCAAATATTTGAATCAATTTGCAATTTTATTCCTCCCACATACATGCGCACGCACGCAAAGAAAAGAGGAAAATCGGAAAAGCGGAGACATTTCTACAATATGATTTACATTTAATTGTTGAAAGTCCTGTTGACTGTTGTATCCTGCTAAGTAAAACTGATTACATTATTGCAATTTACAGATTATTGGAAATTGTTTGTCTCAAGTTTGCTTGCCTTGTTTTCTTCTGAATTGAGCTCAATGGAGCTACAAAAATTGATCAATTAAAACATTGATGGAGTTGATTGATGAGCTTTTGAAAGAGATTTCGAATGTTGTTAACTTTTATCAGTATAACAATAATTTCATTGAGGAATTGTCATAGCTTGATGTTTTTGTAATCTGAAATTCAGGAATACATAAAAATGTTCTTCTAATAGTCCAGCTTCCTTCATTGAGGAGGCAAAATATCACATTTCAAAGAGTTCAAAGACTTTGTTTTCCCTCATTTCCCAGCAAATATCTCTATCAACTGCATCTGAACTCATTTAATAAACTCTTTTATATTAGAAATTATTATCTCAAAGTAACTTTCTCAAAAGGCAACTCGTTGCTCAAACAAACCACATGCTGTAACTCAATTAGTATCCTTGATTGCCTATCCTGAGTGTGGCCTAGTTTTAGGGTTCTCTTTCACCCTTTGTCCAATTTCCATAGGCTGAGGCAGGGCAATCCATTCATTTACTTATGTCAGCGCCTCATTTATGCATACGCTAAGTTATGTAAACAGGATGCACTTAGCAGGGGCAAGACTCATAAGGACGGAGAACAGTCAGGACAAATATAATTATGCCACAAATAACATGAACAATTGTATAGCTAAATATGGTTAATTCATTTAACTCTCATATGAGTTTCCGGCTCATCTTCTACTAGTTTGTGTTTATATTACAGCATAAGCCTGCTTAAGAGCTGTATTTCTATTTTCCCAGACTTTTTCTCCAAAGTTCTAAAATTTTAAACAATTTTTTTTTGAATGTTTCTCGAATACCAAAGAAACTTCTGGGAATTTGAAGATTTTCTTCTGTACAAGATTAAATAACTCTAAGAAACTTCTGGAAATTTGTATAGTATAATAAGAAGAGGCAAAGTATTGGCTAAAACTCTAAGAAGTACTTATAAATTCCTTGCAAAGGACTCATAGCAAGTGCAGCTGTATTCCAAAACATATCCAACTTTACTTAGACCATATTTTGTGCTTGGAAAATCATTATCCCTAACTCAAACCCTCCACTTAGATATTCACAATCAATCGTCTTCTAATATTTCAAGTGAGCCTCTAGAGGCGTAGCCGCACACACACACACATGCTTACCGATTGTAACGGTTGAGTTAATTTATGTCACGCACAACAACAAAAAAAAAAGGATGCCTCCAGCCTGATAAACAACAACCAAGCAGGCACAAAAAAAAATAACCATATTATGTAGCAACACTTCGCCATGCGTTCCACTGACTTGTTGGGGTGGGGAAGGACCTAACCTCAACAACAACAGCAACAACAAGAAGAAGAACAACAAAAACCTGAACAAGATATTTACGACAATATTTTTCATTCATTTAAAATGCTACGGGGTTGACAGGGCCAGAGCGGCAGAGAGGTAGAGAGCAAGAGCATAGAGCATAAAGAATGCATGCTCAAATCTATGCAGTGTGGAATGTAAGAGCCAAGCGGAACGCTTGGAATGAAATGGAATGCATCGCTAAAGAGAGCAGCAGTCACAGTCATGAAGTGAAATGAATTGAAACATTGAGCAGCTGCTGAGCATGCGCCAAGCGCAAATTATAATTTCCCAGCCTCTCTCCATCTCTCTTTAGGGGTTGGGTTTTGTTCGGAAGTTTCGGTACAACTCTCATAACAATTAGACGAACTCCCATTTCCCTCGCCACCCACCACCCCTCTTATAATCATGCATAAAGCACACAGCATACGCACGATTTGCTTAGAATGAAGTTTAGGGAACTGGGAGCTGGAGCTATGTACAGGGTGTTCTCACAGGGTGCGCTGTGTTGTTTTTGGGGCTGAGGCTGAGGCTGATTGAGTCGCTTGTGTTTGTTTTAGAAATTTCCAAGCGCATTGTTTGCCAAACATTTATGCACCTGTGTAACAGGCAATGGGGTAGAACTGAGCATTGTTGTATATTTCTCCCTCCCCTCTGCTCCTTGCTTTGACATTCCGCCACAAAAGCAAAAGCAAAACAAAATGTAGCATAGTTATGGGGGGCGGGCACAAGGGAAACGAAGGCATGCAAATTTATGCACTGCATGAAAAATGAAAACTTGCACGCACACAAAAAATACAACACATAGTTGTAAAGGGAAAGGGTAACGGAGGGATGGGGGATGGGGGATGGGGGTTGTATTAAAGAAGGCGAGCTTGAGTTATGTGGATATGCTTGTGCTGAGCTGCATACTCAGATGAAAAGCGAAAAGCTTGCTTGGGGAATACAACTTAAAGCCCAGCCATGGCTGAGATGACATTTATGAGATTCGCAAGAAAGAAAAATGCGAATGATTTTCCAAATTGCACTTGACAGTGTGTGTATGTGTGTGTGAAAAGCACTAAAGAATATTATAGGACTGTAACTGCAAATGCCTGTAGAAAACATTTGTTTTGTGAAAAAACTTATGAGATTGTTTTTCAACACTATTTCTTAATATTATTTTTTAACCACTTTTTCTCAGTGTTTACCTTAACTTTTTATATAAATGTTGATATATACAATTGAAAGAGCCTATAGAGGTTGATTTTGAACGCCTGTTTTTTCATTGTCGAGCACTATAATAGTTATTATTGACATTTTCCAACACTACTCAAAACCTTTAGAGTGCAAAATCACACCAAACTGGCAAATAATGTGTGGAAACAAAATTTTCGTCAGAATTTGTAATGAAAACATGACAGTTTTGCATTCATAAAACAAATCAGAAATTGTCCAACACTGAAGAGCCTTAAATCTTATATGAACCTTATATGACAGTGTAAACTTAGTTCTAAAATAGTTCCTAATAAATAATGAAAAATAAATAAATAAACCAAATGTTAACAATGCCCTAACTCGAACTCTCTCTCCATCCTAAACTTTTTCTGTAAAAAAAAAAGAGAAACCTCCCTGCCACATGAAACACCTGGAGAACTTTTTTATTTCGGCATTGTGTGCTTTTCAGTTTTTTGCGATAAAAAAGTTGAAAAACCAGCAGCTACAGCAGCAACACGACATAAAAGCTCGACAAAACTAATGCTCGGCTAATATCAGACAGAAAACTGCCGCGAGTCCAAAAATGTATAAAAAGTGAGCTTGCATGAGATGCAGGTGGTTTTCGGGTTAAGTGCAAGTCCTGTTAATTTTTATTGCCCAGACTCAGGGGGAATGAATGGAGAAGGGGCACATTTGGAGGATGCAGGATACCGGCGCTGGCACAGATTCACACTCATCGTCCCATAGTCATAGTCCTCCATGAATTATGAATACGAAAATGTGAAGTCTTCAGACAATTTGTGAAGTAATCGAGTTGCAAATACTTTGCTTTGTTCCGCCCCAGAAACTTGTGTAATTATATGGGAGATGCACACACACACACACTCACACACACACATGGGTCTTGCCTTAACTGGGATGTGGACGTTCATATATGTAAAGGTGAAATTCCAGGCAACTTACTTAATTAAGCATTAATTTCATGTTTTATATGCAAAGTCAAAGTTTTGACATGACAGTTAAGGGAGGTAAAAGTAGACTTAAGGCAAGGCTAGAGAAAGTAAAAATTTGATTGATATAATTTTACAAGATATTTGATATAATTATACATGTTTATATAAAACCTGCTAAATATTATAGAAAGAGTTTCTATGTAGACTTAAGGTTGTTCGAGAGTATGAATTAAAGTTCATTATGTGTGACTTTTCATTTCATTTCTTAGTAAGTTGTTGAGCCTATTTGTTAATGCGATACAATAGATACAATGTGTAGCATACTTTACGTTCGTCAAATGAAAACATTTCCATACGAACATTGACCATGACTATCTTCTCGAAAAAGCCCCGCCTTAAACTCTAAAATATGTTAAGGCAATTTCTAGGAGATTTTAAGTGCCCATCGCTATGCTTGTAAAATGATTCCCCAGAAAATATCTTCAACTTTTATGGTTATCACTTAAGTGAAACTATCTCAAATTTCTTGAAAAATTCTTGAACACATGTTTTCCACCAACATCAACTCTTTCGCTTGGTTGGAGTTTTGTCTTCATCCCAGCAACAGCAGCAGCAACAACAACAGCAACAAACAACAGCAACAACAACAAACACTGAATATCATTTTACGGCACATTTCATTTAAGCAGTGCAAAAATGCGTTTCACGGCTTTTCTGCCCCGCTCATCATCATCATCATGATAATCATCATCATCAACACCAACACGTACAACGATGATGTTCCAAAGTGTTTTGGCCTAAATTTGAACAGACGCGCAACGTTGATGATGATGATGATGATGATGATGATGATGATGCTAAGGATGATGATGAAGTGAGAAGAATGAAGCGTTGAAGAAAAGCGCATGCCAAAAGTTTTGCAGCATAAAATTTTGTAGCATAGGGAAAGCTCAGGTTATGCGTGTGTGTGTGTGTGAGTGTATGTGTGAGTATTTCAATGTGACAGTCGAGCGTGGTAAATATTTAGCAAGTTTTTTTTTCCGCTACATAAAACATATTGTATGTAAATGTAAATCATCGTGTACAGCAATAACAACAAGTGGGTCAGGGTACAGTTGAGTTCTAAAAAAGGTTTTATATTTATATTAGGATGTTTAGTTTTGCTGGCTAGCGAATATGTGAGGCGTTTTTTGTATAATTTATAAAGTTATTAATTTTCTTCATATTATTTTCAAAATTGTTAGGAAATTTTAATACAAAGTGAACGCAAATGTACATATTTCCATATACTGCTGTGGCCACATCAACCACATTTAAAATGCAATTCGCATTTTGACAATCAATGTGATTTTCAGGTGCATTTTCTTGTTATTTTTCTGGCCCTGGCCCAAAAATCTAATTGGAATTGCATTTGGTTTGTCCGTGTGGCCTTCAGGGGGAGAAAACGTGTTTAGTTGAAAGCATTTTGTGGACACATTTTGGTCTGACAATAGCAATTAATATATTTGTATGTGTTTTAGACATGTGTTCAAGCATATTTCTTATCGATTTATTTTAGAATTTGTATAGAAAATGTTATTTAAATGTTATAATTTGTATTGACAAGATGAAATATTTTTACTTGTCCAGAAAAATTAAGCAAAAATTAGTAGAAAAACATTTTAAGAGGAATAAAATTGAAACCATGTCAAATATAGACCCTGAAATAATTTTAAAAAATTATAATATTAGACCAAATATTTGCTTTAGATTGGTTTTAGATTTCTGAGAAAACAAAGTGTTGTTGGGGCTGGCAAATTTAGAAATTTTACCCAGATTACAAAACCTCAAAATGTTCCTCTAATAATTTTTGAGTAAAAAATGGACTTTCATATGAATCCACTGTGAATCACATATATGACCCCGACAGCACATAAAAGTCATCCAAGCAGACAAATATAATTTGGTTAAATTCCACTACTCCCTCCCCAACAACTCCCACAACTAGATCATGCATTTGGAGCATGTCTGAGCATGAAAGAAGAATTGCAACAGCAGCAGTTTTTTGCTAAAAATCATCTAACAAGAAAAATCACTCATGTGCATGCAACGAACATTGATTTGGAGCTCTGTTTCTCTGACTTTCAATGGCAAAAACATAACAAATTCAATAATAAAAGACAAACATGGTAAATAAGAGCACTTAACAAAAAATAATAAATAAAATAAAATAAAATTGAATAAACAGAAATCAATGTGTTGTCAATGGAGTGGAAAAATTATGTATTTAGCTTCACGTTTTTATAAAAGCGATGTGAAAAGTATTTTTTTTAGCATAAAAAAAAACTCATCGAAACTAAATTTTTTGTTGAAAACAGAGTTTCACTTGAAATTTTGCAGGCTCTCGATTTCATGAAGTGCGTGTCTGTGCATGAAATGAAAAATGGATAATTCCTCCATATTCAACTGACAGCCAAAAGCAAACAGAAAACAGCACATCCATGTGCTAAACTGACAGTTAAAAAAAATGAAAATAAATAAAATAAAATAAAAATAAAAGCAAGGACATGCTTGCGCGTACATATAAATCCTCTTGGTTTTTAAGGTTTTTTTCTGTATCGATAAATATTTTCATGTGCCTTAAACAGTTTATTGAAATCCCTAAATCGCGATATTTTAGGAACTTTAGTAGAAAGCTTCGATTAGATAACTGCTTAGTAATAGCTTTTATTTTCAATATTTCTGCACTAATTAAGTTCTTCATTTCAATATTTTGCGAATCTAGTAGCTCTGTAGAATTTCGCATATGCGTTTTCCAACACTATGACATTTACAGTGCTGCGAAGGGCCTTTGGTAACACTTAAACTTATTCAAAATCAATGAAAATAGAAGAAATTATGGAAATTCATGATTCAGGCTTTATTTTTCTAATTTGTTGCAACATTTTCCAACACTTTTTTGCCTGCTGCATAAGAAAGCTGCTTGATTTATAGCTGCTCGCTCGCTGTTAAGTGTTGTTAAACATGAAATACTAGCTCTGTAGCATTTCGAATATGCGTTTTCCAACACTATGTTATTTACAGTGCTGCAGAGGGCCTTTTGTAACACTTAAACTTATTCAAAATCAATGAAAATAGAAGAAATTATGGAAATTCATGATTCAGGCTTTATTTTTCTAATTTGTTGCAACATTTTCCAACACTTTTTTGCCTGCTGCATAAGAAAGCTGATTGACTTTTAGCTGCTCGCTCACTGTTGATAAAATTAAGTGTTGTTAAACATGAAACACTTTCGTTTTATAACATTGACATATCAAGTAGTGCTCCTAAGGCTTTCTATAGAATTTTCCAACACTTGGCTTATACAAATAATTTTAATAATGCATTTTTCTTCAAAAACTTTCCTTAAACTATAATTATATTATAGCTTTCCAAGTTATATGATGATGATTTCATTTTATTGAAAATTATATGAAAATCGGAGAATTAATGTGAGACATTAGCAAATGTTGGACAAAAAAATATAACCAAAGGTTCAATAAACCAAACCAGACGTGACCGTGGAAGGGAAACTTGTCAGCAGCGGTTTCTCCCTTGCAATAATCAGTGTAGACAGCAATGGCTATGGGAAGGGGAGGATGGGGGGAAACGAAATAAAATGGCCAGCCAGTCAAGCTAAACGCCTAAAGGCAGACTATGAGCATACAGAACTACAAAACAGATACACTTACATACACACACAATGCTGTTACAGTTATCCAAGCGGTGGCAACAAAATGGCGTCTCTGTATGTTGCCATGGCAGCGACAGCGGATGAAGCTGATGTGGCTCTGACTCTGGCCATGCCCATGCCACTGCTAAAACTGCTACCATTGACGCTTCCTCTTTCATTTCATTTCAACTTCCACTTCCTCGAAATGTGGCCTTTGCCGCACTGCGTCCAAAAAAAATACGTCTGCGTCTTTTGTTTGTTTTCAACTAGCTGAGAAGAGGGTGTTATCCCTATGTTTTGGCTTTGGTAATGCAGAAGAGCAAAGTGGATGCATATATGTATATATTGGATCTAATGCGATCGGATGTGAAAGAAGATTTCTTCAACTTGGACTTATACTCTAGATAAGGCCAGTCTTGTTGATATTCTTTGTCTGGCTTGAATGCCGGAGAGCACTCATCTGCGGCTGTGATGGTGGCTGTGCTCTGTAATTTGAATTTGGATCAAGCAAAGATCATTCAGCGCCTCTCAAATTAGAATTTTCTTAAAATAGAAATATAAATATAATAGGCTACTCCAAAAGGATCAAATAGCAGGACAGCAGCTTAGAAAACAAACTTACTTTTAATCCACAAAAGTCGAGTCAATGAATTATTCTATAGACCAAGCATAGCTGCATTTCATAGGGTATCCAATATTCGCTGAAGTTCGTTTTTTTTCCTTCACAATTCATTTTTAGTTTCCGAACCAAAATGGTTTCCATTTATGAGATTTTGGTTTTCCTCTTCCACCCAGATGTGGTTGCTAACCCACACACACACAGGCACCCACCCACACATTACACACACTCCCACACACAAATGTTGCCCATTGGACATATAAAATATATTCTGCAGTCAAAACAGGAAACAAAACTAAAACGACAAATACGACGAAGTAAACAGATGTCTGGCAAACAGAAAATTCGTGTCAAAGAAGTAAACAACACGGCGAAAATCTTAAGAAAAGCCAAAAAAAACACCACCACTTGGCCAAAAAGAAAAGTGCCTAAAGAAAAAAGTCAACCCCAACCAAAATGCTAAGATTGAATATAAAAGAAATGCTTTATATTTGTGATCAGCCGAAGTTGGTTTACCCTTATAACTAGATGATTTGCAATTGAGTTCAATTGAGCCATTGCTTTCTGTTGGGATGTTACTAGAGATATTAACTCCATCAGATTCGCATTTGTGGATGAAGAATTGAAATGAAGCAGGTGTCCGATATAGACGAGTTTTGCTTATTATTGAGCCATACATTTCTAACAAAATCAGAAAGTTTTTATAACAGTTTTAATTTATTTTATATATAATTTGCTTAATATTTTTATGAGCTGAAATCCAAATTTTGCTGACACAAAAATTAGTCATATTCCCGAAAATTGGTCTGCTTTTTAAACATTAAGTTAGAGAAATATTTACGAAAAATTGCTAATAATAGCTTGGATTATATTATAAAGCATCTCCGATCCCATAAAATATATATATTCTTGATCTGCATGGTAAGCCGAGTCGATATAGCCATATCTGTCTGTCCTTTCCATGCGAACTAATCTCTCAGTGTCAAAGCTATCGAGTTGAAATTTGTACCATAGGCTTCTTTTTGCTGTAAGTTGCTCATATTACAAAATCGTCCAGATCATACCATTATATCATCAAAAAAGCTAATATCGGGCACTCCACCTATTCAGCTGGAGGCAGTTACACTGGAACAGCCATTGCAAGCGAAATACCTCTGAATCACATTGGACAAACGCCTCACTTTTGAGCCACACCTGAAATCTGCACCCAAAAGGTGTGGGGGACAAAGGATGCAAAATATAAGGTGGCTGATAAATAGAAAGAGCACTATGTCACTTAGAGCTAAAAGAGCAGTCTATGTTCATTGTGTAGCCCCGATCTGGCTTTACGTGGTACCGATTTGGTGGATCGCCGCAAAATCCAGCTACAAAAGTATCCAGGTATTGCACAACCGTGCCTTACGGCAGATAACCAACTACCCATGGTACGTGCGCGGCTCCACCCTTCATCGTGATCTCAATCTGCATACCGTGGAAGAGCAGATTGGACGGCACACTAGCAGATACAGTGACAGACTGTTAAGTCACCGCAGTATGCTCGCCAGGCCTTTAAGGCGGCTAAAAAGATTGGGGTTTGCCAAGACAATTGGTCAACCGTGAGGTCTCCTCACTCATAAGTCCTTCTCCGAATTGCATGAGGTTTGGCTCTATTTATATATATATTTGTGTTGCTAAGGTGCTGTTTATGTAATGTACGGACTAAACACTTCTTAAATTATAAAAGGAAAAAAAAAAATTATATCATATAGCTCCCATATGAATGACCGATTCAGAATGAACTCTTACTAGAGCAAAATTGGTTGTTTTTCATCCAAATTTAACCAAATTTTTTAAATGTTAGTTTTAGAAACCTGTCCGTTTATATATATATATATATATATATGATTATATATGATATATATATATGATATATAGCTCCCATATAGCTGACCTATTCGAAATGAACTGTTAGTATACTCTTTTTCAGTTTTTTATCCTCATTAAACCAAATTTGGAACGTGTCAGTCTTAGAAGCCTCCGCTTTTGCAGACCGAATTTTTTAACCAAATCTGCAAATTAATGTAAGCTTCAGTTATCCAAAGTTAGCCTTCCTCTCTTGCTTTTGCTTTCAAAGTGCTCACTTGCAGATTAAAAGAATTTTAGAAAAAATAATAATATATTTTCCATTTTTCTCAATATCTTTCAAACAACAATAAGTTCGCTTACTCACAGACCGCTTTTAGATGGAACTCCAAAAAATTCAAAGGCTTTCTGCTATTGCAAATTTGCTGACAAAGTAATAATACCTTTCCCCGAGAAGTGTGTAATACAAGATAATAATAGCAGATAAAAATAGTACATTTTTGACAGAGAGAAATTTGACAGCCGCCTGTTCAGTTTTGGCTGAGATTGCACTTTATTGTTGTCGGCGTCAGCAAATGTAGAGTTGGATAACTTCCTTTAGCCGCTCCGTTCAACAGCTGGAATTATCTTTAAATGACAGTTGGCAGCTTGAAATTTATGCCCAAACCTTTATAGAGAACATTGAAACTATTAAATAATATTTATATATTTTATTTTTGTTAAATTCTCTTCAATTATCTTGTTGATGTTTTTAATAGCAATTTAGTCAAATATTTTTGAACTATTTTTCATATAATTTTCTGGCATTCAACTTGATATCCCAACTAATGCAATTTATATCCATCTTTTTGCTTTCAGGTACGTGTAACTTAATTCATTTCAATTCAATTATCGAAGCTTAATATAATAATTATGCATTTGCGGTAAATATGTAAATTATACAAAAACACTTTTACATATGTAATTTTCTGCATTTATTATTAATTAAAACGAGCCGGAAAGTGGATCACGAACGAGCTAATCAATCAAATTGAATATAAAATTATCATGCATTTCCATTGCCATTTCCCTCATTGTTTTTGCAATTAAATATGGCCTGATGTTGTCAACATTTGTTTTTATAAAACTTAATTAAATCACAACTCAATGAGATGTAAGAGCTTGTTGTTTTCGTTGTTGTTGTTGCTGTTTGTTGTAACAAAAAGTTGGCAGGAATATGACAGCAAGCAAAGGAAACTGAAGTGCAAAATAAGGAATAACAAAGTTAATAGAATTTCACAGGCAAAAGCAAGGCTAAATTAAATGCGTCGACAAAAGAAATATTTTCCATTGTCATTTCTTGCTGCAATTTTGCACAATTTCCTTGCCCTTTTCTTGCTTCTCTTTCACCATCTGCCGCGTTGACTGCTGTCCTGCTCGTTAGTTTTCCAATTTGTTTGCTTTGCATTTTCACAGCCCATTTTCTAACTAACAACTTTTGTTGTTGCATTTTTAATGCTCGCCCGCCCATGTTTAAGCTAGGGTAAAGTTGACGTTTTTATACCCTACCCAAAAGGGAAATTCAACATTTCAGCTGACAAAAAGAAAAGGAAGCCAGGATGGATATAGACGGGATGTGGATGTCAGTTAAACAGGATACAAATGTAACATTCGACACATTTCAGTGTTATCACATCAGCTTCAGTTGAGGAAAGCCATTTCTGTTGGCTTCAAAATTCGAGAAAAAAAGAAGTGCATGAAAAGGGTTAAGGGTTTAGTTTAATATGATAAAAATATGCAAAAGATATTGAAATTATTTGGCCCATGTTTATAGGTCGTGTAAGCTTTCCACAGACACTTCTTTCTTTCCTTTTTTTTTCAGAAGAGTTAGTTTACATTATATTAATAATAATAGTAAAAACCACGATTTTGTTTGCACTTCAGAGCATGACCCTATTGATATTCTTCATGGGTTGAATTTGGTTTAGCAGTGAAACCTTTTGTCTTTACTTTATGAAGGTGAAGTCCATTCCGTACTTCATTGGTTTTAGTCTTTAATTATTTCTACAGCATCAGAAACAAGGAAGACATTCGCATATATCTCTACCTATATAATTTGAATTTGAATTCATGAGGAAGATAATAATACAAGCTTCAGTATAATTTCACCACTAAAGCAACACATTCCTGGAGTTCGATTATTAATTCCAGATTATTGAGACGTCTAAAAACTACATCTATGGCCGCTAACAAGAACTGGAGGGAACAAAATATAATGAACTGTAAAAACCTGTGATTGCCTTTCAAATCTACATGAACTTTTTGCCGAAATTGCTCTTTCTTATGTGGACTTGATCATGATTTTGCCATTGGTCTCTCTCTTGTGAGCTTTGAGTAATCGCTTGATAAAATGAGTTTCAATTATATTCCTTGATGGGTTTTAGACAGTGACAAGAAGTTATAAGTCATATGAGAGCAGTGTTACACTCTAAGATCCCGAAATTGTATACCCAGCAGACGAAGTTGTATTAATTGCTGTAAATTTCTATCTAAAATGTTCAACTAAAAATAATCGAACTAATTAAGAACTAATTCGTTCAAAATACACCGTTTTGAGTAGAAAATCAAGCCCTACTTCTTTCAGATTAGTACGGTTAATCCGTATGTTCTTCTAATATGAACTCTTTGCTTGATCTATGATTTATTTCTGTTGTTGGTCATTTGAGTTCCTTATAAGATCGTTCTGTGGTTACATCAGGATCACTGTGGGCCTACTTTAAAAATACTTAAGGGCCTTAGTGAACTTAAAGCAAGAAGGTTTTGGGATCATTGTGAGAATCATTTGGTATAATTTCAAGAACCGTTTGGAATAATTTTCAGAGCTCATTTTCAGAAAAGGTTGGGTTAATTTTGAGAACTCTTCGGGCTAAGTTAGATAACCTTTGGTATTACTTTCTGAACTCATTGGGTTCATTTTAAGAACAATTTGGTATGATTTTCAGATCTCTTTGGGCTCATTTTTAGAAAAGGTTTGGTTAATTTTGAGCACTCTTCAGGCTAAGTTAGTTTACTGAACAATTTGGTATAATTTTCCTAACACTTTGGTTTAATTTTCTTCGGTTAATTTTGAGAACATTTCGGTATCTTGTACAGAACCTGTTGAGCCTATTTTGAGATCCTCTTGGTCTCATTTTAACTCATCTTTGCGATCATTTTGAGAACCCTTTGGACTTCTTTGGACAACTCTTTGGCCCCATTTTATTATCACATCAAATATCTCTCAGTCTGAGTTTGTTCCCAACTTCATACACATTTAGTAGAAGCAGTTCGCATACCCTATCCGCCTTTAACTTGCCTGTTCATGTATTTGCTTTTCAGCTTTTCTCTCACCTCCGTCTCCCCCCGCTCTCTGTGTCTCATACATAACACACAACCATTTCGCAAACGCCGCAGTAATAATTCATGCTACAAATTGCGTTTATTACAATATAGCGGCGTTACAGAACAGAACCGAACAGAACAGAACCGAACAGAACAGAACCAAACAGACCGAAGTACACAACGAATAGCCAACGGCCAAAAGGAGCAAAGCCAGGGGCCAGCCGGCCTGCAGGATGCGTGCGTGAAGCTCAACTTGATTTGCATTGCAAAAAAGGGGGTGCTGTGTGTGTTTGTGTGTTGTGGGGGCGTGGCTTGGCCTAACGCATACAAACAACAACTTGGGCAATTTACGCTTTTGACTTATTTTTCCTTAGTTTTGTGTTTTCTTTTTTACTTGTACTGCGGCCTCAGTTATTTATCACATGGCAGAGTTGAATACAATTGCCTGGCTGTGATTTGTGTTCTGCGCTGGGCTGAGGGGGGGGGGGGCGTGGTGGGTGCAACAAAACATCACTAACTCACACGTCATGGTCTAATTAGCAGCGAAATAAAGTTGTTAGCCTACATGCGACACCCATACAATCATGATGATGAAGAGTTAACATTCGCCTATCATTCACACTTGATTTGTGCAATGCAAACACACACACATACGCTTACCTGCACACACCCACACATATATATATATATAGTGCTGTGCGTGAAACTCTGTGCATTGAGCCATGAAATTTTTCACATGTCATTGGATTTTGATTTCGTTGCGGCTCTAATCAAATTAGTCAAGGCAACGCGCGAGGCATGTGAAATGGCAACACTTTGACTCTTTTTTTTTTTTGTAATATAAATAATTTTTAATGGCCTGACAGCTTTTTTAATTTAATTACAATTTATTAACGTGCGCCATTATGGCTATCAAAATATTTTCGCGCAACTGACAGAGATACTTATTTGTATAAAATAAAATTGTGAGATGTGGAGCAAATTGGACATATTTGATAATAATTATGGAAAATATTACAAGTAATTGAATTGAGTAAATGAAATGGCATTAATATGTGTATGGTATAGGATTTTGATTGGGTAGAATTTAATATGAGATTATAAAATTAGCAAGAAAACCCCAGATAAAGCCGCATTGTGTTTGCTTTACTTAGAATTTGAGCTCATTCTAGGCAATTTGTTGCTGAGAATTTAGAGTTAGTAGATCTATTTGTGGCTCTGTGTTGAGTTGTTTCTATGGTAACTATAGGATATAATGATCCCATTTGAACAGTATATGGTATAATAATATATTAGCAGTACGAATTTAACAACGATTCGGTTGAAATGGCCCCTGAATGGAAGTCAGTCTTAAAGATTGACCAAATATGGAATTCAATCATAAATATTTTCAAAATTTTCGTGTTCATTCTATGTCAGCAAGAAAGCTTTGCTTTTGGGTAGTTTAGCAACATTGAAATCCATAGAACTCGATGTGATTTTCTAGATTTTATCATGGTCTTTGTTCGCGCAGCCATGGATTTCATGAAAGTCGTTCAAAAATACTTGTCTTTGCCACTGCAAATCTATGTTATGCAGAAACTGCTAACAAATTCTCCTGCACATGAAGTGCGGCATAAAGTTGAACGATATCTAAGGGAGAAATGTTACCAAGATTATAATCTTGAAGTAGAAATATTCCTTATCCAAAATATTATGCAGAATATATTGATAAGTCGCCTACAAAGCGTCCTTAAGATCAAGCAGTAACTGGTAAATGTTGCAATAAATCACAAATCCGAGCTGAAAAACTCAGAAGCAACTTTAAACTTTAAAGAAACTTGCAAAATCATATTAAAAAAAGAGAAAATATTTCTAAATTTGTTTTCTTAATAAAATTAAATATTTTTACCAACCAATTATATATGTGCCATAAATTGCAAAGCAAAAAACTGCCCAACTTTTGTTATTTACTTTAAAAAAAGTTATCATTGCTCCATAAAACTCAGTAAATATGTTACTTAAATCCCAAAAAAAACTCAGCAAACAAAATAACAAATACAAAAAAATAGAAAAAAAGCAAACAAAAAGCCCAATATTTAGCACACTTTTTTAAAGGCTTTGGCGATTTGAGCAAATTTTTGGTTACACACAAAAAAATTACCTATATCCCCTTTTTTTATTCCATTCGACACACAAATCAAACAGCAGGTGTTCCGTAGGGGAGCAGGGTGTGGAAAGGGGGAGCTCACAATTCAGTTGCCATTTTGTTTTCACATCGCAAATACAAATTGTGCGCCAAGGCCTGCGCCTGACAAACTCCCACAACGAGCAAAAAAAAACCGAAAAAAAATTAAAAAAAAAACTATGTACTTTGGTTGAAAATTTGTTTTTGCAATGCCAACATTGGCATTGCCCAACTGTAACCCGCTGCAGTCCCTGTCCCTTTGCACGCGGAGCCAATCACACTTTGCACATGCAGCGTTGCGGTATTCACACCATGGATGGGGACGCGGTTGCCACCCGATTCACAATGCCATAGCCTAAACGCCATGGGGCATCCAACTGGTGGTGCCTCATGCTCCACCAGTTGGCCTCCACTGCACCACACTCCCTGGCCGTGGTGTTTACTCATTAATATGCAAAATGTTCGCGCTCACGCCGCCACACACACGTAACTGCTGTGCATTTGGTTGTTACCAAAAAAGCCACCAGCAAGCCCTGGACATAAAGCTTTTAACAAACGAATACCCTATAAAATAATTTTAAAAAAAATTCATAGTATTTGTATGGCTTACTAAATAATGCAAACTTGCTGTAAAATATTACTTCTTGGATTCGAAATTTGAAGCATCGGATCACCGATTCTCATCAGAGAATACACTGATGTTAATGGGTTGATCGTTGTGAAATGTGTTCAAAGTTCAAGCAGTTATTGGACTCCTAGGGGTAATCCTTGTTATTACTATATGAAAAGAAGGTTTTGATTTTCAAGTAGAGCTTATATTATTAAACTAGCGACCTGCCACGGCTTTGCATTGCTGGTTTGTCTGTATGTCTATACTCTGGCTCTCTGGGATGTATGTCTATTCCGGACCTTATTCTCAACTGACTCAACTGAAAATTGTTCTCTTTTTGCATATATTGTGCTATGAACTACGTCTTCTTCCAGACCTAACTGAAATAGTTCTTAATATTTGTCTCTGTATAGAAAAGATAAACAATCTATAATCAATCTTTCTTTAGTATGCGAATATTATGAAGTTCCAACTACTTTTGAGACAGTGCTAAATTTTGGTCTCACTCATATCGTATTTCGTAAAGAAATCAATGAATGCAATGAAAGAAATTCTACTTTTTTACGAAACATTGATTTTCTTTGTAGTAAATATTACATGCCCGTTTCATATCTCTAAACCATCCAGAAGAAATTATCAGAATAAAAGTGAAAGCCGCACTAATTTTAAAGATGGAAGCGTACAGAGGGTCAAACAGAGGACTACTTACATAATATGTCTCAATCGTTATTATGATAAAATATGTTGAAATTTATGGTAAAAAGTTGTACTTCTTATGTTATTCAACCAAATTTCAAGAAAAAGATTATAATATATCCGACTTATAGCTTATATAAGCCATTACATTAAGTTGCACTTGGAGAGGTTTTATTTGAATTTCTCTTAATTCCCTGTCTGGCTTTAATACAGCTGAGATGGTGTCGTGGCAAGTCCAGAAATCCAGTCAACAATTATAAACTATTCAACATGATTTGTATGGATTATATAGCCGATTCATCTACCATGTTTATGAGATTCATCAGTTGTACAAAGTAGGACTTAGGCTTGTGGTGAGCTGAAATTCCTAGTAGTAGTTTTTGCACTTGTTTAGCTCAGGATAACGAATGACAAATTGCAAGCTAGGCTTTCTGCTTACCAACATAGGCTCCTTTGTATCAATGATCGGTACAGATAGGCCATTCGGTATATTTTGATATATAAATCATGATTAATCTTTTATCATGCTCACAAAAGTCATTAAACCTTGGATAATGAAATCTAAGAGCTAGGAGAATGTTAGATGAAAACAGTTTTGAAATTCTTATCAAAGATCATGACTATGCTGGTTAGTGGTATTTTTTTTATGGAGCATATAAGATGAGGAAGCAAAGCGCCCTGCCTGAACAGCTAAAAGTGTAAAGTCTGTTTTATACCAATTTCTACTATACTCTCTATAGTGAGAAACGGCTCAACATTTGATTGTGGGACTTAAGTATAAAAGTGAACTGTAATGCGATAAACTATCGACGTTGCTCTCCCAGTTGACCTCAAGCCTGCTAAATAAACACATTAATTCCGCATTTATTTATCCTCCCTCTTACAAACCTTGACAAAGTTTATAGCCTTAATAATTTCTTAAAGTGCATGGAGAACTGCTGAAGGGTATTCCAGAATTCAATATGCAGTTACTTTTTAGAGAACACACATAAAACGTTGCAAAAACATGTAGATAGTGTTTTCGCAGGGACTTGTCATTGGAGTCTGTTCCGGGTTGAGTTGGGTTGGGTTGGGTTGGGTTGGTTTGGATTTTAATGACAGTCAGCCAGCTGGAGTCATAGCTATACATACATTGTCCAGCAGGATAGGATGGTATAAACACAGCATGGACATGTCCATTCACTGTGTGTCTGTGTGTGTGTGTGTGTGTGTGGCGTGTGTAAATTGCGGTGCCCATTGTGCGGTTTTAACTTTATTGAATGGAAAGTGCGTGTCACTCGACATCAGCAACAGCAACAACAGCAATAGCAACAACAACGACACCATTTACGAAAATCCTTAATGCAGCCAAATCCACACACACACACACATATATACACATAGACATGGGCAACCGAAATGTTAAACATTTTAAACAATTTTTTTTTTTTTTTTAATATTTACTTTTAATTTTCGAGCAATTTGCAGACATTACACCCACAACACCAACACCACCATGACCCACTCTCATCCACAGGGTCATTATGGCTTAATATGTTTCCTGTAGATGGAAAATTGTTGGTATGCAAGACATGCCAGTGGAAATCGAACGAACGAACGTAATGTAACGTCTGCCACTTGAAATGTGCCGAGCATGCTGCTCGCGCTTCTCTACGTTTACGATTTACCATAGCATACTTTTTGGGGGGCGCCGCTCAGGGGTCGCTGGTGCGTGCTCTTGCTCCTGGAGCTGCATACATACATACATACACACATATTATTATGTATTATTATTGGCAAGTAAGTCTCATAAAAATGCATATTAAATGTGGTTATGGTTATGCGCGCAGCGAAACTATAATTTTGCGGTTACGTTTTTATAAGTATTTGGCCTAAGGGCGCAACTGGCACTTAATGAAGTGGGACAGCTTGATTTATGGCAGTTGAACTGAAGTAAAGGGAGTGTATTGAGGATTCACTATCAGCTGGAAATAGTGGGGCCATAAAAATACATAGTTGATGGTGAAAGTTTTGAGTGTGCCTGAAACAACTTTTATGAAGGTTATTTGAAATATGACAATAAATTGTCATCAGTCTACATCTACATTCATCAGGAATCATTAGAATGTATGCAAAATATCAAATCAACAGAAAAGCTGGCAAATATCTGAGGTAACCATTCTTATCATGCCTTGACAAATGCGTTCTCTGCAGCTGCTTCTATTTTCAAAGGAAACTTCATTGATTTCTTGCGCAAATCAGCGTCAAAACAATCTTAAAACTCTAGTGAATACTTTGTGAAATTCTTGTATATCTTTAAAGCAACTTTCCTTAATTCTTTTTTAATTCCCAATATTGAGTGAGACTGAGTTTTCCATTGAAGATTTTGATTGACAAGCAGAAGTTGTGTTTTTGAGAAACAAATTCTTCTGAAGGTGTGACTTTTCCTCCCAGCTGGCTGATTTTCCATTGAAGATTTTGATTGACAAGCAGAAGTTGTCTTTTTCAGGAACAAAATTCTTCTCAAGGTGTCACTTTTCCTCCCAGCTGGCTGATTCCTGGTATCTCGAGTCCAAAAATTTGAACAGTCGCGTCAGATGGCTTCCTTTATCTTTGTAAAAGAAACGTTATTGATAAACACTCGATGTTTCAAATTCAGCAGCCCGAAAAGAAGGATTATTTCCTAATTCTTCCATATACTTGGGTAATGGAAACATCAGCAGCATCTTCTATAACAAAGCGAACATGACAGACTGACGTTCCCAATCGTGTGCGAAATCTCCCTTCCTATTCTTGAAAGACAACAGAGATGATGAGGAGCAGCTCAAGTTTAGATGAAGAGAAGTGCAAGAACTGATTAATTACAGCGTTTATACCATGTCGCTGCGCTTACTCGAAGATCTAATATTGACGGATCTATTACCACACCTGAAGCCGTCCAGCAAACGACCCATCCCTGAGTCTCAGCACAGTCGCATAGTTAAACAATTGCAGGGGATCATTAAAAGCCTGCACTTCGCAGGTGTTTTTCTTACATTTTGAGGCAGCAAATAACTATTAACTTACTAAGTTGACCTAGAGCCTGCTATACAGTGATATAAAATATAAGTCGCTGACAGATATGCAATGTAAAGAGCGCCATAATAGTCAAATTCCGACTATAAAATACTCGTACTCAGACCACTTTTTGTGAACAAAACCGATTTTTCGAAGGTCTTTAATTGAATGAACTCTTAATACAACTCCATTAACTTGACATGAACTACATAAAGTAAATGGAAGTTGCTTGTAACATCCTGCAACATGATTGTAAGCATCCTGCAACATGTGGGAGATACAAACTGTATCGATTTTCGGGAGCGGAAGTCGAAACAAACTTGATCAGCATGTACACTAGGGGAGTTTGCATCTTACTGGTGACTCTAGGTCTTAGAGTCTCCTAGATCGAGGTATTCATATGGATGGACAGACGGACAAGGCGGCTAATTCAATTCCCCTGTTGATGCTGATCAAGAATATATACATTTAAAATGGTTGGAAACGCTTACTTTTGGCTTTTACATAAATTTGCAAGAATACAAAAAAGATCTTAATCAAATGTTTACTTCTCAAACAATTCTCTCTAAATATTTTACTACTATTTCCTTAAATTTCTCGGCCCGCAAAATTGCTCTGCCAAGACCTAAATTCAACCAAAGTGTACCCAAGTTATTCAGGGCGTATGCGTAATATTTCATGAATTATTATCACACATGGCCACAGTTCAATGGGTTTACTTTTGGCAAGCAGATCATTGAAAGGCAACACACTAACTGAAAATTTATTAACTCGGCCATTTTCTAGTAGACTTATTTAATGTTAAAGCCACTCCATGGGCTCACCCTGGCTGGGGCTGTGCCTGCCTGGTGGTGGCTCATCAATCAAAGGCCCCAATCCTGTGCTGGCTTTCACAAAAACTAATGTCTGGGCTGGGGCTTTATGTTGTAGTTGTTGTTGTTGCCCATGCCTGAGGCCCAAAGTGACAGACTGCTTGCTAGATTGGTATGCAGGTGTAGCCCCGTGTGGTGGGGTGCTGGGCTGGAGTGTGGAAACTGCAATCAAGTCATCCCAGTTGGCAGTTGGCGGCGGGCACAATCGCCATCAAACTCAATCAAGCCAGGAGGCAAGCAAGGTGTCTGCCAGTCTGCCTATCATCTAGAATAACCTGGCCGTGCCAAGGTGGAGGCGGAGAAGGAGGAGATAAAGTGCAGGTAGAATGAAAGCTTCTGCTTCTGCTGCTGCTACTGCTGCTGCTGCAGGCGCAAAAGAAGAAAAATTTCATTAATTTTCGCTTAATGTCTGCCATGTGCGCAATTTCACTTCATTTGCCTGCTGCCCTGCTGATTCCCCTCCCTCAAGTTTAAAGCAGCAGCAGCAGTAGCAGGTCCTGCGCAAGCAAAGTCTTGGTTCCTGCGAATCTTGGTTCCGCCGCGCCTTGTCCATCCAGATGAGCGGATAATGTATATTACTTAGATGTCTGTGACGACGTGGCATTAAATATGCATAAATAACTATTTTTAATGGCGCTTTATTATGTAATTTGTAATATTTTCTTACGGGCAAATAAGGCGGAGAAAGACAATTTTTGTATTAAATATTTATGAAAGAGAGAAATAAGAATTTACGTTCAGTTTTTTATACTTATAACTTTAATTCTGCTTGAATGTCCTTGGAAATATGTTCCTGAACAGGTTCTTTGAAAGCTAAACTCAAATGAGCTGAGCTGGATTCATCTTAGATATTTAGACTGGACTCAAATCATATATAAATATGTAAAAACTTGTGATCGCTTTAATAGTATAGCAATATTTCAACTGACCAAACAAGATGATGAGAAAGGACCTCCTTTTCCGAGAGAAATATACATAAGGCTTCTACGTTTACAATTTCATAGCTAGAAACTTTAAATATCATTGATGCGTTTATGAGTTTTTGAAGGCGATTTCAATCAGGTTTGAGTTAAAATAAGCCTCACAATTTAACACTTTTAAAACTTCTAGAGCATTCATTTTTCTAATACAGAATAGCTAAGTAATATAAGAAGACTTTTCAAAGGACTTTTCATGCCATCTTGAACATATTTGTTGATCAACCAGTTCTGAAAATGGGACCACAACTTTCTTCAAATGGGTTAAAAACTTTCTTGTTTTCAGAAGTGTTCTTAATACTAAAACTTCATTGAAATGAGCCCAAATTGTTAATGATGGGACCCATAGACGATTA
The DNA here is from genome assembly GCA_037043425.1 of Hirtodrosophila duncani. Classification (NCBI taxonomy): domain Eukaryota; kingdom Metazoa; phylum Arthropoda; class Insecta; order Diptera; family Drosophilidae; genus Hirtodrosophila; species Hirtodrosophila duncani. Next base: position 12,254,523 of record JBAMBM010000057.1, on the reverse strand, counting down.
CATAATGAACACAAAATGTTCAAGAATTGACACTCTCTGAAATGGAGCACTTCCTCCTCTTTATAAGAGAAAATCTGCTCTTTCTACTTAATTCAAAACTTTTTAAACGATTTTTTTCTTAGTCTTAGGTCCTTCACTTTTTTAATCAAGATTGCCATTAAATTTCTTCCAACTTCCCTCTCTGAAAATGTCGATTTTTCTTTCCTCATCTGGCCACAGCTTTTCATTTCAGTTCGTTTAGTTTGGGTCTTAATTAACATTTCGCCCAGTAGCGCGTTTTCTGCGTACATTTTTGTAATTGAGTCGCAGCTCGTTTGCTTAAATGAATTTATAAATGTTGGCTATATTTTTCTGCTTTTTGTTATTATTATTCGTCTTTCGTCGAAATTGGCAATTAAACCGGGTGCCATAATAATGTTGATGGGTCTGGCTTATGCTTTACGACTGCACATCATCAACGTTCAGCCGGGCCAGGCTAGATATATGATGAGTTTCAGTATGCCCAAAGACCAGGCGCAGTCATTCAGTCGTTCAATGGAGGCTGGCTGGGCTGGCTGGCAGACAGTTGGGCTTCACTTTATCAGGCACATCGAGAGAAATGTGACACCTACTAAAGTCATAGTCTTTATGGCTAAGTGACAGTGTCTGAAGCTGGCTTTTCTCTCTCTCTCTCGCTCTCTCTCTCTTTGTGTTTCCCACTGCAACAGCGGCAGTCACATCCTCGCACATACCACATTATCTTTATCTACAGCAGCAACGACCACTTTGTTACCAAGGCAATGCCAGCCCATTGCAAGAGATAAACTAATGTTGAGCAGAAGCAGAAGCTCACTGCTGGAGCTAGAGATGGGCGGAATCGATGAGACAAGTTTCCAAGAAGCGTATGGACGTGATCGGTGTTTTAGTAGAGATGAAGAAGATTGTTTCAGAAAGATTATAATAATCGAGAAATAGAGAATTTGAGAAAAAGGGTGAGGCAAGAGAAAGTTGGAGTTAGAGTGTTGGCAAGATCCAAGCTGATAGTTATTCTATATGGAATCATCAACTGTATTACGGAGATATGTTTTTATATGTAACATTTTGTAAATGGATTTAAAGCCCCAACCGATTTATTGGAAAGACAATGCATGCGTTGAGCCACGAAAAGAAGTCGCCTCGGAATTATTTATATTTGACTTCTTTGTAAGAGTCTTCTTCCTGAGTGGTTTCAATGCATTGAGCAGCGGCACATAAAGGCCTCATACAGGTATATCACATATATATTGAGAGAAAGCAAGAATATTTCTATAGTCAAAACATAACAGGCAATTACAATGCTGTTCAATTGCTTGATTGCTGGCTGAATTCATAACATTTCAAATCGAAATTTAGTATAAAATTTCTTGAACTTGTTAAACAATTCCAAATCACGCTGCCATCGCTAGTCTGTGCATTTCTCTCACCTCCCTTGACTGTACACTTTTTGCCAAATGCTGCGCTTGTCGCATAACTTTGCATTCGAAAGCAGCAGCAGCACATCTCCAGACGACAAACCATTTCCATTACCATTTCTATATATCCATTCCCGTTTCAAGCTGAAGCGAAGCCATTCCCCGAAGCGAGGCCACAAACTGCCTCGTCTTTGCTGTAAAGTGAGCAGCGAAACTCGTTGCTGTAGTTGTTGTTGCACTACCAGGTGTTAACTCATTTGCGTGTGCTGTTAAGTGACTCAATAAATGGCAACTCAAAACTGAGGACTGCACGCTGTGACAGCAAATACACATATTTATATACGTATATACGTATATTCATCCACACATATGCAATTATATTATGGTAGTTGTGTTGGTAATCTCCTGATTTGCAATGACAAATTTTTAATGCCTTTGCAAATGTGTTAATTAAGTTGGTGTTTTTGGCTTTTGGCAGCACAGAAACCAGCTGGCAATTGCTAAGTGATAAGTGTTGACATTAATTATATCGAAACAATAGACATTTAGATAAACGAAGAGCCAATTAGTGGAGATATGACAATTATTTGTGTCTTCATTAAGAACATATTTTAAGGCATCAATTTGCATACAAATGCGTTAATACTGAGGCTGCAGCAATTTGTTAAGGATATCTTGAAGTACCAAGAATTTTCGTAAGAGAAGTCCAAATATTCTGAAGGTGAAGCTGACGATTCTTGATTTGTGTAATGTAACAATCGTCTTTGGGAAATTTTCACCCTATTTTCCTTCTACTTCATTTGCTTCTTGGCTAATTCTATACATCGCCAGTTCATCAATATGCTTCAATATTTGACTTAAGATTTTCGCCATGCTTTATCCACCCTCCCCCCAAAAGCCTCTTTGTTAACAACTTCATTAAATTCCTTGGCGCTGCTCCCCCCTGATGAAGCTCATAAAAATATATGAACAAACATCATCATCAATTTTTCTTCTACTGCAACAACAACCCCAACAAAAGCCAAAATAGTTATTACACACAGAGCCGTAAAATATGGAGAGCAGAGTTCAACTTTTTCGCATTGTGCTCATATTTTTCTCAGCACGTATTTATCCGCAATCCGCAAAAGAATAATGAAGAAACTCACCTGAATGGCGGAAGGGGGACGGACGGAACCTTTTCAACTTGACTGCATTTTAATCAAGCAAGTTGAAGCGAAAATCAAACCATGTTTTTGACCTCTCAGTCACCTTCGTCATGGTGATGCTGATGGTGATGAACGTTCTGTTTGAAGGGGTGCAAATTGCACAAAATATTTCTTAGCAAAAAGTTAAAATGCCGGCAAATTGCAGGAAAGGAAGAAAAAGGAGTCATGAAACTGGGGGAACTAAATGCTGCCTGGAAAATTGTTGTTGGCTAAAAAGTTAAAAGAAAAGTTGTTGTAGATTTATATGAATTTTATACAATTTCTTCTAAAAAACATTTAAAGCTTTAACTTTTATTTCTAACTTCAACTTGTTAAGCACAATTGCGTCGCATCTCCTGCTTATATCTCACACAATGCGTATTCCTTCCTCCTACTCATATCGCAGCTTACAATTTTCTTGCAACATCCTCAAGAAGGCAACAGAAATATGACTTCCCATTAAATAAGTCTCCATTAAAAAAGGAAAATATTCTAAAAATATATGGAAATAAATAAATTTACGCTGACGTTGACACAAGTTTCAGTTGTCAATTTGTTTAACAAATTCAATTTTTTATGCACATCAATTCTGTACAAAGACTCTGTGCTTTTTCTCTCATACGAAAGATTTGAGAGCAATTGCTTCCTGTGCGTCCTCCTTCCGTCTCCTTCTGATGCGGGTGCTCTCTACGTTGGTTGAAGGAAACTTGAAAATGTTCAAAAGCCTGGGCACCCACTTGAAGACGATGATGGCAGCACGACAGTTGATGGGAGGCAACATGCCAGAGTTGGAAAGCAACTCTTGGTTTGTTCAGGCAGCTTTGCCACCCTTAAATGACATTTCGGGCTAACAAGTCGAAGCATCTTACACTGCCTGACGGTGCCTGACTGTGCCTGACTGTGTCTGTCTGTTTGACTGTCAGACTGCCTGCTTTCTACTTCTTAATCCATTGAAACAATAAGCAGCTTTGTTTGTTCTACCCACGATGTCGTCGACATCAACGCCATCATCATCATAGCCCTCACACCTCACTATAGGCTTTTGTTTCCTAAAAGCAATATGCTTAAATGTAGTAGACTATGGGATGCTCTGTATGAAATAATAACTTCAAAATGCATCCAAATCAACATCAAACATTGGTCAAAAAATCAACTAAAAAGTGAAATTGAAAAAGCAGTTATTTAAAGGTTTTAGTATTTTTGTTTTTTTTGGTGTAGATAATTAAGAGAACGGGGCTTAAACAATATCTGGAATATATATTTTATATACAAGAATATATATATTTACTTACACGAGCCTATATTTATTGATATAGCTGTTTTCCGCACCGAAATGTAAATCTTGCCAATATTTGTACAATGTCAAAAATGATTTCATACCGATATCATCGTTTTTACACTGATTCATAGCTCTTGAACTTCTCCTAGCCGATATTAGTATACTGAAAACATGATTCCAAAACGATAAATATCGATAAATTAGATTTCATAGAGTAGACATCGATAAATCGGGTTGTCCACATATCGATATATAGATATTATCCTTTTTTGGGCGATCATAGTATATTTTAAGCATTTTTTGAAAACGATATATATCGATAAATATAAAGATGTTTGTTTTTCGATACGAAATGTAAATCTTGCCAATATTTGTACAGTGTACAAATTATTCCATACCGATATATATCGTTTTTACACTGACTCATAGCTCTTGAACTTCTCTAGCCAATATTAGTATACTAAAAATATTATTCCGAAACGATGTATATCGATAAATTGGTTGTACATGCGACATATGTCGATAAATCGGTGTGTCCACATATCGATATATAGCTATTAGCCTTCTCTTAGCCGATCATAATATATTTTAAGCATTTTTAGAAAACGATATACATCGATAACTATCGAGATGCCGGTTTTTCCACACTCACCTTCGAAAAAATGCATATACTACCGACCTCAAGCCCGCTTAATCTAAATATTAAGACATAGAAAGGTCGTCAGATCAATTATCACAGAAAGTTATGATTTTAGAACCGCTTCCATTATCACAGCGTGGAAAACCTAAAATGGTATCGAATTTCTTCACAGGTATAATCTTGAAATTTTCTTTGTAATTGTAAAAACAAACTTTAAAAATATTTATATATAAAAGCGTTAGAATAAAATGTATAATATATATATATAAGACAATTTCATTAACAAAAGTCTCTAAAAAACTAATTTACCTGACATCAACAGCTTATGGCGGGGTATTTTGGTATTCTGATATTCTTAGCTCCAAGGAGCGTTAACTAAACTGTAGTCTGAAAAGATTTCCGTTGTTTTCCAGGGCTGCTCGCTCTCCTCCACTGTCAACTTTAACCTCCTCCCTGCTGATGCCTCTTATTTGCTGCATCTGCTGCTACTTATCCATTGTTGTCCCAAAGTGCAATGCAAATGCACAGACAAAAGCGAAGCTAAAGGCGTTGCTGTTGCTGTTGCTGTTTGGTGGCAATTTTTGGTGTGCTGTGGCAAAGTTGCAGTTGGTGCTAAAAAGTAGAAGCTCCTAAGAAGAAACTCCCCCACATCCTCGCTGCCAACCCTAAGAATGGGCTATGACAATGGCTTGGCTCTGGCTCTTGGCTTTTGGGATTGAGTTGCTGCCGTTTTTGAAAGTCGTCCCTTGGCAGTGATTACGAAGTGTTTTAGTAGCTGCAGCATGCATGGGTTTTGGTTTTTGACTCTTTAAGGGTCTTTTGTGGCATGTGTGGCATGTTCTTTTTCTCCCCCTTTTGCTCCCTCATTCAGACCAAAGGCAGTTACACTATGGGTGGTATTTTTTTGATAAGAAATAGTCTAGAAATATCTGAAGAGCTTAGGAGGTGTGACAGAGCTTAGTGTGCTGAAAGTGGCTCTTACTTACAGCAAAGCAGCGAGAAAACTATGAATCTTTTTATATAATATTGTACTTATTTATTTAGAAAATATAATATTTGGTTAATTCGATAAGCAGAATTTGGCAAATATCAGAAAATATGCTAAACTTAAGCAAAGCTTTGAAGTTTTCACTAGAATGTGGAAAGCCATTTTGCAATTCACCAACATAATCATTATCATCATCATCATTATTATCATCATCATGTTGCCACGGATATCCGCCATGCTCTTCTGTTGGTTGCCTTTTGTGGCATAATCCCTTGCACATTATATAACACTAACACACACACACACACACATACACAAGCTTGGCCATTTATGTGTTGCATTTCATAATACATATTTAAATTTTTTACCATTTCTTTATGTTTTATTTACCTGTTTCTCTTTTATTCTCCTATTTGTGAAACACATTACAATGGCAAAAGATGAAAAGTTGGAAAAGTGCCGCCAGGGGGGGAGGGGGCTGGGGGTATGTGGTAGCAAGAACAGTTTCATTGCATTTGTGTGCAATCTGTTGAGCATAATGGTTTTTGGCAACCTCCAGAAGTTTGGACTGCGTGAGAAATGTTTGAGAAACTTTCGTTACTTTTACATAAAAGAAAATTTGCTAGTGTATAAAGGAATGTAGTAGGAAGAGATGGAACTAGATTTAGGAATCTAAATTCATAATATTATATAGAAAGTTAAGATATATATCAATAGAATTTCACAATTCTAAAGCTCAATTATTTAGAAGAATAATATAAAATTTATTTCATATTAAATCTTTCGTTTTACTTCTTTCTTATCATATCTCTAGTCTTAATTCTTTTACTTCAAATGAAAAATCTCTCCATTTTTTCGTTATTATGCATCCTTAATTGACCTTTATATCCTGACATATCATTCGGAAAAAAACTCACTAAAGAAAGATTCCCCAAATACTTTTATACTCTTGAATGAAACAAAGTTAGGGGAAATAGGTAAAATTTTCTCATAATATCGTTGATTGTAGATGAGCCTCATTCTTTTAGCTTTCGGTAATCACAGCTAGCTTAGACTTTTCAACGGAACCTTGACATACAATTTGCTGTACATTCAAGTGGCATCGCAACGACACCAAGTCGCTGAGCTCGTTAAGCTCGAAACCCAACTAAAAAGCATCCGGTCGAGGGACTTTGTCGCAGCACGAAACACGAAATCGGATAAAAAACACCCAGATAATGCCACGAAGAGAAGACCAAAGAATGTCAATATATTGATGTTTGCTTTCCCCTTTAACTCCCCAAATAATTCAGTCATTTCAGTTGATATTCTCAAGATCTACAGAGTTGCTACTTCCGCATGCTTTCAGCCTAAGTCGCTGCGTACAGTCGAATGCACTTGGACTCTCTGGGCTATAGCTGGCAAACCCAGCCTTAGAGTTCTTAGTAAAAGAATCACTGAATATTTAGATACCATACTTTTGGTCACACTGAAATAAGAAAATCGACTATAATATATATAGAGTTCCCATTTAAATATATAACCGTACTTTATTCATCCTTTAATCGTTGCCTTTAACCCTAATTTTCTTATTTTTATTAGAAAACTCCTGAATTTTTATGCGGATCCCATCGGAATTTTCTATATAGAATCGAATGAATCTATTATATAGAATCGAATGAATCTACTATATAGAATCGAATGAATCTACTATCATAGAAAACGTTTAGGCTATGTTAGAGAGAAATCAACTCCAAGCCCGATGGCAGGGTCCTTATCAGCTTTACTGGCTGAAAAATATTTTTAAAAGCGTTCCCAAGATTTAAGATACAACTTAAGTTTTACAATTGGACCCTTTTCAATTGACCTGTACATCACTATTTCGCCCCTAAGCTTTCCCTTTAGGGTATCTCAGCTTCGGTCAGGCTATTCCTTGGTTATCCTTCCTTGAAGCTGCTGGCTGGCTCCGGCTCCCACTCTTTGAGGGCCATAACAAAAGGTAAAACATTCTTTCTTTGCCCTCTAACTGTTTACAATTCACTTTGCTTGCACTTCAGAAATTACACATGTGCTGCCCCTCCCCCCCACTGACCCCAAGACCCCCTCTGCTATATTTTCTTTTTTTTATATCGCGCTCGAATTTCTTTTGTGCTTTTTGGTAGCAAGCAGGAGCTTAGTGTAGGGGAACGGGGAGGGAGTCTGGCAAATCGTCTGTCTTATTTGTCTGCTACTTCGCTTACCCAAACACAACATAACACAACACTCTTGTAATAAGCAGCCCAGGACTACCTTTGGGGCGTACCAACAACAACATCAACAACAACATCAACAACATGATTGGTATTTTCCGCTGCAGACATTTTCCCTTTTCGCAAAAGAAAAAAAAAAGGCGACCCTTGCATTATTTCATTTTTTCTTTCTCCCCTTTTTGGCCTGTGCTGCCGCTGCCTGTTTTATTGATTTTTTTTCAAACTTCCCTGGCTTCGTCCTTTTTTTTGGAATTTTTATGTCGCTGTTTGTAGGCATTTTTGTGCAGTTTTCATTTTTTTTTTTTGCTTAACAAAAACTTTTCTGCATTGCAAATGAAAATATTTTTAGAGCATCTTTTAGGCTCACGCTTAATTTAAAATGGGCAGCAGGATACGCAGACTGCAGGCTTCCAACGTAGGTTTTTTAAAGAAAGTTTTAATTAAAATTCTTAAAAATAATAAAACAAGTAACAAAAGTTTTTGATAATTAATGCAGCAGGAGAATATGAATTCTGTAGCAAAGCACCTGCAAAGGCGGCCAGGTTGAGACAGCATAAAAACCCCAAATATAGTTGAATTAGTTTAAGTAATTTGAGTGTTTATTGATTTGTCTGAGGTGAAAACCAATCCACTTTCTATGAGGATTCATTGAGAACTATTAACTATTAGCAAATAGGGAGTGCGTCCCTACTTATATAGGAGAAATGTACTTTAGCGAAAGCTTTCAAAATATTTACAGAATGTTTGGAGATATATGTTCTATTTTTGCCGATATTTATCGATAAATCGGTTATAATACACGGATATATAGTTTTGAACAGTCCCCTTGCCGATATTAGCACATTGTACAAAGTATTCCACAGCGATATATATCTACTCTGATCGATTAATCTCGTTTTGCACCGATGCCTAGTTCTTGAACTTGCCCTACCCGATATTAGTATACCGAAGAAGTGATTTCAAACGAAAGTGTCTATATATAATTCGAAAAATTAGTTGTCCAAACGATATATATATGCACATATAAGTTTATCCATATATATTTATCCTTCTCTTGGCTGATTTTAGTACATTTGGAACTGTTGATTTTCCCCTGGCCGATATTAGTATACTGTAAAGATTTCAATGCTATTGGTGTGGCACGAATTGAGATATGACTAAGTTACTTTTTACTTAAAAGAGGCGTGGCACCGCCCACTTTTCTATGAAATCGTACTTTATTCAAACTCATTAACATATCAAATTTCATTCCTGTACATCAGATAGGTGCAGAGATGTGCCGAGTTTTCACTATTCCTTATATAATGAATGCGGTGGCACACCCATTTTTCCAAAACTAGCCTATATTAGTATACTGTAAAACTTTAATGGCGATCGGTAAACGATAAACAGACAAACAATAAATTTTAAATATATAAATAGATTTTAGGCAATCCCGAAAATACATTATAGACGAAATATCAATACAGAAATAAAGTTTCCCCAAAGCCATTAGCTCTGTATCTTTTTGTATCTCTCTCCCCCTATTTCTCTCTCTCTCTCACCCCCTCTCTCAATACAACTTATTCAGTTCATTGCATTTGAAGGGCTTAAGTGAAATTCGAGAGCCTTAAATTACATGCACCAACAACAACAACAACAACAACCGCCTGGTGGGGTGGCAAAGTGGTTTGGGTTAGACAATACGACGACATGGCTATCCCCATCCCCAGCAATAGCCATTAGTTGTAATAACAATGGCAGAACAACATTTTCACAAAAAAAAACCCTTCATGAATATGCAAAAAAAAAGTAAAAGCGAGCTAAAAAACAAAACTCTTATTTTGCTTTCTTCTTATATTTTGCAGCTGGCATCAAGTACACGGACAACCAGCGTGTGATTATTCTGGTCAAGGATGTGAACGATGAGCCCCCCTATTTCATCAATCGCCCGCTGCCCATGCAGGCGGTGGTACAACTGAATGCTCCACCAAATACACCCGTCTTTACGCTGCAGGCACGTGATCCGGATACAGATCATAATATTCATTACTTTATAGTGCGCGATCGTACGGGTGGCCGTTTTGAGGTCGATGAACGTTCCGGTGTGGTACGCACTCGCGGCACCGATCTCTTTCAACTGGACATGGAGTATGTGCTGTATGTAAAGGCCGAGGATCAAAATGGCAAGGTTGATGATCGGCGTTTCCAGAGCACACCGGAGGAGCGGCTATCGATTGTGGGTGGCAAACGGCCGCCACAATTCTATATGCCCACGTATGAGGCGGAGATACCAGAGAATCAGAAAAAGGACTCAGAGTAAGTAAAGGCAATGAAAATTAGGCTGGGTTTGTTTAGAAGTTAACTAAGAGGCTTGAAATGGAATTGCTTTGGAGGAGAAATAAATGTGACTACACCGTGAAATGGAGATAGTGTGACTAAATCCCAACAAATGTTCTCATTCTAAGTCAAAGGATCTTCTTATTTTGTAGGTTTTATTAAAACGTGATCGAGGAAAATGAAAGTAAAGTCTTTTCCTAGTAGAACCTACCCTTCCACATCCTCCCAAGCAGCTTCTATGCTTGCTTGGACTATTTACCTAGGGACAGACACAATTTTGGCCTCGAATTTTACCCAATTGCATGGCCATAATCAAGATAAAAACTTTCCTATCTTCTAAATTGGATAAAGTCACTCACACAGAATAACATTTTATCAAAATTGGTAAAGTAGATTCAGAGTTAATTGCGTGCAAACACCGTGAGGCGAGATTTATATATATATATGAGATATTGTGTATTCAAATGTATGATTTTTATTCCTATATGTGGACCTTAAACGGTTGACATTGAATATCTTAGGATAGACTTTTTTACCAAAAACTTTAAGACTTTTAATCATTTTTATGGATTTAAAACAATTCTGAACTCTGAACTGTTCCTGTACCAGTTCCAAACGCATGCAGAAAAAAGCTTTCCTGACTTAAAGAGAAGATTTCGTTATTGGAACTCCGTGCCTTAGATTTATGTTCAAAAAACATATTCTTTATAATTTAACATGAACCCAAGATTGCAGTTGAACAATTCTTTGCCTCCAGCACACACATTCAATGGCTTTCGGGGGATAAAATGGTATGCAAATTAGTGTTGGACTTGCCAATAAAACTTATGCATAGCAATGTGACAATGTGCGGTGGCGAATTAGACTATGACCAGGCATGTGTGTGTGTGTGGGTGTGGGTGTGGGTGTGGGTGTGGGTGTGTGTGTGTATATGTCTTTCGACCCAGCTCATTGAAATTCGAATAGGAAGAACAACAACTGTCAAAAGGCAGTGGAGTGAACGACGGCGACGACGAACAAAAGTTGAAGTGGTCTGGCAAAAGCCCTGGACAGACATAAAATATGCATGCAAATTTTTTTACATTTCCTATGCCACACACACACTCACACTCTCAACCGCAAAATCCAGCAACTTTTCTTATTGAGCGGTTTATTTTCTTTTCCTTGTTGCAGCATCATTTCCGTAAAGGCCAAATCCTTTGCGGACCGCGAGATACGGTATACATTGAAGGCGCAGGGACAGGGAGCGGGCACATTCAACATTGGACCCTCATCGGGCGTCGTTAAGCTGGCCAAGGAGCTGGATTTCGAGGATCTACGACAACCGCATGTCTACTCGTTGATTGTCTCAGCCACGGAGGATTCGGGCGGTTTCTCCACTTCAGTGGAGGCAAGTTCACCCAGAAAACTGATAAATAAAATAAAAATAACCTCTTTCTCTCGTCCCCCCCTAGCTCACCATCCGCGTCACCGATGTCAACGATAATGCCCCGAAATTCGAGCTGCCCGATTATCAGGCTCACAATGTGGACGAGGACATCCCATTGGGCACCAGCATACTGCGTGTCAAGGCCATGGACGCGGATTCGGGTGCCAATGCGGAGATTGAATATCTTGTCTCGGATGATCACTTTGCCGTTGACTCCAATGGCATCATAGTCAACAACAAGCAGCTGGATGCGGATAACAACAATGCCTACTACGAGTTCATAGTCACGGCCAAGGATAAGGGCGAGCCGGCCAAGTCGGGCACAGCCACAGTGCGCGTGTATACGAAGAACAAGAACGACGAGGAGCCCAAATTCTCCCAGCAAGTGTACACACCCAATGTGGATGAGAATGCCGGTCCAAATACCCTGGTTACCACTGTGGTGGCCTCTGATAAGGATGGCGACAATGTGCGCTTTGGCTTTGTCGGCGGCGGCACCTCGTCGGGTCAGTTTGTGATCGAGGACATAACGGGTGTGATACGATTGCACAACAAGGCCATCTCCTTGGATCGCGACAAATATGAGTTGAATGTAACTGCCATGGACGATGGCTCCTGCTGCGTGAATGGCGATCAGACCATACACACCTCCACTGCCGTGGTGGTGGTGTTCATCACGGACGTGAACGACAACAAGCCGGTGTTTAAGGATTGTGGCACTTACTATCCCAAGGTGGAGGAGGGGGCGCCGAATGGCAGTCCGGTGATTAAAGTGGTGGCCACTGATGAGGACAAGGGCGTCAATGGACAGGTGAGTGTAGGATTTAGGACCAGGAATTGTGTCGTAGGATATATTTTGCCTTTCATGGGCCTTCAATCGCGATTGATCCGCGTGCAGATATCTAAGGTCAAAGAAAATACTGACGGAATGTTAAGCAGCTATGGCGATTGACCCCTATACATGTGTTCTGCTATCTACTTGTAATGCAGCGGTGGCGATTGACTTCAGTAAATTAGATAATCGCCACAGGAACAAGTGGAGACAATCTGCTCAAGCAGTAGCCTTGAGCGGCTTTCCTTTAAAACACAGATTCAAATATATCCTCTTTAAAAACTCACCTTAAGTGGGAGATCTCCCAAAAGAAAATCTCTCTGTACTAATTGATAAGTTTTCTCCTCTCGTTGTGGAGACTTTTTGTCTTTCCTTCTGACTTTCACTTGAATAATATTAACCCCCTAATGCCCTTAAAGTGCTCAAATTATTGGCCTGTGCCAAGTTAATTGTAAGCTATTTGTGTTATTTTGGGCCACTCGGAAAACACGATAAGACCTAATTGTGTTGGCGTTGTGTGTGCGAGATTTGATGTTGAGATTTTGCGCTCACTCAGCCACACCTTTCCCAAGCAGAATGGTTCAATGCACTCTCAACTGGATGCCATATGGCATGCCATGCTATGCCATACTGTGTCGTGCCGTGTCATATCGTGTCGAGGGCAACAACACCACGCCAGAACCTATAATCATAATTTGTGTCAATCATTAAATAATTTTGTGCTTGTTTTTAATATTTTCTTATTTTTATAAATATTTTTTTTTAGGTGAAATACTCAATAGTGCAGCAACCGAATCAGAAGGGCACCAAATTTACGGTCGACGAGGAGACGGGCGAAGTGTCCACAAACAAGGTGTTCGATCGGGAGGGAGACGATGGCAAGTTTGTCTCCGTGACGGTGAAGGCCACCGATCAGGGTGATCCCAGTTTGGAGGGGTTTGCTCTTTCACTGTGGAAATCACAGATGTTAATGATAATCCGCCGCTATTCGATCGGCAGGTAAGTTTAACTTTGATAACTTAAAAGTTGAGAATTTCATTTGATTTTCTCCCTTAGAAATATGTGGAGAATGTGAAACAAGATGCCAGCATTGGTACAAATATATTGCGTGTGTCCGCCTCTGATGAGGATGCTGATAATAATGGAGCCATTGTCTACAGTCTAAGTGCCCCGTTCAATCCCAATGATTTGGAATACTTTGATATTCAGGCCGAGTCTGGCTGGATTGTGCTCAAGAAGCCGCTTGACGTAAGTGTTAGCTTTTCATTCAAGTTACAATACAAATATATATATGAATTTCCCCCCCAATTTATGATTTTGCATATCCCAAAAACTAACCAAGTTTTATAATATTAATTTACAAAAATAAATATTTTATTTTATATTTTTTACTAACAATTCCAAAAAAAAAGAAAATATAAAAAAGAAGACAACAAGGCGCTTAGCGCTTTCAAGTAGCAGTTATTTAGATTTAAAAATTATATGTTAGCAACTGGCAAAGATTTAAATTTTCATTTCTTTTTGTTTTATAAATAATTTAAGATTTCAACTGCACATTTAATTACATAATTATTATTTAACGCCAGAGAGGGTTTTTCTAGGTGAAATTGAAGCGAATTGATGTGCCAAAAGCAGTGCAAGTTTTTTTTTGCCACATCCAAAAAAAACAAAAAGTTTTATTATAAATATAAAAAATATTTATATAAATATATAAAATATCTATAAAACGTTTTCATTTCAATTAAATTCCTTTGTTTTTGTTTAGTTTATAGTGCGTAAAATTGGCCAAAGAAAAAGAGAGAAAATACTCAAGCAAAACCTAAATGCCAAGCGAATTGATTTTTAACATTTTTTGAAACAAAAAAAACTAACACAAAATGCAACAAAAAATAATAATAAATGTAAAGAGAGTTCAGGCTGGGTCTGGTTCATTATCATGTACATGTATATATATGCTATATATAAAGCTTACTTTTTGGTGTTAGGTTTCAAATGCTGTAAAAATTTTAACTGTAAGCAAAAACATCTTCGGAATATCTGTCGCCCCCCAAGAGAAAACGATCTATATTTTTTGAGCATCGTTCTACAAAATACTTAAACATTTTTTTCGACAACACTTTTTTGATGGCCCACCCATATTTTTGTGGTCTTCTTTTAATTTTTTTTTAATTGCTACCCCATAAATATCCTAAGCAATTCCCCGTAGAAATAAAAGCATAAAAACCCCCTTTCCTTAAAACAAACTTTTTGCCGAGACTATAAACATTTTTGAAGGTCTCTTTTTTGTCAGCTAAGAAAATTTTTGTTTTTGGCTTATGAAGCCAAATTTTCTTTGTCTGTGTAACGAAGCATGCAAAATATGTTGAAAATAAATTTAAAAAATATTCTTAAGTCTGGAAATAGGTAAAAATTCTTAATATAATTTAACTGCACCTTTTTGAATATCATTTTTTTTTTTTAATAATTATTTTAATTTTACTCTCAGGTTTAGAAATGAATTGAGGCAAGCTTAAGTATTTCATATTGTTTTTAATGATTTTTCATTTTGTATTTTTACATATGATTATGAAATTATGGTTCTATGTTATATCAACGATATATATATATATATATATGTATATATAGGGTTGTTATCCAGTAAGTAAATGAGTTACTTTTTTATCGGATTTCAATCAAAAGTGTCTAAATGTTAATATGCTAATCCATCGATTGTAAACTAAATTCAGATTAACAAATGACATCTAAATTCATTTTGTATAAAAGTCATTGAGGATATTTGTTTAAAACTACTAAAAAATATATATATTTTAGTTGTGACATTTTCTTAAATAAAGCTAGTCCCCAATTCATAATTGCAGTCTCTATTCTGATTTGAGAATACATTTTTAAAATGATGAAAGTATTTGAAAATGTTAAATCTTGAAATTGAAGTTAGTCCGAGTCAAAAATTATAATAAATAGTCTCGTCAAAAATAAGCCAAAAGTCCATATTTGTCAACCTTTACCTGCCCTCTCAGAAATATCATAACCTGCCTAAAAATATAAACAAAAAATATACCTTGCCCAATAAAGTATCCAAGCCTGCTCCAATCCATTGCTTAAAACTCCCTTAAAAATGATCATATTTTATTTCATAAAATACTTAATTTATTACATTTTATAATTTTGCTTTTAATTTGAAAATCATTCAAACAAACCGCCGTATATAACTTAGCCTGTGGTTCCAAGGCTTGGTTTGGGCCTTCACTAAGGTGTTATACCTCGCCCATGCGTAAATACTTACATATTTTCTCCAATACAACAACCAACTCTGACTCTGCCTGCCCCATATATGTAAACGCTAACAACAAAAAACAACTAACATTCGGCTAACATTTTGTGACTGTATATGAAAAAAACTGAGAAAAAGAAAATTGAAAATTATAATTCGATCAACAGCGCGATCGTTATCGCCTACGCGTGCGCGCCTCGGATCGCGGTGAGCCGCCCTCGTATGCCGATGTTGATGTCGAATTAGATGTCGTCGATCGCAATAATAAGCCACCCATTTGGGATAAGAGCGTTTATGGGCCGATATATATACGCGAGAATGTCACTGTGGGTACGGTTGTAACATCGGTTAAGGCAAGGTTTGTATAGCCAAGACAACTACCAACTCCAAAGAGCATACACTAAAAATTAACATTACATTAACATAATATAACAAAACATTAACAGAGCTGTGTTAGAATTTTTGATGCTAACATAGACTTTAAGCTTCTACGTTACTACCTCTCTCTCTCTCTGTCTCTCTTTCTCTTTGTAATACTTCTAACATAATGTTAAGCTTTTGTGGCCAAGCTTTACGATATGACAGTTCGTTTTTGTGGTATATCGTAAAAGCTCAAATGTTTTTTGCAAAAAACATCAACAATTGTGAAACCAAACTCAAGTTTGAGGCGAAACATTCGAATTCGAGACGAAATTAAGAAATCCGTTAAAAATTCAAAAATCCTGCTGCTCTTGTTGTTGTTGGTGTGGAAAGTTTTTGGTGGAAATCGGATCCTTTTGCATTTTGCTGCTGTAACAATTCAATATAATCAATGTACCTGCATCTCTCTCTCTTTTCCCCATACACAAATGAATCAATCCATTGGAAATTTTGATACAACCACAGCTTGAAAAATTACATAAGTTAGGTGTGTTAAGGAAATTTTTGGTGTTGGAGTTATTTTCTTTTATTTTCATGGTGGATCGTTGAGGTTTCCGTTTGCTTAACAAAAAGGTTGCAGTTTTAGCATTAAGCGTTCAGTTTTAGCCAACGAGAAGGTAAATTCCCACACAATAATCGTGTTCAAAAATGTTAAAAAGCAATAGTATAAATTTATTTAACGAAACAAAAAGAGAAAAAAAATGTATGCTATGAAAATTGTAAAATGCACAAAAACCCTATATAATTTTGAATTTCATTTAGTTATCATTAATAAAAGTGTTTTTTAATTCTATAAATTTCCATAAAGTGAAATATAAATTTATAACCAATTTTCAGTTGTTATTTATTTTTTTTGTACCATTTTGAAGGCTTAGGGTCGAGACATAAAAAATATTAAAAAAAAATAAAAAATAATTTGCACTGCATTAAAAATTTTTTGAAACCGAAAAAGAGCAACAAAATATTTCGATTTTTTTTTTGTTTTTAGTAATTTTTGTTTCTATCTCCAAGGTGTTGGTTTTAACAGTTTTCTTCATTTTGTTTTTTAAACAAAAACTAAAAAAAAAAGAGAACAAACTATGCTTAAAAACATAAACCTGTTGCCGTAAATATAATTACAACAATTTTTGTTTTTTGCCTTTTTTTCTAAACAAACAAAAATACAAAACTTTACCGACGTCTGTCTCTGTGTGTGTAATTTTTGCAACGCTTGATTGATTTTGATAAACAAAAAACCAAAAAAACAAAAACAATTACCAAATCATAATTTTTGATAAAATATGAAAATGCAAACAGCGCGAGACATATAAATTAGAGGCAATGGCCCAAGACAAGGGCTATCCGCCATTATCGCGTACTGTCGAAGTACAGATCGATGTGGTTGATCGTGCCAACAATCCTCCTGTCTGGGATCATACCGTTTATGGGCCGATCTATGTCAAGGAAAATATGCCCGTTGGCGGCAAAGTCGTCTCGATCAAAGCCAGGTCTGTTGATTTTTTTTTAAAGTGAAACAAATTATAAAACGTTTTACACAAACAACAAAAGTATCAAATAAAAAAATTAAAGATTTTATATTAAAGCCATATCATATTTTGCTTAGTTTATTTTGTATAAACTATAATAAATTTACATGATTTTTCTTGGTGTTTTTTAAAAAATTATCATTTACTCATTCCGTTTTTCGGTTGTTGGTGTCGTATCATATTTCTGAGTGTTGTTCTTAAGTGTTGCTTGAAATGCACTTTTAGTAGTCATAAATATATATATATATATATATATAAACTGTTATATCACTTTGAGAGTGCATCAATGGAAGAACTTTTTAACTTTCAACTTTCTAACAAATGCATAAGTCTCTTGCACTTCCATTTTTGCACACTTAAACTGCTGCCTATACATATATATAGTATCACTATCATTACATAAACTAGCTCTGCTCCATATCATCCAATTCTCCATAGTTCCCCATCATATATATAAAGCACTCCAAACCAAAATAATCAGCACAAGTATAAACTGCACAGACTTACCTATAACACCAAATAAATGCACAACCAATTAAGTTTTGTTTCGGTTCCACTTTATTTTTATGAGACTATATAATATGCCAGATCTACAAGAAGTATATACATATCTCACATATATGATAAGCATATATATTGTAAAGCTTTTAGTTAATATTGAGATTATTGAGAAGACAGAAGATTAAGAAGTTATCCCTGTAGGTCTATTGTCTAGGTCTAGGTCTAGGTCTAGGTCTAGGTCTAGGTCTAGGTCTAGGTCTAGGTCTAGGTCTAGGTCTAGGTCTAGGTCTAGGTCTAGGTCTAGGTCTAGGTCTAGGTCTAGGTCTAGGTCTAGGTCTAGGTCTAGGTCTAGGTCTAGGTCTAGGTCTAGGTCTAGGTCTAGGTCTAGGTCTAGGTCTAGGTCTAGGTCTAGGTCTAGGTCTAGGTCTAGGTCTAGGTCTAGGTCTAGGTCTAGGTCTAGGTCTAGGTCTAGGTCTAGGTCTAGGTCTAGGTCTAGGTCTAGGTCTAGGTCTAGGTCTAGGTCTAGGTCTAGGTCTAGGTCTAGGTCTAGGTCTAGGTCTAGGTCTAGGTCTAGGTCTAGGTCTAGGTCTAGGTCTAGGTCTAGGTCTAGGTCTAGGTCTAGGTCTAGGTCTAGGTCTAGGTCTAGGTCTAGGTCTAGGTCTAGGTCTAGGTCTAGGTCTAGGTCTAGGTCTAGGTCTAGGTCTAGGTCTAGGTCTAGGTCTAGGTCTAGGTCTAGGTCTAGGTCTAGGTCTAGGCCTAGGTCTAGGCCTAGGTCTAGGTCTAGGTGATAAATTGTTAAATTGAGAAATCTGGAAACTGCAGACTTCTTGATTTAGAATAGATAGATTAGTTAGATTCACGGGTTGTAAGGGTGTCTATTTAGAAGCGTAGAAGTTATGATTGAAAGAAAATATTTTGATTGTTTAATTTTGAATTTTTAAACACCATTTCGGACACAATGGTGCTGCGGCGGGGTCGAATGAGGCTCATTCGGAGAGGCCAATCTTCTGCCACTCTTTGATGCTAACGACTTGGTGGTCCAAACTTGCAATACTCATGACCCAAGGTTTCCCTTAGCAAGTATGCCATGTGGTATCGCGCTGCTGGAAAAATATGTCGTCAGATGTACAGAAAGGAAAACTAACGACTCCAGCAGTCCACAGAGCAAGCCCTTTGATCCAAAAATGAGCCTCATCACTGATATTCCCAAAATGAACCATTTTTTTCATATAAAAGTCCACGACTTGCCATGTAATAGCGGACTTATCTTAGCACACATAACAATAGAGTTGACAGATCAGACCACTTTATAAGTAGCCAATAATGAAATCCCTAAGAATTTTTCGTTTCCTAAGATATTCAACGTAAAATAATACAGAAAGTGTTTGAGGAAAGGAAAAGTCTGCCCATTGTTTTCATCTTCCAATTGCTGTTCTAGAGATATTTCAAACTGCACTGAGCTCCTATACATATAAGTTAATCCTTCAGGAATTATCCTTGGAAAATAGTGACCTTCGCCATATAATGAACCGGATGACTGTATCTTAATCCTTAGCTCAGTTTTAATTGCCACCAGGCGTCAGGCAACACTTTACACTGGCCTTCTGTCCAACTGGAAATGAGATAAATAAAGTAAATATAGCAACAGTCCTTCAGTCCATCTTAGAGTTGCCTGAAGGGGTTAAAAAAAGAAAGGGGAGATATAAACAAATACGAGAATAAGTAGCCTAAAGTTAGTTTTAAGTAAAGTTTTGCCTTTTTTTATAATTGCAATTAAAAACTTGAAGCTGCAGTCCGTAAATGACTTTCTCCGGCTTGGCATTAACATAACGAGGCCTCAGAATCAGAATTTTTATCTTCGTGGTAAAACAAACCACATGGTGGCTCTGACATTTTAATTATGCGTCAGTTTGTGGTCAGAAAATTTCGTTTTACTTACATTTTTTTTACTTTCTTGAATTCCTTTTGCCCTCCAAACTGCACTAAAAGCAAAAATGCACTTAAGCCAAGGCTAACAAAAAATGCACCTGCCTGCACTTTGAGTTAGTTTTTAGATTTAGATTTAGACCCAAAACAAACCCCAGATAGAGCACAGCCCAGCACCATCCAGAGCCTTGCAAATGTCCTATGCTAAGTATGTAAAGGTTGTATTATATTTTGACCACAAAACGTATATAAAACGTGCTTGGGTTCTGTTTTTTGTTGTGACATAAATTTTGAAAGAAAAAAAAGAAAACCATTTGGTTTGTGTTTATGGAATCTCTTTCTTACTTATTTTTCTTTTTATGTTTGCGTTTACGTTTACGTTTACGTTTTCGTTTATTACTTTCATTGCAATTATCTTCTTCCCAGCACTATGTATATATATGTATATACCATATACATACCTATATTTATATAGCTAAGCTGTTGTTAGCAAAACGAAAGTGTTCTAGGCAAGCGAGACATACTGAAAAGTGGGTCGCCGAATCCTCCTTGTACAAGTGTGGACCTTAAATCATAATATAATTGTGTTTGCGTTTTCCTTGCGTTTTGTTTGTAATTGTTGTTGTTGTTGCCAAGAGTGGGTGCAACAGCAACAGCAACAGCATTTGTTGAGTGTGTACACATATTTTGTTGGAGATTTTTAGTTAGAAAATGTGTGTTTTAAGCTAGATATATATAATAGTGGGAATACGCAGCCTTGAGAGTAAGAGTAAGCTTATGAGACTCTCTGTTAAGTAACAGCATTGACTCATGTTAAGTTAAAGCCGACTGCTCTGTTAAGGCACTGCAAGCCACAAAGGCTAAGATAAACTAAGAAGTTACTAAGCTCACATCTGATAGATTATATAGTCGAACCATAATATATATAACTTAACCGTTATTTTAGTGGGAACTGCAAATCTACATTTAGACTAGTTTGTCCGCATTTTGAGAAATTTAAAAAAAATTGTTTAGTCCAGAAAAACTTAGATTAGAAAATTGTGAAAAATAGTATAAAATTTCAACTGATATTCTGAGGCTAAAATGTGTTTCAAATGCGCTTCCAAATATGTTATAGGGTACTCTGAATATTAGAGTCATAAATTTTCTTAGCGTATTTGCTGTATCAAAAGAAAATGTTTAATATATTCGATTGTATTCTTTGTATTAAAGAGCCACAAATTTTAGATACAAATCTATATATTTATTGACTTAGGTTTCTTGTGGAATTTAGTATTGATCTGTAAGTTTGCAGCTACAAAATGAAAGATTTTTCATCTTAATTGAAATCAAAGTTACTAGGAAAAATTATAGGAATTAGAAAAAAATTATGTCTAAAATTTTAACTGCAAACCTTTCAAGAAGTCAAATACAAATTTACCCCACATCTTTAATATTTTCATTTTATAATTTTCCAACACAAAACCAAAAATCAAAGAAATTATATAAATACACACACACACACATATATCCACCACACCCATACACAAAAATACAAATATAAATCGCAAAAAAAATAAAATAAACAAAAGTTTCCCCGTAAATTTCATCATCAAGCATATACAAAAATTTTTCCACCTAACCCCACATCCACCTGTTCACCTCCAATTCTCCCACAATAAAAGAAAATGTTGCAGAAATTCTTTTTTTTTTGTTGTTGTTATTTGTTCTTGGCAACTTTTGCCTTTGTTTTTTGACAGTTTTCAACATTTTTTCGCCTTGTTTTTACTGTCAACGGCAAATGTTGTTCAAAGGCAAATAAAAAATATGTTTAAACATTTGACGGTTGCCCTTTTTTTTGCTTTGCCTAATTTGGTTTTCATTAGCGACGCCTTCATCTGCATCCTGTTCCCTTCACCCAACAAACCCCCTTCATATTCCATTGAGTCTAACCTTAATTCGAAAGGGAACATTTTTTGACACACTCGAAATGGCAATTAGAATTTTTGATGCCATTTTCTTTGTTTTCTTTTTGGCTTTGCTTTTTTTTTCTTTCCTGTTGGGTTGAGTTTCCGTCTTCGCGCGGCGTTTTCATTTGTGGGAAAACCAGGCCTCTGCCCAACTTTTCCACCTTTTTTGCTCTTCTGTTTGTTTCACACGAAAGACGCTTAAAAAATTATTACACTTTTTAAGCGTTGAAATTCTTGCAAATATATTTTTAACATGCGTCGTAAATCGTAAATTTATATCAACTTTTTGTGTTTTGTGATATCCCGCATGTTTTTTGAGCATTTGTTCCAAACAATTGTTGTAAAATATCTATTTAGAAATTAAGAAAATGTATATTTTTCAAGGAAATAGAAGCGCGGCTTCTACTTTCCACATTCATTTTTGATTTTTGAATTTAAGCAAAAGCAAAACAATTTTTTAAGTCAAAAATATTTCTATATATTTTTAATCATTTGTAGTTTAATCATAATTTTCAATTTAACCAATTCATATAGCAATTTTTTAACACTAACTCTGATTAACTCTTTTAAATGTGCTTCGCATTGTCATTGCAATTTACTAATGCATCGTTTTTGCCCTCCCCAACCCCCCCGCCAATCGTCTGCAGTTCGGGCATTGAAGGCAATCCAACGGTGTTCTATAGACTTATGCCCGGTTCGACGGCGCAGACGAACAAATTTCATACATTTTACTTGCAACAAAGACCGGATAATGGCGACACTTGGGCCGATATAAAGGTCAATCATCCGCTCGACTATGAAAGCATTAAGGAATACAATCTCACCATACGTGTGGAGGTAAGTGGCGTCATATAAGATTACATATAATTTATAATAATTATTTTTATAATATAAATAAATTTCTTGTCCTTGGGATGTCCAAATTCGTTACAATTAACTAATGAAAACGATTATCTTTCTACATAGTTCAATGTCAGCTTAAGGAAGCTGAACCATATGATAAATATTTGACACCTGTCAAGGCATTTCTCAAGTTGAAGAAGGAATACATTGTTAATGCTCTTTATTTAAATTTTAAAAATATATGTTGGGTGAAATTTGACAAACTAAATTGATAAGGAAAATCATGACTCATTCAACGAGGTATCCAGGTTAGATAGCAACACGAAATCTACAAGCTATAAAAATATGTTTGAAAAAATATGAATTTTATTAACAATTTTTAAAACGTTGAAGTAAAAGTATTTACGTTTTCGTTGATCCATGATTGTGGCCTAATCATGAATTGAATATATTTAAAATAGATTCTCTGCCTTACCGAATCCCACCAACTAGCATTGTCATTATTGGTTTACTGTTCGTAATATACTCCATTTGGATTGCTGTAATTAATTGCATTTATATATGAATTCTTGAATAACTGAGAGATAATTGATTGCTTACAATAATGTGCACGTGTCGGTGTACCACCTCGGTCTGTACCACCAACCACCTTGGTGTTGTGCAGCGCAAGCTATTTCATTTTGATTG
Organism: Hirtodrosophila duncani; assembly: GCA_037043425.1. NCBI lineage: Eukaryota > Metazoa > Arthropoda > Insecta > Diptera > Drosophilidae > Hirtodrosophila > Hirtodrosophila duncani. Next base: position 12,231,068 of record JBAMBM010000057.1, on the reverse strand, counting down.
AATGTTCCAAACTTTCCCCATGAATTGTAATGTGTCCAGTCATAAGCACTTCCTTCCTTATTTTCCAATTCCAGTTGATATCCGTTTTCTTCATTTGCCACTTTAAAGTCTTCATTCCTTTCATATCTTGTCACGTGCTGAAATCTATCATGTGAATGTACAAGTCAAAACTCCTAAGCTTGGTCAATTGATGGAGTTTCTTAAGTCCCAGCCACATATTTTCCTCTAAGTCCCCGAAACCATTGCGATATTCTTCCCAGCTCCGGTTGAAATTCACCTTTCCATTTACTCTCCTCTGAATGACAATCCAGCCGGGTCCATCTATTTCATTATCGATGTACACATTGAATGGCGGAAAGTCGGGCAAAGTTATTTGATGAATGCCTGATTCTGTGGGATACTTATCCCAAGTGTATTCCCTTAGCCACTTCTTCAACTTGTTCAGCTGAGTCTGGCACTTAATGAGTTCAGTTGACTTTGCCTTCATTTGCTGGTTGTCTTCCTGCAATTCGGATATTTCCTTATCTAGTTTTCGGATTGTAGCATTGCACTGATTTTGATTATCATCAACCAGAGTTTTTAAGACTTTTATATTTTCATCTTTGGCTTGAATGGTTTTGTTTTGACTTGCAATTTCATGTTTCAACTTTTTATTTGATGTGGCTGAGGATAGATTACTCACAATTAGGTCAAGTTTACCAGTGATTTCATCTAGCCTAACGTTATATATGTAGTTATCGATATATGTGTATACATATATTGAGTTACCGATATAGATACATTGTGTTTCCGATATGTGTTCATCAATATCTTGAGTTATCGTTGGATGTATATCGATATATTTCTATTTACATAAAGGTATCGATAGATAGCGACATCTAATGAATCGATATGCACTGTCTACAACTCAATACATTATCGATAAACGATTTCGACAAATTAATATATCGATAAATATATATAGAAGACCTTATATTAAGTATACATATATCAATTCACATAATCGTTAACTCAATATATCGATAGCTCAATATATCGATATTCGGAGCCGATATATGACTTGACCCTCCTCGTGCCGATATTAGTTTTCTGTAAAAATTTCATTATTAATCGCTCCAATGGCTGCAAAGATTTCAATTTTCAACATCGCTTATGAATAGGGCCATGCCACGCCCATTTTTCGAAACGCTATATATCCCTTGACCTTCCCCTGGTCCGTATCAGCATGTAAACAGTGAAAATTTCATTCATAATTCATTACAAATTGTTTCAGTATTTATGTTAACATTTACTTATATTGCTTAGCTGCCTATAAACAGTGATACGCACACATATAAGCCACAGTATCTGTAGTATCCATCCAATATTGTGTATTCGCCTGGTAAGCCTAAGCTCAGCCCTTAACACACACACATATATATTTCGCTGTTTAGATAAGTTTTCCAAGTTTTAAATTTAAAGCTGATGCTGCGAGAATGTGTTTGCAGGCCTTAGAAAACTTATGCGTGATGTCTAACTTTTTCAAGTTGTTTGTGGAGCTCAATTAAGCAGCGCAAAGAGTTGTCGGGTTTCAGGAGTTGGGAGGAGGGAGGAGGGAGTTACGTGTATTTGCCGCGTTGCATGCATTTGACTTTTGTGTGTTTGAAAATGTCTTCGAAATACGTTTGTAATTATTTTATTTGAAAAGTTTTAATTACTTGTAGCGAGTTTTACGCGCTTGCGAAATGCAAATGCCAAAACTGGATGAATGGCAAGAGGGTTCCCCTCCCCCGGCATGTTGGTAATTCATTAGGAAGAAGCCAAGCTAGAACCCCCACCACCTACGAACCAAGTTCCAAGAGCACGAAGCTCGCTCGCTGATTGACTGACGACTGACAGCAATTGAAATTCAATCAATGACAAGTTTTAGGTTTCCCACGCAGCTAACATGGCTCCTAATGCAGCTCATTAGTTTGGCTATTCATTTAAAAAAAAAAACAGGGATACGGAGGTGGAGGGGGGCTTATTTGGCTTGGCAACAAATTGTTTTAGTTGCTTTTAGTTGGCTTCATAAATTATACGCTTGGATGTGACTGAAACTGGCAGCGCGCACACAACCGCATCGCTGAATATTAATGAGTTTCTGCTTTAAACCGCAAATGCAAAATGATACAAAAAATTAAATATGTATGTGATATGAAATATAAATTTCTATAAATTAAATATTTGCAGTTGAAGTTATTAAAATCAAATTGCATAGAGCCAGGAAAATGCACATAAAATGGTGGTAAAATGGTGGCAATTTTATATCAGTTAGTTTTGTTTGTTTTGTTTTAGCAAATTAGGCGCGACTAAATTTGGTTTTCTGTAGAGAGGTTTATTTGCTGTAACTTTTGATTTACAATTTGATTATTTTTGGAATTTATTTTTATCAAATTGTAATGTTCTAACTGTTTGGGTTAGCGGGCTTGAGGTCGTTTAGTTTTTTTTTCAAGCTGTCAATGAAATAGTTCTAGGAGTCCGTCCTTTGCCTGACATTAGATGGAGTTGTTAATCAGCAAGACTTCTGATGATTGATGATCTGACAGCTCTTGAAAGAGTCTAGCCAAGCTTCAATTTAGGGTTTTTATTATGAATTTTGTGCCGAATTAATGGATTCCGATGGACTAATAAAAGTATTTTAAAGAAAACTTAACTTGTTCTTCGCTCACAGTGTCCCTTTATGAGTTTTAATCCATCGATGGTAAATAAAACACCTAGGAAAACACTGTGGAGCATATAATGATGCACGCAACGATGTTATACACGTTCTTATGGTGCAATTAAATCCTGTCAAGAGGCGACAAGCGGTGCCTGCCGAACTTCAATGACAGTCGCTTACTGCATGTGCTTCTTGTTACAGAGAGTCAAATCATCCTGATTGTTGTCCGCGGGGACCCATGCTTTGTGTGGTCTATATTTCGTACCCAAAGTCCTTTGATTTGCATGTAGCCATTGAGCTCTTCCATACGGGATCATCTGGAGGAACTGCATTCTTAACGAATTGGTTCTATCGATGTCATCGAATTGAAGTTACCTAAACAGGCTGAAACTGACCATGAGGCGCACTTTTCGAGCACTTTTCGCTATGCCATTAAAGTGCCACAATAAATTCAGAATCCAAAATGCCGTTGTAAGAAGCCTCCTGATAACTACCAGGATGCATAGATATTTATAAATTACAAGAATTTGAAATATCATGAGAAGTTCTTGAGCGGGGAAGAGTGAATTGATGGCGACTCAGCCTACTCCTTATTGAAATTCTGTCCCGAAAACAAAATTTCGATTGTGTAACTAAGAGTTCATTCAAAATCGTTCGGTTATATGAGAGCTGATCCGATCTGGATAAACTTTGGTCAGCAAAGGTAGAATCTTCTTAACCTGAAGATTACCAAAGTTGGTTAAATTTGACTTCAAGAACCAATCTGGCTCTAATAAGAGGTTATTCCAAATCGTTCGGTTATATGGGAGCTAATCCGATCTGGATAAACTTTGGTCAGCAAACGTAGAATCTTCTTGACCTGAAGATTACCAAAGTTGGTTAAATTTGGCTAAAAGAACCAATCTTGCTGTACTAAGAGTTTATTTCAAATCGTTCGGTTATATTGGTTATTATTAAGAAAAATTTTCAAACATAATCTGGGTCAGGATAAAGATTTTATCATCTTATCTGATTTGTTGTTGTGTGATAAAATTTTGAAGTTTACGATTTACCTTCTTATCTTTATCTTAGCTGCTGAACACTGAGTAATATTTTCTTTTATAAAATGTTGAAAAAAATATTTATTTAATTTTAATCTTCATGACTTTTTGATATTCAATTTTAAGTTCATAAAATTAAATATTATGCCAGCAATTTAACTAAAATATCTGATGATTTATCAATATTTTTAGCTAGCAAAAATTAAATTTCGAAAAAAATTCCATACAATTTATTAACCCTTTTTACAAAGCAAAACCCCGTTTATCTAAATTTTTAATATATCCATAATTTATGTGCTCTTTTTTCTATGAATTTTATATAAAAGCTTTTGTACAATTTAAATTTATTTTATGCGCCATTTTGTGATATATAAATGCATGGGCAAATATTATAGATAATCTGCATAATTTGCTTGCAGCTTGAAGTGAATTAAAATCCTGGCCAGGAAAATTATGCACAGAATGTGACAAACTCTTGCAGGCTAATCAAACATTTGGCAATTGATCTGAATGTGAATCCGAATCTGAATCAGAATCTGAATCAGAATTTATGGGCAAACAAACTCTAATTAGGAGACTGGCAAATTTTGTATTTGCACAGCAAGATGTGGCCCTGGCATGGCCGCAAAATAAATAATTCATTTCTAGCTAAAGCCTCTGATTGAGTTTTGTAAACATCTGTGTTTACACATCATATGTATAGTATATATATATTGATTTCATATGCATGGGATTATTAATAATATGAATGAATTTTATGCAAATATGTCTAAATACAAATATCCATGTAGGATACACCTCAAGCTGAGCACATTATTTGGGGGGGGTAAAACTTGTGTTTGCCCAACAGGACAATCTCGTAAATGTGGAAATAAATCTGGCCATCAATCAGCACTTTGTTGAACCTTTGCAATGCGATTGCGAAAGGAAATTTCATTGCAACTGAAAGTGTTTATTACATTTTTCCAATCAATACACAAATATGTCAGGTATTTGGTTTTATTAAACAAAAGCAGCAAAAGCAGGAATTAATACAAAACAAGGAAGAACAAGGAAGATAAGCTGGTTATAGTTCTCTTAAGTGAAGCTTAGATAAACTTTGTTTATGTGTGAATCATTAATATGGTTAAAGTTAATTTAGTAATTTGATTGTATTGATTAAATGTGTTTGTGGTTTTTAATTAGATAAATTTTGACCGCGTTCATAAGGCTGACTCACTCAGACTGCTCTGTAGTAGCAGTTAGCTCGTCTGGCGTGGTGTGCCATTGCCGAAATGAGATGAAATTCCTATGCCATGCTTCGCTTGCGTCGCCGCAAATATATTTTAAGCACTTTTATTTTGGACAACATCTCTGCATCTCTGTGTGTGGCATCAAAATTGATTTGCATTTCTCCTTCTTCTTTTTTTCTTTATCGCTTACAGAATAATGGGGCCCAGCAATTGGCATCGGAAGCTACCGTTTACATAATGCTCGAGGATGTTAATGACGAAATACCGTTATTCACCGAACGGGAACAGGAAACAGTGCTGGAGGGCGAACCGATTGGCACCAAAGTGACACAAGTGAATGCCATTGACAAGGATGGCACATTCCCAAATAATCAGGTGAGTACAACAGGAGCAGCAGCAGCAGCACAGGACAGCAGCTGCAAATTGAGTGGGAAATGAAGGTGAAGTGAAGGAGCAGTAGCAGGTTGGGTTGGTTGGTTGGTTGAGCGGAAATGCCAGCCGATTGGTACCAAATTAATGGCCATGACGAGATGAAGCGACATAAAAGGAGAATTGGGTTTGCACTTAAAGCAGATGTTGGACTGCGGGTGGGAGCGGGGGTGGAGCGGAATGTTATGGAAGTTTAAAATGTCATTTACTTAATGGACGAAAATGTACTCAAAATGGTTTGGTTTAACCTGCCCTTGCCATAGATATCTCGCTGTAGTAATTACAAAATCTAAATTCAAAGGAAGAACGGTTAAGGAGGCAGAAGAATTTTTGAGAAATATTTGAAAATCTGTTGTTTTTTAAGAAATCCGCGATTCAAGAGAAATTCGAAGAGAAAATTAATGAATTCATTCAAAATATAGAAATGAAACACCAAAATGTCTCATTTGGTCCACCCTAATAGATAATCTTGGAATGTAATTTTCATTTCTAATTTTCTGTTCTGTATCCATAACAAAAGCAACAAGAAAAACTTTTAACTGGCCAACTGGCCTGATAAAAAGCCAACAGGTTATGGGACCCCGGCAATGAAACTGACAATTAATTCTAGGTTAAATTTGTAAATTCGTATATTTTTCACAATATCACAAAAAAATGATGCTGTTAATTAAAAATTCAACCCAAAAAACACGCACTTCAAAGAGCGAACCTCGAAAAAAATTGAATTCCAGTGAATTGTGGAGGAGACAATGCAGAATACAGACAGGGAGAGACACAGAGAGAGAGAGACAGAGAAAGTTAATTACAAAAACGTCTCTTTAAAGTTACATTTTGAGGTGGGAGAAAATACCCGATAATGAAAATCAAAACCCCATTTCCATGCCCCTTTTTTGCACTACCAGAGTTGCCTTTATTCCAGGGACAAATTCTGTAGGGTTGGGCAGAGGAGAGGTGTGAAGAGTATGGGTGCTATAAATGAAAACGCTAATTAGTGCGGACATTTCGCGCGTACATGCAAATTACTTGGCTTGAGGACACGAAATGTGGCTGAAAGAATGCTCATGCTCTCCAGACAGACTGACACCGCCCGGGCTCGGGCATCGCCAGCCAAAAGTGGCATATTATTATAATCGCCAGAGTGGCCGCCAGGCACAAACCCTGACCAGTCCCAGTCCAGCTGAGTTCGGTTGGTCCTCTCCTGTCCTGTTCGTCGTTTGAAGCACAAAAGCCCTGCTGAGTGGCGAGTTCATTTTGCATTTTCGCATTAGTTTTTGTCAACGCGGCGGCGGTCGTGTGAAAATGTCGAGCATTAAGCCAAAGGAAAATGGCTCACTTTGACATTTATTAGCAGCTCAGACCAGGCTGCCAAATGAGCGAGCAAGTCTGAAGGATGAACAGGAATATACAGGAATAAAAACAATTATAAAGGCAAAAAGGAAGGCGTGTACACAAAAAGGGACTCATCTATGAAGGCAGAGATGATGTTGCTCTGATATCAAAATAATAAATCCAAAAGATTGCTTGGAAAAGCAAAGCCTTCAAATTTTTAAAGTATTCATAATTCTAGAACATTTTCTAATCCTTCAAATTGTAGTGGAAAAATAGGATAGTAGACACGAGCTTAAAAAAACAAGGCGAAATTTAATAAGGATAAATAAAAATGCATAAATTCATTAAAATTTAAAGAGAAATTTTGATATAAATAAACAAGCAGCGGCTATAACTTGTAGGATCATGAGAAGCCTCCAATTGTTTCATAAAATGCAATTTCAACTACAACTAATTTTTTTTTTAATTTTATAATTTTTTTTCAGGTGTATTACTACATTGTGGATTCGCCGCGAAATGAGGGCAAAGAATTTTTTGAAATTAATTTACAAAGCGGCGAAATTTTCACAAAAACCGTGTTCGACAGAGAGAAGAAAGGTGCCTACGCCTTGGAGGTGGAGGCCAGAGACGGTGCACCCTCTGCCCGACCCAACAGCAATGGACCCAATTCAGGTGAGTTTTAGTCAGCAAATTTGTACATAGTTTTGCTAGTTTGAATTTATTTTAAGTGCCTAAAAAGTTCATAAAGAAGAAGAAAAGTGTATGAAATCATGGAAATGTTTGTTGAAAATATTTGCAAGGAAAAATTAAAGTAAATTTAACTTTATTATTTATTTATATCATTAGGACTTTGGTATATAGTGATCAGAGGTGAATTGGAAAATCAGCTTTCGTTCTTGAGTTCAGTGAAGGCCAACATTTATTTTGAATTCATTTTTGTCATTGCCTAAAACTCAACGTCAACATTAATCAATACTCAAATAGCCAGTGCTTAGCGTGGAGAGGAGAGAGAGAGAGAGAGAGAGAGAGAGAGAGAGAGAGAGAGAGAGAGAGAGAGAGAGAGAGAGAGAGAGAGAGAGACGTCTGGAAATGCCGACTTTGATGTTTGAGTTGATCGAAATTGTTGACAAATCAGTGAGAGGGCAGCTGGACATAGTGCTGGAAAGTAGTGGAAGATAGGACAAGTTTGAAGGAAGTCAAGATAATAGGGAACATATTAATCACTCTTCTGTAATATAATTGTGGTATCTCAATCAAATTTGTCCTATGTATATGATATAGTTATCCAATTTCCATCACATTTGCTCAACATTTGCTCAAACAAGAGGACTCCGAGAGGAAATTCTAATCGAATTTCGTTCAAGGTGAAAAACACAAAAGTTTCCTATGGTAAAAATGAAATTTAAGACACTCTATTATATCACAGCTCTCCCTCTTTGTCTGGCTTATCAAGCATCATTGTATAGCTCTCTAGAAGCCCTGAAACGTGGATTAAAATTTGGATATTTCCCATTATAATGAAGAAATTCCTCTTCTTTGTTATCTCATATTCTCGCCTCAAACCAACTGTTCAATTCAGATGCATGGGAAAGGCTGAGGGTAGGCGAAGGAGATAGTTTGCCCTGCTCCTACTTCTGCTTTTTCTGCTTTTTCGTGCAGCGACTGCCTGGCAGTACACTTTATGTACGTTTGTATGTGTCTATATGTCACCTCAGATTCCTCTTTTGCCTTTGCCTTGAACAAACATTCACGAAACGGCAAGCAGACAAATAACAAATAATAAAATAGTAAAGGTTAATAGCAGGGCCATAATATGTTTGACTGCTGATCGCTTATTAGTTGGCAATCACAGCTAGGAATTCTCTGAATTTGAAATTAAGTCCACACCCAAATGTTCGCATTGCCGCCACAGACTAGACAAATATCAATGCGCAGCATAAATCTGTTGCAAATCATATGGTATTACCCCCTGAGTATTCAAATCCCCATTTCAAATAACATTTCTCTTTTACGGGGCTTCAAAAATGCTGCATAAATATTGACACACACCCGTGTGGTGGCCCCTAAATAGGCCACATTGGTCGCTCGGTGGCGGGATGTCCTCTGTCTCTGTCTCTATATGTTTAGTCAAGTGCATTTCTGGCTTTTATTTATGTGGCCATGTTTGGCCACGCATTTGCCACATGCGCGGGGATTTTCCTATTCGTTATTCGGGTTTTCTGGCCTCAGCAAACAAATGTGCGTACATCAAAAACATTTACGCCCCGGAGGCAAACCGGAAAAAAATCAGAGAAAAACACACACAAAAATACAAACCATTTTCACAGAATTTGACTGAATGATTTGCTGAACGGTCGTGAGGGGGAGGGGCTTTTGGGCAGCCTAAATAATGTGTTGCTCGTTGACGGTAGCTATTTTTTCCAATATTTTATTTGTATTCTTTTGCGAAACACAAATGTGTCTAACATTTGATGAGAACAATAAATGGGCATGTTGCAAGCAGCAGGGGGCAGTTTAGTCTGAATTCGCTTGTAAAATAAATAAATAAATCGTAATGATGAAAAATTTAGAAACTAAGATAAATGTTGGCAAATATTTATATAATATTTAATAATTTATAGAAGAATATAATAAAATTTACAAAAGCTTTGATCTTATATAGAAGTCATAGAATGTCTAGACTCTGAAAAACTTTTCACTTAAATTAAATTCCCAACGCAGGAGGGTCATTTACCTGCAAAAACAATTTAATTTGATTCAAAAAAAAGGGAACAGGCTAGCCAACACACTGTCCCTTGGCTTAGATCAAAAACATATTTTCTGTGGACACTTTTATTTCACAGCTCTCTCTCTCCTTGTCTTGCTTATCAAGCATCTACTTTGCGTAAAGAGTATCCACATTGTATAACTCTCTAGAAGCCCTCAAATGTGGTTTAAAATTTGGATAACTATTTCCCATTATAATGAAGAAATTCCTAACAAATTGTTTATTTTGTTTTATTCTTGCCTCAAACCGAATGAGAAAGTTTCCCTCAAAATTTAGACTTGTATTTTCGATCTTTCGATCTAGTTGAATTTCTCACCAAATTATCAGACTTGTTTCATTTAGTTTATATAGCAAATCACAATATCAGAAATTTACAATTTTATCCCCAAACAAATCTCTAAATCCACACAATTTTCTGTGCTTTCACTTTACAAAAAAAAAAACAGATGATTTACAATTTCAGCCACGGCAAACAAATAAGGCAAATCAATTAAAAACAATAACTAGTAGGGCCCCACAAATTGTGGCATGCAACTAGCACAATGTTTGCTTGTTGTTATTGTTGTTGTAGTTATGTAAATATTAACAAACCGCAAGGCAACCTAAAACTTAACGCTGCATGGAATATCAATATTTTGAAGCCTCGCTTTTAGTCCAAACAAAACTCTGAGAATTTACAATGCATCAGGCCCACGCTTACACTTGCCCTCTCTCTTTCTCTCTCTCTCTCTCTCCGTCTCCGTCTCCATCTCTGTCTCTGTCTACTTTACTCGCTCAAACAAACACGGAAAAACTTTTTAATTTTCGTTTTCATGGCCAAAAGCCTACGCTTGTTGCCTGCCCCCATTCCCATTCCCATTTCCATTCCCCTTGCCCGCCTACGTTGATTGCACATCATTTTCAATGCTAGCATTTCCTTCTGTGTTGCTATTTTCGTGACCATTTTCCAGGCGCTTATGTACGGCTCAGCGCCGCAAAATGTTAAACAATTGCAAAGCATTTTCAAGGCGACACAAAATATAGGGAAAAATCGAAAAAAATATAGAAATATCAACTGTGCTGTGCACTTAAACTGACACCACAAAAAAAAAAAGGGAATGAAAAGTGAACAGAATTTGATTGCCATTTCAGGGCCAACATTTTAATGAACAACAAATATTACAATGGCCAATGGAGGCTTAAGCCATGTAATACCCCACCCTTACTTACAAATTCTAAATAGCTGCGTGAAATGTGAAATGTGTGAAAGATTTCATTATTTTATTTGTTGCCACATTTGTAGTTGACACACATTTATTTGCGACTTGTGGAAAATTTGTAAAAATCTATATAAAATGTCAAATGTTTTAGGAACTCAGCTTAGGTTTACCAAGCAGTTTCTTGATGTGAAAAGCAAAAGGTGACTGAAGTAAACAAATTTACTCAATTAGGCATCTGAAAGCCAGCCAAATGGCTAAAGAATTTTTCATAATATTATAAACTATTGGAAGCCTAACAAATGTCTACTTTTTCCCCTATTCTATTCACTTAGAGAAATCTTAAACTTTCAGCAAATTCTCTAACAAAGTCAACACAAATCTATTGCGTTTTAGATGACAAGAAAGTTGAGTTTTCATCTCCTACAATTTTCCACAGGCGCCACTAAAATATGCAATATACATTTTTGGCAATTCCTCCAAGAAAAATCTGATGAGCTTCCCTTAATAATTTGATTGAAATTTTCCTGTACAAAATGTAGGAAAATTGTTAAATTTCAGCCACTTTCTGTTCCACTTTGAAGGCAAATATTTTTGCTTAAAAAACACTTTTGCAGCCAGAGAGAGCATATTGCCATTTTATTGTTATTTATTTTTATAAATACCTTGAGTTATTTTGCTCTGCATTTGCTTTCCAATTTCGCTATTCAAGCTTTTGAGTTGTGTTGTCCTTTGTCTTCCCCTCTGTGTGGTTGTGTATTGTTATGCGGTTGCCGGGGTTTCCATGAGCGAGCGAGCGGCGCCCTTCAGCGCATTTGCCGTGCTATTTGCCTTTCCTTATTGTGTTTGGCTTACAAAAGGAGACATGATGCCCCCGCTGTGAGTTGAGTAGAAATGTGGAGTGGCGGTGAAGGTGGAGGTGGAGGTGGACTGAAGCTAGTAGCAATTGTGAGGGTTCTATTCTAACCTTGTGACCCCTTTAAATGTTTCTTGTTTTTTTTTGTTTTTGTTTTTGGCCCAGGAGCAACAGCTGTGTCAGACCCACTTGCTATTGCTGGTGCTGCTGCTGCTGCTGCATTTGCCGCATCATTGGCTTGGCTTCAGGCGGTAGGAAACCTAAACCCAAAAATCATTTGCCTAAATATCAACAACAACAAAATCATGCAAATATCTATGTAATGCCCGCCCTCAGTTGGTCCGCATCCACACGAGAAATACAGTTATCAAAATGGTATGTTTTTGAGCCTGCGCTTTGTTCTGTTATCTGTAGAACGTGCTCTTTTTAGTTATGCATACTTTTAGGCTTAACCACGCCTGCACGTCCTGTCTGTGGCTGCTTGATTCCCTCGGCGCCCCCCCCTCGCAACATCCATTCATGCATAAATTGCGCCATCGGGCAACGGCTGCCAGCCAAAGACCAAACAGACAAACAGACAAACAACACACAGGCAAACAAACAAGCAAAAACAAACACACACAGTGAGAGAGAGGGGTAGAGAGAGAGGGAGACAGACAGCCAGAAAGATAGACAAACAAAACATGACAAATGCTAGAAAGCTGAATTTTTAAGAGTCGCCTCGTTGCAGGCGACAGGCGGCGCAGAAGCAGCAGCAGCAGCAGCAGCAGCTGAAGCTGAAGCAAATTTAGCTGAAAATTGTTCAACGGAAATTTATATGAAAACTTGAAAACATTTAAGAAGTCACAAACTTTGCCTACACGAGAATTGCTCTTGAAATGCTAATGTGTTGATATTTGCATGTTATATTGACATTAAAATTATATAAATATTTTTAAGAATTTTAATATTTGAGAAATACTTAAAACAGGACATTTATTGATACAGGAGATGGTCTGAAAAGAATGTGAAGAAATGCTATATTTATATAAAAAGACTCTAATATCGATCATAATAAAAATAATTATAGTAGCAGATCTAGCGAACGTTGTCTGGCCTCTTCTTACTATACCCTAAAAATTGTTAGATTTTTCTTTAAGAGTTCCGCAATCATTTAAAAATTTATTTAAAATAAATATAAAAAATGTTCCACATGCATTTTACGAATTCTGCAAAGTTTCTTAAGTTTTGTAGAAGGAATTGACACCATGCACCTTTTTATTGGGTGTTTATTATCCTGTTCCTAAATTCCAACTTTGATATTGATGGTAATTTTAATCAAGTTGCAATTGGAGTTTTCCTTAACTGCTTCATCAATGAATTGATGGCATATAGCTGTCTTGGTGCTTGAAACAGGTGAAGGATTAGCAATCATAGGTCCAGAGTAAAGTGTGCAATGGGATGATCATTCAATTCATTTACAATGTGCTGGCAATTAAATTTTTTACACACGACAATTCGTTCGTGGAGATCGTGAGCCCTTTAAGGCTTCTTAACATAGGCATCAACATAAGAGTCGAGTTTACATAAATGTAAGTCGAGCTTAACATAACCAAATTTCACAGCAGCCTAGTCTTATCATCAACATAAGAGTCGAGTTTACATAAGTGTAAGTCGAGCTTAACATAACCAAATTTCACAGCAGCCTAGTCTTATCATCAACATAAGAGTCGAGTTTACATAAATCCAAGTCGAGCTTAACATAACCAAATTTCACAGCAGCCTAGTTTTATCATTAACATAAGAGTCGAGTTTACATAAGTGTAAGTCGAGCTTAACATAACCAAATTTCAGAGCAGCCTAGTCTTATCATCAACATAAGAGTCGAGTTTACATAAGTGCAAGTCGAGCTTAACATAACCAAATTTCACAGCAGCCTAGTCTTATCATAATGAGAGCGCAGTTTCACATTAAGAGTACATAGATTAACATACTGTAATACGACTCCTCTGAGTGACTCTGTTAGCAAGTGTTAGCAAGCTAACATTAACTGATATTTGAATTCAAATGAAGAAATAATGTGAAATATTTACCCAAACAGAAAATGTCTAAATTAAAAAAATATATATATTCAATTAATTAGGATTAATATAAAAACAAAACACTTAAAAACGGAATTAAAAGATTTTAAGCTATCAATTAAAATTATAATATACCAAAAATTCCAAAGCAAACAAAATATAGATTTTATAATAGCAAATAAATACATTCATATACATATATACTACTTACCCTTCCCTCAATTTCAATATATCGCCCTCTCAACCTGATATTTAAACGGAAGCTATTGTTAAATGCAAATGAAAGCCCTAAAATTATTCGACAAGCCATCAAAAAATTGCCAACCATAAAAATCGCATTAAATAGAATAAGCGAAATTTGCATGACACACTTGAATGAGTTGAGCTCTACCAAATAGCAGCAACAACAGCTGCAGCAACAACAAAAACAACAACAACAACAACAACAAAATGCCCAATTGTTACACACATCATAAATTTTTGCGTCTGAAAACAAAAAGGCCAACTCTTTCCGATGCCAAGAAGTTATTAGGAAAATCTAGGTTGATGAAGAGGGGCAAGAACAAGAGAGAGAGAGAGAGAGAGAGAGAGTGGGAAGAAGAGAGTTGGTGTCGTATTGGCATAAAATGTTGAAGCAGTTTTCTAATTTCTGGGGCGGAAATAAGTGGTCGTAAAAAATGTTCCAGGCTCATAAAAATCGTCGACCAATGGATATGCTATATGCTATATGGATATTGTATTGTATATTGCGTATACGCACAGTGTACGGCTACGTCTCTATTTTGTTTTGCTTTTGCTTGTTTCGGTGGCAGCCAGAGGGCAAATAACTATGCTCCCTCCTGCCAACGCCAAGTATGTGTACTTATTATATGCGATAATGTTTTCATGTCCTGGGCACGTCCTCTATACAGTTTATTGCCTTTGCCTTCCTTGTCCTTCCTTTTCAAATTTACTGATGGCCTTGGCAAATTGCTGCAACTATTTGTAAATGGCATCGTTTTTGATTTTTCGCAGCTGCCGAACTTTAAACATTACACATACGCAGTGTGGGGCGAGACAAGGGAGCAGCAGCAGAAGCAGTAAGAGAAATAAACAATATAAAGTCGTAAATATTGTTTGACTTTCACTCGTTATTTGCACGCTCTTTTGAAGGCCATTTATCTTGATTGCCACTCGACTCTCGACTCTCGCCTCTCGTCTCTCGCCTCTGTTTTGGCAAGCCCTCTATATCATTTATGATCGATGTTTGAAAGCCAAGAGTTTCGTCGCCGACAGACATGGGTTGAATGAACCACTTCAGTGTGAACAACTTTTTGTTTGAGCAACTTTTTGAGAAGCTCTAATCAATAGTTTCGATAGTTTTCAAACTAAACATGAAATTTGTAACTAATTTTCTAAACTGTTCTTGTCATTGCAGGTATGTGTAAAATTCAAATGGCTTTGAATGAATTCTATGAAAATGTGTAAGTGAAAAAGAGTTTTATTTAATACAATGGGAGATATTGTGTGGGGATATTTTATAGATTTTTAAACATATTTTGTGAATGAAAAACTCAAGCTGGAAGCATTTTATGTATGAATTGAGAGACAAAGCGTTGTTTAATAGATTTGTATCAGTAGAAGTTGTTCAAATGGGAGAGTTTGGTTGACAGCATAATTTTGTGCAGCTAAAAAACTATAAACTAGATTCACATTTGCATGCACTTTATTCAGAAGTAATAAGAAGTAACTTAGAACAGAGGCACAACTAGCCAATTGACATGACATTCCAATCAAAGTGTGGTACCTAAATGATTCCTTTATTCCAAAATTATAAATCTGATCATTGAAAAGTGATTTCTATTTATGGTCTGATGTGTTAATTTACTTATGTAATCTAAAATCCCTTTAATGTAGGCGTTAACATAGGGAGAGTTGAATTTACCTAATATGACAGTGTCTTAACATAACAAGATCAGAGCTGCGTAACATATTAAGAGTACATCAATATAATGAGCATATGCTAATTAGTTTAACATACTGCTGTTAGAATAACATGCTGTGTAACCATATTAACATTCTGAGGTAGGTGGTGATCTTACAAGGTGTTGAATATGGGAATATATGGGGATATTTCCGTTACTTGTTAACAAGTCTCAAAGCATTAAACCATAGCTCTATATGGTTATACTCTTTGAAAATCTCTCATCACGGGAAAACTCCTTTACATATGTATGTAAAAAACAACTTGAGGCAAATGTTAATTCAATCAAGCTGCCACAATTCAATCTCCGCATATTTAAATGCACTCACAAATATGAACTTGCTATAATATTATCTCTGCCACAGCAAACAATTTGTCAAAGGAAAACATTAGACCAGGACCTGGACCAGAACCAGGACGAGGCCTGAGACAAAAAATATATGAAGAAGAAATACTGCCCTCTTAACGCTGCACACTTGTGTGCCGCACAAATCATGAAAAATGGCATTTCCGCATTGCCAACTTCATTTCCTTTTGCCGAATGGGCAACAAGTCAACAAGTTTTTGTGCAGTTGCAGTTGCAGACGATGTCTTTTGGGTAAAAGCATAAGAAATGCTCGCATTCGCAACGAAAGAGAAGAAAAAGAAAGACAACAGTGCAGGGGCCCCCCGGGTGAGAAGTAGCATAAGGATAAGACAGAGCCAGGCAGACCCTGGGGGAGAGACTGGCGGGCGGCAGTAAAGTGAAGACAAATATGTACTTTTCGACCATTAAACAAAGGCTTCAGGCCACACTTGGGCCAATTTTCTTCGGGTTTTTGCATTGAATCCATGATAAATCGTTGGAAACATTTAAATGCTTTGCCTTAAATATGGAAAGTGTTCAAGTTTTGGTTTCATACGCATCCCTTACGGCATTAATATTGGTAATATTTCAAAGTCGGTCAGATTGTAATACTATATACAGTTGGTATATAGAAAGGATGGCTTCAAATTAGAGTTTCCATGTGAAAAGGAATATAATTTTCATCCCATTAGATAAATTTACCAGATCTATAAGTTTATATAAACTTCAACTATCCTTTCTTATTTCTTCTTTGCCTTTCTCTCGGATATTGCAAAGCCCCGCATCGAACAGTCTCATAAATCTTTGAGATTATTTTAATTTCATGCAGAAACTAGTTTTAAGCTGAGCTGCTGCTGCGTTGCGATGCGATGCGTTTGCGTTTGCGTTTGGTTTGCCTGTCAACAACTTTTTGATGACGCCAACAGCAACAACATAGATAACAGAAGCACAAACCCCACAACCCACACACACACAAGCTCACACACACATTCTCATATACAGAAACAAAAAGTTTGGCCAAACACCAGTAACAAGAACTTCTTCGCAGGGCGACTCTCAGACAAAGGCATTATTGGCCAACCAAAAAAAAAAGAATTTAGTTTAGTTGCCGAAAAATGGGGTTAAAATCCACAAAACAGTTGATAAGCCAGAGGATACGAAGACAACTTCGTTAATTGGCCTAGAAACAGAGAGAAAGAGAGAGATTAAATGCGAGAGTGCCACTGAGAGCAACTAAACTCTGCAATTTTCGAACTGAGGCAGTGGAAAGCAAGAGAGACTTAACAGTGGGGCTACAGTTAACATCCACACAATATGTTGGGTTCCCCTCTGAGTAATTGTATTTGTTATTCGAATATGCTGTTATTTACAGACTTTTTATTTAAAAGTGTATGTTAAGGGACATGAATTGTGGATGACATGTTAACAGACTCCAAATAAATTGGGGATTCTGCTAACTGTTTCTCCTTGACATGTTCAAAAGTTGTTGGCATTGAGCAACTACTAGAGAGACAGGTTCCACACAAATTTGGCTTGCATTTAACAGTTAACTGAAGAGTTGAGTTCACTTTGCTTTGCAATGAAATGGCAACTTAACATAAAATATTGAAATTGGGGAAGCGCTGTATCTTATGTTGAGGTTAGCAAAAACTGCTGAACCTTTGACCTTATCAAAAAATGTATATATTATAATTATAAATGAAACTTAATCGCTACTTCATAGACAACTTCATATGCCTGAAACGTCATTTATAATATTTGTCTCTGTGGGCTTGACAAATTCTATAAATAATTAATTTAATTTTTCATCAAGCTATTTGATAGCGATAGAATTGCCTTAAATTGCACTTCACATTATCTCCACCTCTCTCTGCCTTTATTTATACCTTATAAAATGATACTTTGGTCTATCTTTATGGGCAATAAATGGCTCAAAATCTTAATTCAACCTACTTTAACAGTCGCCATGCACTGCAATGCCATGCACTGCAAAAACATGAAACGAATTTTTTGTGCGAAGTCCGAAGTTCCCCGCTCCAAGTGCAACTGTATCATGGAGAAATTGTGGTTGCTTTGTCTGTGACTGCAGCCCCAACTTGTGGTACCTGCTGTTATTGTCACTGTTAACAGCAGCTGTTAACTGCTAACATGAATATGAACATTGCCAATAAAATGCCGGTTGCAGCAGGTCTTTGAACTTGGCTTGCTTTGAATGGGCACGGAGAGGCCTCTTATAAGTTTATGCCGTATATCCTTTATGTGTATGTATTTACACCTGTTCATGGCGTGGTTAAGTGTGTGTGTGTGTGTGTGCGTGTGCTTGTGGAAATTCTAAGAGGCCAAATGGGGGCGTGCAAAGAATCGCAATCGTATGCTTCAGAATTCGTTGAATGCAGCAGCCGTAGAATGAGCCCAAGTGTTGGGTTTATATGGCCCGATACTTCAGGAAATTAATGCATATCAAGTGACCTTGACAGCATAGAAAGTACAAGTACACAGACTTGCACTTTCACTTAAAATAAAGCTGATTAAGACGAGGCAGATTTAAAAGCAAAAGTCCAAATCTGAGCATGTCCTTGATAATTCCCCCAAGGAGGATTGCTGGCCGCATTTTAAAGAAATGTGCAAAAATGCAATTTAAGTGGGCCTCATGGCTACTTTTGGCAAGAAGAATTCCTTTCTTTCGGTGGACGGGGGGGGAAGCCCAATCCTTGACACTCACTAAATTATATGCAAGGCATTTGTGGGCGGGCGTCTATTGAAAACGTGAAGAATGCGAAAAGGGCGAACTGGTAGTGGCTGCGGAAGGGTTCAGTGGGATGGGTGAGTGTGTGTGTCTGTGCAACACTTGACCATATTTATGGGACTCCAGCCGCAGGTCCAGGAACAGTGGTCAATTGTGGCTATATATATCAGAGTAAGATATTACACTTTAACTTAACAGAGAGGCAATATCGTATGATTATTACATTGCCTGTTAATCTAAGCTTACTCTCAAAACCAACAGATTAGGTTTCTCAGTTAGTTGGACATTATAACATATTCCATCAGAAGCTATGTTATTTAGCAGCTTAACATTTTGTCAGTCATTGGGAACTCTGTTAAATATCTGAGATAGACTTAACATAAAGTTTGTGGAAGTGTCTTATCAGATCTGTTTGATTCTCGCCTTTTCCTTTCTCGCGTAATCTGCGCCGCCGACTGGAGAATATGAAGGAATGAAAGCCATAGGAATAATGCTCGTGTGAAGTCCGAAAAAAGAGAAATGACAAAATGAGATCTCTTTGATCAATTTTGCTACATATTTATATAGTTCCCAGCTCTTCCAGCCTCTTAGCCTCCTCGATGAGCTATTAGCAATCTGCCAAGTTTCAGACAATCCTCTAGAATATGCTGAAGAGTCGCAGCAATCTCTAAGCAAAGTCTATCATATATCTTCTCTGTATTTTTAACCCAATGTTGTTCAATTTTTGACCCACTGTGCAAATTTTTCTCTGTACCTAAGGGAGCCAGCACATCCTCCACTTTTCAATAAACTGCTTAGTCGGATGCGCTTTGGCCAGGCCAAGACAAGCTGTGGGAGGAGATGGGCCTGACCAGGAAAAGGCCACACACACACTAAGAGTTTCCCCGACAACAACAACAACACTCCCGCGCGATAACTTTCGCAACATTCAGTGATTTATTTGGGGGTTTTGGCTTTTGGGCGCCCTCTTCCCCCTCTCCTGCGTTTGCATCTTGTTGCTATCAAAGTGCAAATAAATTACCGTTGGCCCAAAACAGATTTACGTTGCGCCGGCAAAAGTCGACGAGAACTGCACATTTGGCATAATGCTGCAAGCAGGGCAAGAGGGACAGGCTGAACGAAAGGTGGGAGGGGCAAACTGAAGCTGCTGGGCTAAGCGTTTTTTGATGAACTGCTATGGCATATACCTGCCTAAGAAGGGGGGATAGGGAGGTGGCGGTCAAAATTTTGGCTTGCAATTGAATGGAAATTTTAACCACAAACTTCGCTGCGAATCTTCGGTTTATCGGCCAATTAAATATCAATTATTCAGACACAATCACAGACACACTCACACTTGTTGGCCAATAAACTCATAATTGATTTGGCAATTGCTAATTAAATTTAACTTTGCCAAATATTTGCGGCCAAGTCTTTAATTGGCACCCGCTGTGAGGCCATGTTTGGCTATGCAAATTGCTTTGCGTCTGAAGTTTTGTGACCACAACAAAAAAAAATATAGCTGAGAATTTCGTCAACTATTTTGAATGCGACAACACATTTAGTTGACGTCATGTCAGTTTCACTTTCGACAACGTCGACAATGCCTCTTAAACCTAAATGACACGTGTCAGATGTCACGGATAAGAGGGCAGAGAGAGAGAGAGAGAGCAGCAGGGAGCGACAATAACAAGTGCCACGCCCGCGCCAGACGCCCTTAATTGTTTACAGGCCAACGGCGAAAAGGTTGTTTTTTCCTTTGCATAATACTCTATATGATAGGAAAAGTTTGTGGGATTTTCTAAAGCAGAAGAGATGGAGTATCTGCGGCATTGATAAGGGCAAAGTTCTGTACTACAAACTGCTGAACTCAGAAGCCAATAGAAGGATAACAAGCCAATGATTTGTGTAAGCAAAATGTGGATGCATCCAAATCCATCCAAACTCTCTACGTTTGGTGCGAACCATATTGATGGTGTGGTCTTGCGTTGTCCTGATGTAGCACTCCACCTTTCCTATTGGCCATTTCTTTTCGCTTCTGTTCTATTGCAATCTAATTGCAAGATCTAATTAAGGACAATATAGGTTCGAGTTGAGTGTTTGCTCATTTGGAAGTAGCTCATGGTAGATGATTTTCTTCCAATCCCTACAGACTCAGAGCGTAGCCTTCCTGGCTGTGTGCAGTGGCTTGGATACCGTTTAAGATGATTCACCTCTCTTTGTCCAGGATGAATTGAACAG
This sequence comes from Hirtodrosophila duncani, assembly GCA_037043425.1. Lineage (NCBI taxonomy): Eukaryota > Metazoa > Arthropoda > Insecta > Diptera > Drosophilidae > Hirtodrosophila > Hirtodrosophila duncani. The sequence continues at coordinate 12,210,204 of JBAMBM010000057.1, read as the reverse complement.
CTCAGAATGTATAGTTGCTTACTGATCGATGATCTACATTAGAGTCCTGTAATGATTGTATAACTTTCTTTGTTGAGTCAAATATCTGATACTATATATGATTTCTATACTATATTGTAGTTACTATATTTCCCTTGAGTTAGGAATTGCTAGTAAATTGTATTCTTCAAATATTCTCCTTAGTTTCTATGCGGTTTTTTCTATAGTTTTGGGTTGTTATCCAGGTCAAGGATTTACTTGTTCATTCTTGAACTTATTCCATAACCTTCTTTTAGCAGAGTATTTGAACTTGGCCTATTCCTGTCCTGTCCTTTAAGTTCAAATGATTTGTTTTGCCTTTGCCTTAAGATTAACGAGACCCACCAGTATGCCGCTTGGCACCTTTTTTTTGCAAAGCATTTCCCATACCGGCCTGCCCCAACATGATTAATGACAGTTGATTTTCCCTGCCTATACACACACACACACAAACACACAGTAGTGTAAGTAGGAGGCATTCACCAGGTCCTTGTACTCGAAGTCTACTTGTTGGCGCCAGTTGTTGATGAGTCTGCAATCATGATGATGATGATGAAGGCGAATATGCAAAGCCAAATGCCCTAAATAAATGACAATAATGATCATCATCATCATCATCATCATGATGAGAGAGGCTACGTTGCTTATGTTCATGGCTGTCCACTTGATTTGAATTTCCTGAAGAAGAAAATAAGAAGCTTTTACATTTAATTAATCAGCGGATGAAAAGTCTGAGTAGCCCAAAGAAAATAAGCTGGAGACGGAGACTTCGCTTGCAGCTTTGTTTGTGATATAAGAAAGCTGTTGATGATTCTACAAAACTGCAATTATATGGAAAATATATTCAAAATCTACAGAAGAGTCAACTTTTTCCAAGTATAAACTTCGTCTCTGACATCAAAATTGTCTGAGTCTATGACCAACCCACTGATATAAAAATGACAATAAAAGAACGAAAGAATTAAATGAATGCAGCTCTCATCAGTTGTTAAATGCATGCGATGTGTCATGAAAGGAAACGCCTGGCAAATTAGGGGGCGGGGTGTTCGATTCAGTTCGGGTTAAATCAGAGGTTTGCAACCTTCGCAGTCGCGTATCACAAAAGTCATTCGGCAGGAACTTCAAACAGCGCAGAAGGAGGGAACGGGAACGGGAACTGGAGCTGGAGTTGAGCCTGAGAGGAGAATCAATGTTCAGCCCGTCGTTTGTCGGCGTTTGTCACGTGCACTGACAGGTGGCTAGATGACTGGTAAGCGGGGGAGGTGGTGTGGGTGCTTGGTAGGAAATACCTGTCGGTTTGTTTGGGAATTTTCGTGTGCAGCGGCGTTTGATTGAAAGGCGTTGCGATTGTCGCTGCCACAGTTTTTCCCTAACAAATTTCAATGCCCTGCAGCAGCGGCCGCCATTTTGTGTGTGCTGCAATTGCACATGAGTGTTCGTGTGTGTGCGTGTGTGTGCGACTACAACAAGTACAAGTCAATCAGGCAGTCACTCATTGAGTCAGTCATGCATTCAATGAATGCAATTCCTGCCATACTCTTCTTCCCTCCGTCTGTCCGTCCGTCCGTCCGTCTGTCCGTCTGTAATGCACTCGAAATTATTGTGCAAAAATTTTTGTTGAAACAATTCGTTTGCCAGCCAAATTGAAAGGACATGTCTGAAATTTTCGTTTGTTGTCGTTGTCGGAGAAAATAGTTTGTTCTTTGGTATTTTTGAGGCATTGTATGCCGAGGCCGATTGCACGAATATAGTGCGAAAATATGCCTTTGTTGTTAATTTTGTTGGTAATTTAATTGAATGGGAAATGTCTACCAGGCTTCTCTTAGTTCTTTTCACGAAGTTATCAAAGAAGGTTAATGGAAGTATGTCTGACATGTATATAGCAATTCTTTACTTCTTTCTTTAAATGGAAGTTTTTTTAATAATTTTTTTTTAATTAAACATGAATTCTTTTAAGCAGCCGAAAATAGAATATATCAAAGACTTTTATAGTTGTTATTATCATGTGGAACCTTTGAAGCTTATCAAGCATATGTAGGGTGGTTTTAGGGTAGCTGGAAATTTCCAATTCTGAGTTGGTTCTAGTTTTGTAATGATCAAGAAGACTGCAATAAGATGGAGTTGTTCATAAAGAAGAAAGAAGATAAAATAAAATGGCTGGCCTCGAAACAGTCTGTCGATTTGGCCAAGGCTCCAGAGGATATTGGAATTTAGGTAATATAATGTAATGGTTGAATCTGGTTGAAATACTTAAGAAGTCCGTAGGATTCCTTGACTTTGGCCGCATCTCACTTACAACAGCACAAAACAAAACCAAACAAAAACCAAAAATTGTGGTTCGGTTCTTGACTTAACAGAACTGTTTCACGACCTGCCGCCAGTGTCGCTCATTAGAAAGAAGTCTTCCAGCTTATCAAGTCAGTCTGATTTCGGGCTGCCTAATCATTTTAAAAACATAGAAGAAAATTTCTTGTAAAAATGTATCCATTATATAATTATATAACTAATTTTGTGAAGATATCGGAACAAAGTTTTTGATATATCAATACGACATTTTGAAACATAAACCAGAACCCAGAAGAACTGTTTTTAGTCGATTAAAAAGTCAAGGCTGAGACTTCCTCAACGAAGTTTCTAGTAGAAGTTAGAAGTTCTTAGTTCATCAAAACATTTTTCGCACTTAACAGAACTATAATAATGTCAACATAATTGCAATATGTAAACTGATAACAGTATGTTATTGATATTGATATTGCTATGTAAATGCTCTCATTATGTTAAACTCACTCTCACTTATGTGATCTTGAATTCTCACCATACTATCGTCCATATTAGCGGCTTAGCTTACATATGTTCATAAAACCGTTAAAAACTTCGAGCTTTTACTTTCACCTTTGGTGGAAACAAAGTTATTAGTAGAAAGAGTTTACCAGAATTTTTCAATCTCGCTGCTGGAATACTGTTGAAGTTATTAGTAGAATTCTTCTGCTTGACTGCTTCACTCTAACGTAAGCGTGGGCTATTCCAGCTAGAATTTTTATAGCATAACCAAGCTGGCAATTTCCCTTCCAAAGACAAATCAAATCAAATTTTTTGTAGCGCAGCCAACAGCACCCAAATGTTGAGGCAGGAAATGTTCCAACAAAAAGTTATGTTGATGATGTCCAGTAACCAGTATCTGCACCTAAACATGCGCTGTGCTGTCCCTAGGCGATAAAATGTTCTCTATTCATACCGATCCATGCCATATTTCCAGGCAAAAACAGGCCAAAAGTGTCGCAAAGTCGCGGCAACTTCGAGGAAACTGTTTGCTGCGGTCAGACGATAAAGTTGACACTTTATGCATTCTGTGTTCACAGACAAAAAAAAAACAAAAGAAAATGCACAAGTATTTGCATCTACACACATGTGCAAGGTTTGTGAAAAGTTGCCGCCCCCCAAAAAAGGCCTTAAAGGAAAGCAATTTTCAATCAATTCTTGACTTGCAGGGCAAAATTAAACAAGTCTGGATTTGGATTTCCCCCTATTTTTTTTTACAATGTTTTTCTTCTTTTTGGCCAAGTACAAAAATCAATTAAAAGCATTTACGTTGGGCACACCAGAGCGTATACGCAATACTCGTAACTGACCTGAATTTGTGAGCACATGTGTGTGTGTGTGTGTGTGTGTGAGGGAGAGTGTGGCAGAGGGGGAGTTAGGGATGTACTCGTACAACATAAACAACTAAGCTGACTTAGCTGTGTAATTTAAATTACCAACACGTGAGTGTGTTTGTTATTAGTTAGTTTTTCCTCCTCGTTCTGTTCATTTTATTTTGCAGCCCGACGGAAAAATCCTTCCCCTAATTCCTAATTACTTTTATTATTACATGCTGATGCCAGGTACGACCGCCCGCACCCCCTTTGCGGGCTAATAGCCACCAAAAATGTTATTAAATAATAATTACTTGTTTGCCATTTAGTTGCATTAAATATTATAAATTATTTAAAGCACACGAAAAATACATTCTATCTGGCCACTAAACTTTCTATATTTATGTATTTTATTTATTTAGATTTTTTGTGTTTGTGCTGATAAAACATGCAAAAGCTTATTTAGGGAAAAGCAAGGGAAATAATTTTTGAATTTTGATGAAAATGTTTCATTTTTATCAAGAGTTTATTCAAATGTTTCGGTTTACATTTTTATGCGGAATTAAATGGATTGAATGCATTTGGAGTTTTGTTTAGTTTTTCAGGATATTGTTTTAAGAATATGCAATTTATATATCAATATATTTTTGTATTTTAGTAAATTTAGTAAAGTTAGCATTTACATTGAAGAAATTGCTTACATAAAGGAAATATATGCTATAAAAATGATTGTTGTTAGAGCAGGAATTGGAGAAGGTCCAAGGGAATTTTTATAATTGTTTAACATTTCCTTCAATCATAAACACCAACCGCATTTGCTGTCTTCCACAGAATTCAGTAAAGTTGAACAATTTTTAATTCAGACTCGAAAGTTATCATATATATTTCTATCATTTCTATTTTCTTAGTTACTAAACTTGTTCACAATCATTGTCTTGGCCAATTTGTCAACTTTCTGTCAACACAAGAGGGCTTCACAATTTTATTTTATTTTTTAATTTTTGCACCATGTTAAACGTAACAATTTAATTAAAAAACTTTATGACAACATGTCGGCGTCGCTGTCGTCGTCGTCGCCGATGCTTGAACATTTCTGCTCAAGAATTATTACGAGTATTTTCCAACGGGAAACAAGTAGAAGAAAAATTACTACAAAAAACACTTTTGTGGCTGAAAGCACACCATGTAGCCAATAATAGAAAACACACACACACACACACACACACACACACACACACACATTTGAGTAGAAAGAAAATTGTGGCATGCAAATGAAGTTTTGCCAAAAGAAGTGGAAGTAAGTAAGTACATGCGGCATTAAATTGTTGAATATGAAAATGGAAAATGGGAAATGGGAAATGGTGTAGCACAGCGCGGCTGATAAACGAGTATTGTCATAAAATGTTGACGAAAGACAAATACATATAAGTGCACACACACACACACACACATACACACACACATTCATACATTACATAAGAATCACAAGCTGGAAAATCATCATCATACTCATCAGCTACATCAGCTTGCAGACCAAAAACAAAAAGCCAATATGTAGACACACACACACACACACACACACACACATAGAGCAACACAAACACAGCTGCTTGTGACAGTTGAAAATCTCATGAAAACAACATGTCACTGACATGTTTAGCATGATGGAAGATCCAGGGGGGGGGGTGAAAGTAGGGGGGGCAGGTGTAGACAGAGTTGTTGTTGTTGGATAAAACAGGCGAATGAGGGCCACTTTAGGCGCTTGTAAACTTTTTGAATGTGCGCTAAAAAAAACTTTTCACATATTTTACTTACAATTAAATGCAATTGTTTGGCAGACAGAGAGTAAAAACAACAACAACAACAACAAACAACAAAATAGGAAAAGTTGAACAGGCCCCAGGAAAATATCAATGCTAAGTTATATATATAGTCTTAAATACCCTTGAAAAGGGAAAATATGTTGATCAAATTTTCCTTTGAAGAGACTTCGATGGCTCTGGATAATGTGTGCAAAATAATTCTCTTTCAAATGAGATAATCATTCTGCTAATCCTCTTTTACAGAGATGATTGTTACTGATAGAAAACTGGGATATTGCTTGGGTAGTTCTTAAGCTGTTTCTTTGCTGAGAGATTGCATAAACAAGGATGTTCAAGATTTGTGTGAGACCTTTTCTGGGCTTCTTCTTCAGGGCTCTTCCATATGATTCTCCATTCATCCATTCTCCTCCATTCGTACTAATTAGTACGCCATGTAAGCGGCTTCTCTTCAACATCTCCTATTAAACTTCTGGTTCTTTTAGCACAATTTTAGCACAAGTCAATCTTATCTGGAAAAAGAGCAAAATCTGCATCTGATTTGTAATTAAATAAGATGTTCTAGCAGTTTGACTACGTACATAATGTGTTCTAATATTTATACATAAGAATTTATAGATCAGACGATGGAAACTGGAAGGTGGCGATAATGATGATGATAATGATAATGATGAGAATCTTTTTAAGAATTTTTCCAGAATATCAAAGTCAATAATTTGCTTAATTCAAAATGTATAAAGTCAAATAGAATGAACTAGCTGTAAAAGTTTGCATAGATAAATAACTTAATCTTCAAATGGCGCAACTTTTTTTAAAATCAATTTTGTCATTCTTGGGTAATGGTTAAAAAATTCTGAAAAATTCTAAAAAAAATATACAAGATTTGAAAAATTGTATAAAACAAAATTTCATCACAGAGAAGTTTTAAAACTGTTACTTTTTCATCTCAATCTCAGAAAAGTAGCCAAGATGGGTAAAAGAAATGCATTTTCTTACCCAGTTTTACCTTTCCTGCTTTTGCCACGCCAAAGTCTGCAAAGATTTCCATTGTCAAGCGCAAAATGTTTGACAAAACTATACAACCCAATGTTAAAAATGTTAAAGAATAAAAAATCTGAAACAAAAGTTATCCCTAAGAAACAAAAAGTGGAAATGGCTGGTGTCGCTTTGGCTGCGGCTTGGTAATAATTTATGATTCTGTACTTTTTTTTCTTTTATTTCTTTTCATTTTTTTTTTGTTTTTTTGTGTTTTGCTGCGCACACAGCGCGTAAATTATGAAAATCTACTTAAACTTGGCTACGCACGCACAGATGGAGATATGATGATGAGCATGAAATGAAGATGGAGATGTGGAATTAAGAATTGGAAATTGAGAATGTCATCCTTATAGCGCCACAGGCTGCTGCTGCTGCTGCTGCTCCCTCTCCAAGCAAAGGCAACACAATAGCTAACGAAGCAAAACAAAAGCCGCAAATGGGACTGTTGTTCTTACAATTTAATTGCTGCTGTGTTGGCATTTATATAATCCTTGAAGGGATTCAATAATTGCTGCACGCATATAGGTTTACGTCTTATATATAGAATGAATTGAGGAAAGATCAGAGTTTGGTATTTGAAGGAACATAATCCATGAAGAAACCCAACAGCCTCATACTAATTATGCATTGGGCAAGTGGTAACTGCTGAGTTGAGTTGTCTCTAGCTTGCAGCTGGTGATGTATAGTTAGAAACATCGTAACAATCCACCAGAATCCTTTGCTCCTTCACAGCTAGATTTACAGTTTAAATCCTTGGCCCGCTGCTTTAATAAATAAACAGGGGACTTAAGTGCTGGGCGTTGGCCATTTCAAAAAATGGAATGAATGTTGGCAACCCTTTTTGCTCCCAGCTAAAGTAAATACGAGCACCGATTGCCACTGCTAGCCGCAAACAAAAACGGAAGCAAAGCACAAATTCTGTCTCGCAATGAGCAAACAATGGGTCAGAGCCTGGTCAGGTCAGTTGGTGGTCAGTTGCGGTCAGGATGGGCGTTGCTGCTGTGTGGCGGCGTGTGAAAACAACAAATTGTTTTATAATGCGCCATGCTCCGCCTGCTGCCGTCTATCGCCTGCCTGCGTGGCAGACAAAAGGCAAACAACACAAATGGCAAATGGGGAAACACACATAATGGCCCCACTCACATACACCGTAAGCGCTTCACACGCTGGCACAATGACAGCCACCCCCACCAGACCGCCCAACCATTTAAGGTGGCTCAAAAAAATAGCAGGAGTCCAAGCTGAAAGTCACAACAAAAGGCTTCACAAATACGCAAATTTTGATTCTGCTAAAATTCTTCTACAAAAAAACTAGTGAAAAGACGTGACGCCTCTAAAAGCGAAAAGCTTTAACTAATTGTTCAATGTCCACGTTCTGGCCATATGAAATCGCTTGCCCCTCTCCCTTCTCTCTGCGTCTGCATAGTTGTTGGCCATTGTTTTTGGGGCTGCTGTGTAAAGGATCGAAGCATTTGAACATCTTTTTGAAAGGTATTTTGTAGTTTTTTGACTGCTAAATTGCTTTCGCAGGACCTCCGTGAAAAAATGATGATGTTTTCAACAAATATTTGCCAGGAGTCTAAAAAGGAAGTTATTGGCTTTTATGAAAAATTGTTTAACAAATTGTAGAAAAGGTAAATTTAAGTGGAATTTTTTGTATTGCACAGATGATGACTTTTTGTGTGATTTAAGAGGCAAAGGCTGGAGTTGGGGAATCCGGGATGAAAGCTTAGATATATGTTCCTTATCTTATGGCAATTCGATGTACTTTAAGATAGTTAAATCATACATAAATGAGTTATGCCTGAATCTATCTATCTAACTGTCTATCCAAAGTTGCTGAATCGCACACTGTATATATTCAAATGCCCATCACTGTACTGAAAAATCACTGTCCAAAGTTGCTGTATCTATTCAAATGCCCATCACTCTACTGTAAACTCACTGTCTTTGTCAGCTCTCTGATTCTGTTTCTATAACGAAGATGGCAGCTCTGAACAGTAGTGATGTGACATCATCATCAGAGATGTATTGCATCGGGTATCGTTTGATACCTTGGCGGCACGTTTGAATAGGATTTTTGATGGCTAAAAGATGAACTTCTATATTAATGATCTTCTACAAGTAGTTTGGCTTAAGTATATATATTATACATCGCTCTCTTCTACATTAGAACTTCTTCAGCTCTGGTAGATTATTAATATCCTATTCAAGCGATCCACTAGCCACCATATCTTTCTCTTCTTTGGTTTAAGTATATCTATATATTATACATTGCTCTTTTCTACATTAGAACTTCCCCTATTTTCAGCTCTGGTAGATTATTAATGTCCTATCTTATCTTTCTCTTCAACAGCGCTACTCTGTTTCAGATAAGCTAAATCTAAAGCTACCTCTCAAGAGCTTGTATCTGAAACACTTGAGCTGAGAACATTGATGCTCTCTATTACAGCTGTCTCACACAAGTCACCACCACCAAAGATAACCTTTCAGATGTGGCTCTATAGTTGTACACTCTTTAGTCTCAATTTATACTTGCAATTGGAATTTTCAACATTTTTCAAAATGTATTCAAATTGTAATTCATATTTGTTCAACGACAACTTCAACAACAAAGTCATAAGCTGCCTCAGCATTCATCACCATTTTGTCTGTCTGTAGATCCATCTCACTCTCAGGCTCCTTTACACACATTTGCGGTTTAAGCAAGCTTAACATTTTTATATATACTATATATATATATATATGTATATTTCCATAAAAAATGTATTTGGCACACTTTCAGGCATTCAAACATTCTGGCATTGTTGCTTAATGCACATCAGGCCACATTCAAAAAACCGTTGAAAAGACACGACTAAGCGCATTGGATTACAAAATACAAATGCGTTTACATCGAAACATTCACACCACACGTACACACACACACACATTTATATATATGTTATTTCAAGTTATTTTTAAGCTTTTCCACAGCCTGCACAAAGCATATTACACAGGGAAAATCCTCGCATCGCAACTCAGCTAAAGGAAAAGCTTCGTTCGTTGATGAACTCAAAAAATTGATATAAGAAAAACAATGCCTCCTCCGCCTGTCGTTGCTTTTTTGCATTCATGTTTATTAGCGTGCCCTTTTCTTTTAATTAATTTTTTGGCAGTAAACAAAAATCAAATTATGGAAATTAAATTTTGCCTCAGCTAGGAAATACACACACACACACACACCACACACACACACGTTGGCAATTAGGCAATGGAAGTTTTTGTTGAAAGAAAATGTTGGCAAAAGTTTTTAGAGTGAAAAAGAAAACAAGAAGTGAAAGCAGAATAGCAGAATAGCCGAAGCTAATATACTCTTCTTTTAGACATATAAGGATATTTGGCGATCCATCTGTAGTTATAATCCTTAAGGTACAATGGATCATATTTAAAGTAAGAAGTCCAGTAAGAAATCTATGATTTTAGGTTTGTTTTACCTGGAGAAATTTAGGACTGAAAGACAAGTTTGAGAAGATAGAGATCCAAATCTGTTCAATTTTATATCCTTTAAGCTTTAAGGCATTTCAAATATCTTCGAAAAGTTAACAATTTCCCCAGAAAGTGTAGAAAATATTGAAAATTCAAAAATCTGTAAACTCCAGCGAGAGAGAGAGAGAGAGAGAGAGTTTCCAACATCCGAAAATGGGGCCAAAACTTTAGGTAAATATTTTATTTTACAGCGCGTCCCTATATTCTGTAGCTCCCCTGCCCACCCGCAGTGCCGCTGGTCGATGAAGAAATTGCAACTAAAATGCAGTCATGCCTGCACAGGATAATCCAAAGGATAATCCAAAACTGTACAGCAAAAGAAAAAGTCAAACAACGGCTGGGGCACAAAGCATTCAAAAAACGAAGCGCGGCAAAAGCGAGGGCGGGAAAATTCTCTTACCCAGATACACGCACACACCCACACACACACACACGTACACACACACATGATCCATTTTTATGCTAACAAAGCCTTTTTTATTGGTCCTACTGTGTGAAGGTGGGAATGTGGTGGGGGTGTAGGGAGGGGTTGCTGCTGCTGCACCCACAGCGACTGCAATTTCCCGGCCTTTGTTCAAAAAAACATTTTTTTCGCCTACCGAAAAAAAACGATTAAAATTGAAATGAATTCGAGGCTTCAGTACTTTGAGTGGAGTTGAAATTTTTTTTTAACAAATATTTCGTTTTTTTATTATTAACATTTCTTGTGTTGTTTTTTTTTGTTGAACATATTGTGGATGCTGAGCTCAAACATGTGTTAATTGTCAAAAGGGTCTCAAATGGCGTTTAACAGAGATTGAGATTTATAATTGATTTATCTAGGCGAGATTTTGGTTTGGCAACTCTAAGGAAATTCAAAATATATGTAAAAAGAGGAAGCCTAAGAGCATTTCATCAACCTGTCAACTCTAATTAGAGGGGGATATTACTTTAACTAAGAGCATTCCATCACCTACTGAACTCTGAGTTCTTAGGTCTTATAGTTCAAATCTGGCATAGCTGGGTGTTTCCTGTCAAACTTCAATTTCAGTTTTCATTCAGTCTGTCTCCTTTAATTTTGCAACGCGTTGATAAAATCTTTTAGAAAAAAATGAAAAATAGTAATATTTGGCTGTTCTTTCAAAACATCGATGATATTTATGCCAGCTGCATGTTATGCAACGCCAAATTATCCTACAAGACCTCAATTACAAATCTCAAGAAACACATTAATCGCAAGCACTCAGATCCAGACACGTGGACGCATATACAAGAGCATGTTCGTCGCCGAGTGGCGCTGTCATGGCATAAGACCACTTCATCACAGACGGTGAGAACCAAATAAGATCTTTGAATCTGATCGGTTTAGCAATGAAAATTTTACAGAAAACTGTTCAAGAAGGAAATAAAACAGCTGACTCTGAGACAAAGCAGCCACTGGAAGGTACTAGAATTGTAAAAGATGTTCAGGTAATGTTTGGACACAACTTTTCCAAGCTTTATGAGGAGAAATTGGCGGAAGATCGAAGGCATCACTTGGTCATAGAAAATCTGAAGGCTCAGAAGCTTGAATTGGATAGAAAACTGCTAGAAATTCAGCTTGTGAAATGTGAGAAAATTGAGCCGAATCAATGAGTATTTATAAACTATATTTAAATAATAATTATTTATAATTGTTATTGGAGAAAAACCTTCTGTTCCTGAAGGAAATATATGGTGAAACTTAGTTTTTAGTATTATTTTTATAGGCCAAACTTTCTGTTGCAATATTGTTCAAGGTTCCTTTGGTAGATGCTTTTGGTCTGGGTCTGGAAACTTCCCTTTCTTATCTCGGAATGACATCAATCCTTCCTATCAATAAGTCTAAAGCAAGTTTCCTTCATCCAAATGGGTGGAGTTCTTATGAACTTTCATCTGGTTGTTAAAATTGTTCATCTATTCAAAAATATATTGATTTACTTTCTGTCTAAATTACAATTTTTTAGTAAAATCTTAGTAAAATCTCTCGTTTCCACATTCCGCCTGAATAAACCTTTTCGTTGTTTTTTAAAAATGTATTTTGCATGCAAAACGAAAATATCAAAATTAATTATGGAAACCTTCAGAGAGAGATTTGAGCTACTTCAGGAAAGTAAATAAAATTTGCATATATACGAAAAAAAACAGAAAAAAAATAGAAAAAAAAGCATTGTTACTCATAATGTTGCAAGGAAAACAAGCATAAGAACAACAATATATACGCCCCTTTAGATAAAAACAAAATGAACAATTTTTCGGCGTGGCTGCTGATGTTTTATTTTTTATGCAAATTTTGTTGCATATGAAAAATTGCCAGCGCAGAAGAAAAAAATTAAAAGAAAAAAAAAATAATATAAAAAAAAACACATCGTGCTAAGAACGAAATGTGCAAACTTTAATAAAAGGAACTGTGCGGCATATGAGGGGCGGGCACAAGCACTGCTTAGGGCCTTAGGCAGGGGTGTGTGGGCATCTGCTGGTGGTGTGTAGTGGCACTTGCAACAAAGCAACACTCAGCGATGCAGCAGCAGCAACAGCAGCAGCTCAGCTCCACACAAATTCATTTTAATGCAACAAAATATGAGCTGAAGGAGCAGCAGGCAGAGGACAAAGAGCAAGGGCAAAGGGTTTTTGAGGCTTGCATATTAAAAGTCAAAAGCTTTTGAGCTGCTCCTACTGCTGCTGTTGCCTGGTTGCATGCAGCACGGAAATATGTGTTGACAGCAATTGCGACATGTGTTGACGTCGGGAAAAGAAAAAAAAACAACAACAACAGGATAACCGCAGAACAAGGCACAGGGGCGGGTGTAAGCAGCATAAAAAGGGTTGGACAAGGGCTTAACAGCAGAAATTACTTAATAATAACATTTCGTAAGCATCCACCTCACCTCCCGCCCCGCTCTTGCATAGTAAATGTATCTAATAATCTGTATGAGAGAGATATAGAATATATTTTTAACTCTGAGAACTTTTAATGAAAGAGCTGGAGGAAATTTCTCAAAATAAAATTGAATTGCAAAAATGCTTAAATCCTTTAAAATTTCTACTTACTCGTCTTTCACTCACTCAATTTGAGGCTCTCTATTTATTGCTATCAATCAACTCTTTAGAGCATTTAGCAAAAAAAAAAAAAAGAGGAGAAAAAAACTAATCCCTGCCGGCTTAAAATCTGTTCTAAGTATTTGAATGTGTATGAGTGTGTGTTCTGGTGTTTGTGTTTTATGTGAGCTATTAATTTTTAAAACAACACATAAAAGGGGAATTAAACGAGAAAAGAAAGTAGCAATAGCAAATTCATAGTTGCTTTTTAGGGAATAAGAAAGGAAACTTCACTTTGCCCAGCCGAGAGGGAAAAACTCCTGAGAAGATATTGGACATCACAGAATGTGGCTCAATGAGTTGTCTTCTTTTGATATTTCACTTATCAATTGGAAATATCCAGACAGAGGCAAGAAGTAGTCTTTAGTCTTTCGTTCGGTATCGGCTCACACCACAGATTTGAATGATAATAGACCATATGCTATGGCAATTTGATTTGCTAATTTACTTTTCTATACATTTTCCTACTAACAATCTCAATTCAAACCCTCAAACTTTGTCATTAAACCCACTATATAGCTACCATACCATTAGATAATCATAGGACTGTCAATTATGAATGGTATTTAAGTAGACTGAAGGTGGATTGTCCCTTACCACAATGATAAGGTGTCTCTTACATCGACGCACACACAATTTTTGAACACTGAAAACATTGAACTTATCTGCTTTCGTCTGCTTTCGGTCATCAACAAGATATCCAAGGTCAACGTAAATCGATGCCAGAAAAAGCTAGACAAACTAGTTTTAGAGGAGTGTTAGGTAGGCTCCTAGCTTTTGTGTTTAGAAATAGGTTCGGACGGTACTCACTTCGTTTGACTTCGGCAATTCGCAAGCAAGCATAAGGTCAGCGGAATTCTCTGTTTCTACGTAGACTTGCAAAGGCAAATTGTGATTGTATTTTGTTCCGATCACTATTTTAGAGATACCATCTTCTGAGTGGCCAAATTCTGCGAGTTTTTCGCTAAGCTCATGCATTTCATTGACATGCAGAAGAGTTTCAGGATATTTTCGCTGTTATCAGTCTAGATATATAAGAGATGACCCTAGTAAATATTCAAAATCTCAGTTGTGTCATGAACTATGTAGTCCCATTTACTTTCCCATCTAAATAGACAGCTTTCCTACCTCTTTGTTTTCCATATTCTGAAACAGAGTACATATATCACTCTCTCACTTTTGTAAACTTAATTGATCTGCTAAGATATACAATGAAAAAGTGAACCATAATCTTAATATGAAATGTTTCACAAACAGATATATAAATATCCAAGAAAGTCTAACAAAACTAACATGAAGATCATGGCCTTAAAATACCACAGGAACAACGAAATTAGATAAAAAGATGCATTAAGATAGTCCAGCTGGCTGTCACGCATACGCTCTTAATTCAGGTTCACCAACCCACATTTTCGACCATCGCCTGAGCCGTAAAACACTTTCTTAGTGATGTCCTATCCCTCATGAACAAACGCGCTCACCTTCTCAACTTCAATTTCATCACGAAGGACCGCCTTATGTCAACATTGCCCATCAATAGCTATCAATTAAGATGATACAAGGAAATAAAACAAGCTACATTAATTCAATTTTCAATACCTCCTAAAAGTGTAGCCAAGGGCAAGGATGATATTTCCATTAGACTTTGCTCTTTGGGAAGAAATCGTTGCAGATTGCACTCCTTGGAGCAAGTTGCTGTGTTAATCGAAAGTCCACAGTTTCAATTTTGTCTCTTTCCAAGAACCCTAAGAAATTTGTCTAAAATACAATTACTTTTGAGGTAAAATTCAATCGATAAGATTATTTGAAATAAAACATTTGGGGTTTCTAATGCCTGCCAAGAATCATAACTAAAACTCATAATGTTTACAAATAGATGTACAACATTTTACATAAATATTTTACTTTACTTGATAGAAAGAACTCCTAAGACTTAAAATCACTCCAATGACTGTGTCAGCTTGCATTTCCATTTCAAAATTTGCAAAACCTTCTAATCATAAACTTATATTATACATTCTAAGGACTTAAATTGAAGGAATCGTCAAGTATTCTTATGCAGTTTTATCAACACTTTTTCCAGCTATCTTATAATTTCCGAGACGCTGAAGTTATCCAATAGTTTTGCTTTCATAGCAAAGCAAATACTCGTATAGTAAATTGTTACGCTTTTTTCCATTCAGATTTATTGTAGTTTCGCGTTTACTTTTTTATTCTTGCTTCGCTTTATTTCTTGGCTCTGCTGCTGAGAATAAATCAAAAATTGCAATGAAAATGTTTCCGCTGGCACACAGATACGAACTCATACACACACACATATATATAGTAACAAGTAACTTGAAACTTATAATTGGTAATTGCACTTGCACGGCGATACGTACTTACTCCCCGGCCCCTGCCCGTGGCCCTGCCACAACCAAACACAAATGGAAGAAGGTTGTCTACTTTGAACTTGTGAATTATGCTGACAGTTTTATGCAATTTTTGACCCGCATAGTTTTTTGTTTCATTTTTTTTAGGTAGATAAAATATATAAGAAAAAGTTTATAGCTATTTTGATGCACTTGATGCAGTTGAAATTTCAACTTGAAAGACAAACGTCAGCTGGGGATTATATTCTATTGCAAATTTTCGCTATGAGAATTTATGTTTAAAATTGTAAAATCGATAAAGATGGCTTCAGATCAACCAAGCCTTCTTGATTATGAATGTTTTTCAAAGGGGAAGCTGGTGTGATAAACTGTTTCCAGAGCAGCCACCTCATCCTATCTCCGGATGCCTTTTGAGATTACTTCACTTGCAGTGTTCGTCTTAACTATTCAACACTTTTCGATGCCGAAAGATCTGTTGCGACCTCCAATGCTTCGACACAAAAGAAGGTCGCAAAATCATTCATCTGTTCAGATTAGTTTTCATTATTTATTGTCACAAACAAATACAATTTAACGATGGCCATTGCTGGATTAATCTCCGCATTTATGAAGATATATAAATTTGTCAATTTGCCCAAACATAAATTTCCCAAATTTCTATTTACAATGCAACCAACAAAACATCCTTTCAATTCAATCAATTAACACTTTAAAGCTTTATGGTCTAAATATTAATTAATAATTTAATAATTACACTCACACGCACTGAATGTGGGTGCAAAACCACATCAATGACAGCTGCCAATATAAATAACATCGGAGCAACAGCACCGCACCAACAATAATAACCATATCAAAAACCAACATCAACAGGAATAACAACAGCAATGTGTGTGACACGTGTACATTTTACAGTTGTCTTTTGATTAAATTATGTTTATTTGGCTTTGTTTTTTCTCTGTCTTTTTGCTAGAATGCACAATTAACATTCATTTGAGTTAATTACGCGCGTAATTAAAGCATATTTGTACAGCTAATTAGTGGCTGCCGTTTGTCAGTTATTTCTATTGCTTTTATCGCATTTACGAAATACATAAATGTGTTTGAGTTCCACCAAAAATTCTCATTCAGAACGAATTGTTTACGATTCCTTAGATCAGTTTCAAGGTAATTCAGTTCCTCAGACACTCTCCTCTTTGATCATCATGCATTCCTTCAAGGCCTAATCACTTGGCATCATCTATCATGTTGATTCCTCATTTATGTATCTATCAGGTGATTCCGCCTCCATTCAAAGACCTAATACCACTCGGAAACGAGTACACGAATTCGGAGTCTGAAATTTATTTTACTTTTCAAAACGAATCGGAAAAGGGAACACAGGCAGGCCTGTCTATATATTTGATGCGATTATCGTAAACTATTTGCAACTTTACGTTTTTTCCTCTCCATTTGGTTCACCTTTTGCCTGAGCTCCGCTACGAATATGAGCCGCTCTTCCTCTCCCACTCTCCCTATCTCTCTCTCTCTCTCTCTCTGCATTTGCTTCCGGTTAGAATTGAGTTCACACCTCGACGACAATTGCAAATTGGCCTGACTAATGCAATTGAGCAACTGTCTAAAAAGTTGTCTATGGCTTCGTAAATTGGCATTCATTTGCATTACGAGTACCGTTAAAGTTATTTGCACACACATGCACATGCACACATACATACCTGAATGGGCATTCATCTGTCGCCTGCTTCTACTTTTGCCTGCAAGAGACATTGCAGCACAGCCAACTGAATGTGTCACAAAACGTGACGGCTGCAGGTCTAAGGGTTAAAGAGTCAGAGGGGCAAGACAACTAGAAAGGCAACTTAGTCGTGCAACAAGCTATATAAAAGGTAAAAGCCAGCCAGCTAGGGTGTAGCCTTAAGTGAGGGAAAGCCAGGCATTTTCTGTATCTTGCTTTTAAGTTTTCCGGCGCCCCCATGCTCTTACCCCGTCATCTTGTACTTATTGGCTTAGTCAAAATGCGATTGCCGTTGACTCAATAAATGTCCATAGTTCGGCTCCATCCTCTGTAATCCCATTGCCCCCCTCACTACCTACCATATTGACTATGATTGAGGGCGGCTTTTATGTTAAGCTTATCAACTGAAGGGGAGGTACTTTACTCACTCTCCGAGATTAACATTGGCGAGCAGCTCTATGAAAATATTAAGGAAATTTATGATTGATATTTGCATATAAAATTGTATTAATTGATAATGTATTTCTCTTATCTATTTTGCAGGTATGTGAAGTTATAAAATGGGAGATATCTTGTGACGTATGTATTACACAGTAGAATTTTTAGTTATTTTTCTTGAGATTGGATTTGTCCTACTGCCTAATTAAAGAACCTGAACAAATGAACACAGGCTATAATATAGTAAGTCTATTGTTAGTTTATAATGAAATCTTTGAATAGTTTTACTTAATGTAGTTGCTAGACGAATGTTGGGATAAAAGGATGTGTTCTGCTTTATATAACTAAGGGTCCTCTACTTAAGTTAGCCTTGTGATAGGTTATGTTACTATGTGATTCTTTAGTTCAGCATCAGCAGGTCCTTCGTGTGCATTGTCTCATCAAAGTTTCTCAATTTAAGTTTATTTTCTTTTTGATCCTGTTAATAAACCTCATAGATTTCGTATTATTCTTAGCAAATCCTTTTCATTGAGGCCCATCTCATGGGGGTGCATTAAATATAAGCACTTCGCCATCTCTGATAGTTTGCCATTTGAATTTGAAAAAGATGTTATCATCTATTTTGGTTGAGAGGGTGCCACCTCTTCACTATCTTCTCCTCAAGGGGGCATAGAAGAGCCTTAGGCGTAGGTTTGCGGTGCTCCTCAAGCCTGTCAAAATGTTTCGTAGCTGTTTAGTTTAATTCATCTCCCACTTGTCTGACACCCAGTTCCTTATGAAAAGCGCTGTTGCTCACATACCACGGAACGCCACAACTTTGGTGGAGTGTCTTTTGAGGAACCTAAGCTGGGTTTTGGAACAGGTTCCCTTATATTGGTAGGATGTATCTAAAGACAGGTGCAATCACCTGCTTTTCTATCATCACTTTGTATTTCAGAGCCAATTCGATCCTCTCGTTTAGAAGCCATCCTATAAGTGAGCTTCTTTTCAAGATGGATTTCAAGGTGGCAGTGCGAGCCTCATATGGTTGAGGCTATGCTTGGTTTCGTGAAGAGTGAATGTATCATTGCAGCAGATTTCTCCGCGCTGATGATTATACCCCACCTTTTGGCCCATGTAGCCAAGGCATCTGCCATTTCTCCACGTTTTTTAAACGTGTATGAAAAGTTTCAGCTCAATCGGTTGGGGATATCTGCCAATATTTGCCATATTCTACCTAAACAGACGCTCTCCACTTTCAAAGTACCTGAACTATCCATCAGATTTCTATATATTTCTACCTCAAATGCTTTGAATCTCTGGTATATAATTCAATTTTGTCAGCAAATTTCTGGGGCGGTTCTTCTATATATATCATATATAGTACGATATATGAACGTCAAATGCAAAACTCTTTCGACATTTTTGGCATAATTTATGAACAGCAATTTGTCGCAGCCGCATATGCAACACACATGCACTCTTGCAACAACAACAATATATTGCGCCAAAAAGTGCGTTCGCGAGAGGTCATAAACAATTGTCCAAACTCGCCGCACACACACACACATGCATGCATTTGTAACTGTGTGTACATTTGACCCCTAAAAGCAGGCAACAAAGAAACCGGCAAACAGAATTGCAGCACTTGAAATTATAAATTACAATGCTTCTGCATGGCCACCGGTTTGTTTGTGGCACACCTAGGCCCCCTCTCACCCGCTACCTTGCAGAGCATACCTGCCAAAGGCAACGCACACACACACACGCACACATTTAAATATATAATAAATTCGCAAACATCATTTTGAAGTGCATTTTAAATCAATCGCAATGCACTGCAGACTGTTGTCCTGGCCACGCCCCGACCGACCGCCCGCCCACCGCAATGCCACGCCTCATTGGTTGGGGGCCTCATAAAACCGAAAGGTAAAGCAAAACCACTTGCTGGTTCGATATTTATGACAAATGTGGCCATGACTGCCACGGCGACGGCAGAAGTGCGTGCTGAAAGTGTGTGTGTGTGTGTGTGGGTGTGTGTGTGTGATGTGCAGGGGCAGCGAGGGTTGGCATAACTGTTCAAGATTAATGGGCCGTCTAAAAATGGCTTTACGTGCGAAAAAATCTATAAAACTGACGACGATGTCGTCGCGCAGCAAACAGACCAACAGACGATTGCTTTAGGGTATGGGCGTGGACACGTGGCGTGGGGAGTGGTTATGGGTAGGGGGTGTGGCTGTTGTTGTTAGTGCTTGCTTGTGTTTGCGCGACGCGTGTTTTTGACACTTTAACTGCGCTGCCACTTTTGAACGTGGCACAAACACACACACACACACACACATAACTCGCTCTTTGTTATTGTTTGTTATTAGTGTTGTTGTTGTTGTTGCCGTTGTTTTTCTTGTTGTTGCTGTTTTTTTTGTTGTTGCTCTTGTTATTCGCGCTTGTTTGGCTGTCATTTATGCGTTTTATTTTTAGTCCCAAAAGGCAGCCATTGTTCCAGGTACAATTGTGGCTCCTCTCACATAACCTGTGCAGGGCGTTGCTCAGCGTTGATAAAACTTCTTCCTGTCCTCAAAAATTAGATAGTTCAAACTAGTTGAAAATGTCTTCAATTTATATAAAATCTATATAATTTTTAAGCTAGAAACCCAATTTTATAGACTTTCCTTGGTTTTTAGAGCTCCTACAGATTCAGCTTAGCTCATTCACACTCTCTCGTATAATATAAAATATGCGTTGCCTTCCATCAAAAAGTCAGCTGAAGAAATAGTAAAAAACTAACTTAGCTCAACTTTTATCATAAAACAAATAGTTCTCACTTCCACACAAACATTTCATTAGGTGCAGCCCCGCCCTCCTTGCATTCCCGTAAAGAAAAACTTGCGCCATCAAATTGTTAGCAAAATAAGAGCTGAAGCTCTTCAAAACAGTTTGTTTTTTTTTTTGTTTACTTTTTTGTTGCCTGCATTTAATAAGCAACATTTTGTGGCAAGCTCACACTTGATTTCGTCATTCGTTTGTTTTTATGATTCAATCATGCATAAACACACTTCTCAAGTGCTTTTGGTTAGGTTCTCCCCCCTCCAAACTAGCCAATTTCATCATCAATATGAGTATCGTTAGCTCAGCATCGGCAGGGGCAGCTGCTGCATTTAACTGCCAGCTGCCTTTGGTTATAAAATTGTAAAATATGCCAAAACAGATTTTTGCATCTTACAATGTAAGCCAAAGTGAAGTTTAAGTTGGCTGTCAAAATTTTACGCCTCGGCGAAAGTTTTCACCAAAAATATAATCTAGTTTCAGGGCTTCTAACTTAATGAGCTTGCCAGCAGTGGAAAATGATTCTTTGATAATAAAGTTGCAGTTGATAAGATGATATGATGTGCCCTGGCTTAGCTATGAGATTGTTTTGAGGTGCGGCTTAGATGTTAGTGAAATGTTGTGGTTAGTAAGAGATGAGGAGATTGATATGGTAAGGGTAAGGGTAAGGGCTGAATAGTTATCTAAATTATGGCTAAATATGGTTAGAAATGGTTTAGAATTTAAAGCTCTAAATAAGATGTTTTGGAAACTTTAAATCTTAAAGAAATAGTTTAGTGAAATGCAGTGGGAAATTGTTGTAAATTTTAAATTAAAGTAAAAGTTACATTTTACATTTGTAGGGTATAAATTTTAGGAAAACAAAATTTGAAATATTTGTACTATACTTTATATACAATTTTCACATATAATATTTTCTTGCTTTTCATTTCTAAATATAAAAAATATATTAAATATTTATTTCAAAATTTTATTTTATGTGAATTTATATTATTGTTGAACTATTTCAATTTAACATAAGTTAGTTCAACAACAGTAATTTTCCATAACTATTTTAACTATAAATTTAAAACTTTTATATATTTTGCTATAAAAATGCAACCCAAATTATTTCAATGGCAAAAACTCTCCAAATAAATTTGCAATAATTAACTTTCGTTAAAAGCTTTTGCCAACTCGAAAATATGGCACATTTTATTGCAACTCTGACGCTCGCATGCAAAGCTCACCCGTCGTATACTTGTTCTAAACACATTACATATACGTATTATATTTTCTATTATGTCAGCTTTTGCAACTTATATTTCGCCAGCATCTTATACCAGCAAGCTTTTCGAACTGAGTTTTTTGGCACACAGTTTCGAACTTCTATTTGAAGCTTTATCAGGAGCTTACGATTGCGTTCTGATACATTAAAGCTCAAAAGTATACGAACAAGCGACAGATGATATAAAAACTAACTATAAATAATTCTATCTTATACATCAAATTGTATAAGTTGGAATCTTTAGAAGCAGCATTAATTTATAAGGCATTATTAGTTCATTTCTTATGTTTTAATAAATTAAAAAAATATATTAAAATATTTTCTTAAATTCAAACATGAAATTAAAAATTTCTTTATATATCAAATATATCTTGTAGCTATATAACTATATATAAATATATAGAATATAGATATTTATAGTGCCTTTGTCTTATATTAGCTTTTAGCTTCCACAAAAGAGCTTAAAAATGGGATATATCTGTATAAAAGCTGGGACATATCTCTATAGCAATTTGTTTTCTGTCTTTTACAAGGTTTTCCCAAATACAACCAAATATCTTGATACCTTTATTTTATTTCCCAGCAAACTTGGTTGCCATACAAACTATAGCCGTATAACAGTATAACAGCTCAACCATATTTCCTCTGCTCTTTAAATATTTCTTAAGAGTATTCTAATGCCAGCGCTTCCTTAACATAGTTTTGTAAATCCTTTGGCTTCTTTTGTTGATGCTGAGCAATGCTTGAGCAATTACTTGAGCTACTTCATTTTATTGTATAATTCGTATGGAAGCCGCTTTTATATCAAGCAGCTGAAAGAGTCCCTTATTTTTTTATCCCCTCTCTTATTTTTGCATTTTCTTTATGTTTTCCCATTTCTTATCCCAGAAGTTCATTGTCTTTGTTTTGCTTAACTTTTTTGAAGGTCGCCCCTCCTCAGTGGGGAAAAAAAAAACTCATTAGCGTAAATTATGAACAGTTTAAAAAGCAATTAGTCTGCAGGGGAAGTGCAAAAACAAGAACAATGAAACATAGAAGACACAGAGAGTCTGGCAAGGCGACAACAGAAGAACTAACAACAACATCAGTTGGAAAAACGGTTTGGCTTTAATGAGCTTGAAGTCAGTTAGGTTAAAGTGGATGCCAAGCAACACGTTTGCCAGCAAACAAACAAACAAACAAATAAACACACAGAAACGAGCAAACAGTCAAGCAAATAAATATAGTCAAGCCAAGCCAAGCCAAACACATTTGTCAATCAATTTTCAATTTGGCATTTGAGCCTTTGAGCTTTAAGCACGTAAATTTGTTTGCTTTTCCATGGCAATCAGTACTGCAAAACAGAGTCAGAGTCAGAATCAGAATCAGAATCGAAATCACAATCAAATCACATCAACAAAAGCACCCAAATAAGGAAAAAAAAGCAGCATACACACCTGCAACACAACACAACACAACACACAAAGCAAAGCATGGGATATATATGACGTGTATGTGTGTGTGGGCGAATCCTTTGCTGTAATGCACTCAATAGAATTTTCAGTTATTTTGTGTATGGATTACAATCCACTGTCACTGTCACTGTTGCTGTTGCTGTTGCTGTTGTTGTTGTTGTTCCTATGTTGCATGATCCAAAGCAACAAATCAGCGAAACACCTGTTATTTTTTATGCAAAAATACGGAAATTCGGCATGCACAGGTGCGCTGCTATACCAATTTTCGTAGCCTACTTTTGAGAGCTCAGAGAAGACCAAATAAGCTTGATGTGTCCACGAATAAACAAGAGCATATTGAAGTATTTGATTCAATTTTATGGATGAAAGATATAGGATAGAGATGAAAATGCATGAAAATTATGAGGAAAATAAGGAGAAATTTATTGGACAGTTAAAGACGCCTCTAAGTGATTTATGATTAAGCAAAGGTTACAAAGGGTCATTGAATCTAGGCAATGCATAGAGAAATATATAACCATAATTGGTTTTTGAAGTCGCTTAGACTTGGAAACCCACCTCTGAGTAATACTTTACGCCAACCATTATATCATTAATGTAAGTTAAGGAGTCCATTGAACGTCTGTCTGCCAACCGCCCTTGGACAAGATGACAAAGAAAAGTTTGGAAATGAAATTTCAACAAATTTTAAATCAGGCTAAATCAACTTAGTGTATCTTCTTTGTGATTTGAAGCCTCGACACGATTGCAGAAAGCTCAAGGTAATAGCTCACAACAGAGTCCAATATAGGCGAAAAGTGGTCGGTTTTTCATGCCTATAAGAGTAGTTCTAGAAACCCACAGATGAAGACGAAAACGATGTACCCAATACCACAGAGATATCCACAGAGAAACTTCTGTATATGTGGAGCTATGCCGCTTATAAGCTAGTCTAATATATGAATCAAATTTGCCAACCAGCTTCAAATATGACAGAAACTGGCCTTGTATCTATAACAAGTAGAGTCATTGATATAAGGAAGCTTATCCATGTTACAAAGGACTGCAATCCATAGCACCTGATTAATTACCCGACTTACCTATTCTACTATATTAATAATGCCTTGAACAGTCTAGAGTTAAGTATAAAAGTTTCAAGCGTGGCTCTATGGTTAGTTGCTCTCTTAGTCCAACCAGGAGGTCATATTTTCTGCAATCGACAGTAAAAGTAAGACAGTAAATCCAAAAGTTCAGTTTGTCCTGAAATTTGTTCATCTCATTCCTGTTTACTGTGTGTTCTTTATGTAATCGTCCTTGTCTCATTGCAATAAAGCTTCTCAAGAAATTCAGTTCTCTGAAAGCAGAAGGTTTTTGGTCGTTTGATCTCATTCTCATAACTGCTTACTCTCACTTTCAGAACCATTTTTGGTTTCTAATTTCAAGTAGAACCCCTTTGTTCTAATTTCTTCTTTGTCCAAGCAAATCCATAGTAATATATATACTTATAGCATTCATTCGCCAAAAGATTGGTCTCTTCAATCCTCAAACGGCCACTGCATAAATCATTCGACTGTAAAGGCTTTCCTAAAGTCAGTCGTGCGTGGACAAGCGAGCGCGTTATGTTCATAAAATCATAATTTTTAATTATGAATTTATATTCGCTCGCATTTGCATTTAAAATCATTTGCATTTATGCATGCCTGTACATTTGTAATGCGATTCTTGTGCTTCAATTTCAATTTCAATTAGAAAATAGCCAGCCCCCTTTCGACTGGCTGCTGGCAGGGGGCAGTGGGTGTGCTTGCAGTGCTTGCAGTAAGTGCTGCCTCACCCACCCCTACCAATACCAAATGCAATATGCATTTGCACCTACTTCATTCAAGTCGCCTTGACGCTGCTGCTCCAATTGATGGCATTTCCTTAATGCGGGAAAAGGAAATTACAAATATTAATTACATTTTATACATTTTATGCAATATATTATTGTGCGGCATTAGGAAATTGCTTGATTTATGCGTTTGTATTTGTATTTGTATTTTGAGCATTGTGGCTTGGGGAAAATAATAACCGTTTGCTTACCCCTCTCCCTCTCAAGGGATGCCCTCTTCTTATAAATAAATAAGTTATTGCTTATGACGAAGACAGACTCAAACCGCTAAACTCCTTCTTTTTTGAGCGCTTTCATTTGTTTCTGTTGCCATTTCCAACTATAAATCATATGCGGTTTTTGTTGTCTTTGTCTGTCAAGAAATTCCCCAGTGATTTGCACAAATGTTGCCCACATTCCAGAGCCCATGAAATTCTACAGTGTGTGAGAGTCTTTTGTAAATATAAATTGAAATGTCTGCAAATTCATAGGAATTTGTTCAGACTTTTTTCTGATTTAGGTATATAATTAGTACAAGAAATTATGTGTAAAAGTTTAACTCGCATCTGCTTATGAATTTCTAACAAGATTGAAATGTGTAATTGAATTATGGTCGATGAAATTTAAGTCATTTGAAATGAAATCAACTGTCAGAGTAATATAAGTGTAGCCTGATAAATCAAATGGGAAACTTATTTTGGCAAATGAGACATTCAGTTCTCTAAATAATCTCCTATGAATGACCTAGATAAACTTAGTTCAAAGTTTTTCCTAATAATAGGCTTGCTCAGGGATCGCAAAATAGGGGTTTGCTTCATTGATGACCTCGTCATTTGATCCAAATCTCTTACCTTCTTAGAATTTCCTTAGTTTTAGATATATGAAGTAGCCATAGGGGTGACAATATGGTTGAGGTAGCAGTTCGTGGCCCAATTCATATGATAATGACCAGGTGACCATAGAGTCGCTTAAGATCAAGTGTGACTTATGACCCTTGTAATTGATATTTCACTATCAATCGTCACTAAGGTGCTGACTCATATCGATTCTTGCTTTTATCAAGCTATTTCTAAGCATAGAAGCTTATAGTCATTTATATGAGACACATTATTGTTGGTAGAAGTTTTGTAAAAGTCCAAAAATCATACTTGAATTAGATAAACGATTTGCACTTATGGGTTGATGTCTTCTAAGCACGACTTTGGATGGAATCTAAATCTATAATTTATCATAATTTATCTATAATTTGTCGAATTGTCCCCAATGCGATGCTACTTACTTGGGATTACAAGACAGACTTCTCATATTCCACATGAAGTTTGTCAGCCAACTCGACAATTCCACACTCACATTCCCTCTATACATAAATTTAGTGTCTCTGACTTACATATTTGCAATTACATTCCAAATATCTATCTACTTCTTACATCAACAAGAAAAAATCAAATAAAAACCACTCTGCTGCAACCACATAGAACTTTGTCAACTTAACATTTTATGAAGTGTTCCACAACTTTTTGCACAGGTAAATTCTCCTCGGTCACACTCATCATCATCGCATACTACATATGTTGAGTGTCAACTCGAGTCAAGTCAACTTTAAACAATTTTAATTAGTTTGCCAAAGCGCATAGCTGCTTTTCCGGCCTTTTCCTCACAATTGCATAATGACTTAATTAAAGTTTTTCCGCACACAGATAATTAATGCAAAATCTTTAACACGCCCTAACAATTCCAAGTTTGTCGGCGCATAATAATCAACTCAAACTTCTTGGCGAAAACTAGAAACGCAGAAAAAATGAAAATGAAAACTTTGCAGTTATTATCTGTGAAGGCGCAAAACCAAGTACAACGCATGGATTTTTGACTTGGCAGTGCAGCTTAATGAGCATTGAGAGATTTACAGGCAAAAAGACAGTATAAAAACCCACTCAGGCCTAAGTTTTTCCACCAAACCGTAAGCGGTCTTTAGATGGCGTGAAATTTTCTCAACTTTGGCCAACTTTTTGCCGCCATCAGCTCAGCTTGCTCTGCGTTCAATTAGAAACCTGCACAAAAATGAATGAAAAAGGTAGCCAGACGACAGCAGCGGCTTGGGCTGTCTGTGTGTGTGCGGTTCTACATTTCATGTGATAATGAAATTTTCTTACATTTCTGCCTTTTCCCATTTTCTTTTATTTTGGTTTGGTTTTTTTTTTTGTGTGTGTCCTTGTGTGTTTGACAAAGGTCAAGGTGTGACAGCTGGCTTAAGTCTAATAAAGTTTGTCACAGATTGCGATATTAACACTTATTGGTTCAATGGTTATTAAAGGACCCTTGTTGCACTTGACACAAGCATTTGGCCAACTGTCTGGCCGTTGCTTATAAACTTTCGCCACATGTGATAATTGCCAAGTTATTTGCAAGAACTTTTGCCCAGGCGCCTCTGCAGCTCTCAACTAATTGTGAAGAATTTTTCAATTTCCTAGAAAAGTTCAAAGGGGTTCATAAGGATAGATGGCCAGCACAAAGCAGAACTGATGAATGATGTAAAGTCGTGGCTGTCATTCATCAGCATTCAGCTGTCGGAGATGTGGTATATGGAAACGGAAACGCGCTTTTTGCGGTCAGTTACAGTTAGGCACATAAATACATATACTGCGTGGGGAAAAGCAAAGGCTTAGGATAGCTTTAGATACTCTAAAAGAAATTCTAAAAATAAATAACATTTTTGGGAACATTTTTATTAAATTTATGAAATATTTAAATGAGGCATCTTCTGGCTTTACAGTGGAAGAGACTAATTTGAACAGAGATCAACATATTCGCTTCTTGATTCAGTTAAGCAAATTCAACTTGCCTTGCCTGGGTTCTCTTTCTATAAATTCTCTAGACAGCTCTTATAATGGTACCGTCCACTTGTCCAATGGATCAGTGTCATCCTGTTTCCATAACCCTTCTCTTGATCGATATTAGTATACCGTAACAATTTCACTTTGATCAGTATGATCAAAAATGCAAACAGGCAAATCAAAAGCAAGGCCTTCTTGTTCTAGAATTTTATTAACATTTCTCATTTTATCCTTTTGGGATGCATAAATAGTAATACCCACATTCATATAAAGTAGTTTGACTTCTCTGCTGTTCGATGAAAAATGACACAATTGCAAAGACAAAGACAGAGAGAGAGAGAGACAGAGGGGGAGAGAAATAGAGTGCAAAATAGATGCATATAGATTTTCAGCACGCACTCGTAATCTAAAATAATGGCTCTGGTAAAGTGTCTGCCATTACACACCACCCCCGCATCCCCCCCCACTACTCCTCCCCGTTGCCATCTATCTATTTATCACATTGCAATGCAATTTTTGTACAACATTTTGTGTGGCTTTTGTTTTGTTTGCGCAGCAATTGAAACTTGATCTGTCGACATGTTTGGTTTACATAACCTTGCCCAGACACACACACACACACACACACACACACACACACACACACACACAGAGTCAGAGTAAGAGAAAGAGAGAGGGAGAAAAATCAGCCCCATAGTTAATTTCAATTACTTCAGCCACCAACTTTTGTTGTGGTAATTGCTATAGATGTTGTTGCTGCTATTGTTGTTGTTGCTGTTGTTATTGTTGTTGCTATTGTTGCTGTTGTTGTATTGATGTATTGTTTTTCAAATGTAATCTAATTAAGGCTGTTCTAACATGGCGGCCTACAAATGCTGTTGAATATTTGTTTTTTGGGCGGCCCAAACCCAAAATGTGTTGCTAATCGATGGATTGTTGGTGTTGTTGGGCAACGAAGGGTGGGGGGTAGGTAGTGTTCGTATGTGTTTCGATACAAATTGAAATTTCTGAAGTACAATTTTCATTGTGGCTTTTCACAGCATTTGCTGAGTTGGATCTAGGTTAAGGTTTAGCACATTTTTTTCATTTTTCATTTCGCATTGATGCTGCCAGGATGGGGGCGGGCAGGCATGTAAAAGCTTAGACAAAACTAGGATGCTAAAAGTGTTAATTAGTGTGATAATTCTTATTAAATTTGATCTAACCATAAGATGACGTTAATCCCAATATATATTTTGGTATAAATCCTATTAATTTTTAAATAATTTTAAAAGCAAAAAATTTTACAAAATCCCAAAGAAATCTTGAAGATAATTTTAACTAATTAATTTTTTTCCTTCATCAAATGTGTGGCTTTTATTGCTTTTATTTATACTTAAAAACAAATTTGAGCAATCTACAAAATACATTTTGAGCAAACACTGATGTTGCTGTTGTTGCTATTGTCGTTTCCCCTATCATTTTCCTTCATTTCAAACAATCTAAGCTCATTTTCTTCACAAAATTCAATTTCCCCCAGACAAAAAAAAAACCAGCAACAACAATTTCATTCATTTCAGGTTTTCTAATTTGCAATGCCAATCATTTAAGCAGCCGCATTTCCCGCCAGTCTCAGTCTCAGAATCAGCCTCAGCCTCAACCGGAATATTCATTCATTCATTTCATGCCCCAGATTGCGCTGCTCAGCAAGTTTTGCGACTGCTGTATAGTTTTCCAATTAAGCTCAAAAAAATGGAAATAAAAAATTAAACCGAAAAGGGATAGAAAGACAAACACGGACAAACTCAACTCGGTTTGTCTGAGCAATATTCGCTGCCAGCTGTCATCTTCGTTTATGGCAACAACAAGAACAATAAGTTCTATGACAGAGCAAATGTAAGAGGGCAGCCAAAAACTGGACTCGTCTCGAGGCTTAACCCATTAACGCAGCCGTGATGTTTTTTAGCTCTACTTTGGTATATCTGCAAAGAAATTGCAGTGAAATATATTCTCACTATTTTTTTTTTTAAATACCGTCACTAATGGGTTAAGCTATGCATGGCTGCTAGTTCATTTGCACTTTTCTGTTGCATTCATTTTCGTCTCATTTTCAGCGGAAATGTCGCATACGCCATGTTGCCAAACAAAGTGAGACAAGGAGAGCGAGAAAGAGACATTAGAATTTTGTATAAAAACTGCAACTTTGACAATTTTCTTTTTCTTTTTGTTGTACGCCAAGTGGCAGTCCGTTTTTCCTGAGCACATTTCTTCGTCTTCAGCTTCTGCTTCGTATTCTTCTTGTTGCATCGCCAACTTGTCGCCGGATGCGAATTTATGCGTATTCAGCTTTTGGGAAAAGGGAAAAAAATGTGTGCAGAAGATGTCTTGCAATTGCTTTTTGCTCGTCGTGTTACATTTTCTTATTGCATTCTGCTTTGGCTGCTGTTTTCCGCTGATTTGTGTCCGCCTTTTGCTGCAAATTAATTGCACAGACAGCCGCGCAGACGGAGAAATGGAAAAAACTAACTAAATGCTTCAACTGAAATCGCTGGCAAATGCAGACAGTGAGAAATTTCAAATGGCTTGTAAATTATAGTCCGTGTTGCTGTTGCTGTTGCTCGATGCTCGATGCTGTTTGTGTTGCTTAATTGAAAATTAAGAAATTATTTTCAAGTGTGTAAAAACTTTTCAAGCTTCCTGTTTTTTCAATTTGCGATACGTGAGTGGAAAATGGCAAATTTAAAAGAGAAATAATTGCTTGAAGATATGTTAAGATTTGGGAATTTTTAAATAGGATAAAGTGGAACAGAATATTTAGTTTTTAAAGTGTAAAAAATATTTAATAATAATAATATCTTTCCTTGAATTTCTAATAAATTTTACAGCAGTAAACATTTTACCCTTCTCTCTTTCAATTAGCTTTCAGACAAGTTGTCTCAATATTAAACAAACTGGAAATCGATAAAACTTATACAAAACGCAAAACCTGAATCAAAACAATCATATAAAACTATCTGAGCACAACCGAATAAAGGCCATAAAAAATGTAGAAAAACAAGCACAAAAATGCCATAAAAATAGCTAACAAAAGTTCTTTGACTGCAATCATTTTATTGCCCAAAGGAAGAAGAGTTAGGGGAAGTTCTTTTAAGAAGTTGTTATGCCTGATTTTCGATGGGAATTCAATTGCAGTTTGAGTAGCTTTGAGAGCTTTTGGCATGTGACATTCTAAATATTTTTTATATGGGGGTTTGTTTTTAATGAAATATCTTAAAAAATTAAATCTTTCTAAATGAATTAGGGTCATTATACTCGTGCTCTAGATAGAGCAAAAGAGTAGATTGTGTTCTGGCAAATGTATGTTATAGGCGAAAGCAAGAGAACCCATAAAATATATATTCTTGATCAGCGTGAACAGACGAGTCGATCTAGCCGTGCCTGTCCGTATGACCAACTAGTTCTCGGAGACTAAATGAGCTAGAGTCTCCTAGTGTTTCGTCAGATCAACTTTTTCCCTTCCAGCTCCCGCAGATTGATAAAATCTTATATATGTTGCACAATTTTTGACACATTTTCAAACTTATATATGTATAAACGCATCATTTGCTAGATCAGATAATTGCGATCAGATAATGTTTGAAGAAACATCGTAAAGGAAACATTTTGTAGGAGAGCACATCAGCTAAACATAGAAAATCACAAAGTATTGCATACTTTTGAGTATGTCAAATATTATATAATACTAAGCCAGAGTATCTTAAAGCAGGAATATCGACTTTAGCGCTCCGACTTGTTTTTATGTATAAACTCTTATTTTATTATAATTTGCAAACGCGATTGAAATCAAATTTTGAGCAGAAAGTCTGCTCACGCATTAATTTAACCTTTGCAAAAGTTGAATATGTCCTGTGGAAAATGTTTGCGTAAATGGAGGAGAACAGCGGGAATGCAATAAAAAAAAGTTGAAAATAAATAAATAAAGTTTTTTATATCATTGTCCTCTTTGTCTGCCTGTGTTTAAAGTTGAATATAAATGACGCATACGAACTGTGGAATCAAATTAAAACTTGACCACGTGTGAGATATAGATTTTTTGAAATTGTTTAAGCAACAAATTTGATGCTTAACGAAGTCTTTGAAAAAAAAGACAATTTCTCAATTGGCAAAATTTTGCAGTTTTTAAACAAAATTTCAAGAAATTAACTTCTAACTGGAACTCGTTTTGCGCAAGGTTTGAACGCTTCATAAAAGCTTCTTATGATAAATACAAAAACAAATCTAGAATGTTATATAATAATTCATTAACTTAAGCCCACACATTGTTCTTCGTCCTTGACGAATTTCAATTCAAGTTTTCCTTTTTATATTTTACGTGTTAAAAGTTTTCATTTCTGCTAAATTTCATTTTCTTTTACAATTTATTCAAGCATCTTCTTCAATTCTTACCCCACCAGAACTAGCTTCAGCATTGCTTACATTTCTTTACAACAACAATGACAACTATTATGAAAGATTATTATTATTCTGCTGATGATGTTGGTTCAAGACTCATTGTCCTTGTTCGACCGGTGCCAAGAGTCCAATTATGGCTGAATATTCTTCCATCTACATTTTACAGCTTTCGCCTCACATCATTTTCATCTGCTCCATCAACAACTTTTACTCTAGCTTTTGTCTTCTTTTCCATTGTGTTTTTAGGCCACCTGAAACACTATTGCATAATTCACACTCAAGGTTTCTATCAACAATATGGTCAACCAAAAGGCGGTTATACCAAACTAGACTTAATCTTTTAAAGAAATTAGTTACAAAATTGTAAGGCAAACACACAGAGATTAACGAAAGCAAGGAAGCCATAGAGACACACTGGCCAGTTACGTGTATATTTTATTGAACTGAACTCTGATTTTGCTATACTGCTTTTCCGTTCGGCCCCCCGCCCCTTAAATTTTGTGGGTGTACACTGATTGGCTGAAGAAGAAGAAGAAGAAGAAGAGAGTGTAGAGATAGCCAGGTCAGCTTTTGCCAAAACACGCAAACCGAAAGTCAAGTCAAGTAAAGTCAAGCTGTGTTGGCCTAGGCTCAGGCTAAGGATTGCTTTCTTTATTCCTGCACTATCAGCACAAATATAAAAAAAAAAAACAAAAAAACAAACACATGAAATAAGCCAAAAAACAGACAACAAGGCTAACAACACAACTCAGCCATATTGAGTGGAAAGCTGTTCAAACAAAATGAACTAAAACTGAACACGTAAGGTAAATAGATTGAGGTTGAGTCTAGGACACAGGTAAATTTAATAATCCAAGAGAAGGAGAGAGCAAGGGAGAGAGGAGTACATAGAGAAAGGCCAAGGCAAGTACAAGAAATTGATGCCTAGAGATATTTTGAGGTCCAGCCAAGCAGGAGGGTCTTCATAGTGTATGGTCTCAGAGTAGTTCACGAAGATGGAGAACTTTTTAAAACCAAAAATAAACGAAATTGTATGAAATTCAAAAGCTCTTGTAGTTTTCTAAATTCTTCTTAGACTGCAATTTATGCAATAATATATATAAATATAATACCAAAAAACAAGAATTCATTTTTTTTAGATTTTCTGAAATATTCTGAAATATTATTGATAGTTGTAAAATTTGTAGGATTTAGATACTCGTCTTTGCTCTCATCTAAGTTGTAATTACTGAAATATAATTCCAGCGTCATTGCAGTGCATCTGCTATTCGACTTTATAGCAACTCTTTGTTTTTGAAGTAGATTTCCTCTTCAAATTTCTCTTCTCTTTTTGCTAAACATTTTACAACTTAACTTTTTGGTAACTCCGATCACAAAGCCGGCCAACAAGTGCAACTACAACTAACTGCAATTAATCAGACAGCACGTGCCATGCTCTAGCACCCTCCTATCATTCCGCATTCCCCGCCTCCCCCTTCTTCACCCTGCCTGCCAACAGGCACACAAATTATGGGCCAGCAACAGTCAGGGAAAATTCAGCGATAAAAAACGCGTTTGGCATTCGCAACGTGTTGCCGTTGCCGCTACTATTTTCTTTCAACCTCGCTTTTATTTTTTGTGCTCTTATTTCAACGATTTTCGTTTTTTTTTTATTTTATTTTAAATGTCCGGAGTTTTTGCTCGCCCGTTGATGATGGACAATGAGGCTGCGGCCAGATTTTTTTCTTGTTATGAAATGTCAGCAGATTGTGAAAACAAACAAAGAACAAAAATTGACAGCCAAATGGAAATTGCGTATCACACTTGTGACACTTTTTCAAAGTAATTAAGTAAGAAAAATTACAAAAAAATATATATATATCTGCTGATTTCATTTCGATTATAATTGGTTGCTGAACGAAGCGTTCACTGTACGTTATCTTAGATGCATTTTTTCGAAATGAGTTAAAAAATTAATATTGAATCCATAAATGTAACGATCAAGCCTGGCTAGCTTCAGAGTTCTTCAGAATGAACGAAGTTAAGTTTTATATTTAATTGAGCCTTATAAGATATATAATAAGGACCATATAATACGTGGTTAAGACTAGCTATTGTAAGATCAATTCTAAAACTAAAACTACAAGTTTTTTGGTATGCTTGCAACGGACAGACTAAGGTCATTTCTTAGACCTCTTTTGGGGCCTTAAGGGAGCAGATTCAGCCTGCATATAAAAATTATTTTGAATTATTTTGAATTTTAATTTTCATTTATTAAATTTTTTACAAAATTCTAGTCTGTTCTTTATGAATTGTTTCTCGTTGTTGTTTTCCATTTCTGTGAATTTCTTGTATTTGACATTTGACTGACTGCAAAAAGTGAGAAGAAAAAAAAAAGAAACACCAAAACAATTTTCTTCTAAATATTTTTTAATTGAAATAAGAAATACGCCTTTGTGAAAGTAATTGCTTAATATTTGCTTTGCCAACCATTTGTGGCTTACGCAATCTTTTGTCCAAAAAGGGCAACAAAAATAACAATAACAAAGGCGAGCCAGCAGGTAAAATGTAACAGAAATCATAACAAAGGCGGATTCAAAAAGTATGCTTTTGTAATCAGCTTAAGCCAAAAGCTTGCAGTTATTTTTTGTCTTTTTTCTTCCTTCTTTTTCTTTTTTTTTTGGGTATTTTGTTGTTATGTCATCAAGCTGGTGGGACGACGGCTGTTGTGTGTTTTCTATAATCTGCTCACAGCGATATCAAGATGTGTGTATATAAAAAGTTTTTTAGTGTTGATATATATGTGTGGGTGTGTTTTCTGCTTGCAGAGAGTTTTATGGCTCAAAGGCAAAGACAGAGATAGCTGTGACTTGCTTTTAGTTGCACTTCCAATTTAACATTTAATTAACTTTAATTAGCTTAAATTACAAAGCTGGAAATGTTGCCAGTGCTATGCTCTGCTCTGCTCTGCTCTGCTCTGCTCATTTACGCCACCCGAAATGGACAGACCAACTTCACACACACACACACCCACAGAAGCAAAGAGCTAACTTTTCAACTGTGTACGTGTACGTGTTAAGCCAACCTGATCCTAAGCAACGTCATAGCAACACAACATGGCAATGTGAGCAAAGCAAAGAAAAAATACAGAAATAACATAAAATATTGTAAAACAGCGTTCTCTCAGTTGCATTTTAATTACATTTGCATAAGATGCAGCTTATCTGGCCCACGACCAGGCGATGCCTGGCAGCTGAAAAGCCAGCAAGGACCTCTCAATATTTTTTTGCATATTTTAATCTTGTGCAACTACAGTTGAAAGTGTTAAAGTTCACTGAAGCACAAGAATTTTAAATAGATAAAAAACATAGATTCAAGCTGTGCTAGAAAATGAAATGGAATACCTAAAGTAGAGCTAATAGTTGGAATATGAAAGAAGAAAATGTATGGAATGGTTTTTAGTCATTTGAAATATTAGAAAATTTATCAGTTCAAGGCTGGAAGGTATAGATATATGTCAAAATTTGCACTTTCTAGTTTATATTTTTGATAATTTATAAGTGAAATTTTAATATTAAATATCTACCAATATATGAAGTGGATTCTTCTAATTTGCGAATTCAAGCGAAGTGATATAAAATACTAAAATTTGATTATAATAAAGCTAGGCATATTATGGAGAAACAAACCAGTTGAGCTGAGATATATGCTATGTTCAACTAATTCAACCTTATAGAAAGAAACCTAACTTAAGCAGGTTTACCTTACTTAAATGTATATAGTCCTTCCTTGAATATGTACCACTATTAGATATCTACTAAATTTGTGAACTGAAGATGCATTGATAACTCATTGAAGCAGTTGGCATGATCTTTCCTTCTATATATTCTTTTCTTCCAACCAATTGATCTAGAGGCATCAGATCGACTCAAAAAGTTGCTTACTTGTTGAGAACTGATTTAACTGAGATGTTAGAAAGTCAAGTCGAGTCAATTGATTATACACGGTTATCAGAATCTGATGTTGAAAAGTAAATATATATCGAGATAACATTTAAGAAAGGATATACTATCTGTACTACAAAAAAGTAGCTCTCCATCAGGATAGAAATGGATTGAAGATAATTCATAAATTTTCCTTGATCCCGCCTCGGTGACCTGGAACCCACTGACATTGTCGCGCTTAGTGTATCAAGGGGTTCCCTGCCTGCCAGAACATTTCTGGAATTGACGGTGGATGATTGCATAGATCTTATCGCTGCTTGGCTGTCTACGAAGATATTTATATTGTGTTCGCCATGGTTCGTCAGGGGTGCGACTTCTGCAACTTTCCTTTTGGTGC
Source organism: Hirtodrosophila duncani (assembly GCA_037043425.1). Taxonomy (NCBI): domain Eukaryota; kingdom Metazoa; phylum Arthropoda; class Insecta; order Diptera; family Drosophilidae; genus Hirtodrosophila; species Hirtodrosophila duncani. The sequence continues at coordinate 12,173,576 of JBAMBM010000057.1, read as the reverse complement.
AGACCTCCGCCTGGAATATACTGCAGTGATCAGGCAATTTGTATGACAGCCTAATCTGAGGATCTGTACTGTAGACAGACGTACTGTGAATAAATTGAGATGCTGGTCCTGTTGCATTGCAGCTTTCCAGTCATCTTGAGCCATGTGTATTGTTGATTTGGTGTTGGAAAATTAGAGTGAAGTTTTTTAACAAAATTTCCACATTTTCAAATAAAAAGAATATATTGAAATTTATTTTTATCGACCTGTAATATTCTAAATATTTAGGCTAGCGGGCTCAAGGTCGCGAACGTTGAACTATTAAACAAATTTCTTAACAAATAGTCCCATATTTTCCTTATATTTTTATGAATTTCTTGCCTGCTAACAAAAACCATTTTCTTATCTTTTTCAGGTAAATAAATAAAGCCCAAAATTGATCTACAAGTTCTTAATTTTTACGACTTGACTGGAAAACAGGTTTGCTTTTCTTTTTCTCGCATGTAAAGTTTTTGCAAAAATATTTCTTTGGCATCGCGAGAAACTTTAATTACTTTCTTGCCAAAAACTTTTAAGCAGTTAACTTTTTGCCATGCAAAAGAGCCAACGGAAATGTAAGCAGCTTACCAAAACAAAATAATACAAAAACAACAAAATGCCAACTATAAGAAGACATAACCTTTGCGTCAATACAAAAAGAAGGAAAAACAAACACACACAGAAAATGGTATAATAAAAAAGGGAAAACTGAATATGCATTGGCTTAAAAATTCATGTGCTACAACACACCGAAGATAGCCAGAAGATTTGTAGACTGGTTCAAAAAAGGAGACCGAAACTAAACAACAAATATTGCACATACGTCAGGTTGTACAACATAAAGTGGAAAATATACAGCTGCGTGTGTGTTGTTTCTTTTTTTTTGCCATTTTTGTGCGGTCTTTTGTATGCGAGTGGGCGTGGCTTTTATGCAAAAAATGCCCAACGCTGGCAAAGTCAAAAAACTGGACACTTTAATTTTGTCCGCAAACAACTCGCAGCGAGAAAACTACTATTTACAGACACTGTGTATATATAGACCGCAGTGAATACATGTTGGGTATTTGTTTCGCACTGCGCTTAGTTGTTGTTGTCAATGGAAAATCTAACCAGGTCTACACAATGCCCCAAACATATATATATATATATCTTTCGATTTACATTTCCGAAGCTGCTGCTGTTCCGCAAAATGTCAAAAACCGAAAAATTCTTATAAATATATTTGTTGCACAGCCAACTAACATTTGAACTTGTTTCCCTTACCGCATCATGGCATTGTTTCATTTATAGAAATAATTTCACAACTGAAATGAAATACAAAATCCATAGATAAGCGTACTTTCTCTCTCTCTATTTTTTGGTTGGGTTCCGCTTTGCCATTTATGAAATGGAAATAAACTCGTGTGTCTGTGTGTCTGTGTAGGTGTGTGTGCTGCAGTTGCCATAGACAATTGTTATTGGTTTGGCAGCAGCATTTTCATATCACACTACAATAGAAGTATGAGTTTGAATTGCATATTCCACCTCAGCACACTTTATAGGCATATTTTTGCATTGATTGCATTTTCGAATTGGTTTTCCAGAGTTTGTCCAATATCAGTTAGTTGTAAATGCCGACAGGTTTTTACTTTAGTTTATATTCGTAGGCAATTGATGTAGAGGCCGAGGTTTGTTTGTTGGAAAAATTATCCTATAAAATATTTAGTAATTAAAGATGATAGGGATCAGATGTGTGAACTCAAACAAAGTTTGGATAAAATTGTTGTATCTAACAATATAGTTAGCTAATTCATATAAAGATTCCAAGTTCAGACCTTGGACTCAAATTCCAATAACACTTAGTTGCTTGAACTCAATAATAAAATAACAAATTTCATGCTTAGGTGTCCTCGTAAAGCATTAAACCCTAGCAGAGAATATCAGCTTTTTGCAATAAACCATATTTATAGTTGACATTGAAGATAGATAGGAAATCCAGCAATGAATTTGCGGCTATAAAATCCAAACATTGTGTACTGCAAAGCAGGGGAAGAGACTCAGCCATAGCAGCAGCATCTGGCGAACAAGCAACCACATGCTGCACAGACTACTCCAACTGGCAGGACTTTTATGAAGCAGCTCTCATCCTCAAACGTTGCTGTTGCTGTTGTCTGCCACACATTTCCCTCTCTAAACTCACGCTTCTATATCCATTCGCAGTGTTCAAGTCCACATTTGAAGCACATTTCAATGGTTTTTATGGCAATGAAGTTGCCTGCGGATCGGGGAAGCAGCAGGCGGATCCATCACATGACATCAATCAAATTGAGAATATTATTGACAAAACATGCGCCTGACATTGTTAGATGTAATTTAGTTTTCTCTTTTTTTACATAATACACTAACATTGCGGTTTAGGAATTCTCAACTAAAGTAGCAAAGCATTGGAGTGTTTTGGCAAACAGTTAAAATGTGTGGAAAATCAACTTGAAATTTGAGTTTGGAGTCTCAGGAGATCTTGATATATCTATGTTAATGCAATAATATACAAAGCAGAATTTAGAATGCTAAGAATACTAAGGATATCAGGAATGCTCAGATAAATAGATCAGAGTCCTAGCAGAGTCCTTTTTATATCATTCCATCTTAAAGCAAAACTTCTAATGGCTTCCCATTAGAGCATTAAAACTCCGCCTATTGCAAATTCTTCACATCTCCTTGTTTTTCCTAGTGTTGACAAAGCATATAAACGGACAGTAAATTCCTTATAGTACGGCTTATTTATTTTATTTTATTGTCCTCTTTGTTGTCGAGGTCGTGCTGCCGCAAACTAGGCTACAGTTTAATGATAAGATGGTCGCTTCGCCACCGTCGCAAACTTCGTAATAGTTTGATAAATTGCAATACAAAATTGATTGATGTGTTTGTGTGTGTGTGTGTGTGTGCATAAGCCAGATAAAGAAGCTGCCTACAATTTCTAGCCTTGGGATGTCTTTTAATATAAATAAAACACCCCGGCATCTGTGTTGTCATTGTCGAGCTTTGTGTACATAAGTCACGCCTGACTTGATTTCATTTCACTCCACTTCTATGGCTAACCAGCCCCTCGAGTGGTGCGTAGGGTCGCGAGGGGCGAGCGGCATGCGTGAGAGCATAAATCAATGTAATTAATGCCAGTTTATCAAAATGCTTGCAGCGGGGCAGCCTTCTCAGCCACTGCGAGTCCAGAGATGTTGGCGGTTCCTGTGAGGCCATACTCCGGCGGCTGCTTCTTAATGGCAATTGGAGTACGATAATTATACACATTTGTGCTGGCGCATATGCATGTGTGTATATGATATGTGTGTTTGTGTGTTGTCTGTCATTATTTACAACACGCCTTGCCTTGCCTTGACTTGACTTGCCTTTCCTGGCAGTCCGTGTTGAGTCAAGGTCTAGACTGCCGAATCGATGTCAGACGGAAGAAACGAAAAACGAAAGCAGCAACAAAATCCACAAAACATTTATTTGTATTAATAGTTCATTCATTTGCTAACAATTTGTCTTTATTTGAATCCAAGTAATGTTTTTTTAAAGGCAAATCCTGGACAGAATCGCCTGTAGCTGATGCAATTTACAAATATTTTGACTAACTAAAAAGCATCAACAAGTTGGCAATAGAAATGCTTCTGTGCTTAGCTATTTTCAATCGCTTAGCTGAGGATTCTTAGTTGATTTTAGTTTTTAATTGTTCTTTTTGATCACAAGGCTCCTGCGGAGATGTCCTGACTGGTCTCGAAATCGTTGTGGAGTCTGTCTAAGGCTCACAGTAGAGGATGTATTCTTTCTTTGCCGCATTAAAGTACAGTAAAAAGCGGTTGAAATCATGAAATCCGATGGATTTCTTAGGCATTTCAAACGCTGCTGAAAAACAGTCGGCTTTTTCGCTATCTTACGAACTTACGAAAATTACTGAACTGCGGAGGCATTGAAAGAAGTTCTTGTGATCCTGTCATATCTCCTTAGCCCTAGAAAATTGATATGTAGAAAGTATTATAAGAGAAGAACTATTATCAACGGGTTGACAGCTCTATTCCCAAGACTTTCTCCCAAGCTTGCCATAACATTCCCCGTTGAAGTTCGTCTTAAACAATTGGGGAACCATTGATCAATTGACTTATCTTTCCTTTCTTTACCCATCATTCCCAATTCCCATCTGCCACATTGGTTAACCTATCGATCAATTGATTTGATAGTGGAAATGAAATTAAATTACTCAAAATCAAACCTAACTTTACAGCTCTGTTTAAGTTAAGGCAAGTCAACTCTTAACTGTCAAGTCTCAGAGCTTCCAACTGAAGCCAGAAGTTCTGCAAATAGTTGTTGTTGAGGTTGGCAAACAAATAGTGTTTCGTGTGAGAAGTTGCCGAGTTACATACAGGTCAGTTCATCCTGTTGCCAGCGTACCTGCGCCTGTCAATGCAAACTCGCCAAAGTTTCTCTACGTTGGCGCTGAAAGGATACAATTTAATGCTTGACTGCAGAAAACTCATTTCCCCAAGCCAGGACTTTGACTATAGCTAAATCTTCAATGCGTCGCACGCAACCTGGTCGCTCGGCTGCTCCTCAGCCAGCTAATGGATAGTGTAACCAATCAATGAACATATGCCAAACGCTTGCCAAGGATGCTATTAAAAGTTTGCCTCAGAAGTTTTGCACATAATTTAAACTCAGTTGGGTATGTGTGTAGCTCTGGCCTCCACAACTTTGAGTATCACTGGAAGAGCTCCACTTCGACTTGATTAGTCGTCGCAGGCGGAGCATCGGCAGTACCAGCAGAGCAGCAGAGCAGCAGGTGTCCAAAATGCTGCCCAAATGATGATTTAGCGCTTTGCGTCCATTTCTCTTCCCCATTTGGTCACAAGTTGCACTCAATATTTGCGGCTCCGTTTAAATGACACTCTAAGTGCACAGCAACAAGAGACCCATGGCCATAGTTGATAGGTGAAAGTTTTTGTGCCACGCGCAACTCCATTTGGTGTTAAGGTAAAATTAGCCTCTCAAACTAGCTGAAAAGTTTCAGCCATAAGTTTTGTTTGAGCAAAGTAAACAGGAGAAGCGGCATTTCAGTGTAGAGGATGTGTCTGTTTATTTTCAAAGGACACTTTTGGGTATATTTAAGAAGGAGAACAAAAGGCTAGCTTTAATTTTAGCGTGCCTCCTCCGATGCAGCAGTTGAGAACTAATTGAGCACTTGTTGAGTTTGTTTGCCCGCAGAATTTCCCTTTAGCTATTCAAGCGTCTAATTTGTCTCATTGTCCTCGAAAGCAATGTTATATATTTTGTGATATTTATCGATAAACCATTTTGCCAACCGCCTGGCTGATATAAGTTCATTGTACCCATTTCCAACCCAATATATTTCGATATATATCGATAAACAGGGTTTCCACATTGAAGTGTAGCACTTGATCTCCCCATTGCCATTATAAGTGCGTTCCAAAAGGTAGTCCCCACCGATATATATCGATAATTATCGATAAATCAGATTGAAATTCCCCTGTCCAATATCAGAGTAGCGAAATGATGCTTCGAAACAATCTTTGATACATTAATCGATGAATTGGTTTGTCAAACGATATACATCGATATACCTGGTTTACTTTGTATCGATATATAGCATTCCACCTAATCTTGACCAAATCATAGAACTTCTGATGATTTATCATTCTAAATATCGTTGCCATCGCAGTTTGCAAGTGACCCATAATTCACCATTCAACTCACTACTTTATGTCAGGGTCATTCAAGCTTCAAAGCGTTACAAGCATCATAAGATTATATATATATAAAAAAAAAATGATCGAAAAGTTCTTCAATTTCCATTCATTTTATTGGATTTGTCAGAAGAACCGTTCTGTGTTCAAACAATTGACGTTGAGCAGCTGTCTCTAACCCTCACATAGTTTCCAGTCATTATCGCCCGAGTTGAAAGTCAATTTCGGCTGCCAAAACTTGACAATTGCAAAATGTCAGTTGGCCAAAGTGGGTTTTGGGGTTTGAAAGTGCGAAACGAAAAGCAAAACGATTTTCTTTGGCTTTTGCGGTTCTGTGGTGAACAGAAATGAAACTTCATCTCAGTTCGCAGTTCCCTCTGCTTGCTGCTGACATCAAAGTGAAATGTATGAGGAGGGGCCAGAGGCGTTGGCATAAGGGGTCGCAAGTCTAAGCTGGAATGCATGTGAAACTTTACGTAACTGTTATGACTGTTGTAGTTGTTCGTGTTGTTGTTGTTGTTATTGCTATAAGCATATAGAATTGCACAATTACCAAATGGCCATAATTTTATTGCTCTCAGTGCAGTCTGTTCTTTGTCTGTTCCGTTCTGTTCTGTTTTTGCTAGGCAAAAAACTTGCCCCTTGGTAAGGGTTTTCTTGGACTTAGCCTCCAGCCCCCCTCAATCCTGGGCTTTCTTGCACTTGACTTGTTTATGCTATTTTGGATTTTCTTGCAAATTTATGCAGGCGACAGTTGCAGGCCAGTGAGGCGTTATAGAATTTTTGCATAATAAATGGGTGGCTTGAGTGCAAACACATTGTTTAAACAGTCTGCTGTGCTTCAGAAGATTACTTACTCATTTCCACATTTTGTAGGACAAAGCCTGGACCTCATCATATTTATCCATTAAATCAACATTCACATTGAATTCATTAGTTTTGAACGATTTGATATAACTTTAGGGGAATGATAAGCTAGCGACCTGGCTTGCATGGCTGGTTTGTCTCCCTTGGGTATCTGGAAACTACGAGTATACCTATCCCGTTCAAGGGTTCTCTATCTAACTGAGATCTGTGCCTATCCAGGTCCAGACTACAGCAAACTTCTTGATCTAACTAGGATTTAAATCTATTCCACTCACTTCTAAGTGGAGTCAGTCCCACTCTAAGCTGAAGATTCTCCATCTCTATGTATCTGACAGAGAATTCCCTTTGCCTTTGCACGGCTGGCTTGTCTGTTTCGTGTTCAGTCTATGTCTCCCTTGGCTATCTGGGAACTACGAGTATACCTATCCCGTTCAAGAGTTCTCTATCTAACTGAGATCTGTGCCTATCCGAGTCCAGGCTGCAGCAAACTTCTAGATCTCACTTCTAAATCTATTCGACTCACTTTTAAGTGGAATCCCACTCTAAGCTGATGATTCTCTATCTCTTATTCCTTTTGCATACATTCTGCCACGATCTAGAGACATGACTGAAAAGGTTTAATTCAACTAATTTCTCCATTGGTTTTAATCTGAAGGTGAAACAAATTACACCTGAAAACTCTCTGACCCAGAATTTCCAAATTGTTCTTTTAATTCTTCACATCTTCTAGAACCATTTGCTTATTCTTCCCTTACCATTTCCTTTCCAAAGATGTTGATTCGTTTTTTTTTTTAAAAAACACACCTAATTGCCAGCATTGGCCTCAATAGCCCAGTTTTTGTGGTAGCCCAGATTTAGCTTGGCAGCAGTTTCATTTTACGGCTGAACCTCAAAACACAACACACTGCACACAATGTCGACATGGAGGAAATCACAACACGATTCGCTGACCAAAAGCAAAAGCCATGGCTAACGGAAATGTGTTGGCCATTAATGGCGGCTTAATGTGGCCCAAAGCATAAGGACAGTGCTAGATATATGAAATGTGCATGTGTATGTGTGTGTGTCTGTGTTGGCTAATATACAAGACACAGGAAAGGCTTGGCATTGGCAGAGCAGGGCAGGGCAAAGGGTGCCACTGCAACATCAACTGCAAAAGACATCTAAAAATTGTTGCAAATATTTTATTGCATTTCTTCTTAAACTGTTGGCTGTCGTAAAAGTTGTTGGAAATGCATTTTCCTGCTTCGTTGCCTTGGCGCGTGCTGGCGTGATTTTTTTTCTTTTTATGATTGTGGCCAAGCAGCAGCTGTCCTAGGGTCCCTGTGCTATCCTCGCATGCTCTTTTGCAAGACCGAACTATTTAGTTTGTTTATGCAGAGGGAATGTTGTGATTGACTTGATCATGTTTTCCATGTATAACCACAAATATAGCAAAGGTATTATCGATAGTCCGAGCAATTGTCTTTAGAACAAGCTTAGAAAATGGATCAACACTTAGTATAAAAGAGTAAGACTGTTTTCGTGTGTGTCCGTTTGTCTCTCTGCATGCTTAGATCTGTGAGATTACTTTACGGATTTTGATGGGGCGTTCATTGTCGGATGTCGGAAACCTGAAAGTTTGTATTTACTGAATAATGTTCATCTATTATTATCTTAAGATAGATTCTACCATCATAATGATTCTTAGCAGCGCTGCATAAACATTGCCTGCGTGTCTCTATCATGTTGCTCCATGTATGCGATGAGATTGTGATCTGATTGTGTCCTTCATGGGTCAGCAGCTCACAAATTTATGCCACACATAGTCGTCGTATACGAGGTGCAACAATGTTGTTGCGGTTTCCTTTCGTTTTCCCCCTCTTTCTCTCCTCGCAATCGTGCATTCTGATTTTTGTGTGACATGTATATGATTGTCATGTTTGCGGTTTTTGTGGTTCTTTGCATTTTACATTTCATTTTCATTTTGTAGCGATTTCAGCTAGATATTTTGCTGGAATTTTCAAGAGGTTTCATAAGGCTCTGAAAATTTTAATTGATTCCAAATAGCAGCAGGCTGCCGCTTTAAAGTTAGCTCGATTGATTGGCTTGGCCACCCCTACTCACTCCTTCTATACTAATTGCCAGCTGTCTGTCACATAAACCCCTTTCCCCAGTATATGGGAAGTTCGAAGCCAATACAAGCCAATTTTAATTAGTTTATGTGCCAGTGACAGCAAGGGCAATAGCAACGGCAACAGCAACATTACCGAAGAAACCATTAAAATCTATTGGCTGACACTGGGACCCCTGGCCCACCAGTGTTCTGAGACGCCACCATCTGAGGAAAATCAACAAAAAAAGAAAATGAACAGCAAATTCTTACATTCTTGTCACGTTCTCGCTCAAAAAAAGAAAAAATGAAAAATTAGTAGCTCTGAAATTTATGAACCACACAGCGGCAGAGCCAGAGAATTAATTAAGGCAGGTGCAAAATGATAGATGATGACTCAAAACTAAACTTATGACTGGAGAAGGCAAATATATGCTCACTAAAAGCTATGAAGTTTTACAAAAATTAACTCAGGTAGCTCAGCTAGCTACACCTCCTCCGGTTGATCTATGTTTGTTGTTTTGCTGGTGATCTTGAATGGGTTTTCGTTGCTGTCTTGGCCTGACATACTACAAGAAGTTTCTGTGGTATTCTAGAAGTTTTGGGATATAAAGGCTGTATATCTCGATCACCACTTCTGCGTTGAAAAATTATATCACGTGAATTGAATTCTTCGGCAACTATGACAAGAGCTGCTTCATTTAGTGTTGCCTTTCTTCTGCCTTAAACTTAACAACCTTATAATCATCAGCTGGCTGGCATTTCTTTAAGGGCAGTTTTTAACAAACAAGTACTAACAAGTTGCCAATGCATCAACAATGTCACGATCAGCACGAGTTTTGAGTCTATAACTTTGATTAACTTGTTCTTCTTTATATCCCATAAAATTCTGCATTTAGCAGAAAATGCAATGGTAGCAGTGATCCAGCTCGATGATATATTTGGCCTTTGCTCTACCGAAGAAAGTCATTTGGAAACATAAATTGTATTTCCATATTATGGACAGTAGCTGTCTTGATTGCCTTGTTTCACCGAATACCATCGAAGACAATGGTTCTGTTGTCGTATTCGAATCTTGGCAGTCTAACTTTTCCATCCGCGCAGCGCATTCCTTGTGTTTCTTCTTGTTCAATTTTAAGGCTCTACAATACGTGCATAGGTTACACATTTTACCGAAAGACTCAGTTTGATGGAGGCTATTGTTATAGCTGTGGACGTAACGAAGCGAACTTAGATATATCTGGTTTTATTGCCACACTTATGTAACACAAAAAATAATGACAGATTTCATTTTTTAGTATTTCATTTAAAAAAAAACACGATTACAAGTTCAAATTTTGTTCATTATCGCTTATATGGGATATGGCCGGTGCATGACCAAAAGGATAGCCCTTGACCTTCCCCTGGTCCGTATTATTCTTGCAGTAAAAAGTTCATACCGATTGGTCCAATAGTTTAGGCTCCTATTCGAAGAAAGGAGGACTTGCATTGTTGAATTTCGGCCATGATGGAATTGCTCTCCGCTCATCTTGGGCGTAATCCGTGCTGTCAATGGAATCCCAAGAAGAATTATGTATGGATTACTATATGAAAAGGCATATCAGTTAATGGAACATTGCTATAAATGCTTGCTTTTCGGATCACCCACTACTTCATATGAATATTCTAGCAAAAGAAGCCCCGAAACCCAGAGGGCGGGCTTCGTTTTTTCAATTTAGTTTCAGTCTCAGCTTGATTTCATTGCAAAAATTGATAACACTTTCGAAGTGGCTTTAACCCCAAAAGTTAATTTGTTTTAACAAATAATAAAAGTCAAATAATACTTTTGATTTTTTCATCATACATTTTCAATTCTTATTATTTTTTTTTAATATTTCATCTATCAACTTGAAATAAAGAAAAAAAAAGCATCAGTATTTGTCTAGCGAAACATTTTCCATTTTATTGCACTTCTTTTGAGTTTGTGAGATTGAGATTTGGAGATTTGGCTGCATGTGTCGTGTCGTTGTGAGGAGGCTTTTGTATGTGTCTTTGTATGTGTGTGTGTGTGGAATGTTTGGGCAGCTGCTTGAAATGCAACAGCACTTAGAAGTGCATGACAAAAGCCATGAGGAAATTCTTTTGTGCCAGCCATAAAAATTTTGACATTGAAGCAAGTTTTTTGGCAAAGCGCTCGAGGAGTGGGAGGAGGAGAAACGGGGGAAGCTAAACTAAGTGGCAAAATCAAAGTCAACTTTATCACTTATTTAGCGCTCACATAAAATGTGTCACAGAAATGTCTGTGTGAGGGGGGGCGGGGTGCTGCCAAATAAATAGTGCTCCATATATTTCTGCTTGAGCTGTGTCTCGCTTAGCTGCCGTTCTACCCCTACGCTGGCCCCCCTGCCTCGCAATGCTTTGCCCTGCTCTACTTCTCCAGCCCATTTTGCCATTTCAAGTGTCATAAATTTATGCGCTACTTTTCTCGCACGATACGTGCTGTGGCACAATGTCAAAATCGAAGCTGCCATATTTTTTGCACGCTTTCGTTAACAATTTCTTATTTTTCTGTATTTTCATTTTCGTTTTCGTTTTCCCCCCTTGGCTTTTGCCTGTTGTGCCTGCCATCTCTCACTCGACTGGTTTGCCTTTGGCAAAGTTTATCATCAAGTTTTGCACTTGAATGAATTTTAACGATATTTAATAGCAAACAACACAGGACATGTTACAAGGCATGTAAGTATGTGTTTTTAGATATTATTTTCGTTGGATTGATTTTGGCAGGATGGCTTTAAATGTTAGCTATAAGAATGAACGAATTAGATCGTATTGTGTGAGGAGAATTCTGCAAATTGTCTTAACTATTGGAAAATATTTCATAAGATTTCAGAAATCAGTAATAAGATAACTCCAACAGTTGCATTAATGCCTTGATTCAGTTGAAGATTTCTTCACAATTTTTCATTATTCTTGTAAAGTATTCTAGGGTCATTAGCCTGACCAACTTTATATTCTCTTTGTTAACTTAAATTTACATCTCTCTCTCTTTTCTACTGATTCCCCCCAATCAGTTTTGCTCTCATGAAAATATAAATATTCCATTTTAATATTCTGTTTTCTGCCCTCAACTTATGTGAGTTTAATAAAAATCCATAAAATTTCATTCGCTCTCGTGTCCTGCCTGAAGGCTCTTCAAAAAGTCCGTCGAGTGAAATGCGGCAAAAATCTGCGTCAAATATCAGGCGGCATCATGCAATTTTCATAACTTAAATGTCTGACTTCAATAAATATTGTAAGCAACAACAACAACAGCATATATGGATATGTTCGAGTATGTATATAAAATGCATTTTGATGTAATAAAGTCCTGGCAAAAAAAAAAACAGGAAGAAGAATGTGCTGTGTGAGAAATTAATAAAAAATATGCGTGACACAAATTATGCAAGCAGGTAAAATAAAAATAAATAAAAAATTATACACACATTGAAATGGAAAAATGCATAACAGACAAGTGGGCGTGGCTGTCCTGTGGGTGGACATATGGGCGTGGTGTTTGCCATAACACCAGCCTGGTTATTTATTTAATAGTCAAGACAAACAAGGCGACACTCACATTGACAAATGCATAACGAAGGCAAGTTGTTGTTAAGAGGTTGCCAGGTTCAAGAGGCTTCGGGGAGGCTGCTGATAGGAATTGGCTTTGGTTGGACTGTTATATAGAGAATCCTGGCAAGGCCTGCAAATGCAACCAAGTTTATTAACGCAAACACAACACAGCATCTGTGAAACGATTGATTGGGATGGAATACTCAACTTGGATTGGGATTCTTTGAAAGTCAACTCATGTACCTAAATGTTGGCAACATATGAAACCATTCAAATTTAAGGCTTTGGCTGGACTGCTGCTAAATAGAGAATCCTGGCAAAGCCTGCAAATGCAAGCAAATTTGTTAAAGCAACACCTTTCTGATGAGATATTCCACTTAGAATAGCTGTTCCCATGGCAACTCTTTAAAAGTCAAATCATGTACCTAAATTTTGTCCTTTTAAATTTAAGAACAGCAAGAGAAGGAGTTGATTTATACAATTATTATATATACTATATCATATTTATATACTCTAAATGTTTCACTAACAAAACTGCAAGTTTTAATTAAAATTTCTTGACTTTAGCTTTAGTTGTTAAGATATAATTAGCAAATGTTTAATAGCAAACTGAGACTGAGGCGAATTTGCTAATTGAGGCATAAATATCTCAGGCATGCCTGTGTGTGTGTGTGTCCCAGATACAGTCAAAAGTTGTCAACCTGCAAAACCCCAAAATGTGCATAATTCTCACAAAGATAAGCCACATAGCAGGGACTACAAATTGTAAACCAACACATTTACACACACACACACAGACACAAATACGCACACAGCAGCTGCAACAGTGAAAGTTGAGCTCCCATAAGTAAATTGATAAAGAGACAGAATGTAACCTTGCCCTTCCCTAGCCTTCCCTTCCCTGCAACTCCAGCAACTTCTGGTATATTATGGCCTGTTAAGCAGGACAAAAGTTTCCTTGGCAGCCCTGCCACATCTGTCGTAGATGTCATGTAGATAGTATCTTGTAGATACAATTCACAAATCCGTTTTTGTGCTTGGCCAAATCTTAGCTACCAAAATACTGTATTTAATTAAAGCTAACAAACGCTTGTGTTGTTGTTATTGGCTGCAATTATAAATGATTTATGTAATTTACTTGCAACTCTGATAGCTCAGCCCAACAGCAGCAGCAGCAACAGCAAAAGCCATTGTGTGTGTGTGTGTGTAAGTTATTTGGCCAAAACTCTGGCCCTTGTCGTCTAGCAACTGCATATTAAATTATGTAAATACTCGAATGAATGAATGAATGTGTGTTTTTGTCCACTCAGCAGTAGCTTGATGAAAGCAAAAGGCAAGATACGAGGCCACATAATAGCAGAGTTCCATTTCAAAGACGTTCATTATGGCCAGAGAGATAGCTTCAATTAAAAAGTGTATTCCGAAATTGTATTGCACTACAACATATATATATATCACCTTAGTGAAGCGAAAATATAGCTTAAACATCTCTACGCTTTATTAATCTTAACTTTTGATGAAATTTTGACTTTTCCTCAGTTCATTTTACTATTTAAGGCAAATATAAAGAAATCAAAGTTTTCAAAAATGTCGAATTTTTAGGCTTTGACTAGAATTTACGAAATATATCTACGAATGAGCCAAATTTTGAGCACTGTGTTCAAACGTGTTCATGTGCTTTGAATAGTAGAAGTTTCTCCTACAAAAGATACAAATTTTGAGCAGTCTATCAGCCGAACTGCTTAAATGAACAGAAAATCAAATTGCAAACAAAAATCTCTTATAAATCTTTGCTTTGTTTATTTGCTAAACTCTTTAAAAACTCTTATTTCTGATTCCATTTCAAACAGGAATAGGCTTTCCCTTCAAAACGTCACATAAAAAGTATGCGATGAAAAGTCAAAAGAAGCAGCATGTACATGAAATAAAGCCCTACCACAAATACAATTGAAAATCTATAATAAAAATCCCATAAATTACATCATCACAAACAAACACACCCCCCGTCGCTCTGACACTCGAAAGTATAATCAAATAGAAAACCAAAGACATTTTCTTTTCAACTATTTAATATGCAAAAGACGTCTCAACACACACTCACACGCTGAAATCCTAACCGAAATGATTGTGGTGCCTGGTGGTGCCTCCTCTGCCTCTGCCATATCGGAGGCGTCAAATTTTTGTCTGACAAACTTTTTTTTTGTTGTCAACAGACATAATTTCATTCAATGTGAATGTGTGACGCTCTGTCTGTTTCTAGTACGTGATAATTGACACCAAAACTTTCACCCAATTCTAACCCAAAATATATATTTTTCTCTCTACTTTCTTTCCTTCATCTCTCTCTAGTGACAAAATTCATACGCATTGGCATTGCCGATAAAAACGATAATCCGCCCTATTTCGACAAATCGCTGTATGAGGCTGAAGTGGATGAGAATGAGGATATACAGCATACAGTCCTTACTGTAACGGCCAAGGATCACGATGAGTGTAAGTACAGATATTTAAGATTTTACATATTAATAAGATGGAGGAGGACGTTAGACAGTGTTAGTGGTGGAAGCACTTATTTACATTCAAATTGTGATAAACATTTGGTCAATGATGATATGTGAATGCATCAGGCCTTAATTGATCGAAAGGATATGTGTATATGAAGAGCTTACTTTGAGATTCTTAGTGTTCCTAACATAAACTAAAAGCAAACTTTGTTTGAAATTCTAGAAAATTAATTGATGCAGAAGAAAAACATTTCTGTGAAAGCATAAATTTCACACATTCCGCATCATGAAACTCGTGTTTCTTCATACACAAATTTGTGATCAATTTCTTTCTCTAAACAAACGCTTCCACCACTAACTTTGTTTTGTCCCCACTTCGGGAAAATGTGTTCTTTGATATTCTGTGGAAAATATTTGCATGCGTGTGCTATGTGGGGAATTCTCTCGTATGAAAATCAACTTAAACGTTTGCCAAATTGCATACTTTCGCTCTTCCAGCCTCACGTATCCGATATGAAATTACCAGCGGCAACATTGGCGGCGCTTTTGCGGTTAAAAATATGACGGGTGCCATTTATGTGGCCGGCGCTTTGGACTATGAGACTCGGCGCAGGGTAAGTTGTCAGGCCGCGGAGGGCCTTTTGAAATCCTCCCCGCTAATTCTTTTTTTTCGCAGCCATGAATATTTTCGTTAGGCGGGGCGGGAGTTTAAAATTTATGACATAAGCGCTGCGGGTTTAGTCAACTGTGAGATTTGTTTATGTCACTCAGGAGACGAGGGCCGAGCAGCAATGGGGAGAGCGGAAGGGAACAGCTTTAGCCAGCGTTAAAAATCATTTCAGAAGTCATATTTTATATTGAGATTATGCGTAGAGATACAAACAATTTAAAAGACTTTAAGGCGGCATATCCAGATTTTTTTTAAACATTTTTTCAGAATTTTTTGAATGATCCAAAATTGGAAAAACAGTTAGCCTCCTCTTTGAACAGGTTTCGAGTTTAAAAGCTTTCAGTGAAATTATTTAAACTATTTCCAACTCAATCTCAACTTGATTCTCTTTCCTCCGTTAAGTTTGCTGCTCTCCTCGTTTTCGGGCAAACTATAAAATTCATTAAGAAACTTCAGGGCAAATTCGTTTCCTTTTGAATTTCATTTACGCGCTCTTCGGATGGCTAGTTAAATATTTAAAAGTTCAAACAAGTTTTAGTTACCCGATTCAATGGTCAAAATGTGAGGAACTAAGCAAAACATTAATTGAATTTCAATTTAGAACAATTGAGACAGAGACAGCGAGAGAGAGAGACCTTTGATTGAACGAGTCACCAGAAAAGTTGTTCAAACTATGGAAACTACAATTGCATTTTAATTTTAATCAACTTATTTGTTCAGTATGAGCTGCGTTTGGCCGCCTCCGATAATCTGAAGGAGAACTACACAACTGTCATAATACATGTGAAGGATGTCAATGACAATCCGCCTGTGTTTGAGAGGCCCACATATCGCACACAGATTACCGAAGAGGATGACCGAAATTTGCCCAAACGAGTCTTGCAGGTCACTAAAGATATATGCAGACATAGTGAATGACATTTTCTTTTTAGTTAGTTTGAGTTGATGATGATAGTTTTTCCTTATGATTTCAACTTAGAAAAGCTTTGCACATGTGTATATCAAGCATACGCCATGTATGATTTTAATATAGCTTCCTAGACATAAGTTTCATTTGCATGATTTTTCAAAGTTGAGCGTTTTATTTGGCTTGCGAGTTAATACGAAATATGAAAACCAACCAACGGGGATCATAATATTCGCAAGAATTATTTATTAATTACTTTTTTTGTTCAAAGTCTCAAAATATTTTAAGCAAATTTGTAGTCAATTTAAGTTGTTTTAGGTATTTTAAGGAATTTCTGAATTCATGTTTTAGCATAGATATTTGTACCCATTTGGCATGTTGTTTATATTTTCACTGAATTTTATTTTCATGCCGAGAAAAAGAATATGACAAAAATGGCAAACAACATTCTGCATTTCCTGATTGTGGAAACATTCCTATAGAATAAAGAAGAAAATGTTAGAAAACATCATTTGCCCATTCAAATATCATGAAAAACTAATAACTTTTCTACAGTTGAAAATTATATTTATGACTGTTTTAATCCCATATTTCTCGATAGCAATTGATCTTGGTGGAAATAAAGAATGATTTCCCTAAAGAATAAAGAAATCAAGAGTGATTTATAAAGAATGATTTCAGTTTCTCAAAAGAACATTTAAACAATTAGAGAAAATGTGTGGAAAGGAGTATAAAAAATCTGTAAAAAAGAAAATAATTCAACTGAAATTATATCATTCACACATATTTTTCGCATTCTTCTTGGCCATGCTGAAAAATTGATATTTATTTAAAACAATATTTACTGATTAATCATTAAGCACGCGCGCCATCAATAAAACGAGAAGATGATTTTCAAATTTGTATGTTCATTAACATTTTTTTTTCAAGCTCTTCATAATTGAATAAGTAGCTTAAATTGTGGCGTTTTTAAAACGAACATATAAATATGTTCATTGCAAATGAAATATGCATAAATATGCCACAAGGACTGCACAGCCATTTCAAACCAGGTGTCCAACCCTTCACAGTGATTGCACACACACACACTCATATATATATATATATTTACATACCTTTTAATTTATGGTTTCATTTAAAAATTTATTGCTGAATTTGATTTTGATTTTAATTTTATTTTTTTTGGTACTATTTTATTATTTTCTTTCTTGTTTTATTTATGACCATGTTTGGTTGTGAACAATTTGTTGTTTGTGCCCGCAAATTTGTGATGACGCTAAAGTATGAACTGAAATTGGTTGCCTCGGATAGTTTAAACGAGAATCAAACCACAATTGTGATAAATGTACGCGATGTCAACGATCTGCCGCCCATATTTCCCCAAACATCCTACGAGCGTACCCTCAACGAGGAAATGGCCACACCCTTCACCATAATGCAGGTCGCTATAAATATGCAAAAGTAGTCTAACAGATATGCAAAACGGTTTTGTAAGCCCACGAAGATTATGAAAAGAATATTTTAAATTTTATTAAACAATTTCTTAACTAACATTTCAATTGATTTCTCATTTATTTGAGGGTTTTCTCTGGTTTCAATAATTTTGTTAATATATTTTGCTCTATCCCAACACTTTGAAACCGTTTTGCATAACCAACAACATTTGTGTAAATAATGAATATCATCTCTATCGAATATATTAATTTCACTCTATCGTGTGAATATAACTTCATCTCTCGTGTACATTTCATTCATTCAATTAATTATGTAAAACTCTATAGTAATTGTAACAATAATAGTTATAACAAACATAATGAATTGGTTATTCTCGTATGTGGTTTAAGGTGTACAAAATGAATTTCGTTTATCAACAACAGCGAATGAAGGCCATTTCAAATGATATTTAAATTTGAAATGAGAAATCCCATTGGTTGGCTCGAAGCGCCATTGCTTGTGTACAAACATTCGGCAATGCCGTTTTCCCTGGCTTTTCACAATGTAAATCAATTTAGGTTGCAAACATTTCGGTATTTGCAGAAGAAATTTTTAAGAAAATTTATTAAATTAAAAGCAAACTTGTTTGTGATGTAAAATGTATGCAAAAGTTGAATTGTTCATAAAATGTATATGGGATAAAAAGAAATACATATTTAGTTCCGACTTATTTCATTTCCATTTGTCAGGGTATTCAAGCCTCGGCTGGCCGTATCTAGTTTATTGTTTCTTAACTAAATTATTTGTCGTTTAATTGGCGAATAAATTGTTCATGTCCAACTTAACAACCCTCCAGTTTGTTCACATTATAGTATATATATATAAATTCATTTCTGTGTTTTTGTTTGTGTGGCCTTTAATTGCATGCATAAATATTTTTACCTACTATTTTGACATTTTATTTACTTACTTGGTTTTGTTGTTGTTATTATTATTATTTCGATTGCAAGAGCTGCTAATTAAATTCAATATATTGTTGAATTTTTAATGCTTAAATCTTTTTGCTGGCATGAGAGATTTGCTGCTGGAGGAGATTTGTTTTGTGGTTTTATTTGCTGCTGCCGCAGCTGTTTGCCTGCCTGCGGTTTAACTGACATTTAACTAGTTTAATTAAATTATAAATCTTAACAAAAGCATTGCGGAATTTAATTCAATTAAAAATAATAAACAAATATTTCAAGCACAGCTAAATCAAGCTAACAAAAGTTTATATGAAAAAATACAAAAAGAATCCTTAAATATTTGTTTTGAAAACAAACCAAAACTGCACACAATAAATCCACATCAAATAGAATCTACTAATTTTGCATGGTATAATTATTTAGTACAATTTTATTTTAATTTTCATATCATTTAAGTGGAAAATGTTTGCCTTAGTTTCATTTCGTCAATCTAATTATTTGTATAAAAATATTTTAATAATAAAATGAATAATAAAAAATAATATTTTTTCCTTACACTTGCACTGCATTGGATTGGAACTGGCACACAGGTCACCGCCACCGATGGCGATAAGGATCGTCCACAGAATATTGTCTACTTCCTTACCGGTCAAGGCATTGATCCTGACAATCCAGCAAATAGTAAATTCGATATTAATCGCACCACAGGAGAAATATTTGTACTAAAGGTGAGTAATATTATGAATATATACAAGATATGTGTATGCCTTTAATTGGAAACGTCTGCTATAAGGATTGTCCCTGTCCACTTGGTCTCATCCACTTGCTCAGTCTAACATTTCAGCGATTCGTCCAGTTCAAGTTCTTTTGAATAAGGCAACTAAAGCTTTGTTCTTCTGATTAGCATGTATAATGCAAACTAATATCTTAACAAGAAGACACAGGAGATTCTCCTTGATTTGTCCAATGGTCTCAAAAGTAAACAGGAGCCCATCTCCGTTGCTCTTTTGGTGCTAGCCTTTGGCCTTACTTTTGCCGGAGCTGTGCTGCTGCTGGAGTGCTTAATCCATCAACGCGGCGGCAACGTATTTAATATGCTTGTCCCAAAAATGATCTTTAAACCACTTTTTTGATCTCTGACTTTTTCACAAGATCTCATTTCTTAGCAAACAATAACAACCCGTACATATAGCTACTTATACAATCAGTTCTTCATAACTATCAAGTATAATCTTCAGATTTCTAACGAATACGAACGCACTCTCCTCTCCCATCTCAGGCATATCACGTGGTGCAATTAACACAAATTGCCACAAACCACAGCCAGCACAAAAAAAGTTGTATAAATAAATAAATGCTTTGGTATTTAAATATACATGTCAGCCAAGGCCACTCACACACACGCACACACACGCACACACATCGCTGCACATATGTGTGGAAATGATTGTGAAATATGCTCGCCCGTTCGCTGATTTAAGCCCCATCAATGTGCACTTAAGCCCCGCAAAGACAGAGAAAACGCGCGAAAAACGTGCAAAACTACGTGATCATTATTTAACATTTAAATTGCGGTTGCCGCGGGGGGCGGGAGGGGTGGTCAATGTGTTTTTCACAGCCTGTAAAAGTGGTTAAAATCGTTTGAGCTGCTGCTGATTACGTAATTTTTTAAGCAAATAATACATAATTAGCTTAAAGCGAATAGATATGAGGTCAGGCAGGCATGAGGAGATTGAAAATAGGTGAAATATTTAAGGAAAATTCGAAAATAAATTTTAAAATATTTTAAAATAGTTAAAAAAGATTCCAACTTAGGGATTCTTAGTAAAATTATAATGGAAAAAACTTTAAAATATTTAAAAGTATTTTTAAACGTTTAAAGTTTAAAGATTCTAAGAAACATTATATGATGAAAATATGTGAAATAGTTAAGGAAAATTCGAAAATAAATTTTAAAATATTTCAAAATAATTAAAACAGATTCATACTTAAGGATTATTAGTTAAATTATAATGAGGAAAACAACTTTAAAATATTTAAAAGTATTTTTAAACGATCAAAGTTTAAATATTCTAAGAAACTTTATATATGGGAATTGAAAATATGTGAAATACTTGAAAAGAAAATTCCAATATAAATTTAAAAGAAAATATTTTTAGATTCTTAAACCACTTCAAGCTAATTTAAGCTTTAAACTATAAAAATAATATTTAAAAAATGCCTTCAGGAAAGCTTTAAGCTTGTTAAATTTCCTATTTCATCAGTTCTTGAAATATTTTCACTTATATCGAAGTTTTGGAGCACATAAACCATTGGATAGGCCTGATAAATTGTAGAGCATATAATACTATCGACATACTGGAAATATATATATAAAAAGCCAACTCAACTTATGCACAATTTTAGCTGCCATTAATTAAAATTGCAATTCAAATGAAAAAGTACTTTCCCTTTAGTTTATTAATAAATAGAAATCTAATTAAACACACAAGTACAAAGTCAAAGCGTGTACTTAAATAGAAAATAGAAAGCATTCATAACCCCCTCCTGAATCATAGCCCACTGTAATTGCAAATGAAAATGAAATTCCCATGCGTGCTGCGGAAAAGCGCAAGCGAGAGAATTCAGGCAAATGACAAAAACTAAAACACGAGTGGCTAAGTTTTTCAAACATCTGGCTGCATCTGCGATTAAAACGGCGACTGACCGCCAACAACAAAGTACAAAATGCAGACAAATTACATAACAAACTTTTTAATGGCTAAAATATGCTTGAATTTAGGTGGAATGCGCAAAAGGGGGGGAGCGGATGAGGATGTATCGTCGTGTATGAGAATGCATAAACATAAAAGGGAGACAGTGCCAGAAACCCGCTGTGTGGCTTACACTTACTTCTACCGCCCCCTACTCTCTCTCTCCCCCTCTCTCTCTCCATCTCTCTCTGTCTCCCTTTCACTCAACAACTAATCCCTTAAATTGAATATGTCATAACAATGCTGCGGAAATTTGTCATGCAAATTAAAGCCGTGGCGAGAAAGGTGCAGGTTTTTCTTTTTTTTTTTGGTTGTGTTGTGTGGAAATTTTTTACGACATATCCAATGTCAGCGACATAAGATGGCTATTGTTGTAGTTGTACAGCTGCTGTGGTTGTCATATGAATAGAGAGGAAAGGGGGTAGAGGCGGAGTGGGGGTTTAGGGTTTGTCAGGCAAGGCATTACGACAAGAGATACAAAGTGCTGATTAAAAGCGTACGTTTTTTTTTTGTGTGTGCCTTTTTTCAAATACGGTGTAGAGAGGGGTGTAGGGGAGGAATTCAGCATCAGTCAAGCTTTTGCTGTTGCCGTGTGAATGGCTATCAAAGTCAGAATCAACATCAAGTGGAGAAACCAACTGTGGGTGGCGGAAGATGGGAGCAATTCACCTTTTGTATTCGAGCATAATTTTCAGAGCGTTTTCATTTTGAACCCTCAACATAATTCATAGGTGTGTGTGTGTGTGTGTATGTGCTTACGCAGATGTTAATCGTTGCTTTTCTGTTGAGGTCCTTGTATGACAGCTAACACATTATACAATAACCACATCACCTTAACCCATGTCCACATTGAAACCAAGTCTAATCTCTCTCCCTTTATGTGTGTTTTTTTTCACTCGCAGCCTTTGGATCGCGATCAACCGAATGGCCGACCGCAATGGCGCTTCACCGTTTTCGCCCAGGACGAGGGCGGCGAGGGTCTGGTGGGCTATGCCGATGTCCAGGTCAATCTGAAGGATATTAATGACAATGCCCCCATCTTTCCGCAAGGCGTTTACTTTGGCAATGTCACAGAGAATGGCACAGCCGGCATGGTGGTGATGACCATGACAGCCGTCGACTATGATGATCCCAATGAGGGTTCCAATGCGCGCCTGGTGTACTCCATTGAAAAGAATGTCATCGAGGAGGAGACGGGTTCGCCTATATTCGAGATCGAGCCAGATACGGGCGTGATCAAGACAGCCGTCTGTTGCTTGGATCGTGAAAGGACGCCGGACTATTCCATACAGGTGGTGGCCATGGATGGCGGGGGGTTAAAGGGCACGGGGACAGCTTCTATACGCGTCAAAGATATCAACGATATGCCGCCGCAGTTCACGAAGGACGAATGGTTCACGGAGGTGGACGAAACGGATGGCACAGCGCTGCCGGAGATGCCCATCTTGACGGTGACCGTGCACGATGAGGATGAGACCAACAAGTTCCAGTACAAGGTGATCGATAACAGTGGCTATGGTGCCGATAAGTTCACCATGGTAAGGAACAATGATGGCACCGGCTCGCTAAAGATTGTGCAGCCTTTGGACTATGAGGATCAGCTGCAAAGCAATGGCTTCCGCTTCCGCATCCAGGTAAACGACAAGGGCGAGGACAACGACAATGACAAGTACCATGTGGCCTACTCCTGGGTGGTGGTCAAGTTGCGCGACATCAACGACAATAAGCCACACTTTGACCGCGCCAATGTAGAGGTGTCCGTATTCGAGGACACCAAAGTGGGCACCGAGCTGGAGAAGTTCAAGGCCACGGATCCCGATCAGGGTGGCAAGAGCAAGGTTTCGTATTCCATAGACCGCTCATCGGATCGCCAGCGTCAGTTTGCCATCAACCAGAACGGCTCGGTGACCATACAGAGATCGCTGGATCGCGAGGTGGTGCCCCGCCACCAAGTCAAGATTTTGGCAATTGATGATGGTTCGCCACCAAAGACAGCCACGGCCACACTGACTGTGATAGTGCAGGACATCAATGACAATGCGCCCAAGTTCCTGAAGGACTATCGTCCAGTGCTGCCAGAACATGTGCCGCCGCGCAAAGTGGTGGAAATCCTGGCCACCGATGATGATGATCGCTCCAAAAGCAATGGTCCGCCCTTCCAATTCCGTTTGGATCCCAGTGCTGATGATATCATACGCGCTTCGTTCAAGGTCGAACAGGATCAAAGTGAGTGCAAAGCCATTTTTGTGTAATATTTTAAATATACAGTTTTTTTGGGAGATTATTGAATAAGTGGAAAAGTACAGATCAGATCAGAAACCACAAGACTTCCTAGCATCAGTCACAGCCAAAGTAGCCCCTAAGGACATGCGAGTTATAGGGAGAAAGCATGCTTACTTGTTGAGAGATCCCTAACTCTCTTCTCACCGCTGAGTTGCACTCTTTGAGAATCCAGTAAACCCCTGGCAACTGCACTTCCTTCACGAGCGACGCCAGTCCTTAGATTAGAGTCCTCTTTTAGAGCAATCTCGCGTCCTCATGGCAGTCACACAATGTGCAGAGAGCTTTCATTTAACAATCATTTGTGAGACAATAAAAAGCTCTACTAAGATGATTGGTCGACAGTGAATGAAGTTATGGCCGTGCTATAATGTGTAAACTCCTTCAGTCCGGCCTTAGAAGAGGATATATGGTTCCAGAATTCTAAATTATGCATTCATTACACAATTGCCTATTTGATTACCAACTGTTGCTTATTGACACAGCAGTTCTAGTGAAATATTCATTTCATAATCATCATCTGACAACATATAAGCCTTATTCCTGTGCCAACATGCCCAGTTCAATTTGAATTTCGAAATTTGATTTGCTTGATTTCTCGATTCTGGGCAAATAATTCAGCAATTCTGCCGCTCATAATGAAATATTCAAATTCCATCGTATGGCGTGGATCTCCACCAAATATCCGTACACTCAACAATTACTTGCAAATGGCTGCAACAACTGCATTCCCCAATATCTCCCCCCCTATACCAAAGACAATAACAGTTTAAACTTGACCATTTGCCCGTTTTCTCTTTTTTTTTTTTGTATGTGTGCGCAAAAGTTTGCCAAATATTTGGGTCAAAGTTTAAACAATGTAGCGCAAGCGTTACATTTTTTTGTTGCTATTAAAATTTCCTTACAAAACAGAAAGCAAAAGAGAGAGCGAGAGAGGGGAGAGATGGAATGGATAGTATGTGCATTTTCGCAGCCTGTCACAACATATACTATATATATGTGTGTGTGTGTGTGTGTGTCTATGCATGTGTGGGCTTGTGTGCAGCTAACAAAAGCATAAAAATGCAATTATACCAACGAGAACCCCCGAAATGAATTGCCCTTTTGGTATGGAAAGGGTCTCATAAAACGGAAACAGTAAACCGCATCGAACACAACCGAAACACACAACAACAACAATAATAGCATGAAAAATTTAAATAATATAAGCTAGGGAAGTACATATACACCCACACACACATACAGATAAACACACATACACCTACTACGTAGAAGGAAAATGCAGAAGTTTTCAATTAAATTATCCAAGCAGGTAGAGTTCCAGCAGGAGTTAAAAACGGAGCCACACAGAACAGACAACACACACACAGTTCTCATCCTCCGCCAAGTCCCTCCACTTGTCCACTCTCCCCCACATAGGCAAAGAAATCATAGCCAGAAATATTAGCTAAATATAGGCTCACCTTAAATACCCTTAAAAAGGGGCTTTCCTAGGAGAATGTTAAGACCTAAAGCTCATTTCAGAAGTAAATTGTGAAGCTTCATCAAAGAAATTTCAAATAAATATTTGTAAAAGGCAAAGAACCCAAATCCTAGAGCAGCATATGCCCTTGGTAATACCAATTTTGAATTGGAAGTAAAAATCTCTCTCAGCTCCCAGACGAACTTTTCCTGAGAAGCCCAAGTAGAGAATTTGTGAGCATATTATGGCTGCTTGCCCATTAAAAGCAATGCAGTTCCATTGCAAACAACTTATGAAATACTAAAAAGATCACAAGCGATTCAGTCGCCTTGGCGAAATTATGTCCACCTTTTACCTCTGCGTTACAAAGTCAAACAAAATACATAATTACCCCACAGTAAGTGTATGAAATTCTGGAAAGAAATAAAATTCCCATGTGCTGCATTGGCCAAACAAGTCGCAGGAGTGTGCAATTTGTGTGAAGCTGGTGGCTGGTGGCTGCTGGCCTGCGGGTGGCGGTGGCTGGCAATCCAATTTTGATGCCCCAATTGGGAGTACAAAAATGTCTGTGGCCTGACTTTGGGTTTACAGCAGGAAAACGCATACGAATACGAATGCGGAGAACTGACTTTGCTGAATGCTTTGGCATGTCCTGTCCGCTTGTCCTTGCCAGCTTGTATTTGCATACAATTTGCCTAAAAACACATACCAGGGAGTGTCTTTAAAAATACATTCGAAATGTGTACAAACCGAAAAACACCCGCTCTATTGGGGATTACATAGAGCTCAGTCTGACTGTGGGTATTTGCATCTGTGTGTGTGTGTGTGTGTGGTGCAGCATGTTTAAGTCAAGACTTAACACTTGTTGGCTCAAAAGTCGTAATTACAACAAATGGGCACAAAACTTGCGTCTGCAATCAGACGGAAACAGGCTTCCTACGGCAAAACAGCTCTCGCACTTGGATTTTGGGGGCTAATAAAAGGGCTTTTGAGTTGCTTAACTGTTGCTGTAGGAGAAGGGGTGGTTGGTCTACGAGGAGACTGGTGACACAGTTGAAATGGGTTTCAGGTAACTGGAAAATGCTTTTAAAAGCCCAACAAAGCTGCCAAGGATTTGTAGTTGGGCTTGGCTTTTGTAATTGGCCAACATGTTGCTAAAGAATTAAGCAAATGCAAAAGCATATAGTAAGTGCAGATAGGTATGGATGTGAATAGATTAGCACAACTATGCTGCAGGAGCAGAGAGAAGGAAATGTTACTTTACAGATTAGAAGAGCTTATATAGTCTTCATTCAAGGAGACTCTTTAGTCAACTCTGAAAGTTTTTCTGATAGTTCTTTAACAGGAACTTCAATCTGAAAGAAAATTCGCAAATTCAAATGAGAAATTGCCAAATTACTTCGGCTGTGATCTATCTGTGCGCCTTACCAAACTTTTCTGATCTATTTCTGAGCTCTAGCAAACTTTTCTGTAGATCGAAAGGTGAAAATACGGCAGGTAGCGAGGTTCAGAATAAGTCAACCAAAAGGCAAGTTGTGATGAAGCTGAAGACGCAGCTGAAGCCGAAATTTATCAAGCTCGTGATGAGTGTGCATAGGGGCAGATGAATATTCGACACCATAAGAAAAGAAGCTCTTGCAAGAAAACAACAATTACAACAACAACAAGCAAATGATCCTGCATCATTCGAGCGACATTTCATATGTTCTGTTTAGCACAGATTTTCGTCTGCCGTTTCCTTTTCGTACTCAGCTTTGTCATCGCTTGTTCTCTGTGTAGGGTTGCTCTTCTTTGTGATTTATCTTCCATGGGCCACCATCGATATCTGTTTTTTTTTATATGTCCATTCCCTTTCTATAACTCTTTTCATTTCAATTGAGGCAAACTGCCCTTATAGAAGGAAAGCTTAGCAGTCATTCTCTTCATTTAAATCCCATTCAAGGTCTACTCCTCTCATGATTTATATCATTCTCCAACTTCTTCTCATTCACAGAGGGAGCCAATGGTGATGGCATGGCTGTCATCTCTTCACTGCGCTCCTTTGACCGTGAACAGCAAAAGGAGTACATGATACCGATTGTAATCAAGGATCACGGCTCGCCGGCCATGACCGGAACGAGCACCCTGACCGTTATCATTGGCGATGTGAATGACAACAAGATGCAACCCGGCTCAAAGGATATCTTCGTCTACAACTATCAAGGACAATCGCCAGATACGCCCATTGGTCGCGTCTATGTGTACGATTTGGATGATTGGGATTTGCCGGACAAGAAATTCTATTGGGAGGCTCAAGAACATCCCAGATTCAAATTGGATGAAGATTCGGGCATGGTGACAATGCGTGCAGGCACGCGAGAGGGACGCTATCACCTGAGGTTCAAGGTGTACGATCGGAAGCACACACAAACAGATGTGCCGGCGAACGTTACGGTCACGGTGAGGGAAATCCCCCACGAGGCGGTCATTAATTCTGGGTCTGTGCGGCTGTCGGGCATCTCGGATGAGGACTTCATACGCGTGTGGAACTATCGCACTCAGAGTCTGAGTCGTTCAAAGCTGGATCGGTTCAGGGATAAGCTGGCGGATCTGCTCAATACGGAACGCGAGAATGTGGATATATTCAGCGTTCAGCTGAAGCGGCGTCATCCTCCCCTGACGGATGTCCGATTCTCGGCACATGGTTCGCCCTATTATAAGCCGGTGAGGTTGAATGGAATTGTTTTAATGAATCGCGAGGAGATTGAGAAGGATGTGGGCATCAACATCACCATGGTGGGCATCGATGAGTGCCTGTACGAGAACCAGATGTGCGAGGGTAGCTGCACCAATGCTTTGGAGATCAGCTCCCTGCCGTACATGGTGAATGCCAACAAGACGGCGCTGGTGGGAGTGCGTGTGGACACCCTGGCGGATTGCACTTGTGGAGCGAGGAACTTCACCAAGCCGGAATCCTGCCGAGCTACGCCCTGTCACAATGGTGGACGCTGTGTGGACACGCGCTTCGGCCCCCATTGCTCATGCCCCGTCGGCTATACGGGACCCCGGTGCCAGCAGACCACACGCAGCTTCCGTGGCAATGGATGGGCGTGGTATCCACCACTGGAGATGTGTGATGAGTCGCATTTGAGTCTGGAATTCATTACCCGCAAGCCGGATGGCCTGATCATCTACAATGGCCCCATAGTGCCGCCCGAGCGTGACGAGATGCTAATCTCTGACTTTATCGCCCTCGAACTGGAGCGAGGCTATCCGCGACTGCTCATCGACTTTGGCTCTGGGACCTTGGAGCTGCGCGTGAAGACGAAGAAAACGTTGGACGACGGTGAATGGCATCGAATTGATCTGTTTTGGAATACGGAAAACATACGCATGGTGGTGGACTTCTGCAAGTCGGCGGATATCAGCGAAATGGAGGATGGCACGCCGCCAGAATTTGATGACACCTCGTGCCAGGCGCGTGGCGAGATTCCGCCCTTCAACGAGTATCTGAATGTGAATGCCCCGCTCCAAGTGGGCGGCTTCTATAGGGAACAGTTCGATCAGAGCCTCTACTACTGGCAGTATATGCCCACGGCCAAAGGATTCGATGGCTGCATCCGCAACCTGGTGCACAACTCCAAGCTCTACGATCTGGCACACCCGGGTCTGTCCAGGAACAGTGTGGCCGGCTGCCCTCAGACCGAAGAGGTGTGCGCCCAAACTGAAGCCACCGCCCGCTGCTGGGAGCATGGCAACTGCGTGGGCTCCCTCTCCGAGGCACGCTGCCATTGTCGTCCCGGTTGGACGGGTCCAGCGTGTAATATACCCACCATACCCACCACCTTCAAGGCTCAAAGTTATGTGAAGTATGCCTTGAGCTTCGAACCCGATCGTTTCAGCACGCAGGTGCAGTTGCGCTTCCGCACAAGGGAGGAATATGGAGAACTATTCAGGGTCAGCGATCAACACAATCGGGAATATGGCATTCTGGAAATCAAGGAATCGCGTTTACACTTCCGCTACAACCTCAACTCGCTGCGCACTGAGGAGAAGGATCTGTGGCTGAATGCCATCACAGTGGCCGATGGCCAGTGGCATGTGGTAAGGATTAATCGCTACGGCTCGGCGGCCACTCTGGAGCTGGACGGCGGCGAGGGTCGTCGGTACAATGAAACCTTTGACTTTTCGGGCCATCAATGGCTGCTGGTGGACAAACAGGAGGGTGTCTATGCCGGTGGCAAGGCTGAGTATACGGGCGTTCGCACCTTTGAAGTGTATGCCGACTATCAGAAGAGCTGCCTCGATGACATACGGTGGGTGTCCAATGCCGATCAAAGATCGTAACATTATAATCATTGAAATCGCATATTTGCAGTCTCGAGGGCAAACATCTGCCCCTGCCGCCAGCCATGAATGGCACCCAATGGGGACAGGCCACAATGGCACGCAATCTGGAGAAGGGCTGCCCATCGAACAAGCCCTGCTCGAATGTCATTTGCCCTGATCCGTTCGAATGTGTGGATCTGTGGAATGTCTATGAGTGCACGTAAGTTCTCCAATGAAACAAATATTTCCAAAAAATTATTTGCATAATTGTGAAAGATCCTTTAGCATTCATTATGACTTTGCTTTTCGTTGCTCATCCTGATTACAAAAATTTAAGAAAAATTTAAGAAATTGACCAAACCTGAAACTGTCGGACTGTTTTGTAAGTTGTTTATAAACGCGTGTGCCAGTACCCGGACACCATCTATATAGAAACTTGACAATTATGAGTTTACTTCAACACCGACAACTTTACAACTTTTGTTTGTTGCCATGTGACTCATACACTCACACACACACACAAAGCAAAGCAAAGCAAAGCTGAGGTACAACTTGCTCGACAATCAAGCAAAACCAACATCAACCGTATTCTTTGATAGGCTTAATCAATTAAAGGCAGTGCCAAAAATAATACCTCCATCTCCCACTCCGCTTTCCTACAAAGGTTCGGGATATCCAAGGCCCAAAGCCAGCCCATTCGCTCGCTGCTCAATCAAGGTAGAAAAGTCCTGTTAGGCCTGATACTGCCTCTGCTACTGTTCCTCGGCTAAGGCTGTAAACGTTGCGTGACAAATCAATCGGCTTAGGCTTTGGGCTAACCCAGCAACTGCTGACCCCGAACCGCCCCTGCAGCAGCCACAAAAGCAAAAGCAAAAGTGAAAGCCCGAAACCATTTGTTCAACTTGATATGGTCCTCTTTCACGTGTATTTTTTCTGGCTTTGTTCGTTTGTTGTATGTACATATTCACACACACACACACACACACACACACGCTTCTGTTTCAGCACGCACACCTAGATACGAGTACACCAACACACTGACACCCAAAACAGTAGCTCACACCTAAGGCCTTGACACAGGTTCAGCTGTAGTTACAAAAACACACACATATACACAGGGGGCCGCATATACACGTGGCATCTACCCGTGGCATCCTGTTATTACTGCCGACTTCTTTATCATGAATAAGCTGCTCTAATGGGAAACTGTTGCTGTTGAGAAAAGTTGTGAAAATCTGATAGAAATGAAGAGCAAGACTTGTTAGATATCTGATCATTGATAATTGAAACCGAATTAATATCAAGCACGCTCAAGTGTCTCCGCAACGACCTCAACCCATGAGAAATATATGAGGTAAGCAGCTCAGAGACTCTCTCTAGTTGCCTATATCAGAAGCGATCCAACTTCTAACATATAAACATAATATTAAAGAAAGTTGTTCGTCTGTCAACGGCTTTAGCTAAACTCTATTTTAAAGCCGTTCCCTAAACACAACAATAAGTCGGTAGCAATTTTAACCTGACTGGCAATAAGCCTTCTCTGTTAACCTAAAACCCAACTCTATAATTTCAACGAATACCCTCATGCTTTTGGACTAACACTGGACCTACTTAATTGTACCGATCACACCTAAAAAAAACACAACCATTGGCGAATCAATTAACCCCATCTTTCTCATCGTCTCTCATCTCTCAAGCAATATTACAATTTTCTTTTGCTCATCTAAAACTAACTAAATGTTAACTTTCTTACCCCCTAAAACTTTCCTCACACATCCAAAAAAACAATTTTGAACAATTCGAAACTGTGGCAAATCTTTAAATGAAAAAATGAAATCCCACCCTCCGACCTACCTTCACCCTTCACTCAAAACAGTTGCGGCGAAGGACGCATTATGTCGCCCGATTCGAAGGGCTGTATGGATCGCAATGAGTGCCTCGATCTGCCCTGTTTGAATGGGGCCACTTGCATAAACCTTGAGCCGCGGCTGCGCTATCGCTGCATATGCCCCGATGGCTTCTGGGGCGAGAATTGTGAGCTGGTCCAAGAGGGTCAGACCCTCAAGTTGAGCATGGGAGCTCTGGCGGCCATCTTGGTCTGCCTGCTGATCATACTGAGTGAGCATCAACGACGCAAAACCTATATACATATATCTAGCTACATATATCTAAATGCAACAACAAATTTAGTGCCTGCCTGAACTAGCTAAACTTTTATCTATATACATATATATATATATATTCAGCTATATAAATATATAATCTCTAATTCAAATTCAAAATCACAATTCAAATCAAATGTCAACTTCAGCCATTCCGCACATTTTTCTTTCTGTTTGCAAGCAAAACATTTCATTTCATAAAATCAAATCATTTACATATTCACTCATATTCATACTCATGCCTCAGTTCATTCATAAAAATATTCACAGTTCACTGAACGTCATAGATAGTTATCATCCCCACAAAAACCAAAAACAAAACCAAAAACAAATGAAATAACTTTTTGCATATTTATATCAAATATCATTTCATTTCAATCAATGTTTGTTTGCGGCACATTTTCAGTTTCATTCGAATATTTAAATTCACAAACTCCAATGATTTAGTATACTTATATAATAGTCATCTGTGTGTGTGTTTTGTAAATATTTTATATATTTAAATGTGCGTAGCCAAAACAGTTCGTAGTCATTTTTAGATTATTTATAAATATTCATTCAACCAAAGGTATGTACTTACTCTTAAATTGTAGCACAATTATTGAAAACAAATCTTGATTACAAAGTGAAATTCTTAAGAGACCTGATTGAAGGCAGCCAGTAGGGCAATTGAGACATTCAAAACAAAGTGAATGAATTGCGAATGCTGTACAAATTCAGTAAGCTAATGGGGAGTTTTGGGTGAAGTAAACACGCAACAGGCAATCGCTGCCTGAGAGCAGGAAAGGGAGAGCCTGTCCTCTTCGTTTACGACACGATGACCGACTCCGAATGCTTTGAATTTCAGAGAAAACGTAATTTCGTCTATTCGCAGCTGACATTTGTGAAATTCTACTCTAAAGATCGCCACTTCTTCTATCCTCCAATGCTTTCCATCTACTTTTTTACATTAAAAATTCATGCCAAAGTAAAAAGCAGCATTATAAAGGTTCAAATCTTTTCAATGATCATCAATTATGATGTCAAAGAAACCATTTTAGATCGATTTACCCCAACATTTAGCCTTAATAGTGGAGAAAGATCATCTTTCAGTTGGCAATTTTCAGAAATGTTTGGTTTCTTCCAGAACTTTTTAATTAGCCAAACATACTCTTCACCAGCAGGCTTTGGGTTTTTCAACTGCACTCCCACATTCCCACCCGCACTGCCTTAAGCAAAGTAAAGTATTTTCTTCACATTTCAAATGCACTCAAATATAAGTAAGTGGAATATACAAAATCCTTCTACAAAAGAATACCTGAAATGCGCCTGCCTTCAGGTGAGTTAACAAATGTGCAGTTGCAAGAAGATACACAAGAGGTTTTGCCTTTCGGTCCATCAGGGAGAGGGAGAGCAAGAGCGAGAGCAAGCGGGAGACCCTTCAAAGGCAATGAGCAATGGGAGTTTTTAGCTTTTGGCATTGCGGAAAAATCACGATGCACTAAATCCACTTCACTACAAAGTGGTGCTAAAGCATGGGGAGAAGGTGAAGTCAGCTTAAGTAGCTGCCAGTTTCATTTTAGTTAGGATTTCTGAATTTCCTTTGCCGTTTTTGCAAAGAACAGGACCAGGACGTGTGTGTAAACAGCCAGAAGGAAGTGTCAGTGCCAAGTCTTA
This sequence comes from Hirtodrosophila duncani, assembly GCA_037043425.1. Lineage (NCBI taxonomy): Eukaryota > Metazoa > Arthropoda > Insecta > Diptera > Drosophilidae > Hirtodrosophila > Hirtodrosophila duncani. Next base: position 12,140,181 of record JBAMBM010000057.1, on the reverse strand, counting down.
GACTTGAGGCTACATTTTTATATATGGCCTTGGTCTGAAGCATTTGTTTCTCATGCCCGATTCAGCTTCAACTAAAGTTAATGACGTGAAATATGGTAAAGTTTTTTTCTTGCCCACTTTTTTGTTGGATCACATTAAACTACGCACTTGGGAGCAATCAAAGGGCGCACAAAAGCAAGCAGAGGAAAAACTATGGAACTTTTTTCAACTGCTGCTGATTTAGTGTAAAAGTTTTACTCAGGCATTTACTTTTGACTCGGGCTCCTTCTACCCCTGTTTGCTCTCCAGCTGTGCAATGGTCAGCGACCAGCGTGCGGCTGACTTGTCGGCATCACCGAAACTTGTACAGATTCTGCGAATCAATATATCAATAAATGTCTGACGCATTGCCCAACATAGTGACTTCCCCAGCAGAGGTCTATTGACTTTTTAGAAAAGAAATTGGCTGAAAATTCAGATCAAAGAGAAGGATTAGTAATAATATGATTTGAAGATTGGAAACAATTTGAAATGAAATGTTATAGAGAATTAATAAATTTTTGGAAATGCTAAGAACTTTATATAACTATTAAGTAACTTATTAAGCAGACCCTTTCCATTTTACTAAAACCCTGCTAAGACTCCCCAAAGAGAAGTGAAAGTTTTCCCCAACCGCAAGTTTATTAATGAAAACACAGTTGGAAAACTTGCCACATACATTCTCTCCCCCATTGAAACCTTGATTTACAAAAAAAAAAAGAAAAAGAAAGACGAGGAAATGCATAACGGTTCTTAATCCCCTTTCACACCTCAATTCCCAGACAAAAGCACATGCGCTTTCGCTTCAAAAACTAATCAAAACAAACTTACAAAAACTGCACAAAAACATTCAAAAATTCTAACTTGTTCAAAAACAAAAAAAGATAGAAAATCTGAACTTTATTCAATTCGCAGTCAACGCTGCATAATAATAATAATAATAATAATAAGAAGAAGAAAAAGAAAAAGTGCACAAAACAGCACTTAAGATGCGTGTTGTTTTCCAACAGAAATAAGGAGAGTTTACAGGATATAGGGTGAAGGGGGTGGCTGGCTGGTGTTCTGTGGATATACTGTGCCAAATGCAAATGCAAAAACTTTTGCTACAAAACTGAAAATAATAACAACAAACTATGCAAAAATGTCAGAAACACAAAACAAAATCAACGAGCGTTTATGAGACTTTTTGACAATATTTCACACTCAACAAACTATGAGATACAAAAGGAAGACAACAAAACGAAATAAAAAGTATGACAAACTGGTGGTTGGAGGTACTTTAGTTGACACGAAACACGTTGCAGAGTATTAAACGATGAATTCAAAATGAAATAGAACTTAGAATGATTCAAACTGTGTTGATTTAGTTCGAAACTTGGCTATAAATAATAAGGTGAACCGATATGACGAATGCCTTGAGTGTTAAACTATATCAACAATTTTCCAAACATTTTTAAAGCTTTCAAAATCAGCAAACTTCTGATACCTTAGAAAGTTTTCAAATCAAGTCAATGAGAGAAGTTTCTGTCACTTTCGTTCAGGTTTTCATAGGCCTTTGCCTCTGTCGTTCAACCTTCACAACACCATAATAACAAAATAATAAAATATAATTTTAATATATTCAAGATATTAAACTAATTCTATATATTACTGACTGGGAAACAAATTACATTCCATTAGCATTTCATTAAGCATTTTATATCTCCATAAGAGACTTAATCTCGCATAATCTTTACTTAAGATTTCGCAACCACCAAACGTATATGGAAAAGCAAAGTGTAACAACAATATGCAAACAGTTCTTACCGTCGACTCTTTCACCCTCCAATTTTCCACATTTCCGCAAGTATTTAAATCCATAAATATCTTTTACTTTTTCAACACACAACACAACACACTCACACTTCTACACACTTCTCGGGTAAATACGAACTTATTCCTGGTTCCCCCGTGCAGTTGTCCGGCTGGCTTTAAAGCATCGGGCAGCAGTTGTGTCAATGACAATGAGTGTCTGCTGTTCCCCTGCCGCAATGGTGGCCGCTGTCGCGATCATCATCCCCCGAAGAAATACGAGTGCCACTGCCCCCTGGGCTTCACCGGCATGCACTGCGAACTGGAGTTATTGGCCTCGGGTGTATTGACGCCATCGCGTGATTTCATTATTGCCCTCGCCCTTTGCCTGAGCACACTCATATGTAAGTATAGACAAGGGTTTACCCAGCTCCAAACGTCGGCTCTGGTTGTAAATCGTAAGTTAAAGTAAGAGAAGAAACTTTGTCCAAAGCGCTGAGTTGAGTGTGGCGGGAAAAGTTTCTTGCGAAAGGTAAGTATGATGAGCAGGCCTGATGATTTGCTTAGAAGAAATATATAAAAAAGTAGTTTGCACGATTTAATCTTAGTATTGGAAATAGTTATTTATTGAATAAGGTAAAATATAAAATATATAATAATATAATAAATAAAATATATAATTATACTAAATAGATATAATTAGTAGAAAATATTTGATATATTTTTTGAACTTTTTGAATAAGAACTTCAAAAGATAGACATGAATGAATGAATGAATGGATTTTAATCAGAAATAGTACAGTTTAAATGATCTTTGCTGAAACAGATCCAAGTACATATATAAGTTATCGTATGTATAAGGAATATATTGAAAGAAAACGACCTGATAAATATATAAAATATTTTTGTTCACTTTATGAACCAGAGCATATTCTTGCCGAAGCCAAACAACGAGTTTTTCGTATGCCTTTCAATCCAATTCTATACACAATAGATAGATAGAAGCTATCTGAACTTTGAGCCATGACTTGCCCTATTTAGTATAGCTGAATCGGAAGACATGTGTGGTGATGCCTTCAGCCTAAAATGTGATATTAAACTTTGGGCGCTATCTTCTTCTTTTAAGAATGGATTCAGATGATTCCCACCCAAGTTCACTTAACTTTCATGACAGCTTCTTTATGTGTTTTATATGGTTAACATATAAACCCACCTATACATAGAAATTTCATATATTTGCTTACATCTTTACTCTCCACCTAAAGAGAAGGTAATTCCCACAAAAATGCAAGTTTTAATTAAACGGCGACCGAAGAGAGTGAAAACCCCAAAACTGTTTGGCATCTGTAAATGTTTATTTGAAGAAAAGCAACACAATAATTGCAATTACTTGATGTCCAGATGGCCGGCCAAAGGAATTGTATATAAATATGTATGTTTGTGCATATAATATACATATATACAAATACATTTGCTTCTTCATTTTTTCTTCTGTTGCAAGAAGAAGCCTTACAGCAAATTGCTTGCGGCAACTTGTTTGTGGTGGCAATTTCTACGACATCTATGAAATAAAAAAGTGGAAATAAGAAAATTCCAAGGCAACAACAACAACAATAACAACAACAAACTGGTGTCTGTGCAACAGATGCGTTTTGCACAATATGCTGAAATTAGAAAGCAGTCCAAGGCGAAACGAAACAAGTTGGCAAAAGATAAAGCCAAGAAGCCAACATAAAGACAGCTCGTGTTTATACATTTATATATATATGTATATATATATATATGTATATATACAGTTATGGAAAACGGAAAAGCTGGCGTATATTTGTTTGGTTTCATATACATGAGTGTGTGTGTGCGGATAAATGTATTTTGTATAAATGTTTTTGCTTATTTTTTTATGCTAGAATTTAATTAAGAATTTTTGTGCAAATAAGGCAAAGCTGCGAAAGTATTTTTGTTATACTCTATGCTGGAAAGGCTATAAGGATATTTTGACTATTCTTAAATCTGCATAAAACAGACAGTTGTTCAATTAACAGTAAAAGGAAATCTATTCCGAATTTTATTCACTTTTCGGAAACGAAATGTGGCCTAAAAGATCGTCATTCAGTTCAAAGTGTTTTTACTTATTATAAATAGGAATTGCCATAACATTTTGACTCCTTTATTATAATCCTTTTATATATATATGAATATCATTGCATGATTTGTCAACATTGAACAGAGAGTATCTTGCCATCGGCTACACCCAACATTCTTTGCATTCTTGCTGCCTTTCATCTAGCTAAAGTTGTTCAACTGTTGCAAATGTTACACCTAAGTTTAGTTTTTATTTATTTAATTAAATGCTTAAATTTGTAATAATCTTAATAAATGTTAGTACTAATTTAGCAAGCAATTGTTGTTGCATTTAGTTTGTGTTTATATATATATACGATTTCCTTTCTAATATTGTATTTTCATCTGTGTTTCCTCACAGTATTGGTTTTGGTCTTTGTGGTCTACAATCGACGTCGCGAGGCGCATATCAAGTATCCCGGACCCGATGATGATGTGCGCGAGAATATTATCAATTATGATGATGAGGGCGGCGGCGAGGATGACATGACCGCCTTCGATATCACACCTCTGCAAATACCCATTGGTGGTCCCATGCCACCTGAGTTGGCGCCCATGAAAATGCCCATTATGTGTGAGTATTATTGACAATGTGTCACGCTCATTCCTAGATATAAATGTAACTGTAATACATAATTATATAATACTATGTAATCATTCTGCTTCTTCTGCTTGCTTCACCCCCTTTGTTTATAGATCCCGTCATGACGCTAATGCCTGGCCAAGAGCCCAATGTGGGCATGTTCATAGAAGAGCATAAAAAACGAGCCGATGGCGATCCCAATGCTCCGCCCTTTGATGATTTGCGCAACTATGCGTACGAAGGGGGCGGCAGTACGGCCGGTTCCCTTAGCTCATTGGCTTCAGGTGAGTTTCACAATTTCAGCTAAATTTCACTTATTTTGCACCCAATCTTTGCGATATTGATTTAATACTGTCAGAGTTTGCTCACAGCTTTGTTGCCCCAAAAAGTAGGCTACGAAATTAGAGACACACACGCAAACTTTCGCACACAAAATGTTATTTACGAATTTATTTTCAACATTTTGCAGGGCAACAAGGCTCAAATACCGCTGAATATTGGGTGTAAAATTCTTACGTAAAATATTAAAAAACAATAATAATAATAAAATTTCTGCATGGTACTGTTTTTTATATATTAATTTAATTTTATAAAATATCGCAGAGGCAGACTGATGCCCTCCATCTTCGCATTGAAATGTTCTTATAATTATTTGTATTTCTTAGAATTACATTGTCCACCCTAAGACCTTTCCAGTCCGCCTCTGTGACATAAGAATTTCATTTAAATTTCTCATACTTTTAAACAAGAAGAATCGCAAAATTGTAATATGAAAATATTTGACTTTGCTTTTTGTATTTGCAGGCACCGATGATGAGCAACAGGAATATGATTATCTTGGCGCCTGGGGACCGCGCTTCGATAAGCTGGCCAATATGTATGGGCCCGAGGCGCCCAATCCCCACAATACCGAACTAGAATTGTAAGTTGCGAGAGAGCAAGCAAATGATGATGATGATGATGATGAACTGTTAGCCACAAAGTTGCATTTAAAGATGAGATTTATAAGGAAACTCCAAGCGAACGTTTAACAATTGAAAATCAGAGATGATTTCACAAACAAAGAAGCGCAACCAAAGAGCAGACGCGGAGCATAGGAGCGGAGAACGAAAGTAATCAAATAACACACATACTCGTACATACTACATATATTTATTATGGAGACACGCGAAAATGACATTTGTATAAATACTTCATCAGCATTTAAACTTAACTTTAAACAATTTTGATAAAAACAAAACACAAAAAACAAAAAAACCAAGAAAAACGAAACTAAATTTAATTAAAATCTAATTTATTAAGCAAGCGAGCATGAATTGCTTTCAAACTTTTTCCAACCAGCAGTTGCAGGTGAGAGCGAAGACAAAGCGGAGAGAGAGCATACCAAAGTTTAGTTTAGAATTGCCTGAGCATAAATTTAGAAATTAATAAACTTTGTATTTCATTTGTGTATACTAATTTTTAAGTTTCCAATGCCAAGCCTTGTAATTAGTTTGAGTTTAAGTTTTTAATCATATTCAATGCAAAGTCAGGAACAAAGGCTCTACTAGATTTTGTTTATTGTTTTCTTTAAATTTTTCATTTCCAGTTTTAAGCATCATCAAAATATATAAATAATGAACAAAAATTTATATAAAATGAATACCCAAAGACTGTTTTTGTTCCATTATATAACAAGTATATATATAAATATATAAAATACATTTACAAACAAAAAACAAAAAAGAAAAACCCAAAAAACAATTCAAATTTTCAAACATAAACAAAAAGTTTTAAACAAAATGTGCGAGTAATAGACATTACCGTGTCACATTTTCATTTAAACAAGAACAAGAACAGCAAAATGTTTTGGCATGGGCTAGCAAAACGGTTACTTTCGCAAAAACAGCAACAACAACAGCAAATACTACTAAAATGATATTCTAAAATTAAATGAAAACTTAAGCTAAAACAAAAATCTACACGAAAAGAAAAAAGGATAAAAATTTACCTTTAGATGAACTTAGCGCAATTGATATAATTAAAAACAAAAAAAATACTTAAAGATATATATATATATATACATAATTATTATAAAAGAAAAAAAGGAAAGTATTTTACATTGTATATATTATTAGTTTTAGCACTTAAATGAAAGGAAAAAAGTATATAAAAAGCATACGAAATTGGTAGCAGAACCTAAAAAGTCTTATTAAGTCATTTGAATTAGAAATAAAACAAATTTAAAATTACAGCAACAACAGCAACAACAACAACAACAAAAGCAAAATAAAAGCCACACAACAAATGAAATACACGAAACAATTTGCATTTAATCACACAAATTCACACAATCACAACATTTCATTTATTTCAGAACACAACATGACATATGAGTTTCCTCTGCCATCTATTGGTTTAGATATATGTTTGTTTGTTGAAAAGTCAGCCAAGTTACAGTGCATTATAGCAAACCGTAAGTACATAACACTTATACATACATACATACATATATAGACATAACAAAGCTCAAGTAATTATATATAATCTTATACAGAAAACAGTGCAAAAGTATTTTGACCTTTATATTTGGCTTATCAAACTTTAGACAGAGCAAATCAGCAAATCATATAAGTCATTTCATGTGTACTTTCCTTCCAACTACGCCCATGGCTCTCTATTCAGACAGAGCTGAAGAATCATTACAAGTAATAAATTTCCCACAACTTTACTTCCCCAATTCTTCTTATATTTTCATATTTTTTCTTAATTAAATATTTTGAAATTTAGTTAACTTATAGAGGTCAAAATACTTTGTTCTAATCTTGAGTAAATTATACAAGTTTTCCATATACCATATAAGATAACACCAGCAATCACATTGAAAACCAAGAAGAAAACACCAAATTCCTATTTCGAACCACATGTGTGTTCTGTTGAATTTTTTGTTTTTGTTGAAAGACTTCCACAGATTTTTACCAACAAACCAAATTAGGCAGCCCATTCGAGCGCCCCAAAACTACAGAAGAAATATTGCAAAAAAAAAAAAACTAAAAATAATATAAAAAAGTAAAACAAAAAACGCAAACAAAACTGCAACAAAAGTTGACTATTGAAAAGTGCAAAGATTTTAAAAAATAACTGTTAAAAACCATACAGCGAAGCATAAATATTTAAATGAGCAAAAAAAAACACAATAACTTTTTGCTGTACTTGTTTGAATTCTTAGAAATTTTAAAACAACGCACACACACACACACACATTAACTAATTGTTGAAATCGCAAGAAAAACCAAAAACAAAAAAAGAAAAACTAAAACTAACAAAAATATCAAGCTCTAAGGTAGGCTGAAATTTAAAATAAAAAAATATTACATTTTTTATTGCTTGCCAAAGTGAAATTTGCTTCAATTGATTTCAATACAAATACAAAATGCTTTTTTGGCGAACAGTACAGCAACAAAAATAACAACAACAACAACAACAACTACACAAAAAACACTGCCATAATAACAACAACAAAATTAATATTTTAATTATTTTGAAAGACTTGAAAATTTATGGTAAAATAAATGAAATAACAATTCAACGAATTTTCATTTGTTTGCTACGCTTAGCACTTTTATTTATTTATTTATTTTTAAATAAATATTTAAAATTTCAGGCACAGTGGTAAAAAAAATAACAAACAGCAGAAAGAACGTTATTTTTTGAAGGAAAATAAATAGAATGAGAACAGAAATAGAAAAGCACTAAGTTCGGCTAGCCGATGCTCACATACCCTTGCAGATATAAATGGTGGGAAAATTGTTTTCTTTTCTGTTGCTAAGCTGGTAATGATAGAGGGGAGTATTCACCTACTTTGAGCAGCATCTGACAAACAGAGCTCCGTTTTCGCTAATCGTTTTAAGTGGTTGAAATCTGTCAATCTTTTGCCATGCCTTCTCTCACACACACATTAGCAAACTAGTCATACTATTCTGTTCGCGTTCCAAACGGTTGACGTCTGGAGAGCCAGACCGCAGGCAGAAAAACTGCACTGGCAACTGAAGGCTGGCAAAAGAGTGAGAGTGAACAGCAACACTCATAGAGACAAAGCAAACTAGGTAATTTACAGTTGCAGGCCTCACCTTGAGCAACATTTCATATGGGCGCTCTCAGATTTTGTACTCTTTTGGACCGCAAAGAGAACTGTTTTTCATTTGAATCAGCTATAGATTATGATATCTGGCATATGCAGACATTTGTATCAAATTCAATCAATTGACTGAGACAAACATAAGAACATTTTGCATAGTTTTGATTGATCGGCTGTTTGCAGAGAGCTCCGCAAGGGTATTACAATATAGGAGGGCATATATGAATTATATAATCATTTATACACGATATTTGTTATATATTTTGTAATGTAAGTTAGAGGCATACATACAAACACACATATATAAATAATGCACAGCATATATATTATACATACATACACCATACTCTCACACACACACACACACACACATACACAAACACATGCATTACTATTTGATAACTATGTATTTATAATTGTATGCATTTTTTACCAACAACAACAACAACAAGAACAACAAGAACACCCTCTGTATTACAAATATGCAACCACATTAAGTCAAGCAAAAATTACCAAAAAAAAACAAAAAAAAAAACAAAAAATGGGAAAAAATATATATTAATAAAAATGACATAATGATGCAAAGAATCGATTCGTATGCAAAATTTTTTAGCTAAATTTGCATATAAAATACATATGCATACATTATTATTATGTAAAATCATACTTTAACATTAAAGCGAAACGGAAATTAGTATTAAAATAAAAAAGAAAATTAATTTACGAAAATATAAATAAATTACGAGTAATTATAGCAAAAACAAAATGGCAAAGAAAAACTGCAAGCAAAACTAAGAAATTAATTACGCAAACAACAACAACAATTGCATCTCCAAAACTGAGAAATGATTTACATGAAAAAAGGAGTCGAAGATAAAAAAAAACAACAAAAAATATCCAAGAAACGTGAAAAAGCGAAACATATTAAGTTAAGGCAAATTTATACACTAGATACACACACACACACACACACACACAAAACACACACACTTTCACACACAAAACAACTGCAATTATATTAAACGAAGAAAAAAAGAACAGAAAACTATTATAAAATAAAAAAAGAAGAAGAAAAACCAAACAAGAACTAAATAAAAGAATCTGTAACGTTATATGGAAAAAAGAATTGAAAAATGATTTTTTATATATTTTTTACAGTGGGGGAAAAGAGGAGGAGGAGCACAAGAAACTATTGCCTTGGCCAGACACACCCAGGCGTCTGTCCCAATTCAACGTTCGGCAATGCGGAATCGACAATTTGTTATTGCCGCATTGAGGTGAGAATAAAGCTGGGATTCCTCTGTCTTTCTTAATGTTATCGCTGGCTAATTGAATGTTGTTGTGGATGCTGAGGTTGAAGTCTTCCTGAGGTTTGTCGTTCCCTTATCTTATGATTTCTGATGTTTTCAGAATTATAATCATGAAAAAGTATCCATAAAAGCCAACTAAAAGTCGACGCCGTTTCAAATTTAGGAAATATGCAAATACTTGGATCGGTCAAGGCCAATCAACCCCATTTACCAGCCATATGAAAGTTGAAAATAATAAATATAAACTATTTCACCGACAGGGACAAGTGGAGATATCTCCACCAACTGTAATCTAAAAGGTAAGAGAGACAGGTGGGGGCATACCTAATACGATCAAAAACGTTTCCCCATAAAGTTATTTTTGGCATTAATGCGGAAAAATTGCCAAGCAAAGCAATTCAGTTATTATCACCAAAACATTTAACATTAGCTATGCCTAATATCCAGCTATATATAATGAAGAAACTCCAAGGCACTTCAACAATTGAGACTTCAATATCAAAATGAAACTGTATCAGCTGGCTTTGCTATTCGCTTTCTACTATGCACTCCCTGGAATGGGGATTTATTCCAGCAACTTGGCTGAACTCAAGGACTGAGAACTCAACTCTATTTTCAACAGATATGTAAAACTGTTGAAATAAGATGCATTAAATCAGAAATAATAAACTTTGTCTTATTTTTCAATTGCATATACTCAGTTGTCCAGGGAAAGTCACACAATTTTCAGCTATTATATTCCATTTATAGTTGGCCAATTGGCCAAAGCCAAAGCCAAAGCCAATGCAAATGCAAATGCATAAATTGTTTGCTTCCATTTTTTCTGTAATCTTCTCTCAGGCACACACAAGGCAATGTCTTTCACAGACTGCAAGCTAACCTCAGGGTGAAAATACACACACACAAATATACACACACAAACATACAAACAATAGAAGACAGGAGCGTATTATATCCTTATTTGGTTTGGGTTTTCCTGTTTTGCCAGCAAAAATATTTCCCATAGAATTTTGCAAATAAAATGCAAAAATAAACTCAGAGAGAGAGAGTTTATTAAAATTTGCCAATGGATAGATATTTCTTCCTATTCTCCTGAAATCCTTTAAATTGTAAAACAATATATTGAGCCATCATAATATTGGGCCATTTGCTGTTCACCTATTGATTCCCACAACTCATTTGGAAGGAATAAAAAGGGTACATATAAGTGGCTTCTGCATCAGCAATTGCAAAGCCACAAAATTGAAGATGTCTATAATATAGCCAAGAGACTATCATGATTCTATTAATGAGCCAATAACCAATTAGTTTAATATCAAATTAAATTTATCTTTTCAACTGCTTATCACTGTACTTTGAACTCACTTTCTTTGTGAACTCTCAACAGTTGTAAACTGAAACTGAACTGAGCACCTTCGAAGCAGTTGAAAGTCTATTAAGAACTAAAAACTTCCATGTATCTGATTAACTATCTGGGCCCAGAGCATTAGGCCTTCAAGCAATCTCTGTTTTGTAGCATATTAGCTGTTTGTTTTCTTTATCCTTGCAACCTTATCCCTATTGACTTGTCAATGTAACCAAGGTCGTTGAAAACTTTGCCTCGAAAGACATCGCATCGAACTGGAAATCTTCAAATGAAGCATTCAGTTTTCCTTCAATATTATTGCTGCCTGTTGAACATTGATTTTCAAGCACACAGAATTTGCCAGAATTTGCATGACGTTTGGTTAAAGCAACAATCCTTTATCCTTTACACTTCATTAAGGTTTGTTTGCCTTTGCTCAACATTTTATGCATTCGCCTCGTTTGTCTTACAAGCTCAAGCTCGTACATTTGTACATACATATCTATCTAATAAGTATCGCTTGTTGCTTTTGCCTTCATCTATTTTTGGTTTTGTTCATTTGCAGTAAAAATTCCTAGTTATGGCCCCAAAACAACCCTCGAGACAAAAAAAGCAAGAAAAAAATTCCACCCACACACTCCAAATTGTATTGATTCTGCTTGTACGGCTGAGTGAGGTGCAAGGATAGGGGGGTTTGTTTTATGAGCCTGCAGCATGAGTTGCGATTTTGTGTCTGCCCTTTTTTTTACTGCAGGTTGTTAAATGCCAATGTTGTTTGCTAAAGTTGTTGATTTTGTTGCATGTTTGTTGTTTGAACTTAAGCGGCAAACGCACAGTTTATGAAATTGCTCTTGGGTTAGGATGAAGTTTAAGTGAAAATTTGAGCAATGGTTTAAATAAGATTTAATATTTGTAGGGCAAATATTATTTGTGGAAATCAAGCTCAAATTAGAAACAGAATCCTTAATAGAGTGGCAAGATATTCAAGACTTTGGACTGCAAATGTCTTTGATATTGTTAAGAATTTGGAAAGAGACCATAACAAATGTATGAAAAAGTGATATTATGGCAATGATAGATGAAGACACCATACATATGTGTTCAGAAATAAGAGAAGAGAGCAAAGGATGACTCTCGAAATAAAGCATAATTGAAGCTATCCTTCAACAGTTAAGAGCGAAGATCAAAACGAGAGTTTTCATTCCCTAATATGATATTTTGTAGTTCAGTTTCATAACCAAAATCTTCAAGCGAATTTCTATGAATTTTTTAACATTCGAAATTTGTATTTAATTCATATTTTGGTTAATTGAATAATTAAATTTTAAGATACTTATACTATAGCTGTGGGATTAACACACCCACACACACCCCCACACACACACACACCCACACCCACACACACACACATACTTATCAGCATTCACAAACTCGTATTTCAATATTTTGCCAACATGTCACAGAGGACGGACGACAACGACATTCATTTCCGACAGTCAACACGCACAATTTGTCGCTTTCAAATGAAATGAAATGCTGCAGCAACAACAAAAAACAACAACAACAACAACAGCAGCAGCAGCAACACAAAAAAAAGGAATGGTTAAAAAAATCCACAACGGTACACCGGAAAATCTTGCAAAACAAAAAAAAAACCGAAACACTGGCAAGAATGGAAAAAAAAGTAACGTAAACGTAACATGTTTTAGCCCAAAAGCAAAAATCAACACGAGCATGCTAGTGGGATAGACAGAGGGAGAGGGGGAGGTAGGAAAGGAAGACAACAGTCTCTTGTGGAAGTCTGATTGCTAAAGGCAAAGAAAAGATAACAGGATAACACCCACATTCATATGTACACACCTTACATATATTGTTCATATAAGTATATCCTGTGTACGTGTGTCTAGCTAGGACATACGCCTTTGCACATCACGGAAATATGTGCTTAAAAAGGGAACAGGCAAATACGAAAAACAGATCAACTGTTTGATATTCTAGAAATGCAGAATTTTCTGCAGTGGGCAAGGATAAATAGGGAATGGTTTTCTTTCCATTCCGATCAGCAGCTGTATGAAATTTTAGATCTTTGACAAAAAGACAGACAAATGTAGGGGGGAACTTAGCTGCCACGATGGGTTCAATATGTTAGAACAGAGTTAGTCAGATATAGCTTCCAAAGGCAGAACAGATTCGGCTTTTTACACACATGGGACACCCGCAGCCTGCCGTCGTTTGAGTGGCTTCGCTCTCGTGTTATTCGCAAAGAAACTTTTCTTGTGTTTTTGCACTGATCGAAATGAATGAATGATTTGGGAGAATCTATGCAGAAATTCATTTTTGTACTTCACAATTTTGTAAGCTGAATTTGAAATCGTATAAAATTGCTAAGACTACGCATTTAGTTTCAAGAAGTTGATAAAAAGTTTATCAAAGTACCAAAAAGAAAATGCTAGATGATAAATAAACAATGGAGTTATTTAACCAGCTAAAACCTCTTACAGATAATCTGATAATTAGGTAGAAACCTTAAATTTATCAAATTATTACAATTATATGCGATCTATATGCTCCAATACTTATAAGCATTGATACCGTAAACACTTTGAGGTAAAAACACAGCCAACATTATTTCACTTCAAGCATTTATCCAGCCATATATGGCCTTTGGCAACAACAAGCCCTAGGGCAGCCGAAATAACAAAAAATAGATCAACTGAATTTCATCCACAATTTGATTTGGCCCTTTCGCCCTCCCTTCCACAAGCGACTTGAACAATTTAAAGCGTAATCACAGGCGATTTGATGGACAAGGTCTGCTTTTTGCCTATTGCCTTTTGCCATATTGCCATTCCTTTGGCAAAGTCGTTAAGGACCGCAACATGTCAGTCAATCAAAGGTCAAGGGTGAAGCCGAGACTCAGCAAGAACAAGAAGAACAAGAGCAATAGCCACAACCCACAAAATGACAGGCATTAGACAAATGACAATATTGTTGGCTGAGTTACATTTTTTTTCTAGTGAGAGGCATATTAAATGTTTTGCTGTGGCTACAAATTACTTAATGAATTCCAGAAGGGGGTAGAGGTGTGGTAATGGTAGAACTGCTGGTCATATGCATACTCACTTCTAGTGGCAAAACGAACTCTTGAATGAATGCGAGAAATAGAGTGCTTTTTATGAGTGCGACAAAAATTTTCATTACGCGTTGAAGAATTTGCATAAAACATTTTCGGTCACGTACCCAAAATACCATAGAAACCCCAGCCCAAGCCCTAGACCTATCTCAGAATGTGAACACTCACACACACAGACACCCACCCACACACACACACACACATACCCACCTCAGCACACAAAATTAATTGAGCCGAAAGAGTTTGGTCCGATTTTAAGCTTCAGTTTTAATTGCATTTTGAGCGGTTAAGGGGCCAACGACTTGGCTTGAAGGGGGCAGCAGGGCGGTTTCCGTAAACTATAGCAGAGATTTATCAAACACATATCATGTGGCTAACCACTATTTGTAAAATTAATTGGTCTCCGTATCTCGTTTGGGGTCTCTCACCAATTTGAGATTCACCATCCTCTCACAAACTCTCTGTGCCCACAATTTGACTATGTCTTTGCTTTAGAATTTTATAGTCAAAAGTGAACAGCTTGGGAGCTTAGTAAATGGTAAATGGCTTAAGCCTGGTTCATGGCATTATGTTTAAGTGACATTTGATGAATGGAAATGGCTTGGGTCAATAACAAGCGCAATGCGCAGAGAATATTAATCGAAGCAGGCAAAATTTGGAAATTAAATCATCAATGAAAGGCATTGATATGATATAAAAAACCCCTTGTGAAATCATTATTACCAAATGGGAGGCAACATAGTCCTTTATAGATGCCATATATATATTACTTTTGAAGCTTAAATTCTGTCTAAGATATCAATTCTAATCTAACATATCAATATTATCGACTTGCTCACTTTGCTTCGTCTGTAAATATCCTCTACAGATATGCTAGTAATCCGTGGGAATGCTTCTAAGTGCAATAATATCCCACATGCTGTCCTTTCATTACGAAGCTGCATTGCAGGTGATTCTGAAATATTTGAGTACTAATTTGCTCAGACATTGCAAATTTAACTCGCTAGCAGCTTGCGAGCAACTAAGCGGATGCATCTAAGCCAATTAATGTATTTCCCACAATCCACTTAACCTCAACTCTTATCAATGCTGTGCCAGTAGCAGCAATATGTTTAGCTTGCATTCAGTTCTAACTGAACTGAATAATATGAGGAGGTTAGACCTGAGATTTCATTGAATAAACTGAATAAGTGAACAGAAAAGGCAAACTCGAAAAGTTGAAACTCGAAATTGCAAGTCAAAACAAAACCATTCAAGCTAAAGATGAAAATGTAAAAGTCTTAAAAACTCTGGTTGATAATAATCAAAATCAGTGTAATGCTACAATCCGAAAAGAAGATAAGAAAATATCTGAATTGCAGGAAGACAACCAGCAAATGAAGGCAAAGTCAACTGAACTTATTAAGTGCCAGACTGAGCTGAAGAAGCGGCTAAGGGAATACACTTGGGATAAGTATCCCACAGAATCAGGCATTTATCAAATAACTTTGCCCGACTTTCCGCCATTCAATGTGTACATCGATAATGAAATAGATGAACCCGGCTGGATTGTCATTCAGAGGAGAGTAAATGGAAAGGTAGATTTCAACCGGAGCTGGGAAGAATATCGCAATGGTTTCGGGGACTTAGAGGAAAATATGTGGCTGGGATTGGAGAAACTCCATCAATTGACCAACCTTAAAAGTTATGACTTGTACATTCACATGATGGATTTCAACAACGTGACAATATATGAAAGGAATGAAGACCTTAAAGTGGCGAATGAAGAAAACGGATATCAACTGGAATTGGAAAGAAATAAGGAAGAAAGTTCTTATGACTGGATATATTACAATTCATGGGGTAAGTTTGGAACATTCAATAAAAATGAAATAGCTTGCGCTGTACAACACCAAGGTGGTTGGTGGTACAGACCGAGGTGGTACACCGACTCGTGCACATTAATGTTAGCAATCAATTATCTCTCAGTTATTCAAGAATTCATATCTGAATCCAATTAATTGCAGCAATCCTAATGGAGTATATTACGAATAGGAAACTTACAATGACAATGCAATCTTATAGGGCATGATTTGGGACAAAATATATTTGAAATATATTCAATTAATGATTAGGCCGCATCACGATTAAATGAAATAAGGTAAAGTCATACTCAACTGTATAAAATAGTTAACATTTTCTTTTTCAAATTATTGTTTATAGTTTGCTGATAATTTTGCTGCTTGCTAATCTTTACACCCCCTGGAATTACTTGCGAAGGTAAGCTGTTATATCTTTTACAATTAACTAAAATTTATGAAGGAATGGAAATTCAAGTTACATTTGCATGTCCCAACGATATTGTAACCGACATATATAGTTTTCATATACTGAAATTTTCATTTATATAACGTTTGGTTAGCACATCCTTCCCATAACTGGGCAGTCATTTGTGCTGCCAACTGAATGTCATCAAAGGAGACCTACCGTCTGAGAAAGTTCCACCAACTCGATTATGTTTTAGTTGCTGCACTCCACCGATTCCCAGAACAATTACATCTCCGATTTCGCATTAGAATTTTCTAAAGTATACTCAAAATTTTGCTCCTCTCTCTTCTCTTTGGACTAGCAAAATCGTTTATGTAAGTTTACGGTTATTCTCTCCTTCCACATATTATACCATTGCTTAAAACCGTTACTTCAATTGAGATCTTCCACTCACATGCTCGTAAATAAACGTGTTGAACTTACATAAACTTGCTAGAGTAAAGTGGGTAGAGAGGATGACTGTGGGGTGTGCGGGTATCTGTGTAACGGTAACAATTCCTGATTGCATTTCATTTTATGGAACAGATTTTCGAAAGGTCAAAAGGAAGCAGCGAGAGAAAGGCACATGGATATTCATTTAATAAAAGCCAACACAGCGAACAAATTTTAATGAAAGAGTGCGAAATGCTCTCGTCCTGCATGTGTTCGCTTGTGTGTCTGTGTGTGAGAGAGCCTTAAGCGTTAAGCCCCGAAAGAAAGAGGAAAGGCATTGGCACAAACATTGACTGCAGGGACAACAACGTCAGCTGCAATTGTTGAGTGGGTGGGTGGGGTGGTTGGGGGTCCTGATGGGTGAGAGATGCTGTGGAAATCCTCACAACTGCATTGCGCTGCAACGCTGATAAACTCTTTGCCGGCCGAACCAAAACTGGACCGGACAGGACCTTTTGACGTAGTCGCAGACCGCTGAAAGGACATAATAAATGCCACGACAACCAGGACAGGAGAGGACAGGGTAGGTCAGGCAAAGGCAAGCAAAGGACTTGCAGAGCACTCAATACGAGTGCACATAAAAAATGTGTAAAATTCATTTGCAGCAAAGGAAAAGTAGCCAATTTTTTATTGAAGTGTTCTGTGCGTGTCTATATGTTTGCCTTGGTGTTTGTAAACATGTGTGTGAGTTGTCAGTGTATATTTATGTTAAATAAAGGCAGTGCAGAAAGGCCAACAATATGACTTGCCATAAATACTGACAAATATTACAGAGCAGCTGGAAGCAATCCCATTTATTCGTGATAAAAATAGTTTGTAAATTTTGATTTGATTTTTAAGAAAAACTTACTTTTAATAAACAAGTATATTTATATTAATTTATTTATGAGAAATATAACATTTCTCAGAAAGAGTGAAGAGCAGGAAATGCAGTTTTCATCAGCACTTTTATCCAAGGAAAATCATTAAGTCTTAAGGACTCCTTGGCAAGTTGAGCATTTTGAAGCAGATCAGCAGATCAACTGTTAACAGCATATGGATTTCTTAGAAACTTCACCTTAAGAATTGAGTTGGTTTGATAATGTTCAATAATACCTAACTGGGTCCACCCTAATAAGCTATAAACTCCCAGTCTATACTTAGGCCTATATATAAGGCATAAATATATATATATATATTCTGTTAAGTTGAGGCAACATATCTTCTTTATGTTCTGTGTCAACCCCAAAAGCAATAGCACACTTCGTTTATAAAGCCAACAGGTTATGTGCCCAGACAACTCAGTCACTGAAAAACAACATTCTGGAAGTCTCTGCTATCTCTCGTCTTTACAAAATATTTTCTATTCTAAGAACTATTCTGAAGAACTAATGTTTCACAGAAAATCTAGAAAATCAGAAAATTAATATTTTTTCAAGCTTTTTAAACAATATTTCCCTTAATGTTTCAAATTTGCCCCACTGTCTCCATTTCTCGTTTCGTAAATTACATTACGTTCAGGCATAATTGCGCTGATTAATTTCCATAAAGACGTTTAATTTTTTTTTTTATAGTTTATTGCTGCCGTTGCAGCTTTAAATGCAGATAAATACACATACATATATACACACACATACGTATATGTATTTAAATGCATTTATATGGTCGAGTGTGTGTGAACAACGTGTGTGTGTGTTGCCTGAGTAAATGAATGTGGCCCCAACAAAAGTTAATAGCTTGAGTGAAATTATATGCGCATATTAAACATTTTGTTATTTCTTTTCTCTCATAATTTAAACTGCAATTTCTCCCCATCAACATTAAGAGAGCCCAAGAAATAATAATTACCTTTTCGCGGAGCAAGATCGTAAATGAAATAAGATGCACGAAATTGCAGTTTTCACGAAAAACGAACAATAAATGCAACCAACAATGGGAAAAGGTTAATGGAGAAATTAATTTCATCTAGATATTGTTGTTAATCGTGATGAAGGAAAGACTGCAATCCCTCAAGTAAGGGCACCAAAATTGTACTTATAGAAGTATATATCATATATATCATATCATATAGATCAAACAAGGATTTACATAAAGTATGTAAGCTAATATGACTCAGCTATGGCAATGAACATGATGAAAAGATACTCCTAACAAGGCCTGGTCTCTCTGAAGAGCTGTCTTCTTATATATATATATATCATATCACAAGTATAAATTTGGAATATATAGCTAGCCCTAAATCAAATGAAGAGATCTTGAGAATGTCAACTGGTGGCAATCTTAGTTAATAATGTTAGTTTTGTTTCCATTTAATCATCTTCCAATTCAAATGTTCTTCTGCTTTCACAAGTTCATTTTAAGCCTTGTCTTGATTCTATTCTCTCCAGCAGTTTTACATTTCATATGCCACAATATCTCTTTCATTTTAGTGCTTGCATTCCACCTTAATTGACTGAAAATAATCAATAATTAGATGAAAAATGCTAAATGAAAGTTCTGAAAATGAAATGTGGCCAGCCTTATTCTCCTGCTTACTAAATGTCACTTTAAAAAATAGATGTAAAATCCTTCCTTTTAAATTCCATTAAGCAAATAGTTAACTATCAAAATCGTTTTCTGAACTATAGGTTGACTTCTACTCCCCCATACTTAACTTGTTTATGATGCCATGTCGTCGTCGAATCTAGACTTTATTTACCTTTCCTTTAATTCCGGTCAGGCATAGTCGGGGCAGCACGTGACAGTGCACTCCTTTGCTTTCTGCTATTAAAAAAAAATCACGTAAATTTCATTAACAATACAGTTTGAGCAACAGAACGAGAGGTAGGTAGAGAAAGAAAGAGAGAGAGAGAGAGAGTGCAGAGAGAGAGAGAGAGAAAAAGAGAGGGCGAGTGGTCACGGTGTAACAAAAATAATAATAATTGCAACAAGATTTAATTGTGCATGGCCGTTGGGCAGAAGCATTGCACTTTTGCCAAAAAGCAAGGGCAGTCACATTCACACACACACACACACACACATACACACACACATACACACACACATACAGTGTCGCACAATGCTGGCAAGGTGCAAAGAAGGATATGCGCCATGAAATCCATGTGCTTTTAATGTTGAAAAATGAGTTTGTGAGCTCACGTCGTAAGCGACCAACCAAACTGGAACTGGCTGAGCCTCCCCACCTCTGCAGTGGCACCCTGAGCTTCTAGGCTCTAATGGTCCAACGCTCTGGGTAACTTTGTGTGTGCGCAACGAAGCAATTTGGCATATGAAACGGGTCAGCTCAGGTCAGCAAAGTCGAACGCCAATTACAAAATACTCACAGCTGGCAGTAAGTTGGCAAAAAACAAGGAAGAAGTTCTTGTTTCAGGATTCGAATCGTTGATCAAGCCATCCTTAACTAAATTTAACTTATTGTCCCAAAATAATGATAGAAGCATTCTTATCTTTATTCAAATAATAATAAGAAACTCCTTACAAACTTTGCAATTACTATGTCAAGTGCATTCGCATGTTTCCAAACATAAGTTCAAAGATCAGCAAATTTGTTTGCAAAATATAAAAACATCGCCAGCAAGGGCTCACATATATGTTGGCCTAGTAAATGCTTAACAAACTGTTAGTCCCTGCAGGTAGCCTGCTGGCGAGGAGAGAGCTGAACTGAGAACTATTGGCGAAAGCCCAAAACACTTGCCGGCAAGAGGCTGCTTAACTGCAATGGACGGTAAAATTTTTGCATTTTACCTGCTAAGCGTATTTCCGTTTCCGCTGAAAATAGTAAAAAAAAGAACACGAAGGTAACTTGCCTAGCTTCTTATTGATTTCTGTGTGATTTCTGGCTGATTTTTGCCGCTGCTGCTGCTGCTGCTACTGCTACTGCTGGGGCTGGTGATGCCACATGTTGTGCGAATTGAAATAGTTATGACAAGCCAGCCAATGCGGCGTATGCGTAACGAGGCAGCGCAAAAGCCTTGCCATGCTTGCGGAGTGAGCAAATTACCATATAAATGGATTACAGCCCACACTGGTGCACCCCGTCCTCGCTTCCATAAAAAGCGAATGGGTGAAAATCCAACGAGGCAACGAGAAGAAGCAGCAGCAATGGCAGCCGCAGCAAACGTTTTTCCAATTTGCCAAACGGAAATCATTTTCTTATTAAAGTTTGCAGCTGCAACATCATCATCGGCAGCATGCTTCCACCACACCTCACACCTCTTACCACCTCCTGCCGCCGCCTTGCAATCTAAGCGCGTATTTATATTCTTTGCATGTGATTAGCTTACAGCATTTGTCACATTAGCCGCACTTTACACTGCTGTCAGCTGCCAAGGAATTATGTGTATGTGTATGTCTATGTGCTGCCTGCAGGAAGTTCCGGAAATTACATAGTCAATGTGAAAATCGCAGAGTGTAAGCAGTTGTAATATATGGGATATTTCAGTGGGATTATTTAAAAGAAGTCATTTTAAGTGCGACCCAAAAAGTCTAAGGAAAGCAAAGTAAAGGGTAAGCATTACATATGCTCTTTGAGACACTTCGAAATGATCATCGAAGTAATTGATTGGAAATCTAGAAATGTTTAGAATTTAACCATAATTGATTGCTTTAACGATCTGAATTGTAAAATTTGTATTTGATGGTCAAAAATGAGCTAGCACTTTTGATTTGGTCGGTCGACTGATGATCACAATAAGGTAAGAAAACTTGCCTGAAGGGAAGAGAGAGAGAGGGAGACCAGTTACACAAAGCAGAACAAGAAAATTCACCTAGAAAATGAATGGAAATACAATTGTGGGCATTTCAATAGATACAATGTTGATGATAAGAGACTCGCAATTGTGCAACTACATGGTCATCGGTTCATCAAACATTCATGCTTGATATATGTACTCGCATTAGTCCGACTTCAATATACATTATGTATATGTATTATATCTTCTGCAAACATATCAAAGACCAAATAACATTTCAACCACACTCTAATGCGTTTTGGGATTGCCAAAGCTTTTATATACCATTCACACTGTAAATGTATAGCTGATCTAGATCACATTGTCAGACAGATACACAGACATGGCTATATCGATTCCCCTTGCCATGTTAATCAGGAATATATATACTTTATATAATCGGAAAAGCTTCCTTCTGTACGTTTAGTTCGTTGCAAGCTTCCTGACAAAATTAATGTACCATTTTGTGAATGGTATAAACATCGATCGTATCTGAATAGGTCTTAACACTCCTATGGATAGAATTAAACTAACACTCTGGAATATATAAAACAATCAGTAGTAAACCAGAGTAAAAATCGAATTACCAAAGTGAAAGTAAACAAACTTAAATGATGGCTAAACTTTATGACACATATTGCTCGTCTAACACTGATTTGCAAGGGTATATAACCTATATAACAGCTATATAACAATCAAATAAGTCAGAGACAACACATGACTTCCCAAATATTCTGTCCAGGTTATCAGCTCTTTATTTATAAATGACATTTGAACCTCCTCCTCTGGAGGCGCACTGAAGCACGGGCCACAGCATATCGCTTGAGTCCGGTTCTTATCAGTCGCCGGCTGCTCAGCTTGGCCCAAAATTAGTGGACAATAAAAGTCGCAAAACATTTTTAATTAAGTTGAACTTTGATTTTGAAAGGCGAAAAATATCATTATGAATATTATCAACATGCGAAAACAACCAAAATATCATCATGGTTATAACAACTTTGGGCATCGCTTGAGCCATTTTAGTGCCAGCAAGTAATTAGTAATTGGATATGAGCAATGTCATTCGTGTTATTCTTATATAAAATCGGTATATAACAGGGTTGTCGAATACCCCAAAAGATCCAAAAATGAATGCGCCTCATATGCGTTGAAAGTGATCGAGCCCGTGCTGGAGGGCCTCGTTGTTAAGGATAACCAAATTTCAAACTTGAATCAGCAATTGACAGATTCGCGAAGTAAATTGGATAATTTACACATCCAATTGAAGCAATCTGAAAGTAAAATTGAAAAATTGTAGTCTAAACATACTTGTGAAAATATAAAAAAGAATGCAAAAAAAATCAATTCTACATAAGAAATATCTCAACACATTCTATTTGCCTTGAGCAATAGTTAAGTATAACAAAAGTTTCACCTGACACCAAATGTAAGGCAATAAATTAATAAAAATTTAATTAGTTTCATATTTTCATGGAGAAACCCAAAAATAAACACAAACCAAACCAAATATACAGGGAGATTCCGTTGGCGAGAACTAATTTAAAACATTTTAACACTTGTTTTGCAATTTTAGCAAACGTTGCACAGGCAGCGCTATGTATTGTTGTTTTTGTTGTTGTTTGTTATTATTTTCGTTGTTGTTGTTGCTGACATTATTAGTAGCCATTGTGTTGTAGTAATTTTTATTAGATTTGAGCTTGCTTGTTGTTTGGCAACATTAGCTTTTCGCCCGAGCATGGACATTATTACGCGCAAAACACTCCGAATGTATCTATCTCTCTCTCCCTCGCTCTCCCTCTCTCTCTCTCTTTCTCTGTGTGTTTTAGGGGGCTCTTTATTGCAAAAACAAGGACGACAACAACAACAGCAACAGCATAAAATATTTATTCCACTTTTATGGAGTTTTAATTTGTTTTGTCGCCCCAAAGAGCACACTCTGCCATATCTGAAAGGCTGAGAGCAGTGGATGGTGATAGGGGTAGGAAAGGGCTATGGTGGGGGGGGGATCAAGCCTTCACATATCCGTTTCACGTTTGGGCTAATGGTAAAAACACTCAAAAAGTGTAATTACCCAAAATGGCGCCATAATTTTGAGAAGGAGAAAGGGCAGAAAGAGGTACAGCTTCGGTCTATTTGTGTGTGTGTGTGTGTGCGTTAAGATAAAGTTGTGGCATTTGAGCCTTCAGATATGGTTGAACCTCTGAATTCCGATTCAACCCATGGCTCTTACATCGATAAATCCATCAGTTTTTAGTGGAAAAGTGACTTTATGGAGGTGATAATACCTTGATTCGGTTAATAAATTCTATAGAATTGCTTTTCTTGGCTTTTCCTTCACCATCATCATCATCGTCATTTCAAAGTTGGGCATATTTATTAGTTTGATTAATGCAGAAAGAATATTTTTGTCAAACTAAACCCTAAGGCTGAAATCATAGAGCTCACTGAGGACGAATGCAAAACTAAAGCCGAACTCCATGCACAGCGATCAAGCTGTTGAGGTGGAAGGTTAAGGTGGAAGACGAACACGCGCGCCAATTTTCATCATCAGCGGACTGCAACGCACGATTTGAAGGGAACAGCTCGTGTTTCGGCTTCGTCTTCGAATGCACTCTACACACATTAGCCTTCTCACCACGTGCACTCTGTTGCAGCTTTACCTTTTACTCTTTTCTTCATATGCTCTTTATTCTTCTTATTTTTTTCTGATTTTGGCCTTCCTTACTTTCCATCTTCCACCAACGCAAAATTTGCGTTTCGTTTTCGTCTTTGTATTCGCCTGTACTAAGACCATTTTCAAGCATATCCATAGGTTTCTTCTGCCTTTTATTGCTGTCTTTAGCTTCATCACCGCATGCATTCTGATTGCAGCCTAAAGAAAAGAAACTTTTAATTATAACTCAAATTATCCCCACAAATTATTCGAGTGTATTAAAAAACTGTGGAAGTGGGATAAAACGTGTCAATTGAATAACAAATCTATGCCTA
Organism: Hirtodrosophila duncani; assembly: GCA_037043425.1. NCBI lineage: Eukaryota > Metazoa > Arthropoda > Insecta > Diptera > Drosophilidae > Hirtodrosophila > Hirtodrosophila duncani. The sequence continues at coordinate 12,115,327 of JBAMBM010000057.1, read as the reverse complement.
ACCTACAACCTCCAATTACCGTGAATTATAAATATAAAAAACCATTTCAATCTCCAATCTCTCCTTTACAATCTCAACTATAATTACACATTTAGTTCAAGTTCATTGCCTTTGCTTATCTCGCACTCACACAACATCTGTCACGCCTCGCCAAAAAAATGTTCAAATAAATTCTATGTGCAGCACGTGACATGAGCGATAACTTAATTGAAATATGTTTGTTGTTGTTGTCGTTGTTGTTTTTTAAGCACTCTGAAAAATGTTAAAAAATATACATTAAATAGGGACAACATGTGCGCGCCTTTTTGTGATAAATTCAACTGATTTACGATTTTGCGATGTGAATGTGTGCGCTGCAGATACTCGGATACTCGCGAGGGTTAAACTGCACTAAATACTTACAACTACTTGAATAAATGTTGCAAGTTCTGCGCTACTTTAAGTCTGAACTCGCTTCTTTTTTTTCTAAATGAAATGAATTAAACATTTACTCAACTTGGCAAACTATTTGAATAATGCAACAAGTGAGTCTCCTGCGGCTGGCTACGAAAGCTTTTAGCGCCTAAAGGTATGCTAAGTAGTTGCGCAAAAGAGAAATGTTGCAGGCTCTTGGCAAAGTGAAATGTAAAAATTAAAAATAAAAAAGGAATGAAAGTAAAAAGTCCTCAAAAGGTGTTTGTCATTAGTACAGGCCGCGGAGCATTTCAACCCAGTTCTTTTATTTTCTATTCTTTTCCTTCATTCCTTATTTTTTATTTTCTATAATCCTCGTTTTGGGTGTGGGAAAACTTTTCGCATTAACTGCGACTTTGATACTCGAAAAACTATTATAGAAAAATATTTTTGCAAACTCAAGCTATGCGTCCGTCCAAAGGCAAGCTTCACATAGTACATTGTATTAGCTGTCATTGTGTGTGTGTGTGTGTGTGAGTGTGTGTGTGTGTGAAATTGTGTGAAGCTGAATTTGAAGCTGAAGCCAGAGGCGTGCTGCAATCAACTTGCCATTGGCAGATTTTCAGAACTGTGGTCGGAAAACTGTTAAATGCTAAAAAATCTGATAAAAGAGTTCGCTATCTTGTTAACAGCCTCGTCAGGGGTTTTATGCCGTGACTTAATTTCCATATCATCAGCGTAAGGAGCCATCATCATCTCGAAAAGATTTGGAGCTCAATTGTAACTCTCTAAATTCCGAGAAGATGAAAGTGTAATAAAGATTTGCTAAAAATGTTTAAACAATTTTAAAGAGAAATCTTTTATAAGTTTAGATCTTTGAAATATATTAAGGTTCAATATCAGCGCCATCTTTTTCTGTAATATTTCTAAGCCTTGCTCATCTAGAAAAAATTAAATTTTAAACTTTCAACCCTGACAATTTTGAGCTTCAATGAAAATCCACTGCAATATTTTATACCACTGTAACTTTGCTCAAGTGACCAAAAGGATGGAGCGCAGCTTAGTAAACTTTTCCTGAAGGCTGCCAAATGCCACAACTATGTATGTATGTGTGTCTCATTGTTGGTGTGCATGTGTGTGTGTGTGTTTGGGTTGCATTTTGGTGTGCTCAAGCTGTCGACAACGCCTTCGTCTAGATTGGCATACGATAGACGGAACTGCATACTGCATTGCATTCCAGCCAAGTCACTGCCAATTTTTGTACCCGAAGACTGCAACCGCCCCACTCACCACCGCTCACCGCTTCGACCAGCTCGATGTATATTTTAGGCTTAGTTAACACAAAGGCATATTTACTTTTTTGCAAAGCCAAAAAGTTACTTGCATAAAATTTGATAAATTCACAAGCCCCTGCCCCTGCCCCAGCGACTACGTTGACTCGAAAGCCCAAGAGCCAAAAGGCAAAAGTCCAGGCATGAGATGGGAAATCTAATAAAAAAGAGTGAGTGTGTGTCTGTGTAGGTGGAAAAGCATTTCCCAGACAACCGCATAGGTCAAGAGTTAAAAGGTTGAGTGTTTTGTGTGTTTTGCTCTCTTAGCTATTGCTCACAGAGTTCAAGAGCTGAGCTTTGGCATTTTTGTGGTAATTTGAAAATGTTTGCATGAAATCAATTAAATTCTTTTGCTGCCTGTCAAGCTGTGAAAATATATACTTTCGGGGAAAGCGCAGTAGAGTTTAAAGCAAACTTTTTGGCAAAATGTCTTCAATCTTGGGCCAAAGTAAAGTGAAGTTCAACCAACTGTTGCCCCGGTGATATGTAACTTGTCAGAACTTTGTTGACGGCGCAGATTAAATGCAGAGCAGCAGCAAGCAGCAAACAGCAAACACCATTTGCTGGATCATTTATCATCGTGCAAGTGCAAGTGCGGGGAATATTAAGTATATTGTTTGCGACAGTGTCAGCGAGGCGACTATGAGAGAATGAAAATCTTGTACTTTTAAGCAGGATGCCTGAAGCTGTTTAAGAAAGGAAATTGAATTGTCGAAGAGCGGTTTCTGTTCCAAGATGAGATGAACTCATTGTTCCTATGTTTAGGCCAATGATAGGGCGTGATTCGCTGTACTTTTGTGACTCATAGAATTTATCTAGTCTATATTTTTCGATCTTCCCCTGGCCGTGCGGAATGGTATCGATGAGAAACAGCCATAAACAGTAGCAACTATCGAACATTATATGGAGTGAGCCTCTTAACAAACAGAAGAAGTCTTTGATTGACTATTTTCTGAAAATATTCTTTTGCCTGTTGAAGTAATTATTGGACCACATAATTAACCAACCTGATCATAATTTAGCCACATCGAGACATCTGATATAAAAGTACTTACAGCTGTTGTCTACATTGTTTTCAATAGCCCAATCCATTTCCATAATCCAACGGAGTCAAAACATAACTATAACTGAAAGCTAAGAGTTTCTGCTCATTCTACGAGCACACCTGCTGTGACTGTTGATTAAGTTTGCTCTGCGCGAGGCTGGAAACGAAGTAGAAGCATCCTTGTCAAACAGCAACGCACCATCACAAATCACAATAATCATGCACGTTCAATTGCGCATATTGATTGTCAACATAACGGCTGTAGAGGCCCACACGGCCACCTCAGCCATTTCCTTAGACCCTCGGTGTGGCAGGATGTGGTGCATTGATTACGCTTTCAGGTCACATACTACACAGCCAAAGGACACCACCTTCAAAGCTTGGAATAGCTCAAGTCTACAGATCTTGAGTCTGTTATGTCTAGTTTCATGAATGTTATGTGTTTGCTGGGGATGATGGTGCTGGGGATGATGGTGCAGCAACTGTTCGCTGTGGGATACCCTTATATGTAATAGAAAGATATATGAATGCTGATTTTGATATATGATCCTTTCCACTTAAGAGCTAAGTCATTTAATGTTTAGTTTACATTTCTTGATGAGAAGATGAGAAGTTTTGGTTGGCATCACTAAATTGTGTTGATCTGGCATCATCAGCAGGGAAGTGTGGTAAAAATATCGATGAAGGCGGCACCTTAGTATGATCGTTAGTCTCTTACACATGTAAATCTATCACATTTAAGGTCGCTCTGCCATTTCCTCATCGAATTCAAATTCAAATTTATATTTTCAACTAACTCAAAACTTAGCCAAGTATCTCAAGAAACAGAAACTACTAAATGTATCTTATAAATTGTTGTTCCAAGCTAAGCACTTGGTCATTCACCAAATCGAAGAGTGCATCAAAACTTCTGCCAGCTGGGGCAGACTTTCTGCAGTCACTGTTACACTGCCTCTGCCTACTGCTAGTTTGTGTCTCATGTGTCATTTGTTTCGTGTCAGCGAGTCGTAGTCTTAGTCCCTGGCAGGCATCAACTAGGCAAGAGGACTGGGCACAGGGAATACAACGAGGCCGAGAGTCGCTTCCGTCTCAGAAAATGCTTTCGTATGTGTGTGTGTGCATTGTCGTGCGGTTGTCTGAACTCGACCCTCACTCACTTTGAGGCCTTTTCTCTCAGAATGTGCTTGAGTATGTGTGTGTGTGCGTGTGTGCGTGTGTTTGTATCAGTGTGTGTAATTGTGCGCACATCATGGGCAAAACCAGCCTCGTTTGTCATTGTAAATTATGCGGTTAAATTGTGCGGTGCGAGCTCAGGCGTTCGCCTGGTTTGCTCAGCCTCAGTCTCAGCCTCGTTCTGATTCTCGCACGAAAAACTACATGAAAATGTTTGTCAGCTTTAAAAACCGCCCGCTTTCTACCACTAAACAAATTAACCTTTTGTTTGCCAACCTGAATATTCATGGCAACAACAACAATGACTACAAACAACAGCCACATTTCCATATCTCTCACATAAGCGTTGCCAGGAAAAAAACTATCTACTGTTTTCATATGTGGATAATAAAATTTTAAGCTAGCTCTATGTTTGCACAAAAAAAAACAGAAACTGAGATAGAAAATGTATTCAAAGTCAAACGTGCGCATCAAATAAAATAACTAAGACAAAAAAACACAGCAGCAGAAATGTTAAGCTAAAATACAAAGCAAAAAAGCTAAAAAAAACTAGCAAATTTTTAACAACAAAAAAAGGGAAAACAAAAATTCAACTCAGGAATGCTTTGTAAACTTTTGTAGAGAGCGAACTTTGACCTTATCAGAGGAAGCTTAGATCTTAACTGATTGCCTTGTGCTGCCACCAGCTCATTCACAGTTTAGCTCTGCTATATATGATGTGGATCTGTGTGAATGTGATATATATGTATTAGACTACAGAACACTACTAGAGTGCTATAATTAGATATGCAGCTACTCAGCTCAGTCAACTAGTAATGAGTTAGAGACCCTTCTCTCATTTTGCTGGCGGAATGGCAAGCTAACGACTGAAGCGATGGCAGGCGATATCGTATTGCTGTAGCTATCAAAGGCGATCAGATAGATGTGGCAGAAGCAGAACCATCCTTTTATTGGCACTCAAACTAAAGGAATACTTACTGAACTACTCACTCCAGTGTTTACTCACACCACCGCCAGATATACCGCATATACTAGTAGTTGCTGTTCAGGGCTGCAGTTCTCAGATATGTACTTTAGCAGCATAAATACATATAAGAGAAATTACAAATCCTAAATTCAAAGTAATTTTCAGAAATCTACAAATATAATTAAAATCCAAGCACAAGAAATAGTTCATATGCCTTCAATATTCGCAATATGTCCCTTGGTAACTAGGGCGTCTTATCTCTCTACTCACTAGGAATAGGATATTAGAAATAGATAATCGCCACCCCTGCATTACAAGTACATATCTACATATGCATGTTTTGGGGTCAGGACCGTATCGGACGACGCAGCCCATGTCATAGCGGGCGTTGCGCCCATAGAGAAGATAGCGGCCGAACGAACCGCTATACAGCGGAAACTACATGGGGGAAACGCTTTGCCGACATATAAAAAGGAGACACGAGAGGCAGCGAGAAGACAGACACTGCAGAGATGGCAGAAACGGTGGGATAAGTCCAGCAAGGGCCGGTGGACACACCGTCTCATCTCCAATCTCGGCCAGGTGAACTACTACCTAACTCAGCTCGTTAGCGGGCATGGCTGCTTCCGTAGCTACCTGCAGCGTTTTCGACACGAGCTGTCAGAGGAATGTACATGGTGTAGCCGAGGAGTGGTGGAACATGTTATGTTCAATTGCCCAAAATTCTCGTCCCAGGAAGTCAGGAACAGGAAGCCGGATCCGAGATCTCGTTGGCGATCTCCCGTCCATGATGAAGAGCGCGGAGAACTGACAGGCCGAAAGCAACATTGCCATGGACGTAATAGTCTAACTGCGCAGAGCTGAGCGCGAGCGGCGCTCTATAGACTAGGCGGCGCCGAATCTTCTGCGAAGCAATGCTTCACGGCCGTACCGCAGAGGGAAGGCCCCGCCTCATCCAAATATACATATTTCGCTATCATCAAAGCGCCAAAGAATTGTTATGCAGCGGTGGCGATTGACCCCAGCTCATTTCATTTGGTGTCTAATAATGAACAATCTGCCGTGCATATATCGGTTTGAGATGTCCGATTGTGATATACGAGCAACTCATTCACTACTTCGCTAACTTCTCAGGATCAACGAATTGTCAATCAGCATTCTGTATCTACAGATAGATAATACAGAGTTTACGGTATTTTATATTATGTTGATTACAAATACAATGGTTTGATCTGGCTGATTTTGATATATGCATTACAAACCAGCTCACTACAGTATCAAGTCATTTTTCAGCTACACAACTGTTCAATTGAGATACTATTTTCCACAGAAGCAAATAGAGGGGGAAACATTCATACTTAATTATTCACTTGAAATTTTCCGAGAATAAAATATTTAAATAAACAGAAATTGTTTAAAAAGACTATCCTTATGAAGGCTTTGTGCCATTTTGGGATGATAACTACACTCTGTGTGTGATAAAAAACGTTGCTGATGCTGAGAAAAATGTTTTGCCAAAGTCTGATTCGAACTTAAAATAATATTTGACAGTACTTTAACAGTGCATTCTAGATGGCAGCATCAATTCCAGGGACATATATGTAGATTATATTGAAGAATATTCAAATTTTTGACTCAGCTTTTGCTTTTGTAGTATGTTGAAGTACATTTATCAAGCGACACGTTAGACAAGATGATATTTGATCCTAGCCTAACTAGACGGGAGAAGTGTGTCCCAATTTGTAGCGCAAAAAGGATATATAAAACCATGCTTCCTTCGAATTTTAAATATTGTGAGAAATTAACTACAATTCTCTTACTATTTCTCAATACAAAAACAATTTCGTATTATGAGATATTACCCATACTAAGCACTATTCTGTAATACCTGGAGAACTCTGAAACAAACACATTCAAGCCCCTGCTGTTGTTTAAAAACTTATGCTGCTTAATTTCTACTAGCCATTTCTACTAGCCATAATTAATTTTCAAAGAGAAAACCCTCTAAGGTGGTCTTGCCATAATAAAAGTTATTTAAGTAACTTTGTTTGAGAGAAAAGATTGAATATTTTGTTGCTTATCAAATTCACAAAAGCCTCCTGCTGAGCTGAGCTTCTAGAATTTGTGTTGTTGGATTAATTTTCCTAGTGTCTATGCATATACATATTTATATATCCAACATGCCCATGCTGTATATACATAGATTTCTATGGGGTTTTCCTTTTGATAAACCACTTTTGGGCTTGTGCTTCTTGCGGTGGTACTCAGGCTCGCTGGCTTTGGAGCTGGAGCAATCCTGTGCTGCATCATAAAGTCATTTAAGCATATAAATTGCACTTTTTATGCTTCCCGCTTGTCACACAGCACACAATTACTCAGACACGTTTCAGGCAGGCAGGCCGGCAGGCAGGCAGGCCGGCAGGCAAAAACACGCAAACACACGCACACACACACACACAAGGGAAAAATAATATAGACAATATGTGAGAGAAACCAGACAAGCTTTTCACTGATGCTAGGCTACCAAAAAATCTACGAGAATATGTTTTTGTTGTTGTTGCCATTTGGCGAGAAAGGGGAATATTTAAGAGGAAGGAATCAGAAGGATAGGGAAAGCTTTACTTTACAGGATTCTGGTTATCTTTTATGTTAAATGCTGACTAGACTTTAATCTAATAACATTTTGAATCGAAAGCCATTAATTTTCCGTGATCCTTAAGAATTTATTGGAAGTGGAAAACCATAATGTACATTTATTTATCGCTGAAATGTTTAACAACCAAATTGCATTGAATTTCCAAATGATTTCCATAATAAGATTTTCGTAGAAGTTCAAAAGTTTGAGTTCTCTAAGTAGGCAACTTAGTTTCTACGTTCGGTGTATTGTCTGCGTATAGCAAAGGATCGAAAAGGCTTCTTCAGCTAATGCTAACATCTGTTTGCCTATATTATTGCGGATGAATTTGCCATAAAAGTAAATAGTTCGGTGAGATTCGTTAGGCACAGATAATCTTAAGGCCGCTTAACATGTCAGAGTATTCAAACGTATTAATAAATTTAATTAAAAAAAGAAATTATAATCAATCAATGGTGGCTTCATCTAATGGCTAAGAACCTGGGACTCACTCTGGATATAAGACTAACATGGCTTCCTCACATAAAACTGAAGACAATACAAAAAGATCAAACACTCCTTCAGATAAACTGAATCTTGAGGCAAATCTACAAGGCTCAGTTCCAAAAATAAGGTAATTCTCTACAAAAAGAAACTCTGAAGTCGGCCTTGGACTTACAGCATTCATTTTTGGATCACAACAGCAGAAATCAACGTCCAATTCATCGCAAGATTCCTGTCAAAATCATTAAGCAGGTTGGTAAATGCCTCAGGCTATGAATAAAGCTAAAGGCGATTGGCAAATCCATAAAGGCATGTGAGGGGATTGCCAACACCATCATCTGATACCATTTGGCTGTTAGTTTTCTACATAATTTTCTCTTGACTCGCAAGCTAAAAAGATTCTACTCTCTGGATCTTCCTTTTCGACCGGGGACTTTGTATGAGCCAAGATTCAAAGAAGATGCAGTGAAACCACTCTTTAATGTACTTCAATGTTTGTCAACAATTATTGATTAGTTTCTTCCATCCTTCTTTATACACTCTCTTAAGCTATCTATAATTCACAAAGTCGCTTAAAACCCAACTGGATCAATTGCAAATAAATAAATCTATGTACAACTAAAATTATGTTTCTCTGTTTCAATTAATAGAAACATTTCAAACATATGTAAATAACAATTGTAGAAACGTTTTACAAATACAAACTGAATTGACATTCATTGCACTTTCAGTTGTAATGAGTCACTTTCTCATTGCTCAGCTGGCACTCCCTCATTATCCCCTCAGGAAACAGCTGGCTGCGTTTTTGCCCTGTGAGCGAGCGGCGCTCCAAAATATTTATGGCTCTCAAAAAATTATTACAACCAGTCAAAGTTTAGACATAAATTCAGTTTATATGTGACGGGATACAGTTATTTAAACCTACATGTGTGTGTGGGTGTGTGTGTGTTTGTGTGTCCGTTTGTTTGTTTGTTTATGTTGACTCTGGCCGAGTGCTGTTGGTGTTGTGTGGTAACGTATTCGTGTATTGTTTTTTGGCTTAACGCTTTTACCATAGCATACATTGAAGGGCAGCCGGACGGAACGCTTTCAATATCAAAGTCACGTGCAAAATGTTGAATATTAGTTTTTGCCCCTCTCGTTGCATATGTTGTTGTTGTTGTTGCTATTTTTGGAGGGGCCCTGGCTGGCAGCTGGTGGGACGCTCTAGTGATTTTAGTTTGAATTTTACGTGCCCATCAAAATGATTATGAGCAAACATATAGCACTACACCTACATGGATAGATACATACGCACACACACACGCACAAGGTATTCCTGCACTTCATTAGGAGCCTCGTATATCTATATATGGCAGTGTGTGTATGCGTGTGTGTGTGTGTGTGTGTGTATTTCAACGCTTGAGGGCGTGCTGTTTAGTGCTTGGCAAAGCCGTTTTAATTAAAGTTTCTGCAAAAGCATCGAAATTATAGGTCCTTACACAGTTTTGTGCATGGTTTACAAACTCTATATAGAGGTGTGTGAGTGTATGTGGTATATGTGTAAACAAACATATGAGGATGGTCCGCTGCTGGTTTTGGAGGCACATGATATGTGAGATAGTTTCAATAATACCTAATGATATTTAAGAGATTTCAATTAACCAAGAATGAAAACCATTTTTAAGTAGGCTTTTATGCGTGTCACACACAGTGAAGGATAATAAGATGGATTATGCAAAAACCATTTGACAAGTACAAGAAAACCGTCCTGAAAATATATATATGTATTCATAAGCATATTACATAATATTCCGTTTGATACCAGTCAGAGGTGTTTATATATCAAGTTTGTTAAGCCAAAGAAATGTCATTAACATTTGCATTAAGCTTTGCGACTCAAAATATGTTTCTACGCTAAGAGCCAAATAATGCTGACCAAGCGAGCAAGCACTGTTATGCAATCCCTGGCTAGGCACACTTATGCACATCTACATAGCTGACCGCCGCCCAAAAGAAAAGGCAAACAATTATCACTAAAAAATCAGGCTTAAAGCAGCACTCAAAGGCGCATATGTTCTTTATTTCTGAACCTCATTACAGAAGCAACACAATATACCGAAGGGCTCCGTAAATAAAAAGGTGGTTATGATATGGTCGATGTGTCTACTTCCAAATAGAATGAACTTTAAACAGAAATTCAAGCATCTGTGCTAACTTTGACATGTTCAATAGAGTAGTAATATGTGGCATTAATAACACTACTGGGTCTCTGCCCGAAGCACGATTTGCCTCTAGCCGCCTCTACTTTGCGCGTCTCCTCCAATTGGTAACAAAAAGTGATTTTAGGAGGATTTCAGTCACTTGGTCCTTTCAACGTATTCGGGGTCTTTCTCTCCTCCGTTGTCCGACAACTAGAGTTTTTCATAGAGCTCATACAGCTCATCGTTCTATCGAATACGATTGGTATCGCCAACGCAAATAAAACCGACGATCTTGCGAAGCATTTTTCTCTCGAAGACCCCAACAGCAGGTGCATCTGATGGCGTGACTGTCCAGGCCTCAGCACCATGTAAGAGCACCGAAAGGATGAGCGTTTTGTAAAGTGTTAGTTTCTTTTGTCGAGAGAAAGATCTTCTGCTCAATTGCTTAGAGAAATTATTCAGAAATTATTCGCCGCTGTCATTATTGTTGTTGTTGAGAGCTCAGTGCCAGTGCGAGGTATACGAACTCCTGCGAATCAAGACGTCGCGATTCTCACCTAGAGCACACTTCTTTGTGCTCATATTTACCGAAAGAGACCTACTTTGGCTGCTTCCTTTTCGATCGCTCCAAAAGCTCCAGAAACATCAAGCTTTGTTCGACCGATGATGTCAATATCCAAGGAGCTGGATCTGCTCTTGATCAGAAGACGGAAGAGCATACATGAGAGCTAGTCGTCTTGTCTGAGAGCTGGCTGGGCAGTGAAAGGAATTCAATAGAGAATCGTTTTTAAATTTAGAGGCCACAGTGGACTGTTTTCTTTTAAAATAGGAAGAAGTGCATCCACAAATATCACATATTACTTCTACATAATGATTCTCTGATTCCTTAACTATAACCTGATAAAATTCCTAAAATAACTTAGTCTTTCACAGGCCATAACTCTTCCTTAAACAATTACCATTAGCAAAGCAAAGCTTAGATTGGAAAAAAACCTGAAAATTCGACGTGTTCCTGGAACAATTCACAGGGTGAATATGCCCAGCAGTTGCAATCTGCATGAAGTCCGCATTCGCATTCCGAAACAAAAGCGAGTCGCAGTCGCAGTTGCAGTTGCAGTTGGCAGTACGAACATTGCGTTTTTGCTTTGCATTTTGGGCACAATTGAACTTTCGTTCGAGGCGGCTGCTAATGGGGCAAAGTGAATGTCAATGTGTTGCAGGAAATGCTTTGCCCCACACACACACAATTTTGCAACTCAACACATAGACACACCCAGAGACATTGGCAATTGCAATTGCATTATTATTTGTTGTGCGCCTAAAAGTAGGCAACACTGTAACATGGCAAACCAACAGATGGCAATATGCAACTGCATCAGCCCTGGGCGCGATGCGTGTGCTGGTTTTGGTTGCCTAAAATGAACTGCCGTTGGTTTTAGTAACGCATAATTTCTGGTCAAAGTTGGGTCAACATCCCAGGCTTAATTAGCGAGTCGTTATGGGTCAGCACCAGAATGGCTTTGGGGACAATGCGTTTCGCTTAAGGCCACATTTGTTATTATCATTCGCCAAATTAAACTGCAGAAGTATGAAGTTCTCCTCTAGCTCCAACTGTTTGCACAGTTAAGCACACCTTCTTCTATTTGCAATGAATGTTGATTCCCTGTGACCATTATTAGTCAATCACACTGTGTATATCACACCTATAAACATTTCTAGATTGTTGTGTTTATAGAGAGGTGAGGAAGCCATTTCAAATTCAATACCAAATAAATTACAAACACTTAAATTGCAAAATAATCAAATAAAATGCCAAATTTATTTCAACACCTTTCCCGCTCCTGTAGTTTAAATAGTAAATAGTTTTAGGTACACACACACACACACACGCACACACATGTAGAATACTAGAGTACTTATGTCCTGTACGTGCCTGGAATTTGTGAAACCACAAATATGTACATACTATATGAATGCCATAGCTGAAACAGTTCGAATTGTTGTTTACCAAAAACTGTTGCTTGACCTTTTGTGAGAATTGGAAAATCAATTGATTTGGGCCAACCAAAACCAGATAAATAGCATAGATAAATGTATAAACGTACTCAATTATGTATTAAACAAAGGCAAACACTTAACCGCAGTTCACATAGCTTAAAGATGCTCACGCACATGCACACGCTCCACCCACACATACACGTATACACATATATTAGCGTTAAAACAATAATTAGGTAATTAATCATACGTCGTACGTAGCCAGGAGATCGCTATCCTTATCCATTAAGTCGCCGTCAACAGGCGTGAATTTACTAATTAAAGATAAATAAATACAAACACACACACACACACACACACACACAAGCACACAGCACTTTAAAAAAGCTCCCTGTGTAAATGCTGGAAATTGCTTGGAAAATATTTAATTAGAATAATGAAAATGTTAACCTGCTTATGATCCTGGCAAATAGAGGTGAAAGCCTTTGGGCAAATATAAGCTGGCCTAATGGAATTTATTGTTTGCTGCAGAAATTACTAAAGCTGTAAACAAATTAAACAAAAGCAGAAAAAGTTAGAGTTGTTCTCGCTAAGAATTTCAACTCCAAATGGTCTTTAGAATTCATGGAAAATATATTAAATTTAGTGGCATCAAAGTATATTTGAAATGTGAATCAGTGTGCGTTATTTGGTAAATCTTGAAATGATCATTAAGTCTCGATTGGTGATCTGCAAGTGGATCAAAATTGAGGTTGAACTTAACATTAAGTAAAAGCAAACATAAACAAAACAGAAAGCAATTTTCTGTTAATATACATGCACACATATACCCAAGCTGCAAGCAAGTGACGATATTCTCTTTACTAAACAAACTAAGGAGTACAAAATAGAAGAATTGGTGCATGCAAGAGCCTGTGGGAGGCAAAGAAAACAGGTTCTTCAAACATTGAAACAACAGATCGAGAGAAACAGACCTGATTAAATGATCTAACGCTCACATATTTCGCCTAGATGTTGCTAAGCGCATCTTCATATACAAAAAATTGAGAGTATTAGCAGAAAGTTATACATAATACAAGAGAGTACCACGCTCTAACGAAGCTATTTTGTTGTTTTTGGTACAGGCCGATCAAATCACTTGTTAAAGAGCTTACTCTCTCGTTGCAGGTCACCTTAGATATTAGCTCTGCCGATGCCTCTCAATATTGTAAGCCGCTCTATTGCTGCTGCACACCCTTATGATAAGATCCGTTATAATTTAACATATGCTGCTGTAGCCCTGGTACTCTCTCTGTTGGCTTTGTTCAAGATCAAATCAAGAGCTTACTCTCTCTCTCTTTGCAGTTCAGCTTAGAAGTTAACTCTGTCGACGCCTCTTTATGTTGTCAGCCGCTCTTTTATAAGATCCGTTATGATTTATGAACATACTTGTATGCAGATGTAGCAGCTACTCTCTGTTGGCTTTGTTTTGGGTTAAGTTTTGGTTAATCTCGCTCTCTCTGAATTTGTATGCGTTTGTTTTTGTTTTGAACGAAAGGAATGATACGCAGATGAATCATAAGGAAGGCGAAGAGAGCACAAAGCTAGAAAGTTCTTTGAAATGGTGAGAAACTAATATGAAGGCAAATGAAAATAACATGTAAAGCGGCAAATTCATATTCTTCTTGTATATCATAAAGCAAAACCAGTAAATTGAATTCAGGACAAAATTCTGCCGCAGACGAAACTCTTTTGAAGAATGTCTCCAAGTCAATTACATAACAAAAGTGTAAGCTTAGGATCATCTGACCAACGAACCAATTAGGCAAAACGCCGTTGATTATGAATAAATTGTAGCTATAAAAGGCCATATAAGTGAAAGCAAAACCAAGAAAAGCGTGGAAAAAGTTTGAAAAAAAAACTAGAGAGCATGAGAGCGGGAGAGCTGGAGAACTGGAGACAGAGCGGGCGGGAGCCAGCTGGCACAATTTAAAACTCATCAATTTACGCCAAAGCTGAAGCTGAGCTCTGAAAACAATTGAGCGGACAAACGTTTTGTTTAAATAAGGCGGCGAAAAGCGATGAAAGCGAGCAGATAAGCAACACAACAACAACAACAAAACGAAAACAAAAAAGCAAAGAAATATTGTGAGCCAAAGGCCTCAAGTGAATTTCAAACAGCGCACCGCAAGGAAAGTAACAACAACAAAATCCATTTGCGACTTGTCTTCATCTTCTTCTTATTCGGGTGGGCGCGAAACGTGCAAAGAAAAACTTTTCATAATTGAAATAAATAATAAAAATAAAAATAAAAAGAAAATACAACAAATATGTACAAAAACTCCCTAAAGGAATGGCTGGCCAAGGCGAAGACCGACACTAAGCAGCGTATCAATGAAAATTCATTTAGAGGCTGAGATTGAGCGGCCACTTTACACATTATGTTCCTGAGTGCAAAACCCTCGCAGGATTTCTTCCACAAACTTAATCAAGCAGCCAATATAATTTGCACAAATTCATTTCAAAGCGTTTTTTAAGCCCTCACACACAGGCAATGTGGAGGCCAGTTCTGGCAAAGTAATTTCACATGTTTAAAGCTTCATCTCAGAGTAAGGATCAGGTCCTGCTTGCACACAAATCGTTTATCAAAATCATATATAAAATATACATTTACAACTTCAAACTATATTATATCTGGTTTGAATTTTCAAAATGTCTAAAATTTTGATACTTTCTTCGCATCTGCGCCGCCGGACTCTGATCCTGCTACCTCTACTGGCTCTTGTCACACGACGACTATTGCTTTGGTCCTCTCTTAACTTCAGGGCTGAGCAGGCGCATCCTATGATATCATCCACGTGTGGCAGTTTTGCTATTCTAGGGACACGCACCAGACCTGTCCACAATATCTGCCTTGGCATCTCCGGTGTAAGTGCTATGGCCACCTCAAACGAATTCCTTCTTGGCCATTCACCCGAATTGATGCGCAACTGAAGTTTCAAGGATGGCTGAATTGCCTTCAAAGCATTCGTCAGATCCTTGTGTAGCTGGTGGGCTTCCCGGCCATAGCCCAGGCAGGAGTAGCAGTGATCAATGTAGAGCACCGGTTGCTGTGGATCCAATGGCCAAAGCAGCTGCTGACGAATTTTTAACATACTCGAATTTTCTTACTTTCCAAAACCTTCAAATCGAAGAGCTCAAATGTGTGACAGCGTTCTCCAGGGGACCGAGTCCCTGCTTATCGGCTTGGCGAGGTCGCGGCCCCTGAGGGAGACCACATTCATAAATCAAACAAACAAAACAGCAAAACAAAAAACCTAAGCGTATCTGACAAAATAAATCTTTGGGCTCGAAGCAAAATACATGCAAATGCGCATAAAAAATGCAAAGGGCCAAAGCCAAACCAAAAATCGAAATGAAGCGAACGAAATAAGAACCTAAGGACCATATTTAAATACGTTGCTCATTTTTTAGCAACGAGGGATGGCAAAAGAATATAATTTTTAAATATAAATATTTAGGTATAATATAAATATGTCTAAAGAGAAATAATATCAAGTGCATTTCTATAGTAGAATATATCGCAGCTGTGTTAATATCAAATCAGAAGGGCTAACTTCGGCTACCCTTGCAGAATGTGCTTAAATAGGGAAGGTTAGAGCTGCAGCCCGATCCTCACCCTGAGATGAAGGCTTCTAAAACGCCCATACATACATTCACTTATCCATACAAACACATCTCTCTATTCATACGTGTATACATGCCAACATTCACACATGCAAATACAGAATACACACTTACATAGCTGTTTTACTTTTGCTTTGGAGGTTAGAGAAAGATAGCTCATTCCCTCCCTCTCACATAAACAGTGAAATGCGAACTGCTATACTTTTTGTATTTAGTTATTGGCAATTTATATAGGATCTACATGATATAGTTGTCCGATTTGGTCAGAAATTTGATACTAAACGAATTTGGTGCAATTCAAATATGTTTTGTACTGACAAATTTTATTGTAAATCGGCCAGCTATATGGGGGCTATGTGATATAGTTTTCCGATCTTTTCATATGAGCGGTTCACAGCCTATAGCTTGAAAACAGAGAGATGGACAGACAGACAGGCGGACATAGCTATATGAACTCTGCTTGCCATGTTGATCAAGAATACATATACTTTATAGCAGCGGAGACGCTTCCTTCAAAGAACCGCAAATATCATGACAAAATTATTTATATAAATATATATATGTGTAGATTTACTATTGATTGGTAATTTACTACGATAAACAGCAAACATAAAGTTGGTAAAAACCCATAGCAGCCTTTTGGGCGCAGCTATTTTTAGTCGCCTCAACAGATAGAATTCGTATTTGCTTCTACGAGCAGTTTTCCCGCTATTAATAAGGTGGAGTTTTCGAAGGAAAGGTAAAAAGGATAACATTCGAGCTAGCTCGTCATCGTAAGAGGATTTTTAGCCATATAACTTATCAGATTCCAGCAGCGGATGTCTATCTCTATTCCTATTCCTACATAGTGTTTGTGTCAACAAAGTATAGTCTATAATAGAGAAGAGCATGGCTCATCTTGAAACAGACTTTAGCCTAGCACAAAGTTTCGCTGTTTTTGCTATCTATGCTGTTGCTAAATACAGTGAAATATCCCGGAAATCATGAAGTAAGCTGGTCTTGTAATACATTTGAAAGTCTGCTTATATACAATCAACTCACGACCTTAAACGCAGGCTTAACCAATAATGTTATAGATGTTGTTATATGCTAAAGATGTTGTTAAGCGTTATTCCCAAATTAAAATCTGGCCTTTAACTTGGGTATCTTCTTGCGCAGCCCATTCCTCTGATGTTTTGAAAAGATTCTAGCTACCAGTGCAGAGATAGTTCAGTCTGCTCAGAATGGCCAAAGGTGACGTGTGTCCCAAATTAATGGGAATTATGGTAAGGATAAAACCCATGCTGTTGCATAGCCGCAACAATTAAGCAACGTAAGCAAAAGTAACCCGATCTATAAGATCACAACTATAGAAATATCTCTTGCAACGCTGCATATAGACCTTAGAGACACTTATCCCTTTCCCAAAACCATCCATTAGTGTGTGGCTACTAGCTACACATTTAACCCTCAATATCAATACTTCCTCCTTACAATATCATTATAAAATCTTTCTTTGCTCACTGTAATTTCCCATCCCTGATTTAAATATTTAAAAATTTACTTAAAAAACTTTTATTTCTTTGTGGCCAGTTGAAACTGCAAGCTTTTGCTGTCCACTTTCAGCTGACATTTGGCCGGCGGCGAACTTTGGCTTTAAGTTAAAAATGTTTTGCTAAATTTGCCAGCTAAAGAGTAAAGGAAAAGTAAAATACAAAAAAGGACCTTTTGTATAGGACGAGCGAAAGGGCGAGCGAGAGAGATGTAACTAAGGCAGGCAAAATGCATAAAGAAAATATATATTTTAATAATCTCGGCAGCAAGTAGAACACAAAGCACAGTAGTAGCAAAAGCTGCATGCTCCCTGCTGGCAAGGTTACCGGGGCCATTCATTCATTCAGTCAGTCAGTCAGTCATTCAGTCAGTCAGTCATTCATTCACTCATACTTCATTCATTCTTATTCACTGTTATTGAAAGCCAGGCAGAGCTGCCTCTGTCTCTGCCTCTGCCCCGGGCTCTGCATCTTGCCTCTGCTCGAATAAAATACAAATAAAATAAAAGAAAATATAGTAAGCAGCCGTAGTTATGATAATACTATGAGAGGCCCATGCTCGACTCGGGGGTTATTACGGCATGGCACGTGAGACGTTTGACAAACGGAGTGGAGGGGGAAGGCACATTTATTATGTATGTATGAATGTATTTATGTATGTATGTATATGTGACCAGATACTTAGCAGCTGGTCGGGATTAGGACCTGCAGCTTCTCGTCCAATAACAATAATAATTGGCTACTTTTTTTTATCAAATCGGAAATTTTATTTATTTTTAGATTTTGTTAGAAAAATATTTGTGTTTTCTAAGTAGAAATCTACTGATTGGTGAAATCTTTAGGGAAATGATAGTTGCTTTATTGAAAGTGATTTGAACAAGCTAAGAATTATGGAGAACATCAAGTGCAGAAGTGACTTGAGCACATAAAATATATACAGATTATATAATTATATAATAACAGATACTAGAAAAATGGCTGTTTTGTATATAGAAGGATTCTCCCTTCATATTTTGTATCAATATATAAGCTATAGTTTTATTTGGCTGCTTTCACTAAGGCTTTGGCATTATGGTTAGTAGTGCAACTTTAGGTTTTCCTATAGTTGTTGCCAAGCAAGTCACAAAAATGTATCCCTGATATGTAGATCCGCTGCAGTATGGTCTATTATCAATGCGGCCGATGTTTCATTGTTACCTAACGTACTTGGATAGGCAGATAGGGAAGGCGTGGGCTGCTACAGGTGCAAGGGGGATCATGCTATAAAAAAGTTCATTTTGGTTGTCAAACTCAGTGTCTCAGTTCGTCTCTCAAAAGGTTGTCATCTGCTGGCTAGGCTAATATTGATATGGAGATGGCAGCGCTATAGCGATAGCTTATCTTGATATCAGTTAGGATTAGGTGAAAATATCGTGCCAGTTCGTGGCTAAGACATCTCAATTGCTATCGCTTATTTATAGCAAATCCGATTTTGCTCTAAAATATAAACTATAGCAAGATTTGTTGAACGTTTTCCAATCGGACAATATTGCAAGAGATTTTCTTTTTTAATTTTTCTTGATTTTTATAATAATCCAAGGTTCTTCCAGCATTGCTCTTAACTCTTCAGCTCCTCGAAAAGAATTCGATGACTTTCTCCCCCAAATAATTGCTTTCAAAGGAATTGATGTTCTCATTTGACAAATAGTTTCTGTCCTCCACGTGTCTCGTTTGTTCTTGGGGAAAAATATTCCTTGAGGCGAGTTTTGAAGGATTGGAGGGTAAACAATTATTTACTATTATAATGGATTGATACCATGACAACCCCTGAAGTACTGGCTTATGCATCATCAAAATTCTAAATGGATTGCTTTTGAGTGTCCCAATAGTATCCTTCGCAGATAGGTCTACATTTAAATTATGCTGAACAAAACATGAGGGCTGTATCGGATAATTTGTTAGGTATTTTGCAATTAAACACCATATATGATCTTGAATAGTTTTCATTATGGCATTGAAATCGATTTATTCAATAGAGAATTCCTTCTTGTTTAATTGAAACAGATAATGCACCTCCCATTATAGAAGGACGACTCGAACATCAATAGCTGCCTCATTATCCTGGTAAATTTTTCATTTAAAATCTAACAAAACGTAACAAATCCTTCTGCTACCTCTCTTATTTTGCTCTGGCGGCTGGCCTATATTATTTGTTGACTTTTTCGAGATATTTTCCGTCAGTGGTTTTCACATTGTTGCCGTCGATCATGAAAATCCATTCATAAATATCGAGTTTATTCTGTTCTCCTTCTTCTTCTTCCATTTTAAATTAATAAATTCTTGCTGCTTTGCGATCTTTTCCATTATAACGAAGCCAATCATCATATCATATCCTCAGATAACATGTAATAATTCTTAATTAAAAGCAAATAGTTTTGCAACGTTCAACTTCAACAACTCATAAACAAACTCCTCAATCAAATTAATAACACACTTTCGATTCTGAAAGGCGAAACTTCAAACTGAATGATGATTGTATGGGCGCAGTGTGTGATCAAAGTAGAGAAAACATATGTTTGGTTTGTGATTATCAAGATGCTGCTGAAGCTGATGATGAGTAATTGCTGGCAGCATCAGCTCCTACCTATAAATTTATGCCAATGCCAATGCAAAAATAGAAAATGCAAAGCAAAGCGTAAAGCAATGAAATAGAACATTTTCCAGCGGCAAGCTGCAGCAGCTGGCGACGGCGACGGCGAGGGCGGGGGCAACTGCCAGGGTTGTGTGAGAAAAGCGGCTGCTCATTTTCATTCTTGACACAGTCTGCCAGACGGACGAAACAGCAAGCAACAACAACAACAACAGCAACAATAAGAACAAAGTGCAAAAACTGGGTAACAGAGACGAGGTAGTACTGCTTGATGATGCATGAGACAGCATTGCATTCACTTTGGAGTTCTTTTGTATAAACAGAAAGTTTAATGATAATGTAAACGATGAATATGAAATACAAATAAATGAGAGAGAATAACAGGACGACTTTCATACACCCCGATACAGTTTTTCCCTTGTTGTAGGTAAAAGCATTCCTGACTCACATCTTCTTGATTTGCGAAACAAATTCCATGGACCCCATTCTCGAGCTGAATTCCTAATTATTGCTTTCAAAAATGTTTGCTGGGCAGTACAGCACATGGAAAGAGCACAGTAAATCCCTTCTTTTTTAAAGTAGTTGTATGTTTTTTCGCAAAGAGGCGCACGGCTTTCGCCAGCTCCAGATGCCTGCTGATGCTGCTGCTTGCTTCATGACTTAAGTTTTCAACGCAGCAGGCATATGTATGTGTGTGTGTGTGTGTTTCGGCAAGGACTTGAGCGGCAGCATAAGTAGTAGAAAACGGCAGCATATTAATCTTACGAAAACACAACAACAACAACAACAACAAACAATGGTGTGAGTGCAGACATTGCAGCAGTCCTTGCACTCGCTCTTATATTTCCATGCTGCTGCTGCTGCTGCTGCTGCTTCCTTTATGCCTTCCTGCCTTTCCTCTCGCCTTAAAACAAAGCAACAGCAAACGGAACATGAAACTAAAGTGTTTTGTTTTTTCCTTTTTGAAAGCTACCCCCTCCCTCAATGCACCCCGCTGCTGCATATCTTGGCACAAAGTAAATGAAGTTCATTATAAATGAAACGTCTCGTGCTGGGCTTGGGCTCGTTGCAGGCTTTCAGTTTCAAAGTCAAACACAACGAGCAGCTGCCTGCCTGTCAGCATTGTCTTGGCCCCAACAAAAAAAAAAAGCAGCAAGGCAGTAGCCTCTGTTACACAAAGTGTAGCATATTTTTTGGGGCCAGAGCAATGAATATCTTGTGGCAGCAACTATTTATAATGAGCACAAATAATTAGAGCTAAATGATTATAGATAAATATGTGTAGTTGGTGATGGTGAGGGAAAGTTGGCCTAACTTCGAAAGCAAGTTGGTGGCCAGAAATCAGTTTTTGTTTTACTTAGAATCAGATGATTGCTGGCACTTTTAAGGTCATCCTGTGTAGTTTGGATCAGCGTTTAGGCAGAACAAGTTTCTCTTAACGATCACTTGGCAAATGTTTAACTAAAGCCATCAGATCTTAAAGAACGATCGATTAGAACTGCTAATTGAGAGATGACTTCTCATAGGTGAATATAAATGGGCTTGCTCCGGCGATGAGGTATGTTGAATAGATAATTTGGTATGAACCACATACTTCCAGCTGGATGATCAAGACATCAATTGCTAGCAATCGTAAGGCAAAGTTGTATTTCATCTGCTGTTTTATATTCATCGTCTATCGCTCTTGTCTTATCCTAATCATTTTCAGAATTGCCCAAATATTTAGAAGAAATTTCAACCAAAAACTACAACCTATCGATCTCCTTGAATAAAATCCTACTCCAGCCAAAATATCAAATAAAGAACGTATCCAAGTAAACGTCTTGCAAATGGCAGTCATTGCCGTTGCCTTCTGACAAGCAGCTGACAGTTAAGCAGCTCAAGACAAGCAACAACGGGTCAAAGGCCTAACTCTGAAGCTCTCAGACTCCCGAAAACCCTCTCTATGTCTCTCTCTGTCTCTCTCTGTCTCTCTGTCTGTTGCCTGGCAAAATGTGCGTAGCAAGCATTAAATTTGCATAGATGAAATTTCCTTTTTTCTTCTGCATTTTTCTTAACATTTTGGCAAATATTTTGCAGCAGCAGCAGCAGCAAATGTAAATGACGCAAAGTTTATTAAGAATGCATAAAAAAGAAGGCAAAAAAAAATAGGAGAGAAAATAGCTGGAAGTGTGGAAGCAAAGCGAAGAAGTAAAGAAAAAAGCACAGCAAGCAGCCAGGCAAAAGACTTTGCCAGTCTTGATTTAATAATAAATCTCAGAATTGTATATGTCTGCTTCAAAATTTACAAAATATATGTAAAAAAGAGAGTAAAATAGGTGAGAGAAAAGGTAAGAGAAAAGATATGAAAAATGTGAAAAATATGAAAATAATAAAATGTCAAATGAAAACTAATTAAAAACGCTGCTGCCAATATTTCTAAATGAAAAAATTCTTGCTCGCACTCAGCAGGATATATGAAATGTTGCTCGAATAGCAAAATATGAAAGGACACGCTGGAGACTTGTATTTTGGGGCACGAAGTTGCACTTCTTAGGAAGGGAATTGTCATATTAGTTGGTCACTTTTGAACAACTATTTTCTGTATTCAAAATCAATTTCAATCAGGGATATATTGGCCATTCTTTGCCATTTGCCAGGTAGCTCCATAATTCCGGGTAGCTTCATAATTAGTGTAAAACTTCTGGTACTCAGGGGCTGCCAGGTGAGGGCTATATGGTGGATGCATCAAAGTTCTTAACCAAGTGGTCTAGCATTTTCATGATGGAAGACAACTATCTCTCTGGTCGCTGTTCCTTGATTTCTCCATTCAAACGGTAGAGTTGTGCCTAATAGAGGATCAAGTTGACTGCTTCGCCAGTTTCTACCAGCTGTTAATGGACAATTCCCTTCCAATCCCACCAAGTATTCAACAATGCCTTGCTTGCCTTTGAAATCGTTTGGGGAAGGAAGATCACCCGCCTTTGCCCACGATCGCTTGCGTTGGATATTCTGCTACTTAATCCACCTATTAAAAGAGCTTCAATTTCGTTACGATTCAGCATTCTTTCACTGTTCATCTGCTTAAATGATTCCAAACATTCACATAGCTGATGTTTAGAGCTTCCGCTATCTCCTGATAGATTTTGTGCCCGTCTTACTCCATCAGTTGCAAAATTTCACAGACTTTTTCAGTGACATTCCGACCAGTGCGAGTTGCATCATTCACATGGAAATTTCCTGAACGGAGTTGAGCAAATCACTCCTTTGCCTTGCCCTGAATCACAGCATTGTTTGACATAGTTTCTCTTTTCATCTACCAAATTTGATATGTCAGTCTTAGATGCCTCCACGTGTGCTGACCAAATTTCACTCTGATCGGATCACAGCTACCTAAAATTTAAGGCCGCAAATGAAAACTTAATCTTCAATATTTTTGCAAAATTTTAAATGAAATATAAATTTATCTCTTTATGTTTTCATGCTTTGTGTCTATTTGAACTTTAACCCATTTGAGTAGAGATTTTCATTAGAAACACAATTGCTGCTTTTTGTGCTCTGAATTATACAAAGTTAGTTAATTAAATGATGCTTTCATTGACGATGATGCTAAGCAAAAATACCACAGACCGAACGAATCCAAATGCTGTTTTAAATGACTGCAGAATTCTCGATTTATAAATAAATGCAGAGAAAAAAGCGCGTGTGGTTGGTTTTTCTGCTGCCGAAAGCTGAAATTGAAAATTGGCTAATTGGCAGAGCATTCACACAGCTGGAAAAACTGTTTGCATTGTCAATATAATACCATGAGCATATATGCATGGCAATGCCAGGCTGCGATTGAAATTTTCATCAACATCAATTGGTTTAATTAAGGACATTTGCATTTACATTTACATGGCACGGCCGCCACTTAGTGTGCGGATATTATGCATAATTATTTGGTGGCCATAAGTTTTGAGTGTTTTTGCTAGATGACCAATTTGCTGGGGTGTTGTGGTTGTGTCAGATTTTTAAAGGTCACCCAGAAGTGTTACGAACACTATCTCGATTTCAATTAAAAGCGACAGCCGGCCAGAGATGCAGTGGCAGAACAGGTGCCACAGCAGAGGAAAAGGAATATGGGAAAATGCAAATACGAATTTGACATTTTTCTGAACGAATTGCCAAGCCAAAGGGAAAACAAAAAAGAGAAAAAAAGTTAAGCGGAACGATAAAGGAGCCAGGATAAGCAAACCTGATACTCTCCCTATCTGCTGAGGCGGAGAGGTCAGTGAGGCATGCGGTCAGATGGTCGGCCGTCTGACAGCTGACAGGACCAAGTTCTAGCTGTCCAGTCACTCTGATTCGAAGGACTCTCACAGTGATAGCTGCAAGTGGTAGTTTGGGAGAGAATATGCAAATAAGCCGGCAGCATTCTGCATTGTGCAATCCCCCCGAAATGGGTATGAAATTTGTGAATATGTGCAAAATTTGTAGAAATGTCAGAGAAAAATTTGCATTAATTTGGAAATTATTTGCTGCTTCATTTTGTTAATTCTATAAAGCTAAAACAATTTGCAACTTATGAAAATAATCCAAATGTTTGTTAAGTAAATTTTCTGAGAAGCAGATGCCAAAGAAAATTATAGGACTTATCTATTTATTCTTTATAGACAAGGAAATTGTTGAATCCATTCTTACTTATCGTTCAGGTGAAGTTGAAGGGCTTCGTATTGGTGTAAGGGCATGATTTATCGATAGTTATTGATATATATCGACTTGGAATAGTTTGTAAAAGTATTAGTATAGCCTAGGGGAATTTTGGTGTGAAAACTCGATTTATCGATAAACATCGATATATAATCGATTTGCAAAACATGTACAACATAGTAATATCGGCAAGGGGAATGCCAAAAGCTAACTATCGGTGTACAAAATTCGATCTATATGTAAATTTCTGTACATTTAGAAGACCAACAATAATGTATCGTTTGGGAAAAGATATATATATATAAGCATAGGAGGCGTAGCGAGGCACGCCGCGTTAGCTAGAGCCAAAACTTTGTCGAATTTAACTAGATATATCTTTCGATCATTTCCTTTCAAGTGTGGATGATAAAATTGGAAGAGATAATACTGCTGAATGTGTTCTTCATCGGGGCATGTGCCCATTCAGGCAGATATTCTCTTGCCATTTGTTCCTAGAGCTGCTCTTTCTGCTTCTGCTGTTTCGACTTAAGACTTCTTAATTTCAGGAACTCGCATATATCCATCCATTATATAATTCATGCTTCCTTTTCCCTTTCCTTCGCATGAAAAGCAAACACAAGTTACCAAATAATGTTGTGTTACCAAAATGACCTCGCATTGCCAACCATTCATAGGGGCATTATCACACACCATTGCTAAGCAGATGAGACAACTAAACACTATCAAAAACCACCTTTAAAAGTGCCTTAAAGTATTTCTTCTCCATCTCCATTTAGCCTGACATCTTTGGACATTTTAAGAGTTTTGAACATAAGATAATCCTTTGTCTTTGTTATCAGGGCTATCAGCCCACCACTCAGAGGGGCATTTTCACATATTCATAAAAAGCTAAACTAAAGTTAACTGCAAGATTTGTAACTTCAGACACCAAACCCCACTTTATCGCTGTAAGTTAATAAAACGAACTCCTCCATTTCACCTCCATCTCCTTTTCATCTAATACCTTCTGACACTGTTTTTGCCCCACCGAAATCCCAACGAAATTGAGCTCAGATTCCATTCAGGAATGGGCAATCCACGCTCTTCTACACTCGTATCGCTTAGCCTAGTGTCACTTTTCGAATGATCTATGACCAAAAACATAAATTTTGACTGCAAGCCTCCACGAGTGGGCGCCGGAGAGTAACCCCCAATGACACCTACGCCCACATCAACTCCATTCTGCGTATTGAATTTTGCGATGCCAAGCTCAGCTGGCTGATATCAGCTAAAATTAATAAAAACTACCAAAAACGCATCATATGGCGTATCATATAGCGCGTATATCACGTATACGCCCTGTATCTCGAGCGCTGACTCTCTCAATTGTTGGCAATTTCAAAGCGGGCGCTAAAAACTGATTGCCGGAAATGTCTGTAATTGCCTGCACATGGCTAGAACTGTGGGAACTGTGTGTGGGAGATTGGTGGTTGGGATTGGAATGGATTTGGAATGCATTGCCTTGCCATGCCCTTGGGGGCATTGTGCGCGCCAGTTTTGCAATTTTTAGAGCATTATTGTTATTATTTTTGCGGCCGGGCAGAGACAGCGCTTGTTAATGATTTATGCATTCCAGTTTTGTGCATAGAAATGACATGTGGGCGGTGTGAGGGGTTAGGCTTGTTGTTACTGCTAATTTAAATGCACATTTGGGGCAGTAAATGCAGTATGTGTGCATGTGTGTGTGTGTGTTTGTGGTTAGAAGGGAATGGTGAGGGTGTGGAGAAGAGCATAATGGAAACACTTATGCGGCTGCATTGGTGACACTGTCGACGATTGCTGTGATTTATGCATGATGTTCCTTCTGCTGTTAGCTAACAGCCTAACTGGTAAATGTTAACAGTGTCTACTATAACAGCAACTGTTAACTAACTGCTGTAACTGCTAACAGCGAGCATATTCAAGAGTAAATTTCCCCAAAGAGCTTAAGTCTGTTAAGCATTTCTCTTTCAAACTTCCACTCTTTGCAATGTTACATCTAATGTTAAGCAACTTAAGAGTCTCTGTTGACAACAGCTTAACATTTCAAATGTCTCTTAATTCACTTGATATGGCCATAGGTCAGTAATGTGTGTGCTTGTAAAAACCAAACAAAAGCAAAACTCTTTGCACGTGGTGCGGCCATAAATCATTTCCATGCAGCTGCTTCGGTTTAGATATTTTCTTCCTGTTTAGCCCTAGTTCACATATATTATACGTCCTGACCATTTTTGCAGCAATCAGAGCACAAAATTTATTAATTTACCAAGCAAATTGCATTTGTCATGAATTTGGCTTAATTTTAATTATGACTTTAAACTAAATAACACATCAGAAGGCAAATTATTAAGCATCGTCATGGTCAGCCCAGCAATACAATAGACCAACATTTTATTGCCTTTTTCTCCTACACCTTAGCTGACGAAGTCTTCGTTTTGGCATGCTAAAAACTCGCATTAGTAAATTTTGCCTTATCATTTGGGTCTCAGGAAATCGTATTGTAATGGAGATTCAAGGAAAGCAAAAAGTCAAGAAATTATCAACATTTTTAATGCTCTAAAAGTGTCTTTAAGTGTTAGATTGGAAACGTGTTCAGAATACTCTATAATCCTCTCAATATTCAAGCAACAGAAGCAGCAAAAGAAAGTCAATCTTCTAGTTAATATTCTTAGCATATTTAATAAATATTAATAATTAATTACAATTATTAAAGTAGCATCACACAGATCGCAATGCTGCATCTCAAAACCTCAACAACGCCATAGAAAATCAATTTAACACTGCCTAAGGTAGAGTATAGTATAAAATAAGGCAACGACCCGTCACGACATTGGCATTGCATTGGCCAACGCTGTTAACATTGTTGTCGTCGCTGCTGCAACCACTAGCTGAAAATTACGTGATTTGGCAAATTTGGCAACAAGATATGGCCAACAACCACAACAACAACAGCTACCACAAACTGCTTTGCGGCCAAATGGCGATTAGCATCGGCAAAAAACTGAAGCCGAAAGGCAACACAGCTACGGAAAGCTACAGCTACCCACACATATACAAAAACGAAAAACGCCAAAGGCGCGCCACGTTGTATGCAACAGAAAGAATGAAAAGGAGTTGCCAAACATGTGTGTGTGAGTGTGTGTGTGTGGTTGTGTGTTCTATGTGTGGGCATGTGAAGTGTTTTGTTGGTGTGCCAACTGAAAAGCAGTTTGAGAGAGGCCGATAGAAACATTACGGTAAAGCAAAGCTCTAAGCAGTGAGAGTTAACAGAGGCAATTAAGATTGGTTTGATTTCCGTAGAAGCGATTGGGGAGCGCGAAGATCGCCTTGCGGCAAGTCAATGCCGCCTGACAGTTTGTGCACTCTTCGCAGTTCAACAATTTTAAGAGTCAAACCAAGTTTTCTAAGATTATCATGACAATGCCTAGTTCTAGTTGCTCTCTGATAAGCTGTTGCTTCTGCTATGGCTTCTGCTTCTGCTGAAATAAAAACTATTAAATCTCGCACTTTATTCCCTATTTGGAATTATAATATGCCTAATTATGCAAACATTTATAAGCTTCGAATTATTTACTACAGAATAAGCAGCGTCAATTAAGTTTGGCTGCGGACCAGGAGCAGAGAGCGACAACACATACGCGTTTTATATATGCGGCATTTTGTTCATTTGGAAATTCATCAACCATATTTAACGCACTACCATGATTCGTCTTACAATATTATTTGACCGTTTTGTTCACTTTAATAGTTAATTTTCAATTAAGCCGTAATCCTAGCAAATTTTTCTGATCGTATTTTATGAAACTGTCATTAGCTTTGCGATATTTTATGCAGATCAGCCTCGTGAAGAGAGAGCGCAGCTTAACAGTCTTTATTGGCTTGAGAGCTGCTCGGGAGAGTGCAATGTTAAGTTGAACAGCGAATGCAAAGTCAAAAGAATGCAAAGTCAAGAAAGTTGCCGTTAAATTTGACAGTTGCTAATTTGGCATTTCGAAGAATGAGAAGAACTCAAAAACTACAGTGATAGCTTTTTTGAAGCGTTCTTCTTCTTTCTTGTTGAGCATTGATGGATTTAAAGTATTCAACTTTACTTATAATTTATGATTTTGTTATATTTTCCTCTAAGTCTCAAATTTCCCGCCCATTTTTCTTGCAACTTCTGGGCAAATGTCTCACCTATAGAAGCACTTTCAAGAGTTGCTTGAAGAACCTTAAAGTAAGCAATCCAAAACCAAAAAAAAATAAACTAAAGTGGTCATAAGGATGTAGACAAAGACAGCAACTGCCAAGCACAACAACAACTACCAACAACAGCTACAACAAGTGTAGGCACAAAGGACTCCTCGTCCTATGTCCCATAGAGACAATGAAGCAAGCCGCCAAACGATGACGAGCCACGTGAATTGGCATTGGAGGACAGTTGCTGAGGAGACCCGCAGCAGCAGCAACAGCAGCAGTAGCACCATCACACGATGAGTGTCAATATGAAAATAATATATGCATGTCTCTCTCTCTCTCTCTCTCTCTCTCTCTCTTTCTCTATGGGTGTGTGTGCATGTGTGTGTGTGTGTTGTTATGTGTGCTCATATGAATTATTCATAAAATGGCAATGGCATACTGAACAGGAACAGCAGCAGCAGTAGCATCAGCCATAGCAATAGTGGAAGCCGATTCCAACTCATGATGATGCCAAAAAGAAAGCTTCGATTGGGTGTTTTTTTCTTTAGTTTCTGTCACAACAGCAAATGCACAGCACACAACTACAACAGCATTAAAAACATCTCCAACAAACAATGAAGGGAAGTCGATTGTGAATTTACAAACCTACAAAATACACATACATATGCATTAACCTGTGTATGTGAGAGGGGGTCTGCATGAGCCACCATGAGGCTATAAATATCAATGATCTGAAAGGTTAAAACTGTCTTATGTTTTGATTACATAATTTAACATATAATTACACGGCCTTACTCTGCGGTAGGTCACTGATCAGTTACTGATGCGAACCATATTCTAAGGATAAAAACAAAGCTAGCAACTGAAATATTATATGTAAGATCACAGAGCGCGGAAAATTTCACTGATCAGTGATGTGAAATGCTACCATTTTCTTGAAAAGCTGCCGAATTATTAGGAATATTGTTAGGTTTTGTATTGAGAGATTAAGAGTAAGCCTCTTGAGTTCTTTTAGTTGCTTGAAGTTGAGAAAAAATCTCAAAATAAGACTCTGACCGTAGGACAAAACTGCGCCGATGAGAACCATCATTCATTCAGTATTTGGCTGCATCCTTTCGACTTGAAATCTAAAGCCGAATTCCACATATATTCTTTTCCTCTGCTTGTTCTGTTTTAAGCCTTAAATGGCAGCTTTATTGCTGAGCTTCTACGCAAATAAGAAATATGTTTATATTTTTGAGAAATTCTAAGGAAAAGCTATAGTTTAGATAAAATCAATTTCACTGAAAAAGTTTTATTTCACCTTCAAGGTTTCATTATTTGATAATAATCGAGCATTTGCCCTTCCGAAAATCAATGAGTTTTTGTTGAGAAATAAATACAAACATTTTGTTGTCGATTTTGTTGGCCATTTCAATATGAAAATAGAGCTTTTCCCTTAATATAAACTAGAGAGTTTTCAGAAAACGCTGCCTAAAAACAATACCTGAGGGTAAAGCACATTGACCAGCGCCAATCCATTTAAACCTTAACTACTAAGTGCATAAACAAAAACATATATATATTTGGATTAAGAAAACTTAGCATTTTCATTAGAATAGCAAAATTTAGTAATAGTTGCGGAGATGATAGAAAAAAGTTCAGCTTTAAACTAGACAACTGCTAGAGCTGGTAGAAGAAAGCAGTGAAAACAGATTCAACTGAGTATCCACATCCTCTTATGCAGTCAAACAATGACGATACTATCTACATAGAATAAATGTGGTTACTTTTGCAGATATACCTTTCTTCAATAGAATTCTCTTATGAGAATCACAATACCATAAGGAGACCAATTTGCCCATTAATAGGTTTCCTTTCATGGTTAAAACCCAAGCAAAGATATGCCACTAAATTACCAGTTTAAAACAAGGAAAAATTACCACAAAAATTTCAAAGATTTTATATTTTCAGGCTTTCAAATATATATTTACTCGTATTAGTTCCAATTTTCCCAACTAGCAATTCGCCCTGGTTTCGCAAGGCTGGTTTGCCAGCTTTGCTTTGTATGTCTATGTCATTGTCTCTGGCTCTCTGGAATCTGTCCATCCCGGTCAAAGATAAGGCGAGCTTCATGCTCAACAAGGGATTCTCTATGTAACTGAAATCTATGACCATCCCAGTCCTGGCTAAGGAAAGCCTAACTATCTATCAGCGATCTAGAATCAATCTAAGTCCCTGCTGAGGCAAGTCTCAGGCTCAACTGATTATTCTCTATCTCTTACGAAACATACTTCTATGGCATTCATTGTTTTAATATCATATCTAAGCTCAAATATAGAAAGACAGCTGCTAAAAGCGATTTGATTTTATAGATAGATTTTCTATACTTCACATATTTACAAAATTTCAAAATTTAAAATTTCCCTAATTACAAAAAGCCTCACCAAATTCCACTTCATTCTCTTAATTTCACAATTTCAGTGGAAAATGTTTTTCAAGCACATTAGAAATCTACTTCAAAACTACTTCAATCTTTTAGCTAATTAGTGCAAGACAATACGTTTTTAAGCCAATTGAAAAACTTTTACCCCAGAGCTGAGCAAAATCATGTGATTCTATATATATACGTCTGTGTGTGTGTGTGTGTTGAGACTGCAACAAAACGAAAGAAAAAGTTACATATTTTGGTTGCAAAATTGAACATTTGACAAGCGCATGAAATATGCAAAAGCGCTTAGAAAACTAAAACTAGCAAAAGGCTGTTAAGTATTCCACAGCAACAACAACAACAACGACGACATCATGATGATCATGATCATCATCATCATTCGCATTCGCATCCTTATGCTTCTGCTTATCCCTAACATTCTCCTCAGTGCTATGAAAATTCGCATCAACAACATGTGAAAATCCATAATATTTGCGCAAACAACCGAAGCTAAAAAAGTTAATCGAACTGAGCAAAAGGGTGCGGGTGCAGGGTAGGAAAACTGGCAGCATTTCCCAACAACAATGACGCGAAAAAAGGGTTCGAAAAAAAAGGAAGAAAAAAGAAAGTAAAGCTGCATTTGCATATGAATTTGCATGTTTGCCTCTGTCTGTGTGCTCGGGTGTGTGCCTGTGCCTGTGTATGTGTGTGTGTGTGGTTGAGTCTGGCAAATGTATGCGCGACTTGACTAGGCCGAACCGTTCGGCTTATTCAAATGCCCTCAAGAGTGCTTGGCCCTGATAATAAGTAAGCAGAGCAGAGCAGAGCAGAGCAGCGCAGCGTAGAGCTCGGGGAGCCACCGGAAAAGCGCAGGTGGCCAAGAATCAAATTCCAGGCTTAGTTGCATTATTAATTCCAACACAGTTGCTTCCTAATTAGCTGCAGATTCTCTGCCAATTTATCCTGCAAACATTTCTAACATCAAATGATGAGAATGGAATTCTAAGTACAAAATGTCATACATTTCATTGAAGAAACTCCATATCAGCTAGTCAGCTAGACCTGGATCCAAGTAACGAACGAATTTTCTATTTTTAGTCAAATTTTTGGCAGATTTCTCTTACCAATCGCTGCTTACAAGGTTGGAACTTGATGGCAATGCCAAAATGATGCCCAAAGCTATGTTTCCCCTTCTTCTAAGTCATCAATTTTCTGCGACTTTCACAAATTTTAGGCTAGGCTGAAGCAACGGAGACTGATAAGACCCATCCATATAAACACCTAGATCTCGGAGACTATAAGAGCTAGAATCACCAAATTTGGTAGGCAGACTCCTTTTTTGAAGAGTCAGGGCAAGTTTGTTCAGGAATTTTGCACCACCCCCTCCCACAGTTATAGTTTGCTAGTGAATGTCAACAAGTCACGACTGTCACAATCATTCCGAATTTGAAAAGATAAGGTCGCTATCATCTGATGTATAAATCATAATTTTTTTTGTATTTACAAATTGAATCGCAAGTCCTAACCTAGCATAACTTATTCCATTCCCCGAGGCATTGCAATAATTCAATTTATTTTGCTATATTTATAATGAATATGTTAAACAACCATAAATAATCCAACGCATATATCAGATCAATGAGCTGTGTGATAACATTTGTATACCTTAAGACCATATGCTCATCTACCTCCCACCTGGCGACTGACTGACTGAATGCTCGTCAACAACAGCAACAACAAAGCCCAGTGTAAGCCTCAAAAGCTACTTTCATTTAAATACACATATCGTTTTGTTTACCATTCCATGCCCATTCCCAGCCATCGCATTCCAATTCCACCCAAAACTGAGCTTAAGCCAACAATGTCTGGGAATTTTCCAGCTTGAGACGCGCCATGCAAACACTTAAGAGGGGGGGATGCGACGGTCCACCCTAAGCTGAATGTGTGGGGAATGCGAAATGCAACATTCATTTCCTAATGTCAATCGGTGGGTGAGACGAAGGGCGTGGCCAGGTCCTGGGAAAGGGTATGATTTGCACTGCTCGGCTTGTTGGAAAGCGTTTATTGCTCTTGGCACATAATAAAATTATTTATTGCATTATCAACGAAAAAATACAAAATGCTTGTAATCAATTATTTTTTCTTCTTTCTTCTCAATTCTGAAACACACTCAATGCCATTCCGAGGGCCGTGAATGGTGCTTTTCAATTTGCATTCGCATTTACCTTGCCAAGGCGAAGCAAATAAATAAAATTAAAATACAAATACAAATATATAAAAACCATTCCACCACAAGAGGCGGCGGCGAGGGGATAAGCAAAACGTGGGTAGGATTTTATTGTTTATCGATATAAAGCTCGTAAAATACCTGCACATTACACACACATACATTTCCATACAAATACACAAACAGCACATGACTCTAAGATGGTTAGAGATGGGCAAGTGATTCGTTAGGTGATTTGTTTAGACAGCGAAGTGATATCAGTTAAGGAGCAACATGGTCATCTAGGTGAGCTGGTAGATGACTTCTCAGGGCACAATCATATAGCCATGACCATGGGGCAGCTTGTGCAATGAGAAAATATTTCTACTTAAATATATTAGACCATTGCGATGACTGCTATCAGCCTCTAAGTCGATCAATCATGATTCTACATCTATTTTTATAGTCATACAAATGATTACTTGTATCTAAGTGACCTTTGGAATCCAACGATATTCATTCGGAATGAATCCTATTAGTTTCTTGTCAATGGGAAATGGTGTTCCTCTCATACTTGTCTTCTAAAATGAAGTCTCTCTGCCTATGGTGTGACCTCTAGATATACAAAAGTATACAAGGATATAAGAAATCACTCTCAGAGATATCTTTGTGCTGGCGTGGAGGTAATTTTCATAAAGATGATTGCCAGACAGTGAGAGTTAGCGGTGGCATCTTTTTAAGCCATCTTTCTAATCTTCTTCTTCTAATCACACTGAGCGACAAATGCCCTCTTACAAAACTGAAGCCTTCCTCTCCTGTTCTCTGATTAGAAAAAATCACCCTTCATATACATATATTCCCCTTACTCAACGCATTCAAATGTCCTGCCGCCATTCACGTCACATCTCTAATCAGCATGTGTGCAAGTAAGTATGTGTGTTTTGTGTTTTGTGTTGTGTTTTCGAAAGGTAAAATGGGCTTCGCTTGGTTGGTTGGTTAACTTGTTTGAGTTTTGTGTTTCGTGTTTGCATAATTGAAAAATTTCTAATGACTTTTCAAGGTTTATTGTGCAAACACGTCGCCACACGGCATGGCATAAACAAAATACATATATATATATATATATACAAACACAAAAGGCTCTGTGGTTCGCACATGTGTAATAAAACCAAGCCATAGCTCCCTTTCCCTTTCCCTTTGCTGCGCTCTCGAATGCTCATTTGCCTTTCCCCTTGGCGTCGTCGTCTTGTGGCTCTGACACATTTTGCTTTTAAAATATAGTTACACACACACATAATGTTGTTGCATACACTTTTGTGGGCACACAGAAGCACACACACTCGCTCACATCACAACTGTACCACATTGCGTATGCGTTATAATTCTAGTTTATGCCTGCGGGCGTCATTCACATAAAGTGCTTATGTGTCTATGCTGGCTTTGTGTCATTTGTCTGCCCTGGCCCAGCCTCTTACCCCTGCTTTGGTGTAAATAATATTAGCACTGAACAGACCGCAACAACAACAACAACAGCAACAGCAACAATAACAACTAAGTAGCATTGCTGCAGCAGTGGAAAGTGTTGTCTGTCGTCCATGTGGCATGTCCAATGCCATTCATGATTCTCTTTCTAAGTAGTTGTGCCCCCAAGCAATAAACTTTTCATTAGCAAAGTCACTTGCTGTTGTTGTTAGACTTGCTGTAACTTGTTCTTGTTGTTGTTGCTGTTGTTGTTGTGGTTGTTGTTGTTGCCATCCCCCACAAAAGCACAACAAAACGTTGTATGGGTGTGTCTCTGTGTGTGTTGGTGTTGGTGTTGGTGTGCGGCCACCTCCTTGAGTGCAGAAAACAGCGTGAAATTTGTCAAAAGGCTTTTATGTCACACAGCGGAGGTACTATAATTGTTTTATGCGACTTTATGTGCTTTCTTCTTTTACTGTTTGGCTAATAACTATTACCGCAAATGAAGTGAAGTGTGACCAGGCATAAATGTGAAAGCAAAAAGGTGAAGAGAGCAAAGTTCAGAAGTAAAAAGGGAAAGGTTAACAATGGGCATGGGCGAGATATCATGGAAACCCTACTCAAAGCAGGAAAGCTGGCGTTGGGGAAACTTTGTGTTTGAACGTTCAGAAGTTTGATATTGGAATACTAAATAGAACGAATAGATTTCAGATCAAGTTTTGTAAAGTATAGAGTGAAGATCGACACTGAATACAAGATACATTTTTTCATCATATTTATTTCAGGTTTGCTTTGAAAGTCTTTTCGCTAATTCACAGCGTTTCGTACTCTCTTACCGCGTGTGAAGTCAGTTTCATGAACCCTTTGTAGTCTTCACATCATCTTTGTATAGTAGGATAAACTGTAGGCCATCATCATCAAATCAAAGAGCATGAGGAGGCGATACAACCTCCTCGACATAAGCTTAAGCAACAGCAACAAGAACCAAAACAATATAAAGAAAATAAGGGAAATAAGGGATAACTAAAACAACATTTCTAATTGTGAGCCCGTTTGTGAGGTATTGCCCGATCTATTCTATATGTTCATCTGTATTATGAATTAGCGATGTCACAAACTAACTTAGTAAATCTTATTTTGTAAAAGTTCAACTTGGTAGAAAATTGTCTTTTTCAAGTAAATATTTATCGCTTCTCATAGGTTCGGTTAGGCTTAGTCGGACGACCCTAATGGGTTCACTCATAGACCAAAGTACTCCCTTAGTTATTCCGAGAAACTGTTAGGAAAAGTGTGTGTGCTTAAAAGTCCTTCCGGATCTTGGTGTTCTTTGCAAAGGCTAATAGTTCTTTGCAGGCCCGCCTAGCTGCTTCCTCTAAAGAAGTCAGCGTAGGTAAGCCAAGGTGTCTCATTCTTGCTCCTGCCAGTGCCGGACAGGTGCAGATTAGGAGTTCCAATGTTTCAGGTGTTCCTGGTTCCTCACATTTCCGACCATTTGTATTGGTTACACTTAGCGGCGTGCGCAGTAGCTAGCCAGTGTCCTGTGAGAAACCCCATCATTAATCTACACTGCTGCTTGGTTAGGTCTCGTACAAAAGGACTGATTTTGTCACTCCGCTCTTTGCACATTATCTTGGAGAATCTGTTCGATTTCCATCTGCGATCGCTTCTCATAGTATAAAATAATTTTCCCGAATTTTAGCTGAATTTTTCTATAGCTGAATCTGAAAATAATGCTTAAAATATATCAGATCTTTACATAAATCAAACAAAAAGTTCATCAAACGAAAGTTCCCTTCAACATTCTGTCAATTGACTCTCTCAATTGACACACACACACACAACCTAAAGACACACAATTTTAGCATCATCGCGACCCTTTCAATGCCAACATTATCAGCACATATAAAAGTCGCACTTATGTGGAAAAAACCGAAACTCAATTTCGCAACCAACTTTCAAGCAAACAAACTCTCAACTGCACAAAGGCATGCCAGAGGCAGCGGCAAATGCTGCTCACGTCTTGCAATTATGGCGCTAATATGCACTTGACAATGTAATGACATTTATTGAACGACAGCCGAGGACCGAGGACCGAGGACCGCGGACCTCCAACCGCCGACTGCCAATGGTAGCAGAGCAATGCGCGCATCACGACATGATTGTGACCTGATTGAAAGTGCCAGGAGCAGCAGCAGCCACCAACTGAATAAGGGACTGAGAACTGTGACTGTGGAAGTGGAAGGCGCAGGGGCAGGAAATACAACAGCAGATTTCTGTTTGCTGTCAGACACATTTCTTTCTGAAGAATGAAAAAGAGTTCTGGTTTTTCACTTAATGCAGCTGGAAAATTGTATTACTGAATTTGCAAGAAAATATATTCATATATTATGTGAAATGGAGAAGATTATTATTAGTATTATAAGACACTATAATTGAGCCACTATAATTTGAGTTATCTTTTCCGGCCTATGAACTGAGCTTCTAAATGAGAAAGAAAGAATTTCAGATATGTTTTATGATGAATTTTGATATTTGTATTGTGATTTTGAAATAAGAATTAGTTGGCCACAGTAATATCTCTTCATAGATAACAACATCGGTTTTCTGAATATCGTTTGAACTCAAGAAAAAGAACAAAAGAGAACTACATATATCTTAAGTATGAATTTTGCAAATTTCCTTGCTTCTCTTTTAGAAATTTTGGCACTCATTTTTATGAGTTGGAAGAACATGAAAGTGTCTCTACAGATTTGAAAGTTCGCCACACAAAATAAATTCTAAGACTACTAGATTTGAGAAGTAGAAAATATAGATATATGGATGGTTTCAAATGTCGAAGGAATCAGCAGACACGTCTCAAGAAACTTATCAGTCAAGGTGATGTAGAACCTTCTTTCTATCTTCGTATGAGGCATTTACAAAAGATCTTATAAATTGACACGTTTGCAAATGAAATTCTACAAATCTCTACAAGATATTCATGAAGCAATTCCATATAACAATATTGTCATCGTTTATTAACAAAGATCTACTTGCGAAGCTGAATGTGAAAGTCCTTGGCCTTACTTCGAAAGAGCAACAATCCCATTGGTGTAAATATTTATATTCACAATCATTTGTATATCCAAAGCACATATATTGGTGGTTCTAATTAACAAACGATGTAGAAGAACTTTGCTTCATTTCATTAAAAAAAAAGAAAATGTTTATACCCACTATTTGCAGTTGCCTCAAAATGTTCCACCGTGCATCCCATCTGCTGTTTGTGAATGGCGTCAATTCCAGGCCGCCGCTGACAAGGCAATTGAAAAGCATATGCTTATAAGCTTACAAAATGACAGGAGGGTGATGGAGGGAGGGAGGGGATAATACGAAATTTGCCACAAATGCAATTGCCATTTATTAATCAAGCCATGTGGAAGCCAGCCAGAAGGTAAAGGAAAATGGCTGCAAGGCTGCTGATTTGCAGCTCAAAAAATAGCTAAACCGCTGAACGTATGCCTAATGCGAGGCCCTACAAATGGCTGCAGTCACATCTAATCAACCAATTTTGGCAGCTACAGTTGCACATTAAATTAGCGAAGCTTACCATCTATAACCCCTCCCTCATCTTCCCCCGTCACCCTGTGTTTTAGCAGCCAGCAAAATGCAATTAAATTTGCTTTTTGAGTGAATTCGGGCAAATTATTATTTATCAATGTGCGGGCGGGGCGAGGCTATAGTACAGTTGCTGTCGGTTTTCTCTGTGTATTTGGAAATGGAAAAATAATACACAAATATTTGCATATTATTCGTTGTTGTTATTGCCATATGTGCATAAATATTTGCAGTGATATTTTGGAATACAACCATGTGCATAGAGGAGAGTGTTTGAGGATGTCAAGAATTAATATGCCTTAAAATATGCATTGAAATTTTCACTCAAAACTTTCAAATATTTCTGGGTACACGTAGATGTAAAAATATGTATTTATTATTTTTCATGCATAATTAAATTAAATTTATGTAAGTAATTTTTATTTAAAATACAATTTGCTTTTCTTTTAGCCTTGTTTGTGTTTTTCATGGTATTTGTGTAACTACTAGAAAACGCCTGATCCTGTTCATCTATGTTTGTTGTTGTGCTGATGATCTTCAACGAGTTTCCGTTGCTGTCTTGCTTTACAAAATTCCAGGATTTTCTGGGGTATTCTAGAAGTTTCTTTGTAGTGGCGTTTGAAAGTCGACAAAATGTATCGATACATATTCGTCCGTCGATATCTTTATGTAGATAGAAAGCTATCCATATAATTGTATGGATAACTCAAGATATCGATGTACATATATCATATCGATATATATCAATCGATAACTGAAAATGCAGATACATATAACGTATATTGATAGTTCAAAATATCGATACTGATATATACATATATATAAACTATATTAATATAATGTTACACATTTGTCGATAATGCCGAGAAACAAATATATCGATAAACATATATCGACAACTTATCGATAACCGTATACGACAGCTCAATATATCGACAATAAGATATGGATAACTCAATATTACTCAATACATCGATACATATAGTCGATAAATGAATCATCGATAACTTAATATATCGATATTTTAAATCCTATGTTAATCTACTGTACAAATTTGATTGCAACCGCTCGAATAGATGCACCGATATGACTAATTTTTAATATCGCCCATATGAAGGGGCGGTGTCATGCTTATTGTATGGATATCTCCCCTGACCTTCCCCTGCTACGAATTAGTATTCATTAAACATTTCATACAGATCTTTCGAATAAATTAGTCGCCCATAAAGGACGGACAGACAAACAGACAGACCGACATTTTTATAATCTTGCAGAGGGTAATTTATATTACAAAATTATTTTTGTCACGACATTTCTAAAATATAGAAGGAAGAATTTCAGATCCCATTAAGCATATGTCGGAGAGACGTTAGTTTCGTTTGGCTGATCTGCCATGCTGATGTATATACTTATCGTTGAGCGGAGCGAATTCCAGCTTGCTCGTGCAACTCTCTGAACTCAAGTGCCCATGAATTTCATAATTACGCACTGATCTACGCTTCTGTTTCGTTGCCGACGCAAGTTGGACACTCAGCGACAGAGCTACTGCGCCATCGCCTCGCTTAAATGTGCTATGTCAATATGTATTCTACTTCGCAATTCTTAGAACTTCCAAAGTGCACATAAGCATCAATCATGTCACAACATGCCAAAACCATTGCACTGCAGCGACTTGCAAACACACGCAAAGTGGTCAAGCTGCGTTTATTATGCGACATATATATATTCTTAATCAGCATGACAGCATGAAAATATACTTGCTCTGCATTTCTACAGATCAGTTGTAGAATAGGAAACTATAAAATCATTTAATGAAATCTTACAACTTACATTTATCGTCTCGATTCAAAAGTGATCGCTGCTTGCCGATCAGCTCACATAACCAAAAGAGGTTACGATCACCGAGAAGCTCACTCAAAACGGGTACCATGACTTGAACTCGAACTCCTCTCCTGCAGTGTGGCCATCCTGCAACATTGCTTTATATGTATATTCTTTACAAGATTGCCCCAAATTTAACATCAATTCCTACCTCTTGTGTTTCCATAACTGCTAGGCATGAGCATTTTCAAGAAAATCAATTGAAAATGTACTTACTAAATTGTACAACGTCAATATTTCCTAGAAGCATGTAAGTTCTCGACTTCCTATAGCCTTCATATTTTAACGAACAAAACGAACAAATTCTCGACATGAATTAGTGCAAATGCCTAGCAAACCCCTCCATCCTAAAAAACTTCGAACTCCACATTGAAAGTTTTATACAGCCTTTTGGCATAAAACATAAATTTGCAGTAGTAAACTGAGTACAACAACAACAAACCTGGCTACATATTTCATATAACCCATATATAGCCATATTTCTGGCCATATCGCAACGATGCCAAGTTATGCTGCCATGTGTTTCCAGTTCTTTTTTTTCTAGGTTTTTCCCAGCTAACTGGATATTCGGCAGCCATAAATTTAACACAAAAAGCAACAAGAAATTGTGTCTCGATATTTTTCTAGACAAAATTTGTGCTGCCCTCTTTCTCGGACTGTAAGTTCAAAGGGAGAAAAAAAGGGGACACAAAAAAAAAATAGGCGGCAAACTCTGCTAATACACACAGCGTCTTCTCTTTGCCACGCCCACACAATTTGAGCGCCTTAAACTAAAAATTGAAAACTGGCAATGGCCAGAAAACCAAAAGAAGACAAACAAAAAATGTGCAAGTTCAATACGAAGAGATTTTCTCTCGCCAGCAGGGCAACTTGTTGTTGCTGTTGTTATTATTGTAATGACACTGGGTGTTGTTGTTGCTGTTGTTGTTGCCGCAGCGACCGCAAAAACCGCAGACAAACCGTACAAACAGTTTTTGCTTTGGGCTGTGGGGGCGTGGCAAAGTTATCGCGCATTTGGTTTATGAATTTGTGTGTTTTGGGTCCAGAAGCGTTCAGCCGGAAAATGCGATACATCCTCAACTGCCTCTGTCTGCCTGGAAAATGGCTGGTGGTCTACGCATATTTTTCACATTTTCCAAATGCTGCCAACTGCCACAAGTGTGACTATATTAAGCTAGGGAAAATGTATCTCTTGGCTGGGCTCAGCTGAACTTTCAGAGTAGATTTCGCTGAACGACATATTCTAGTTAGGGCATTCTATAGTCGCCTTTACACCAATAATTTTTAACACATATTTTTTATTGCAATCGCAATGTGTTGATATTGCTATTGTTGTTGTTGTTGTTGCTGTTGCTGCTACGTTTTTGTTGGCAATTAAAATTGTTTCATTCAAGTTCAAGTTGTTTATTTTGCAGCAGAAAACTTTAATTGGATGGCATTTTGTTTACATTAATCACTTTAAATAATATCATTTAAGAGAAAGTGGCATTAATTTATATATAAATATATATGGTTATGTATTTTATGAGGTCATGCTGTAGATATTTCATTGTTTTTCGCAATATGTCTGACATTGAAACATGACTATATTCTTGAAAATATTTATTAGAATTTGCTTAGGTAGAGAACAAAAGGACAAACCTTTGAGCTTCAAATATCACAAGCAGAGCAGCAGGTTTAAATGAGAGAAATTCAACAATAGTTTTATAATATTTATAGCCTATGAACTTAAGACTTCATCAAACGAATCAGATCTCCTCAGATTACAGTCTCGACATTCATGGCAGAGTTGAGCTAGCTTTGAGAAGGCGCATTCCCAGCAACAGGATAGACAACAGGTGGAACGCAAATTCAGCCTGGCCAAACTTTTGATGTGCCAAAATTCAGGCAGCATTTTGCTGCTTCCTGAAAATCATTTCAGCAAGCAAAGAAATTTAATTTTGTGGACAAAAATAACCAAAATCCTAAAAGCTTTACATTTGACAAAAATAAATTTCCTCTGAAAATAAATAAAAGAGAAATAAATCGACTTCAAAAGCTGCACAAACTGTCTTAAGCTGCCTTTTGCATATTAGGCAAAAAGATAAATAAATAAAATCAAATATATTAAAATTACAAAGAAAATGAAGCAAGCAGCTTTTCACATTCAAGGGTCGCTTCCTTCTTCTACGTGATATGAGTGGTTGTGTGGTCGTCTCTTGCGGGGGGTGCGGGGGGAGATGGTGCGACCACTCAATTTACAAATCATTTAAAATGAGAGAAATTTCGCAAAATTCATTTGTACACGAAAATAGCAAAGGAAGATGCTAAATATTGCACGCACAGCAAATATTTAACATGGATATCGGCTAGCAACTCGAACAACTCGAAACGCTAAACACTCGAAACACAACCCACACAGATATTATATCCAAGGATTTCGCGCTGTCTGATGCACGTGTCACAAGGGCGGCGACGTCGGTGTGTTGCATGTACATAACTCTGGGACTGTGGCCGTTGCTGTGACGCAAACTAGAGCGGAGAGCGTGAAGGGATTAGAGAAAAGGATATAGCAGAGGATGATCAATTAATTTGTATTATATAGAGTCGAAAGGTAGCTAGGAAATATTATTTTGTGAGATATTATAAATCAGATATTGAAACTGATGCTGATGAGGTTCGTATTGATCTATAAGTGGTCTGAATGGCAGATCTGGTTTGTGGTGGTGGCAAATGGAGTCGAAGCTGTGATTGTTGTTAAACTGATTACCAAAATGACTGCCAAATCGTGCAGCTTAAGATCGATGAGGAATTTGGAGCTTCCCTCTTTACTGCTCATAAATATCGTTACAGGTATTATTTCCATAGAGTAAGTTATAGAGCAAGACAAAGCAGCTCTTAAGTCACAATATGATTACGTATAAGAAAGTATAAGAGAGGGCGGGTGTGTATATAAGAGTAACATTATGAGGGAATGAGAGTAGAGCGAAACAAATCTTCTTTCTATTTGCCTTCTGATAAGATGCAAACAATGAATTAGTTCTTTGATTACCCCTTAACTATAGATCGATTAAGCTAATGAACAGTTTCACAAACTAATCCATATATGATTCACTGTCAATGTACAGCTCATTATGAGTATGGAAGAGTTACTCAGTGACCATGCGAGGGTTATATTGATCAGTTGTTTTGCTGTGAAGTCTAAATTCTTCTGCACATTTTATCCTCTTCAGCTTCGTTCATTCATTCACATTCATTGTTCGTGTTTAAATCGTGTTTTCATCGATCCACACCTCTAGCACCAATAACACTGGCTGTCTGTGCCTGTGCCTGTGTTCAACTGTAACTGTAAACGGTGGCCATATCGCCTATGTCCTTGTGTTTATGTTGTTCTTGTTCTTGTTGTAGCTGGCTTGTTTTCACTTGACTGGGCGCGTGGGCGTGTCCATATGGGCAAATGCATGTGTGTAAATATGCGTGTGTGTGTGTGTGTGTGTGGCGAGTGCGATAAGTTAAATCACGATGCGCTTGAAGCGACAACCAAAACATGAACTACAAATTGTTTAACACAAATCGCATGGGCACGAGTACAGTCAGGATATATGTATGTGTTAGTATATTGTGTTGGCTGTTTACGAACAGGTTAGCCGATTTAGGATGGCAAGTGTTGAGCCGATAACAGCAGCAGCAGCAGCAGCAGCAGCAACATTGACAAACATTCGCGCTTGTGCATTTGTGTGTGTTGCGATATGATAATGAAATGCTTGACAAGGACATGGAAATGCAGTGCAGGCATGCGGAAGGTGTTTATTTCCATTTGCCATTTTACATTTTCAAATATAAATTTCATATAAACAAGCGCTATCAAATGAGCTATAAATTTGAATAAATTCTTGATTAATCATTTTTCTCTTAATTCCATTAGGGATTGAAATTACTTGATATAAACAAAATCCATAAAGTGGAGATAACCAAACCTGATAGACTGTTAAAAGATCTCTTCAGCTTTTTGCTTAACAACATCAATTATCAAATTAGCATTATCAAATACAGATATAAACAGCTATATATAATAAATTTTACCTCAGAAACTTTACAGCAAAGATTGAGATCATATTTTAGAGTTTCAACAAAATATAAAGTGATTCTTATTCAGATTCTAACTTACTTCAGTTAAAAAAACAGTTCACATTGGTCAACAATTGGTTAGGCAACAAGAAAGGATGGCTAACTTCGGGTATCCGACCCTTTTATGCCCTTGCAGAACTATAAAAAGGAAAGAAAACTTGGTAGTCTAAAACGCATTTCCTTCAGCTGCAGC
The DNA here is from genome assembly GCA_037043425.1 of Hirtodrosophila duncani. Classification (NCBI taxonomy): domain Eukaryota; kingdom Metazoa; phylum Arthropoda; class Insecta; order Diptera; family Drosophilidae; genus Hirtodrosophila; species Hirtodrosophila duncani. Next base: position 12,070,569 of record JBAMBM010000057.1, on the reverse strand, counting down.
AATAGACAGCGAAGCTATCTTTTTTCTGATATAAAAGCACACAAACTATCATACATACAACGCATATCATACATACATACTTAACATGTACATACATACAATACATTCTCCATCCAAGAAATCTCTTTGTGATTTAGAGAGACACATTTGATTTTTTAAAATTTTTTTTTAAATGTTAAGCAACGTTAAGCAACGATGAACCTTGTTCAAGAATGGTAGATTTATGTATATGGCTTCAGTTGAAATCACATATAATATGTGCACATTTGACTTTCTAGAATTTGAGATGCAGATAAAAGTTACATAACGTATTATATTTTAGAGTCAGTTAATAAATTATTCCTGAACTGTAAAGCGAACAAAAGTTGTTCTTTAAATTACAATGTATTTCAAATGCCCATTCCATAAACTCCACTTGTTTTTAATCAACTATCTATAAACTCATCTTACCGCATTGAGAGCAGAATTATTTTATAAAAAATGTCATTCATTTTGTATTTTTAAATATACATTTTGTTTTTCATATGAATGTCTGCTTAAGCCCCTTGACTAAATGCCGCAAATTAAAGCACGTTGTTGACTTCATGCATAAACCACTTTTTGTAAGCACTTTTCAATTAATTGGTGACCTTTATATATATTTTAATTATATTAAAAAGTGTAAGCCAATGACTCTCTATACAGAAGGTATGCATATGCATGGTTATATATATATATTTTCATAGTTTTATCGTTTGCTTTTAATGAAATTAATTGCATGCAAAACAAGCGCTGAAAAGTAGGCAACAAAAGTCAGTGGAACAATTTTTGCAGTAAATTAAACTCTACTAAAGCCACGCTGCAACACCTTTAACTGCCTCTCTTCCTCTGCGCTCTCTAACTCTAAGAGCTTATCGACGCTTATGTGTCAGGCACACCGCTGAGACTTCACATATGCACATATACATGCGTTTGTAAGAGTATGTATATGTATGTCTGTGTAAGTTTGAGACGAGACTTTTGCCAAGGCAGCAGGAACCAAAGCCAGAGCAAGAGCAATGTTTGTGTCACACTTTTGGCCAAAGTGCAATTACCTATTTGTGTCACGTGCAATTTGCACAGCACAAGACGAATCCGCCGCCAACCACCTGGCATCCGAGTACGTGCAGCTGGAGATGCACATAAATAGTGAGTACATCAAAGTCAGCGGTGTGGCTCCTGATTCTGTTCCTGATTAGTATACTGAAGCAGTTGGTGCTGGAGGAGTTGAATTGCTGCTTTTCGAGTTGCCAGCGACCATTGCCATTGTCAAAATATCAGCAACACCAGCTGCAGCAGATGCAGATGCAGAGCAGTCGCCCATTTGGCCCAGATGCAGCACAGGCACATTGAGTACACCTTGACACCACTTAGGCAATGACTTACAGTGGTTAAGGATATTTAGGGATTTATGGACTATAATAAGGAAGAGGAAACTAAGCTCGATTGATATTATCAGGCAGCACAAACAAAGAAGAAAGTCATCCTCTACTTCATAATTTGAAATCAACGGAGACATTGCCCAAGCTTTTAAATGAGCATCATAATAATGAAGCTACTTTCTCTATAAAAAGGCGTCGAGAGGAATGACGAAGCTTGTAAGATCTAGGGTAATATTTTTGAATATGAAACTTCTAGGCTTTCCGTTTGCATGAAACCGTACTGCATTCACTGTGCCACCAAGCCCAGCATATAGTCAGCCCCTCTCTACGTTTTGCTGCTTGCAGCCCCCACCGCTTGTCGCCACCTCTGTAGCGTAGAACTCTACAAATGGGCACTTCGGCTCCCGCAAACTCTCTCTCTCTCTCTTTCTCTCAGCACATCTATCTGTCATGAAGCTTAAATCACGTTAAGATTTTCAACGCTACGACTTGGCATGTTTGCCCTCAGTATCTCCACCAGCTCTTGCCCAGCCTGACCCACCGCCAGCCACTGCCCCCGCCTGTGCCACTGCCACTGCCTCTGCCAGTAACAGGAATAGCTAAAGCATTAAGGAACATGCAAACATGACGCAGGCAAAAAGGGCGCACAGCTGCCTGCCTGCATTGCTTTTCTAATTCTGCTCCTGCTGTTGTTGCTACTGGTTTTTGGTGTCGGTGTCGCGGCATTGCCGTTGACACAATCCGGAACCGAAATGCCAGGCTGAATGCGTGTGTCGTCAGTAGAAATGTGACAATGATTTCTGCTGCTGCTGCTGCTGCTGCTACTGCTGCGGGTCCTTAGATGTGAGATTTTTGTGAAAATTTGGTTAAGACTTGAGTGGCTCAAATGAATGCTTGCATTTGATATACGACTTTGCATACACGAAATACTAATTGAGGGCGGTTTCAGTTGTTTCGAGAACTCAAAGAAAGCAAACGAAGTTTTGAACTCTTAAATGGTCCAAAAATAGCCAAAGTGAAAATTAATAGAAGAGCATAAGATTTGGATAAGGAATTGTGATTGTCATTCATTAGAGAAGTGTGCACAAATGATTGCTAATGGAAAGGATTCAAAGGAAGCTAGTATACATTGGGTGTCCGTTTACCCTTGACAGTGACAGACAAACTAATTGAGAGGAAGCGGAAATGGTTAGAAGAGAGCCAGACAATTCCATCATTCTTAATATATATATATAGTTCTAGCGTCACGATATTTGTATACGAAGAACTCCGAAACTACTTAACAAATTTGTATGTATAATATTTAGTTCAGCTCACGAGATAGGATAGGATAGGATCAAAATCGAGGTCAAAGTTGCCCGTATGCACACGCACAGAGACAAACTGTAACCAAGAGACGACTCAACTCAGTAGTAGCCAGTTGCCGAAGTCATAATTATGGTAAAGCACGCGTGAGAGCGTGGAAGCAGGCGAAGTAACAGGTTCTTCGAACCTCTCCCTCTCTCTCTCTCTCTCGCTCTGTGAAATGTGTTGAGTCTGGGGTCAAGCTTGTATGACCTATGTAGTTATGTGTGGAGTTGAACGCTTTAATCGAAAATAACGATCGACTTGCGGATGAAGAAATTAAAAATTGTTCCAAGCCACGGCACTGTTTGCCTCAACTTCAAACGTGTACAAACAAAATATGTGATAAGGAACAGTTATCAGAACAATGAAGTTGAATATGAATATATATATGTCTGTGTGTGAGTACAAGAGATATACAGAGATAGAGAGAGAGTGAGAGATATACAGATTGGTAATTATAATACAAAAGAGCTTCCACAATTTAATGCAAGCAAAATGTAGAGAGAGATTTTACAAAGAACAATAATATAGGCTGTGCCTGACTGAATGCCAACAATTTTAAGCTAGGTACAACTTCGAATTATATAGAATTATTGTCAATTCTTGACCCTACAGGTACGTTGTGTTTTGCTTTTTGAATAAGAGAATGCCAATGTGAGAGTTACTTCTGAGTCAATAACCTCTTTCATAACCAAAATGTATACATTTTCCCAAGTATAACTCAGATCTTCTAGGTCTAAAGCATTTTCACACAATTTCAAAACAATTCCTTAATTTATTTGCTAATTGAAAATGTTTATATTCTTGAAAATGCCTTAGAATACAAATATCGAATGTTATAATAAATTTATTTCTACAACACACAATTTTATCTTCAAATTTAGTTTTGCAACTTATGGTTGTGTTTCAAACTATCTTTATTAGTTCATTTATATTGTACGCTTGTGGCATGCACACACACAGAAAGCCTTTAGATGCTATGTTTTATATACAAGCGCCAGCAATGCCTCCCTCACCCCCCTAAAAACCATCATAAACAACTTGAAACTTCAATATCTGCACTCAAAGCCTTGCCACTGCAGCAGCAACAGCTTAAATTGAATACGTGTGCAGAGGAATTCGTTATCAAACCATACACAGCAGACACATACATTCACAATAACACACACACATACACATTTGCACTGTCAAACTGAACAGAGTCCAGCCTATGACAAAAATATTTACGACTTTTCGCCTAAATTCCAATTAAAAATGGGCAGCTAACTTTAAGTGTTAGTGTTCAGTTCAGTTCGAGTTTGCGTTTGCTTGTTTTTTTTTTTTTTCTTTTAGTCAAAAACCAAAAACCCCAATTTCCATTCCCATTTCCCATTGACGACAACAAAAATAAAATTTCAAGCAGAACGAAAAGAAAAAAACGAAAAAAATAGACATAGAAGAAAACAATATTCCAACGATTTGTGTGCATGCGGAAAATGGCCAACAATTTTAACCACCTTTGCATTCGCTTTCGCATGTGTTGCCAACTCTGTCGCCGATGCCAGCGCCAACCCCCCAGCAATTAGAGTTCCACAATGGCTGACCACTAGAAATTGAGAGAAAAAAAATAGAAGAAGAAGATGCTAACCAAATTAGATTCAGTCATTTCATTTAGAAAGTTAAATACACTTTCTGAGGAAAATTATTTTAAGAATACAAATAAAATACAAATTTAAATGCAGAGATATCAAAACGATCGAACAGTGAATGTAAATTATAGTATATGTGTGAAAAAATCTCATAAATTAACTAGTCGAAAACTGTTTAATTGCGATGATGCTGACTTTCAATAGATTTGATTTAACTTCAGTTTGATAAATCTTTGACATTTTGAAGGCAATAAAACTCATATTACTTGTGAGCAAGCTGCATCAGTTTCTTTCTTTAAGATAGTCAGCTTAGCGAATTTTGAGGAAAGCAGAAGAGAAAAGAGTGAATTTCGTGCTGGAAAAGTTTAGTTTTCGGCTAGAAAATCAGTGGAATTGAGTGTAAATCAATGGAATCAACACAAGGCTTGAACCCCTTTGACACCAAATTCAATAGCTAGAAAGGGGTTTTACTGCATAAAACAACAAACAGAATGTCACCAAAGCAACACAAGAATTCCGTTAAGTTTACAGCAACACACGATGTGCCAGATATCGTTGAGGGAATCCTTTAAATTATAAGGAACATAAGTCATTGAGTAAGACTTCATGAAGTGGCGGAGGTTGTAGAAAATCATAGCAAATCTTCTACCACAGCGATGGTTTGGATACATTCAATCGCCATCCCAACGAGGATTGGCGCAGTTTCGCAACATGGATCCACCATAATACCAGAGATCAAGGAAAGGTCTATACAGTGCTGTCCAAGCATGGTTATAGAGTCAGAATTTTGGGGTTGCATGCGATCTCATTGATATCACAAAATCACAATTTGATATTGGCCCTCCTTGGCCAGCCTGGTTATGAGTTGGCTTCCCCATTACACCAAGCAAGCTACGCCCTTGCTTCTTTACTGTGTAATGGGACATATTCTTCTACAACATGCTGGCATTTTCTAATTTAGTGATCTATGCAAAAATCTCTCCTTCTCTTATCTTGATGTCGAAAAACATCCCATAAATATTTGTATCAAATCAACTCACCTAAGTCTAATCGAATCCAGTGGCTAAAACCTTCAACAGAGTTGTTATACCCATTACCCAAACTACTAGACTCTAGACCCCTAGAATGATAGGGCCATGAGGAAACGCAAAGGAAAGACGTAGAGTACGTAGAGTAACACATACAATCAAAGCGAAACTGCTGCTTCTGCTGACCAGCATCGATCTATGCAGATGTACGAGCATAAAAGTGGTAATCGAAATAGAAATGGAAATTGAAGAAAGAGACGCAGGGAGAGAGGAGCTAGCTGTATATAGCAAAAAACAGAGTCGGGCTACTGCCTGGACCTCTACTGAGGCCATTAAAGTGTGGTGGTAGCCTTCAAAAACCACAGTCACTGAGCCACCGCAGCAGCGACATGGTAAAAATTCATGTTTGCCAATGTGTCCACATGTTGTTACGAGAGAGGGGACGGACACCAGTTAACAGTCTATGTGTGTTTGTGTGTGTGTGTGTGTCCGTCTGTATATATGTTTCGTATTGGCCTCCAACTATTGGGTGCGTTTTCGTATTTACGTTGTTCTTGTGCTGTTATTCCTGCTGCTGCTGGTTTTAGGTTCTGGTTGTGGTTGTAGGTTCTTGCATCTGATGGTGATGGTGGTGCTGCTGCTGCTACTGCTGCTGCTGATGGTGATGGTGCTCGTTGTCGTCCTTCATGCATTTCAATCACCCACACAACACAATTTAAATATGCTGATTGGGTGTGGACATTTTTGGTCAGCTGACATTGGACTAACACAAAACATTGTTTTAGCCCTCAGTGGTAATGGTCGTGATGCTGATGCTGATGGTAGTGGTGCGGTGGGGCGCGCGTCTCTTTAATTGGCTTTAGTTCGTACTTTCTCTATCTCTCTCTCGCTCCCTCTGGCTCACTTGCCAGCGGTGTCTCCATCGTGTATGTTCAACAAAATTGTGTTTTAGCCATAAATTTTGTTTATTGATGAGTTTCATGCAACAGCAACAGCAGCAGCAGCAGTCGAAGCAGCAGCTGAGAGCCGCTTTCAGGATATGCATTTCTGGATTAGCCGCACTCTCGTGTGTGTGTCCAAAATAATTTAATTAATTTTAGTTGCACTTTTTAGTTAACATTTTTATTTCTCCTTTTTTATTTTTCCTTTTGGTTTTGGTTTTGGTATTTCGCTGTCGTTGACAAGCGAAATAATGGCTTTTTATAATTGCTTCGTTTATAGCCGGCATTGCATAGCATTTTGCTCAGTTTGACCATTTTTTTTTTGGGGCTGCCCGAATGTGTTGGAAAACATCGTATTGTGTGGGACGTAGTAGAGGTTGAGTGTGGCTTCGGGTGAATGAAAAATGAAAAAATGAGAAGGCTTAAAAATTGAGTGTAAATTTTAAAAAAATTTGCTTGACACGAGCCTCTATTCTGCTTAGAATGTTTATAAAGAAATTATTGAAAAAGAGATTAAAAAAGGAAATTGATTTATGCCTGACTTGAAAGACAATATTGTGCCAACTGATCTGGCCTGTATGGAGTCGGCGGCAAACAATACTTCTAAAGGAAGCGCTTAAGAACAGAGAAAATCATGATCAGCATGACAAGCCGAGTCGACATAGCCATGTCAATCCGTTCATCCCTCCGTACGGATATATGAAAATCTAGATCTACTATATAACTATAAGAGATTGAGACTTCAAATTTGGATTTTAATTTTATCTTTTTAGATTGGCCCCCATACAAGCTCATCGTCCACCTTAGTCTTTTTATTTCATAGTTTTTGTGTTTGTCATTGAAGTTGAACTAAATTTGTGACACCTTTATCTTAGAGACTTCTATGTGAACTGATCAAATTGCATACGGAACGGGCTACTATATGATTATAGCCCCAAAGAATGGGAATGGAATTGGGAATGAACACAAACAGGCCTGTTCCGTTTCCACAGCGAAGAGTAAAAGTAACTTGAATTGGAATTAGTTAGAGTTAGTTAGAGCTTTTCGAACTAACGACCAAATCGTGCTGTGACGTCAGTGGGGAGAACAAGACAGAACGATGAACATCAACAAATCCAAGTGGACTCAATCCACGCGCATTGTTTTTTTATGCACGCTAGAAATGAGTTACATTTTTGTTAGAAATATTTTTAAATATTTTAAAATATTTTAAAGTATTTTAAAATAACAGTTGAATGTCTTCCCAATGAATTAGAAATTTACATACAAATATAAACCACACATATCAATCGGATTCGGTCATTGCGAATACCAATCAAAAGTCTAACCGCATGGTTCAAATGGAAGCGGAAACGCAAACACTCCTGGAAATCTTTGATATTCATCCAAATCGAAGCAAAGTTGGTTCGCATCCAATTTATTGGGCCCCACGTCTGTTGACCCAATTTGATTCAGATCGGGAAATTCTATAATGTAGCCCGCAGAGAACCAATTTGTTCGGAATGAATACAACATTTTTGCTTTTCAACAAAATAGAGCCAAATAAGGTTTGTATCAACTTTGGGTATTTCCAAGTCCGTTGACCGAATTTGATCAGGATCGACTTGCTATATGATATAACAGCTTACTAAGTCTAGGATACTTAGCTATCAAGCAAGCTCGACTGTAGCTTTCTTACTTGTTTTATATTTGTCTTGAGGCTTTGTACATAGATTGTGTTGGTGTGCCGAATTTCAGCACACCTCAAAATAATTTCCAAGCTTTATTGCTATAAAACTGTATTTCTAATTAAGCCGATTTTCAGCTCGAATTAAGAAGATCTCAGCAATTTTTTGTCAATTTAAATTTCTACTTCTTTTAGCAACTAGCAAAGCTGTTTGAAGTTCAGCGACCTAGGAAATGCCTTAATCAACTTAGACTTCATACTTAAAAAATAATAAATACTAATTGGTAAGTAGATATATAGTAGTACATTATATAGATATATATATACAATTTTACAAATTTTCTGATTTTATTTTAATGCTTTCTTAAGAAACATATTTCGGTAAATGTCAGTTTTGCTCTGGTTGAACTTCCCTTTGTAATATTAAGATGAAATTCCAGCTTGATGATATGAACTAAGCGCTTGCCTTACTTCGTCAATAGCTCAGATTTCCACATCCCTTACAAACTTCTTAATTAATTAATTATTATATAATTTATATGTTTATGTTCCATGTTCTCTGTTGTGTTTGTCCTTAAAGACAACTAATCATTATATGTTCGCATGTGGCAATCAAGCCTCATTTCCGACACTCTTCGCTCTGGTTGCCTTGCCTTGACTTGGCTTTTCTCATTACTCACTCAATATTTGCGCATTTGCCATTGTGTGCAATCCGTTTATTTGTCCTCATTCTCATCCTCATCCTCATCGATGTCCGTCCATTGCTTTGCCAATGGCAATAGCTATAGCTATAGCTATATAGCTATCAATTTTTCACCAAATACTGCACATCAAAGTCAATGCCAATAAACTGCGCACAATGGCACCAGCAATTGCAATTGCGACTAACGAGTAAATTCCATTTTTAATTTCGTCCTGCTCCTGCTGTCTTGTCTCTTCAACGCTACTTTGTCCACCCTGAACCTCCCCGCCACCCCAGTATCTGTCTCTGGTTAGCTTCAAAGCTTGTCAGCGGAAAACGTAAACTAACGACATTTTCGTTTTCTTATTTACACAATCAATTTTGTGCTGCTTTTGTGTTACGAGAGTCTGAGTCTTGGCCATGGCCAACACGACACAAAAAAGAGTCAATGGCAAAATGGCAAAATGCTGCTGCTGCTGAATGGAGTCGCTGAACGGGGCACTACATTTCTTCACTACTAGTTTTGGTCCACATTCAGTGTCTGCTCTTGCAGAGTTCACAGCATTTCTGGATGCAGCCTTCTCCTACCATTTTTTTTATGTTTTGGTTTTGGTATCGTTAAGTTGCACTTGCATTGCCGCGAGGGAAATTGTCGTCAAAGCGGAAAAAATGTCACATTGTTGTTTTAGCTACCCCGAAGCCTCTGTCCCTGCCAGGAGACCAGCTACTACGTACCCGTCTACCCTATCTACACCTACAACTAACCAAGCAACAAACTAGCAGTATTGGAAGCAGACACTGTGGTGACGAAATCAGCAATGTTAGGGTTAATGAAGTTTTTGATTTACGTTTTATTTAGCTGGCTAGAGGTCTGCAGTGAGGGGAAAACGTTGATTGTCCTGAGGAACAACATAGGTGGAAAGACTTGTCATGTGTTAAGCAATAGCAGTTATACTCTTCACATCGCCTACTAGAATTAGGGCATTGACTCACTTATCCTTGGCATTCCAATTGCCATTGAATTGAATTGCCGTTGGGATTGCTTGACATGTCGTATCGAAGGAATCTCCAGGAATCGACTATAGTACCAAACATATCTTTTTATATATTAAAGCTTTTAGTGTTGATTTAAGCTAAGCTCTCAAACACTCATCAATGTGTACACTTTACCTCACACCTAATCATTGTAAGGAATGAAATTGCAGTGTTATTTCTCAAAAGTTTAACCAATTTGGTACTTAGCACTGAACTATCATCTCTTATACCACTTTTTTTGCTGATAATTTTTTAGTAGAAAGTAAAAATGGCACAAATTTCAAATCGGGTAAAAATTTTGGCAAAACCATCAATAAATTTTTTTATAAGTCACAAAATTTGATGGCTTGTTAAAATTTGTGTGATTCTGTCAGCTTTTATGTGAAGCTGCTTTTCAAGATTATGCTCATTGTGAGTAGTTTTGATATAACATATATATATATATATATTTTTATATATAAGAGTTTAACCCGTCTGTCTTCTTGCAATGGATGCATTGTACAATGCATCTGTAAGCCAGCTCTCATTATTCTCATTGAGCAAATAAAAAAATATAAAAAAGATATGACTAAATTATATTTTAATACCAACTTTGAACATGATTTTGATACACATGCGGTCATAACAAAACGGCTTCTTAGTACTTTCCTCCTCCATAAACTATAACTATTGTGAAACTTCAGCCAGTGCATTCTCCAGTCACTCAGAAGAAAGAGTTATATACATATATATATATAGATATTTGAAAGATGTGCTTGCTTTTCCCGCTGTTTGGCTCACTGTGCCACATCTCCTTTATCCTCCCACAGGACTCAACCTTACACACACACACGTACTTCATGTGTGTGCTCAGCGACTGGTAATAGTTCCAGTTTCTTGTTTCCTTTCGCTTTTTTCACTGTGAATTTCTTCGTCTCTCTTACTTTTGATGTTGACCGCATTTGTAGTCCGTTTCGTTTCGTTTCGCTGGCTGCGTTGAGCTCCGGCTTTTGTGTTGCCCCGTAGCGCCCGTTGCCATAGCCGTACTCCGTTGAACGTAGCCCCGTTGTCTTTATTGTTTATGCAACTGTCAGCAGTTTTCGTTGCCAGCAAAGTTTTGTTCTCTCACATTTTGGAGATTTACTTGGCTTGTGCCACGTTTTGCTTCTGGATATTCGTAGTTTTACTTATGTTTGTATGGAGGTATGTGTGCATGCATATGTGTGTGTGTGTGTGATTGTGTGTGCAAGTGTGTCTCTGTGTTGTTTCATATTTGTTGTCATTTGCAATTGTCTCAATGACTTTTGACAGCCAACAGATTAGCTTGGTGACGCCTTTCGCCTTCTGCAGTATTTTGGTTTATTTTTTCTGTTATAGATGAAACGATTATCTAGGGAAATCAGGAGATATTGAAGTATGTGTATATATATATATCAATCGTGATATGCAATTGTATGGTTATATATTAGTATGGAATATCTGTTGCACATTTACCAACATTTATTCAATTTCTATATATTTTTCAGAGTCTTCTGTTTAGAGACTAAGTTTTTTTTGTTAGCGCATGATATACTAAGAGTTCTTATGTAAATCCTTATAGGGAAAGCACGTTTTATATAGAAAAATATACATTAACCCTCCGTTAACAAGTTCATTATTGTGTGGGCTTGAATTACCAAACAAAATGACCTTGAGAACACATTTCCTTCTGTGAAAACAAGAAAATAGTCTAATAAAATCAACCCACTTTTACTTGCCAAGAAGAAATTCGTCTTTGAAGCACACACTCTTGGCAAAATGGTCGAGTCAACAATTTAACTAACTTTTTGCATTGTGGTTTGAGACTTTTCCTATCTTTTCATGTTGACTTTGCATCGGTCAAGTCCGTTGTGCACTCGTTAGCCCGGCTCAGTGCGGTTAGACTATTATATACTCCTACACATCTACACGAACGTATTTCTATATACTTAAGCTGACAATCTATAAGAATATTTCCTGTAGCTCAAGCCTGAGGGTCTGTCTGTTGGCGGTGGCGCCACCAACTCTTGGCAATAGTTCAAAGTTGGCCTTGCCTCGCCGAGTCGTTTCACCCTTTCAGCCTTTGTATTTCCTACTCTTTTTCTTACTTTCGATGGCTTCTCTCTCTCTCTTACCTTTACTGTTGCCTTCCAAATTGAATGAAAGCACATTTTGATTGAAAAGGAAATTTACGTTAAACTTATAGACACACACCGCCTTCACCTTTGCCGTCGCCCTCGCCTCGCCTGCTTTAACAGCCAATGTAGCGTTGCCCGCTCGTTGCTCATCGCTGCCCTGCACCAGCTGCTCCTCTGCCCACCGTTTGCAGCATCAGCAGCTCCATTGGGGATTTATCAGTCAATGTTGGAAAATTAGTTAAAGGTTTGTGTAAAAGTTTTTTACGCCAAGTTGGTCAACAAGTAGCAAAGTATTTGCCAAATAAGTCGCTCCCTACCCAAAATGTTTGAGGCGAAAAGCAAAATGCCAAAGCGGCAATGGGATGGATACCAGAAGGTTCAGTGGTCGCCAAGCGGGGTGGAAGGCAGTGTGAGAATATTGAGTGCATTCTTCTGGCTTCATGGGCTACGAAATTTGTTGTTACCATATTTTTTTTTTTTTTTATTCAATGGAAAAGCGGAAGGAAACTTTAAGGATAACAGATTGAATGTGGTGACTTTAATAGAAAATTATTTAGAAATTTTTCAGATTTGTGAAAATCTTACAAAACATGTAATATAGCGAATATGTGCAGTTTATGGAAAGATCAAATCATTCAGATCAATCAGATCAATCATTTGAGGGTTATAAAACAAACCTGATTCTTGTCCTAACATTTTAAACAAGAATGACGAAAATGTTTAAGCTGATGCAACTGAATAAATAACTTCGAATAACTTCCTTGACCTTCATTGAGCTTGAAAGTGAATGGGGTTCCCTTGATTTTGTACCTCCAGCTGTATATGATATAGTAGATATATAGTATAGTATATGATATAGTAGCCCGATAAAGATAAAGTTTAGCAGAATCCTGAGGAGACTCTAAAAACGCATATTATCTATCAAATCTGATCAAATTTCGACAAGTAACAAGTATTAGTGTGCTCTTATTGTTCATTTTGAAAAGATCGGTTCTATGACAGCTTTATTATATAGTAGTCCGATCAGAAAAGAGCTTGGCTGAGTGATGTGGAGGCTTATATAATGCATAAATAGAAAGATTTAATTCAACTTTTTTAAAAAACATAAAAGTTTTCTGTACTAAAACTTCATTCTGGATATGTCAGCTATAAGATATAGTCACTCGATCTCACTCAAATTTGGTTAGCAGAGTTGGGGGCCCTTACAACATATACAAACCAAATTTGGATTGATTTGGATGACAAATAAAAAGCTTTCCATATTAAGAAATACTTTTTGTACTAAAAACAGCAAAGCGCTTTGCGTGTTCATAAGATAACACTAAAATTAAAAACAGAAAACAACAAATTTCTATCAAATTTGTACATACATATAAAGTACAGATGTTTTACTCCACTTTAACATATTTGTTTACTTAGTTTCATGAAATATTCAAAATTTCTCTATATATTTACTTTTTCATATTGGAAATTTTAACAGTTTTTGGCCAACCAAAATCAACATTAATTTTCTCATTAATGTCAGGAGATGGAACTCTCTAAATTTGCTCATTTACATAGCACTATATAATGATAAATATCGCCTATTTTTTAGTTGTTTTATAAATTCTTTAAGATATACTTTCCATAGCCTACAAATTAACTTGCAATAAAAATCCATGAAAAATAAACTACAACTAGAATATGTCAGTGCTTGGCCCAACACGCACACACACATACATTGACAATCCGTTAGGTTTTTTAGTATATTTTATTTTCAAAACCAAACAATTTTTTATATGTATTATAAATAATATATATAGTTATCTGCCAATTTTGGTATAGTTTTAGTGCAATCAATTTAAAACTACTTTTTGTTCGTATTAACTTTATAGATATTCATACAATATTTAGTTATATTCATAACATCTACAATAGGTATAAGAATAAATATATATATTTATATTCATATATTTGATAGGTATATGTTTCCGACATATAGATAGATTTATATAAAGCTTGTAAATATAAACAGGAAACTTAAAAAACAATTTAATAATTTGTGCCCTTTTTATTTTGTCTGAAACCTCCGAAAAACTCAAAAAAAAAACGAAAATTCTAATGCTAAAACTAAATATGGTTGAATTGTAGATACTCTGTTTCCACTCGTTGAATTATGGAAGTTCTTTATGTGATATAATTCAATAAAACTAAGAAAATCTGGCCTTCTTATAATGCTAAAGATCGTTCATCTATATAGTTCATAAATTGTGACAGAAATACAATTTTTATGTTCGAAAAATGGATTCGCGCTTTTTCAATGCAGAGTTCTCTAGTTCTTTCCACTACTTCTACTTCATCCATATTAAGAGGTGAGCATATGTGATTCCCAAATCAATCTAGCTATAGTTTGCCAGCAACCTTCAATTTGTAGACATAATAAAGGTTTATAAATGTATTTCAATAAACTTCTACCAGGATCTTTGTCAAGCCAAAAAAGATGCTAGAGTTGTTAGGGAAGAATCTAAATATGTGTGCCAAAGCACAGATTTCCTATCTACTTGTGGTAGATATTTATCCCATTCATCCGAAACAAGAAATTCTTTCCCAATGCCGCCTTTCTTCACATTGCTCCTATGGATCCTAAAGTGAAATGTATATAAATTAGGAAACTATAATATGTATTATCATTTACATGGAAGAGATGCTCAAAAGTAAGTCCAGATATTACAAAGCAATTTAGTGTAGCAGAATTTCTTCTGATTAAGATCATTTATAATGAAGAGTTGGAAGATTATGTTTCGGGCATGAATGCATCCACAGATTTCATTGTTCACACGATTTGCCATCCTCCTCATTATCTCTTGTTTCAATTCTCTCTTCAATCTACTTATCATACATATAAGTTATAGCTTTAATAGCTGCGAGAGAGAAATTTTTAAATCATTGTGATCAATTGTCTACCATTATGATACTTCTTATCCTGCGGGAACATGCACAATGCTCAACCAAAACTAAATCATTAAAATTATAGTTTCTCTTGACATTTTGATTATTTCAGGTTATTTAGCATTGATTATCTTTTAGATTCTTATAGATATTGTATAGCATATTTGGCATACATAGGTACATATAAGTATTCTTGGAAATATTTGATTATAATTGATACCACTGGAAAGCACATCAAGGAGTTCGATATACATATATATATATATATTCTGGATATAGTATTAGATTAAATATATAGAAATATTCTCAAATATTTCTCAATACACATTCTGTCAAATTCAGCATTAAGTCGAAATCAACCTTTCTTAAAATGTATCCCTGCAGTTCCCATAATAATTGTTGTTGTTTGTGTAACAGAGCCGTGCCTCTGCAACAGTTGGCGCTGTTAAAATCTTAACATTGACTGTTAAAGCTTTGACAACAACCAAAAGCTGTGGTACTTAATTCTTGGTGGCTGTCTTGGCTGTGGTAGCCAAGTTTGTGGCTGCCTCTTGTAGTGGAACCCATTGAGCTGTTGCATTTTTGGCCCGAAATATTTCCTCAAAGAAGATTTTCTCCTCATGGCGCACATCGGGAGAGTTACCTATGAGTGTGCGACCCAAAATTTCACTGGAACCTGTTTATAAATGAATTTGAATTCATGAATTTGAAGGAGACCTGAATCCGTTGCCCCTCAGGCTTATGCTCACCCAAAAGTCCATCGTGCACAACTGTAAACTCCAAAACACAATTCTTCAGCGTCTCCTTGGCCACATCGAAAGCCAGAGCCTCATTGTACACGGGATTAACTGTGTTCCGCTGCACACCCGTCTTGCGTTTCTTCATCTTCTTGCCAGCGGGTCCCAAGAGGGAGACCTTAACATACGGATCCGACGAGTTGCGTGCATCATCCACAATCCTTAGATTCCGGGCCTTGATCAGCACCACCATAAGCCTCTCTGCCGAGGGTAAATAAGCCAGCGACACCATTATATCACCCAAATCCACTTTCATATCCTGAGCCGAGGCCGAGCAGAGTGGTGTCCAAATTTTCAGTTGTTCGCTTAAGTCCAAATTGGCCAAATGCAACTTGGTGCCGCCAATGCATACGTGTCTGGAATAGGCATCGAAATCGTACAGCAAAATCTCCAGGGTGCGCTTGTCAATCACGCCAGCAGTTACTTCAAAGACAAAGTTCTCATCGAAAACTGTCAAGGGGAAGAGGTGGATTAGGATTACTTACTGCCCAGTGGCTGTGAAGTGTCATAAACTCACCTGGATTCAGGGTCTTCTTGTGTATGCGCGTCTGCCAGAAGTTCTTCTTGTCGGGCAGCAAACGTATCTTGGCATACGGATCGGCTGTGCCACTAAACTGCCTGGGCTGTAGGTTTTGAGCCTCCAAAAGACGTACGCTGAGTAAACCGCCCACAGGATCATAGCCAAGGCTCACATGCAGATTGCCACGCACCTCATTCAAAGCCGGTGAAGGCAACAGAGCTTTGGGTTGTGAGTGCTAAGAAAATTTTTGTTAGAATTCTATAAGATCTCAAGACTGTGCTTCCACTTACACTTCTATAGAGGGTCATATCGATTTTCGTGTGATCCAGCTTGGCATTCATAGAGGACACCCTTGGACGACTCGGATGCATGGCCAGTACCACATGCTTATCGGAGCGTGCAATGGGCACCGATGTGGTCGAGCAATAAGACAAAGTATTCGACTTGAGACTGCCGGTTGGTGAGGTGGGTGTAGGCGGTGCTGAATCCTCGGTGGTGTTGGAAGCCTGTTTGACAAAAACCTCCTTCATACCATAGCTATGTAAGTCTCACTCTTCAAAATCCATACCTGTTGCTGTAAAGTCGGTGCTCCAGGCACCCAAAATGCTGGATCCGCATCGTCTGACTTCATAGAAGTGGGGCTCAAATTGCCAGCATTAGTCGATTTGCCACGTCCAGAGCATTCATTAAGATTATCCACATTATAGCCAGCCACACCAGCCACCAGGGCCTCCCTGCTGTTGGTGAGAATGGTGGGGATAACAGATTGTTATGTGATTCCGTTAGGTAGGCGCAGGCTTACCTCTGCTGCTCCTCCACCTTCTCATTCGCCGACTCCAAAAGATTTTGCTCAAACCAATTCAGGCGATATCGCTTCGAGCAGGTGGTGTACACGGCGGCACCCACTGCCGTTACCACCAGAAAGGACACCGATGCATAGACGCCAATTTGAGCCAAGGATAGGTCCTCCTCACGTATGACTATATCCATGATGGCGGCTGAAAGGGGACAATAATGATAATGATTGTCAATGTAAGGTGGATTTTTATATGATTATTTCGTAGAAACCCAAAAGCATCCCAAAAAGTATGCTTCGTTTTTTTGAATTTAATGAACTGCCGCCACGGCCACACGTTCACGCTTACACAGTAAATTTGGCAAGGCAAGATGTTCAGATACTCAAAATTAATCCTGGCCTTATTGAAGTAGCTACCTTTGCCTCTTCCAGCCCAAAGTGTGGTTCAATTGCAAAGCCAGATTGACCCTTTGGCAGGCCACAGCAGACCTAGACCAACATTGACATCTGAACCCCTGACTAATGACACCCAAACTAGCCATAAAACTTTCATTAGCAAGTCAAGACTCATGTAGGTGTCTCATAAATAAATCAAGGCCCGTGCGCTGCCTCACCGTCTGACCAAGACAGCACATAGTCTGTGGCTTTTTGGGTTATTAATTGAGCGGCTTAAGGTAGGAGCAAAAGCCACAGATTCTGGCCGCAAGGCACGTGCTAACGGTTCACGTTCTAACGGCCAAAAGGATAAAGGACAGCAAGCAGGCCACAAAATTGCTATAAAGGCGCCTCGACCTGCCAGCAATTAGCTAAGCAAACAGGCTAAACGGGAGGCGGAGACGCATATACGTTCAGCTGCGTGCAAAGCCCCAGAAAGTAGGCAATGAAACTTTAAGATTTCACAGGCTCCGTTCTCTTGCCGGTCAGGGCAGGGCAGGGGGCCCAGGCCAGGCATTGGGTTATTACAAATTTAAACATTTAAATTTATTGCCGTGTTGTTAATTAATTAGTAATTGGATGCTGCCTACCTTCAGATGAATTTCACTTACTTTTCCACTCGCAATTTGTCTCAGGCTCATTATTTATTTAGGCCAAACTTTTTATCTGCATGGGCTCTGGGGTTCGCTTCGGGTTGAGGTTCTGTTTCATTTCTTTAAAGCAATTGCCTGAGTGTGTATGTTGTGTCTATATTTGGGCTGTTGGGATGTTGATGTGTGGGCAATTACCCGGAAATGGGTTGCCACCTTGTGCAAAGTCTTTGGCAATATGATTTATGTGGGCCCTACTGCGAGTGAGTGTGGCGTGGGTTGTTTCATAAATTTTAAAATCATTTGCACGCCATAAAGTTTTTGACAGTTTTCTTTGTTACGAGTTATTTTTTAATGTTTAATCTTGTGTAAAAGTTTTGCAATTAATTACATTTCTGAGGCTGGCTGGGAAACGCAATATAATTGAAATTGATGGAAATTGAATTTGGCTTGGGCGAAAAACTTTCACAGTGAATTGCATTTTCTGAGAATATGATTTCGATTATAATTGAAATAGATCTGGGCTACGTTTTAAATTCACTTCGAGGGAAAGTTTACATGAATTCAATTATTTTATTTAATACGAAACGATTCAAGGCCAAAGAAAATGCTATAGAAAATTGACAGGGAAATGAAATTGAAATTGCAGGAAAATGTATTTGCGTTAGTGGAATTCATAGTGAATGGAATTTCTGCGAATATGATTTCTATGAAGTATAACTAGATCCCTAACAGCAAATCAATCATTTATTTTAACATGAAACGATTCAAGGCCAAACGAAAGCTATACAAATTTGAGGCCAAACTTGTAATGAACGTGAATGAAAACAGTATAGTTATGATTTGTTATACAATTTTCTGAGAATGTGAGTTCTCTTTAAATTGATATAGATCCCTGTGTTAAGATATATATTCACTGTTAACTGGAACTCAATCAATTTAATATGTAATGATTCCAGGAAAAAGCCAAAAGCATTCAAAATATATTTAAAATTTTTAACGAAATTCAATGAGAAGTATTTTGATGCCTTGATTAATATTTCTAAAACATATTTGCTTAGAATTTTCCTACTGCACAATTTAAGAATTGTCAGAAACCCATAAATTCCCTTAAACTCTCCCATTATTCATCTCTAATCCCAAAACTTTTGGGTCTCAGCCCGCAGTGATAGCTTTCAAAATCACACACATGCACAGACCAATCATGTCAGATTGGGACAGCACTGAACTCCCACTCATCATATCACTGTCAGATGGATCTTTTCTCATTCGTTTCTCCCTCCACCTTTATCTCTCTCTCTCTCTCTCTCTCTATCTCTCCCTTTGTCTGCGAATTCGTGGGCATTTTTTCGCGAGCCGCACATGCGGTTATCTGTTGGCTTACATGTATCTTAGAATCTCTCAACTGTCAGTTTTAATATATTTCTATATATATATATATAGTATATTGTTCAGGCATACAAAAGGATTTATGGCAGTTATCATAAATTTTAATATAAAATTCGCACATTTTGTCAGCCTGTGATGTGTGTCATCTGCCTTTTTTTTCAGCTTTAATAAATAATAATTTGTTGGAGCCTTTATCGTATTTTCACTTTTCGAGAGATAAAGACAGCAGCAGCAGCAGCAGCTCCACTATTTCCGTAAAAAAAGGTGAGCTGGCAAAGTCAAGGGCAGCACCAACAGATAATGTTGAAAATCCTCTAATGTGTGTGTGTGTGTACTTTGTGACTAAAATAGGGCTTATCTAATCGATAGCCAATGGCATGGTTCATTGGCTACTCGCTTTGACTGCGGAATCGCGTCCGGCTGTTTGGGTATATAAGTGCGACTGACTTTCAGGTTCAGGTTCAGCTGGCAATTCCTACGCATTAAACTTTATTTCAAATTTAATTTTCATACAAAAAGTGGGAAGAAGGGATGCTCATCGGCATCAACTTCCAGAAATTACGACAACTTATGTTCATTAGTCTAATGAAGAGTTTGTGGCATAAAATAATGAAGGGACCCAAGACCACCCAGTATCTCTATAGCTCTATTGGCCTTTTTTACTCCCTGTTATTCTGCCAGGACAATCATTTTCACACACAACTCCCCCATTTCCCCCCACCACACGCTGTGTATAATCACATTGAGCGGACATTTGCACTATTATCCAGTCAATTTTGTATACACTGCATTCCAGGAAAGTTCAACCGAAGCCAGGACAGGCAAAATAATGTGGCTTAAATAAAATATGTGGAAAAAAGTATATAAAGTATATATTCTTAATCAGTATGACAGGGGAATTCTATATAGCTATGTTCGTCCTTCTGTCCGTCCGTCTATTTGTTTCAACCTTAAATCTCAGAAGTCTTAAGAACTTAAGAATTTTTACATTTTTCAAGCTGTTTGACGTTTTGTCGATTTTGCTCATATGAGAAAATGTGTTTGTTCCCTTTACGGAAAATTTGTATTACAAAAATATTAATATCAAATGAAAATCAACTAAGTTTTTCTATTTTACATCGCCTGTTATTATAAAATGTAAGTTTTACCGGGCGCTTTTGAAGTGTAGAAAACAGTTCGTCTTTGGAAATAGTATTTTCCTTACTGCTCAGTATCCTTTTTTATGTGCTCAACACCTTATATATCTTCTAGTTCTCTTTCTCTATCCTTGTTTTTGCTCTTCTATATTATCCCTGCTTTCTCTTCTTCAAGTGCAACACAGGTAATGTGATCGCACACACAAGCAAAGCGCTCCGGAGTGAGAACTGCAGTATCAGTATATCTGCAAGCCTAGCATTGGGCGACAATACCCAAAGCTAGATTATATACTCATACTACTATACGCTAAATACATAATAAATACATTAAGGGACAGCAAGCCCTTAAGCTTTCGACCAACTGCACATTTAAAAAATTGATCAAATAAAAGCCACAAAAGCGTATTTACAATTGTGCAATTAAATAGTGGATTTGACCTAAGGCAAAATTGAAAACCCAAGCAAAGTGGAGAGAAAATCCTCTATGAATGTCACTGCCGTCCCACGCTCGATATTATTATACAGCAAGAAATCGGTCTAATAGCTTAAACGCCTATAAAATATATATATATACAACTATGAATATAAAAGCTCATATGAGAATTCAACTTGGCCTCACCATTTTTGCCAAGTGTCGCCATCTCTATTGCATGTGCAAATTTGAGCGAATCCCTATGTGATTATATAATTAGGAGCAGAATGTGGAATGTAATGATGTGCTTGCTGGTGGGGAGAGTGCGGTTGTGCTCATTTGGCATGCTTAAGTTCTCAAGCTGCGCTAATTGGAAAATCAGTGGCCGACTAATTTTCAAGGCCCTCAAATCATTGCATACTTTCAGGCTGCCTGTTAATCTTGCCATAGATTACATACATAGCTTTAAATCTCTTTAGTGGCTCAAATTTTCCATTATATGTGCATTTTCCGAATTGCTTGCTTTTAGAAAACCCTAAAATGTATCCGTAGTGTATAAACACAGTTGGGTGAAATGGTTTTGCCACAGCTTTTAATGCTGGCTTCCGCCATTGTTTCCTTTGTTGCGAGCAGAGAGCACTCGTTCGCCCAATGACCAGGGCTAGGGCCAGGGGAGTACTGTGCGGTGGATGGTAATTAGATTACGTGTACAACACGACCTCGAGTCCAAGTTGCCGGCGCGTGCTGGAGCTCTGTCCCTGTCCGCATGGCGAATATCAGCAAAAGTAACAGCAGCAGCAGCAACAGCGGCAGCAACAAGAGGGAAACCAGGACATGAATGGCAATTCCCACACTCCAAGGCACGAGAAATGTGTAATGCAAATGCTTGCAGTCGTAGGTGTAAGCTTGTCAAGGCTGCTCGCTAAGTGAGTGAAAAGTGGCTCTCACTGGGCTTCAAACTAGGCTGCACTTTCCATAACACAATACCAAATGTTTGCTCAGTTCCAGAAGTCAGGAATTGAGTTATTTGTTTGAACTTTCATAACTTTGGAACTTTGAAAGAAAACCAAGTAAAATTGTTTATAATAACATTATTATGTTATTATAGAAGGGAAAAGGTCCACTATTTTGGCATAAACTCAAAATATAAAGGTAAAGATTTGAATTTTTTCATGAACTTTAGTTAGAAAAACTTTAGTTAGAAAAATGTCGTGTCTATTGGGCCACGCCTTTACTTGGCACAATAGATCAATTATTTAATTAATATATTTACTTTAGAATTAAAAATATTTAAAAATTTAGTAAATTTTATTACTCGATCAAGGTCATCTTTTAATTTCTAAGGAATCTTTGTTGTAACAAAATGGGAATGGTCCAGAGAACTGGAACCATCGTTGCTGTACGAGCTTTGGCCTGTGGAGACATCGAAACCATGGCTTACTATTAATTTGCAATGCGTAATGTCTGAAATTATCTCTTTCACATCCCCTTACTTTGCGGAAATATGGTCAGCTGTATGACTCAACAAGTTTCGTAAGGAGGCTTCTGCTTTGTTTCACATATGCCGATTTCCTGAGCTCCTTTGGCAATCGATCAAAGTATTTGCGATAGCAATTTTTCCATTCCTCTTAAGACACCTCCAAAACGCTTCAACTGCTTCTTCGGCGCACGTAAATCGTTGACCACGCCGCTTAGCTTTGATATTTGGGAACAAGAAGAAGTCATTGGGTGCCAAATCAAGACTGTACGGATCATCATTTGGATGTTTTGACTGCTCAAAAATGCACCAGTTTGACGAGATTTGTAAGAGCTCGCATTGTCATTTTGGAAAATGATTCGTCTTTATCGGTTAGAATTTCCCCGCAGACTTCCGGCAAGGAAATGACAATCCTACGTTGCTCAAGTGGAACAGTGGCCACATGACACACAGCCTGGCCCATCAACCGGATTTGGACGACCTTTGTCGAATTCGTCAGCGGCCGATCTACGACCACGATTGCATTTGCTATACCAGCGATATACTGTGGGTTTTGTTGGTGCTTTATCGCAATTGAAAAACCTGATTTCATCGACACATTCCCCGTCGAAAGTTGTGAAAAATAATACATCCACTTAAGGAGGCCCCACGTCCGCTGGCTTGATCTGATCAAGATCAGACAGCTCAATTATGTAGCTACCGTATAACCGATTGTTTCAGAATGAACACGCCAAATTCATCTTATATCCCTCGTATCTACTATAACCCCACGAACAGATTTGATGTAGAGATCGGTTTGTTTCACTTTTCCCGATTTCCTTAGGTCTGCATTTTAATTTAGCCTTCATTGCATCCAAATAAGATGGATAAAAATCACATTTATGTTGCTTATTGAGTGTTCTTATAATCATGAACTGCTGTTTCGCGTATCCGTTTTCAATTAGAAATGCCAATGCGTCATCAAGGCTTATTGGACTCAGCGGATTGGCTTCAAGTTTCTTTCATCTTAATTGCTTTTTCCAATACAAAAGCAATTTATTGCAACTGAAGCTAAGATGGAAGTTATGCTGCCAATTTTCTTTTCAAACTAGATCCTGCATCTAGATAATTGAATTGCCTATGTCCGAGATCATAAAGAACAATTACTATATTGGCTTCATTCCACCGTAAATTCTTCTTAATAAAGGCAACAAATTTTCAACAAAATATGATTTCACGTTATCTACTTGGCGATTGTTGCTGGACCAAACTTCAAGCAGCTTCGAGCGACAAAACTTGTATTCACATGGACTTTTCCCCATAGAGTTTTAAACAACAATCTGGCAATGATAAGCAATAACTTTACTTGATTTCAATATGCTATATCAGCAATAAAGATGATCATTTATATATATAATTTATATATAATTCTCCTAAATAGCTAAGTTTTATCTGATCCTTAGTTTGAACAAAAAATCATCAATCCTTAATGGCTGCTTTTTTCTTGCCTTTGACAACTCAGAAATCCAGTCTTCAATTTAGCTTCAACGCCTCCAACAAGTTGAGGCAGCAATTTGTGATACTCATCTAATGACATACTCTGCGCCATCTCTACTCTACTAGTTTTCTCCACACAACAGCAACATCATCATCATCATCATCATCATCAACAACATTATTATCCTGCCAGCTCCACACTATGTTGCTGTTATTGCCTTTGCTCTTAATGCTCCTTTTGCTGTTGGGGGGGTGGCTTCATCTGTTATTTTGCTATTTGAGCTGATTGTCGACGCCCGCCATTGGCATTGTCTATTTTGCTGTTTGCTGTGTGTCTTGTATGTTATTTGTTTGTTATTGTCCAGTTCATGTCAATAACATGGGGAGGCTGCTCACACCCACACCATTACCATCAACAGGGTCCCGTATAATTAGCTTGTCAATAATGAATATTTATGGCTAACTTTCCTATAAAGCAGCATTAGAGAGTGAAACTTAAACAAACTCGATAAATAGTTGAGACTGCCTTTGAGCTTGATGTTGATGAGTGAAGCGTGAATTTAATTTTAAGAAAATTTCATAAAAAGAAAAGCGCCTTAACCTTGGAAATCAGATTGCTGAACATGACGCTGAAGTGCTTTTATATTAAAATTATATTCAAAAGATGAAATTTTGATAAATTTTGATGAAAATTGCTTGCCTTACAAACTGAAAAGATGAAAGAATATAAAAATGATATTTGAACCAACAATTAAAAGTTAAGCTGAAGTCAATGAACCCACAAAACTTTGTATTTTATATGGGAGCATCTTAAATTGAAAACTCAAGAAGCAAGTTCAGCAATTAAATTAAGTGTCGATGAAGCAGAAAAATGCTAAATGGAGGAAAGTGAGCACTTTATAATGTCATTTCGTTTGCCTTTCCTTTGCAGATTTTTCTACATTTTTCCCATAAATTTATGCAATATATTATCTTAGGTAAGTTAATACATTTTTCTATATTAAATTCAAATAAAAATAACCAACAAACAGCCAATAAACTGTCTACATAGAAGACCCGCTTTACATATATTTTTTTCAAATTTTCAACTTTGCCCTACTTGAACACGAGGTAAAGAGCTCGTCCTGCCCGGCAAAATAAATATTAAACGATAAAAATAAAATGAAAATTTCTTATTAAAATCAACAGCCATATGTCGATTTAGCCACAGGCTATTGTTTGCTCTGCATTGCCCAAAAATATATATCTCAAGCCAGTAATAGCACCAACAACAACAACAACAACAGCAACAATTTCATAAGGTCTACAAAAAGTTATGTCATTGTTTCACTGCCAGCAGCAGAGCATAAGAGTCAACAAACGAAATGCTCATTAAATCGCAAAAAAACAGAAGCCGTAAGGAACTGACTGACACAATAAACGGTACAAGCGATGAAGAGAAAAGCAGAACAAATAATAATAAGTGTGATATTAATACTCTTGTTCAGCTCTCAACACACACACTCACACACATGCACACACATGCACGCATACATACAGGCTAACAGGCTGGAACACTCCTTGTGCATGCTTCAATATGTACAAATATAAACGTGAGACAGCATCAAACCCTTTTTAATACCCTTTCAAAGGAGTTGTATCAATTTTATAGGAGATTCAGCAATGTCCACACATAATCACAATTGGAATTCACATTTTGTGCAAGTTTTCAAATGAGTTGTTAAGCTTCTAATGAGTGACCCTGGCAGGTCGTGAAACACTCTATAATGTCAAGTCCTAAACTACAATTTCTGGTTTTTGTTATCAATTTTGTGCTATTGTAAAATACAGTGAAATGCTGCCGAAATCAAGGAATCCGAAGGACTCCCAAAGTATTTCAAATGGCTGCTGACTTTGTCGCTCACTCATGACCTTAAGCCCGCTAATCCAAACAGTTATTTTCAAAGTCAATTATATTTCATATCAGTTTCTTTAGTTCTTGTCAAACCTGCCACCAGGGAAAACACAGACCATGGACTTGGTGTGACCACAAGGCCCTCATCAATGCGATCTCTTGCTTTAGAATTTTATATAGCATTTAACTGTATAACGATGGGCGATATTTGTGGTATCTACAATAAATTTGTAATGATATTTGTTAGGCGGGTAAAAGTTCGGCTAGGAAACAGAATCCATGAACGATGTGCAACCAATTTTTGTACCCCAAACGTCAATTCCTTTACTATGCTAACATTTGTACCAATTTTACATCAGCTTGTACACCTGAAGATGCCCACAGTCTATAGAATGTAAAGTCTATGATGTAATCAAATTTAACCCAAGCGGACACCCACCGTTACAGGTGAGTTAAGTTGTCTTTCTTTATAAAATATTTCAAGTATTAGCTATAATAAACCTATTGTTAAGGTAGGTTTATCGTATGTCCGAGTCAGATCAGACTCTAAAGCTATAGTCAATCAATAGAATCAAAGGTTGAAATATGAATGAAAGAATGGGATTGGTTATAAAATTCTCTTTTAAATAATCCATTAGCTTCTTGGCCTTCTAAATTGATGAAAGTGATTCAGATTTCTATATTATCTGTGATAGAAACTTAGGGTTCCCATGAAGAACTTTAACATTGCGATTGTAAGAGTTTCATAGGATATAACAAATAAAAAGTATATGAATTGAAGTCTCCTATTATCTCCCATCTCCCATCTCAAAACATATTTAATTTATATCCCTCAACAAGTGCATCCAAACTTCGTCTCGCTGTATAAGTTTTTCCTCCTTTTTGTATTTTTCTGTCGCCCCCAAAGTCGTAACTCAACAAGTCAGCAAATATTTGTACAGCCGTTTTTTATTTTATGGGCCTGATATCGCCCCATCAATGTTTTCCATTCACCATTCCCCAGGCTACCGCTCTCCCATTCGCCTTGGCTTTGGCTTTGGCTCCGGCTTCAGCTTGTGGTCAGGCATTTGGCATTAAGAATGCATTAATCTGTGTACTTGTGATAAATATTCATAGTTCATTTTTGTATGTAAGCAATGGTAGTTGCAACGTTCTTTAAAATGCAGCCTGTTGACTTTGCCATACGGGCGCCAGCAACAACTACAAGGTCGGGGTCGCAATGGGGGTCGGAATCATCATCATCGTCATCATCATCAGGAGCAGCCGCAGTGGCAGCAGCAACAGCATTTGTCCCTCATTGTGTGTGGCCATGTGTATTTTTCAAGGGCGTTTTCGTGTTTGAGTGGCTGCAAAAACCATCAACAAGGTAAACATATAGCCAGCCTACGGCTGGGCCACAATCTCAGCTTGAGTCTGAGTGTTTTGTCAGGTTAAATAACTTAAGGCTAAGCCAGCTATAGCTTTATATATATAACTTTCGATAACATACATCAGCTCAGCTGTGTGCATGAAATTGAAAGGGAAACTTGAAACTGCCATCGCCTGTAATCTCATGAGCTGTCACATAATTACATTGAAAATGTATTTGCTTTTCGTATGTAGAATTTGTTATCGCAAATCCATTGACAGCCCACGTTGCGTATGCGCATTGCCAATATATTTTGTATCTGTAAACAACTGATAAATATTCAATTATGCCGCAGATTGCCAGCAGCAGCAGCTTGGCAAACAACCTGGGCGAGATTCAAACAGATTTTGCAGTAATTGAAAATAATGTTGATATGGAAAACATATATGTGTTTAGAGATTATCCAGGGAAAATGTTTTATAAATGAATTTACAGATAAAAAAGTGTAAGTCCAATTAGATTTTATACAAATGAAACGGACAGAATTTTTTAAAATTTAAAGAAAATTTGCTAACATTTTTTTCTAGAAATGTTTTTATAACAAATTTTTTAAAAATTTTAAAACTTCTAAAGAAAAATACAAAAAAAATTTAAAAAATTATGTATTATATTTCCTAATCAAATTTGCATAAATTAACCCTCCTCGCCATTCTCCTCCCCAAGTTTCGGCTCCCCCAAAGTAAATAGTTTATAATTGCTCAACTGAAAACCCTTTCAACAACTTTTAATTATGCCACATATTCATATTTATGTTCATATTTTTCACTTCATAAATGCTACCGCAAAACCGCAATCCCCTCAACACTCATAGTCCCTTTCACCCGCCACACTTACCCACTTGTTATTCTGCAATCTGTCAACGCACTCCTCGACGCTCGACGCACAAAAAGCAAACAAACCGCAAAAATATGCAAACAATTTTTTGTTCTGGAATTTCTACACGCAATTATTTGCAACAATATGTTGATAAATTTCCTTTAATACGTGGCGTATGCGCAATATGCTCTATACGCAGCGGCAACAGTGGCAGACAATCGAACTTAAACTCAAACTCAAACACATTTTAACATTGTTGTTGTTGTTGTTCTTGGCTGTTCCGGAGTTTTTGAAAAGCAATTTCCTTATTAGTGGACTTTCATAAATTTTTAATTCAATTTCTGTTTGTCTGCAAACTTTCTGGTTAAGCGACTCCTAAAGCCATAACTCTGTATATCTTTTGATATTTGAAGGATGTGCTGTTGCTCTCGCGGCTCGAAGAACTTGACCAAAGCGTTGCTGAAACTCGACTGTTTTGTTGGATATGCCAAAAATTACACGCAGTTGCCTTCGTGCCATTCACTTTTGCTCATGGACACACACATACATAATCAAACACGCACACACACCCACACACATCAGACATATTCAAACAGCAAGTTTCCGCCAAAAACGAACGGTTTTTTGAAAGCATAAATGTGTTGACTGTGAATTCCTTTTTGTATAATTTTGTATGAGAATATTAATTTCAATTATTTCTATATATATATATATATATTTTAGTATATTTATTAGATCGAATCATTATTTTATTCAAGCCGGCTAAGTTTTTTTTTGGGAAAGAGAAAAGCTTTCCAGCCACAGCTGCCTC
The DNA here is from genome assembly GCA_037043425.1 of Hirtodrosophila duncani. Classification (NCBI taxonomy): domain Eukaryota; kingdom Metazoa; phylum Arthropoda; class Insecta; order Diptera; family Drosophilidae; genus Hirtodrosophila; species Hirtodrosophila duncani. The sequence continues at coordinate 12,041,822 of JBAMBM010000057.1, read as the reverse complement.
AAAAGCGCGCCAAGGCGTCCAATAAGAAACAAATTGTTGCTCATTGTGAACCCATAAATAATATTCTCGATGAAAGCTTTTGATGAGCCAAAGCTTTCATTATTTACAGTTACTTTCGGCGTTGCCATCTTGTTCAAAAATCAATTCAAAGCATCAATTTGAATTCACAAAATTTTTGAGGTCAATTCTACTGCTTAAAAATCTCCTAATGTCTCTGTTCTAGTTCGAAAACTGGAAGTAGTCAAAAAGGGCTTTAGAATAAGGAAAATATGTCTAATCAGGATACTACAGGATACTGCCAAATGTTAAAACTCAAAAGCTGTCAATAATATGCCCCTGAGATGCTTTTATCTCTTACTTTTTCAAAGAAATCCATGTGAATAACACCGAGTGTATTCCACAAACCTGTGATCATATCCTTCACCCGTAGAAACACACTGTCTTGATAATTCCTTGGTCTCTTGTAACGAAATGGATTGCTGCTGAACATTGCCAATCACTCCTCCTTTGAAGTGGCCGAAATGTATTGGCTAACTATAAATTCCAAAATTATTTCATGACCTCGAACCGTCTATTAATGAACTTTATATTAGAGACTTCTAATGCTTTTCTCAGGACCTATGGTCGTACGTTCAAACCTAACATTTATGTAATTGCAAAATTATCGATAAAGTTCCAAGCTCACAGTAACCTTTCGCCAGTAATCATTTGTGTTATTGTGTGAGCCTTGCTAGAAATCTGTGAAAGATTCTGTAAAACTTAATTATAAAATCGATGCTTAGTGAAACGCAAAAATGTTTCGTGGAGTTCGTCGCGCCGGTAGGCCATCTGCCATGTACCCGATCAAGAAAGCGTTCATTCCGCTTTATCCGTTCGATTGCATTCTTGCCGAAGCCAAATTTCCCAAGGTTTCGCCGGCTGTGGACGATTCTGATTTGACTCTGGCTCTGTTGAAGCTCAATGAAGATCTCACTCCCACTCTCAGCGAGAAGACCGCTATTGACATTTTGGTTACCAAAGTGCAGTATGCGTTGGACAAACTCATTTCTTGTCCAAGAGATTCAGATATCTATGTAAGTTGGGAAGCCTGTAAATGAAAATGACACTGAATGCCTCTTATGATTAAAGCAACTCAAGGAATTGCGCCAGGTTGGCTCCTTCAGAAACGGCACCAGTCTTAAGGGCAACAATGTAGCTGATGTCGTCGTTGTCTTCGACACAATTCCTACCAAGGGGGCTTGCGAGGCGCTGGCCAAAAAGCTGGAGGATGACCTGAAGTTAAGTGAGGGAGGGACAGAGGGAATACAGTACACCACACAGGTGCACGACGGGGGCTTCGATATATCCGACTGCCAAGCAAAGGTCCGCGTTCTGTTTACCACTGGGCCGCAGAATTTCTACAAATTCAACTCGGAACTGCATATGGATCGCAAGTTGATGCAGACTCATCTGGCAGCCATACGCCATACTCTCTGGTTCGAGGCGAACGTTAACTGCTCTTTGGTCAAAGTTCTTAAACGAATCTTGAGCCACCTAACAAAGCGCTTTGAGGGCTTCTCAGCGCTCAACTCTTGGCTGCTGGACTTGCTTGCCCATATGGCCATCGTGAACAATCCATCGAATGAACCGCTGCCCATCAATCTGGCATTTCGTCGAGTTCTACAGCTTCTCGCATCTGGTCTCTTCTTGCCTGGCTCGAGGGGCATTATGGATCCCACGGAGCCTGGATCCATTCGCGTTCATATAAAGGCCATGACGTTGGAGCAACAGGAAGTCTGCTGCTGTACGGCCCAGACACTTGTCCGCGTGCTAGCACAGGGTGACTACAAGCACATTCTCGGTTTGAAGGAGGATGCCAATTTTGTGAACGGAGTTTCGGTGTGCAAGAGTGTGCTGGTTTCACCTATGATAAACGGATATGAAGAGCCAACTGACAATTTTGAGGAAGATGTCGAGGCGTTCGATGACAGTGAAACTGAATAACTTACATTTTTAATAAAAACTTTAATATAATTGAATGAAAATTTTACCTGCTTCAAGCTAACAGAATTTTACTTGTTATGCGACATCATAAATATGTTCCAGAATGACAAATGTAATGAAGGAAGGAAATGTCTAACTTTATCTTTATCACTAACACAAATTCTAGTGGTATATTACATTTGCCAGGAAGTTTATATATATATACTTGATCAGCATGACGACGGTCTGTCTGTCCCGGAGATGCCAGAAGTCTTAACAGCTACAGAGCTCTCTTGTCTTTTTAAGTAACCTTGGCCTAGGCCCCACATAAACCAAAACATATTCATACATTTATATATAAATTCTCAAAAAAATAAGAACTGAAATATATTCACAGTGTTGATAACATAATCTCAGCTTAGTGTTCCTTTTTGTCTATTATAACGTTTTTTGTGCTTTTTTGTGTTTTTTTGTTAAATTCAATTTGCGTAAGCATCTGATCTATTTAATTTGCTTATTTGCACTCGTACTCTAGTAGAGTCAACGAGTATATTGTATTCGTGCATGTGTATGTAACAGGAAGAAGGATATGGCTAGCTCGACTCGGCTGTTGATGCTGATCAAGAATATTTATGGGGTCTTAGACGCTTCCTTCCTTCTAACTGTTATACATTTGCACGAATATAATGTTATCGTTTACTCTACTAGAGTACGAGTATAACAAGAGGCTTACCCAAGCTTATATACTATTCACATTGTAAATATATAACCGATCTAGATCAAATCAGGTCGGCGGGCGCGTGGCTATAGTGGATACAAAGGATACAAGACCAATTTGCTTTTTATTTGGATGAAAAGCAAAACAATTGTGCTACTAAGTTCATTCCGGAACAATTGGTAAATGGCACCTATATGATATAGTTTTCCCATCTGGATAAAACTCGAACTTTACCAGCTTGCAGAGAAAAGAAGCATCTGGTAACAATTTCAGCACTGTAGCTTTAAAGACTGCTGAGATCTTTGTTTTGAAACAGAAGGAAATACGGACGGACGGAAGGACAAACGGACATAGCTACATCGATTCATCTTGTCATGCCGATCAAGAACTTATACTCTTTATATTGTCAGAAACGTTTCCTTCTGTGCGTGGCAGTTTCTGGCAAAACTATTAAACCATTTCGTATATGGTAAAACAAGTATTGAAGGCTAACTTCTGGTAACCAAAGCTCACTCGCCCTGTCAGAGTCAGTTGAAATTCGGTCAGGATACGTAGATTCTTCTAAGACTTCTAAGACGTTCCAAATTTGGATTTATTTGGATAAAAAACCAAAAAAAAATCTGGAATGTAAGAGTTCATCCCGAGTCAATCGGTTACATGGCAGCTATATAATATAGTGGTCCGATGTGGACGATTTTGACATATGGGCAACTTTCGGCAGAAAGTAGTCTATGGTACAAGCCGATAGCTCCAAAACTGAGAGACAAGTTCGCATAGAAACAGACGGACATATGCACAAGACTATATCGACTCGGCTTCTCATGCTGATCAAGAATATATATACTTTATGGAGACGGAAATGGCTCCTTCTATGTATTACAAATACAATGAAAAAATTGTATTATATTCCTGCAAATCATAAACCGATTTCAGCCATCATCGACTATTTAAATACAAATTACATAACCTATCCATGGATGGGTTATCAAATAATACATTTTTGAGCTCATAATAATGCTTTCGCGCGCACTCAAAACATTGTCGTGTGTCATTATATTTAGTATGGAGATAAGCCAAGCATATATAATTATGAATTAATCTTTAAGTTGACGAATTCAACAGTTATTCCAGAGCAAAAGTCTACATTATGGATTTTATTTGTACTTAAACTACTAAATTTCTGACTTGCATTTTCTCCAGTTTAAAAAAACGATATTTGATATGCGTTGGAACGACCGCAATGTCAAAGTCAGGTTGCACAACTCAGTTTTAGTCAGATTGGTTTCGTGGTCTTGCTCTTAACACTGACACTAGATGAGAAACCTCTCATATTTCCACCGCAGAGCAAACTTGAACTAGTTTGGAAATGACGTTTCAGTTGTTCTGAGATTTTCATATTTGGCAAATTTCTATATGTTTGTGTTAATGCTACTACAAATTTCTGATGACGTTTCTAAAGATTCGTACAATAATATTTGTTCTAAGGGATTTTACGCAATATTTTCCAAGTCCAAGTCAAAACATCTCATTTGCGCGTTAGACACTTTTTAGCACATTAAATAAATGAATAAATTTCATCAGTTTGGGCTTTCACACACTACAAAATATTTGAGAGCAAAAAAAACTATTATAAAACTTTATCAGTTCGAACGTGTGGCCTCAAATCAAGTTCAAAGTTATATTTATTTATGCCTGGGCCCATTTTTTAAGGCACTGACGAACAAAATTAGAACTCTAAAATGAAAACGAATGCGCTGTGTAACATATTTTCTTATCACTTGATTAAAGTTCAATGTAAAGCCATTGAAATGTTGCAAGCTAAAATCAATGCAGGCTATTAATCTGTAAATATACAAATATATATAGAGCATTAATTGCCTTAATCACGTAAATTGAAAAGCCATCAAAATATTGTTTATTGCTCAATGAGCAAAAAATACGCAAGTAAATTTTTGGAGACGCGCCTTCGACCTGATCGAAGCCAATAAATCACTTTTAATGGGCGATAAGCTATGGAAACGCCGACATTTAAAATAATCGAGCAAACATTACATATATGTGCATATAGTAGGGAGAGTTGGCCCATTAAATGATGTTGCCATTAATTTAATTTGTTGCCATAATTTGTAAATAAATCAAAATATTACACAAGCTTTGAGTAATTGATAGCAAAAAAAAAAAAGAAGAAAGAAAAGGAAAAACTAGTTTTATTGGGTCTTGTTTGAAAGTTCCGCCCGCTGAACAGTGGTTGAAATCAACCAAAGAAACAATATAACTTAACTAGAAGCGCTGACATTTGATACCCATTTGTTAGACAGATATTTCTTTGTTTCCCTTTCCCATTTCAGGAATCTTGGCTTTAAGTGAATTCTCGCTTCTACTGATCTTGATTTGGACAGAGACACTGTCACTGTCTGGGCTATATTTGAACTCGCTTCACAATGAACACGTTTGCGTCTTGCTCAAAGTTTGTCTCACTCGTAGATATGCCTTGGAAAGTAAATCATACGACATATCCAACCAAGATGTTTCATACCGTGTTCAAAATTTTACTCATATAGATATATTTCGTAAGGTAAATCATACGCAAGACAAACGAACACCTTTCATACAATGCTCAAAGCTTAGCTCACTCGTAGATATAATTCAAAACTTCACTTTTGACTCAAAACATTGACTTTTCCATATTTTCTGGAAAGGCATCTTGTATGTATTATACCTATAAGCCTATAAGGTATAATTTGAATGATAGTGAAAACCTCATCAAAATCCATTGCGTAGTTTAAAAGATCTAAGCGGGACACACATTCAGGCAGACAGATGCGGGCAGGGATTTGGTTTCAGACTCTGCATAGATAAAAGGTCTTATGAACTGAACATATTCCATTATATATAGCTTACTCATTTTCGTAGCTTCAAAACCACTGTGCGAGATCTTTGCGGTCTCATCGTCTGGCGCTTGAAGTTGTCATCGTCATCTTCGTGGCGTGTTATTCTCTAACAACGCCCAGCGATTGCCATCGTTGGCCCGAAGTCTTATCAGCGATTGGGCGGGCGTGTGTGCAGCTTCAGCTGATCTCTCGGTTCGGCTCTTGAGATTCACGTGTTGTCATTTATAAAACGATTACAGACGAGGCATGGCTGACACTCGATTTGCAAACGTTACATGAGGCGCAACCAAACCGGACCTGGACCTGAAACCCAATCAAGCTGAACAATTTTAGCGGACACTCAAAAGACTTTAAAGCCGACACAATTGCCAGACAACGCTTCATTTGCATGTTGCAAGCGTTGCGAAACTAAAAAGTGAAAGTGAAACGCATAAAACCACAGTGATTTGTACATAATTTGTTCAACGCCAACATGACATCGACTTTGGCAAATCTGCTGCAATCTCTGCGCATTACCCCCCTTGTGAGTCATGGCAAGGACAGCGATGTCTTGGAGAAGCAGATATTATCAGCTAAGGTGGTGGAGGAGCAGCTGGCCGAGATCAATCTCGAGGAGGTATCGCAACACGATAGCTTCGATGACTGCTGGATTGTGATCTACGACCGCGTCTACGATGTCACACAATTCCTTCGTGAGCATCCTGGCGGCGATGATGTGATCATGGATCATGCTGGTCGCGATGCCACCATTGCGTTCCATGGCACGGGTCACTCTCGCGACGCCATCGAAATGATGAGCAACTTCCTGATTGGCGAACTGCCCGCAGCTCAGCGCATATTTCGCACTGGCAAGAAGAACAGGGTGCTCTCATCGGGCATACCGGAATGAGTTCAGGGAGTTCTGGGATCATGGTTACCTACATTTCCGCCGTCCTAAGTGCAGTTGTGTTGCATTCGCACAGCTTATTCAGCTTATAATTTCTATGCCTAATTGCTAAGTATTCGACTATTAGCTAAAAGCTGCTCCTAATCAGTTTGAACAATCAACGGATTTGTTAATGATTCTTTCAAACATTTTCGCCAACCTCTTTGTACATATTGCTAATAATATTCTATTTATATTGTATGTGTATTATTTTATATATTTTATAGCTTAGTTAGCATTCTTGTGACTGTCTGAATATGCATGTTATTTGTTTTACGAGCTTGTTTTTGTGTTCAACGAAAAATTATGTGATTTCGCTAGCTTGCAATTTTTCCAGAATTAAATGCGCATTTAAAGCTTTTACAATAAATCAATTTATAATGATATATACCTGAGCATTCAGCAGAAAAGTAATTTAGAATTGCAGGGATCAGCTTAATAGATGGTGAGATATATTTCTGATTAAAAAAGTGGCTTTATCATCGTTTGAAAAATGATTCAAATTTTAAACAAAGGAAATTTTAACACCAGTTAAAACCAGTTTCTATCTCTGTGATGAGCAAGCTTACTCTTGTTAGATCAAAGAACATTTTGGTAAATTTTATATAGAAGTTTGATATTTTGACATTTCCATTTGTGAACTAAAGCTTCGTTTGTGAGTTTATTGGAAAAATGTAGCTCATTGATAATGTGGAAATATCGACGCTTTCAAATGTCCCAGGCATCGGCAAGGGCTATGGTTTAACCCTCAAAAATGCCTCCAAAAAGAAAATGAATCTAGGGGCCACTTAAAAGCTTAAGCTTTTTCTCCATCTTCATACAAATATACACAATTAAGACTATATATTTTAGGGTGTAAACATTGATTTGTTTTGTAATATCTAAAGATCCCCTTGACACTCTGGCATAATGTTGAAAATTGTTAAGACAGCTAATAAGAACTAAAAAGATCTTGAAGAGAAGCAGCACGAAGAAGGCCTATCTTATGATAGATTTTAGATGAATAAAATATTAAATTTGATAAGTAAATAAAAATATTCAGTTGAATATTAATATTTACTAAATTTACAACTAAAAGTTGATCTAGAAATCAGAATGCTTTGCTTAAGAAAGTCTGGATAGTTTTTAAAATGTTATCAAATTTATCGTTCTTTGTCAAACTAACTATGAATCATTCATAGTAATAATGAATGCATTGAAGCAGTTCTTAAGAATTTAAACTACCAATTTCCATACATATTTATAAGCATAACTTGACCAAGATGTTTCAGTCTTTTAACTTGCTTACACATTCAATGCTCAACTCTACATGGAGGCACCCTCGAAGGCTCTTATTGCAACCTATTCGGTTGATATTGCTGTCCTTTACAACTCTAAATGCCACTTCGAAGCAGCAGCTGGCCTCCAGGGCTATCTAGATATTCTGGCAGCTTGGTGCAGGAGGTGGAATCTGAAGATCAACACCATGAAGACGACTAACCCTTGCTTCACTCTAAAAAAGCTTATATCGGGCACTGCACCTATTCAGCTGAAGGGAGTTACACTGGAACAGCCATTGCAAGCGAAATACCTCGGAATCACATTGGATAAACGCCTCACTTTTGGGCCACACCTGAAATCTGCGGCCAAAAGGTATGGGCAAAAGATGCAACAAATAAGGTGGCTGATAAATAGAAAGAGCACTATGTCACTTAGAGCTAAAAGAGCAGTCTATGTGCATTGTGTAGCCCCGATCTGGCTTTACGGGGTACAGATTTGGACCATCGCCGCTACAAACGTATCCAGATATTGTAGAACCGGGCTTTACGACAGATAACCAACTGCCTATGGTACGTACGCTTCTCCACCCTTCATCATGATCTCAATCTGCATACCGTGGAAGAGCAGATTGGACGGCACAGCAGCAGATACAGTGACAAACTGTTGAGGCACCGCAGTAAGGTCACAAGAGAACTACTCCCCGCCAGGCCTTTAAGGCTTCTAAAATGATTGGGGTTTGCCAAGACAATTGGCCGCATGAACACCTAGATCTCGGAGACTAAAAGAGCTACACGAATGATTGAATGACTGATATTTGATGGTGAATCCAATTGGAAATTTGTTGTGTTGATAAAACAAAGGAAGGGGGCTTATAAGCAGCTGCTGGTTGAATCTGTTTAGCACTGTTACGATATGAAGTAACTGCCTACTCTGTGTTTTATAGTCGGAATTTCGACTATAACTTTCCTACTTCTTTTGATTTTGATTTAACGATTTTCTTTCATATACAATTTCATATTCTAGACAAAATTTCCCTTAACAATTTTCTCTAATATTGAAGTGTTTCCTTGCCTTTCCTATTAAATATTGTTAGAACTATTTCACCAGGTCACATTTCACGCTGGCAACAAAATCCTTTGGAAATTTCAAACTGATTTCATTAATCAATTTTATTTTATTTTAATTATAGTTTATTGTTGCTTTGGTTATATATGACTTAACCATTAGAACTACCATATATCGTATAGTGGACATTATGTATAAAATGCACATAAAAGTAATGCTTAGAAAAGAACTAAATATCACTTAACAAATTCACTTTTGAGCTGCTCCAAAAGAAAGTTTCTCAACCTTGGCTTGACTAGTAAATAAATATTTGGCTGGCTTTTAAAAATTGACTTATGAATTCGCGAACACACTCACTAGTTGGATTCACCACTTGGGAACCCAACTCCAGAATGCCATAAATTGCTTCATTTATAGATTGCTTTTTTTAAGGAAATATCCGCAGTATCTATCCACTTAATTGTTGCTACTTGTGGGCGGATCATTGTGCGGACCTTGCAACAAGGCCTGCAATTTTGCGGCAGCTGGAAATGCGCCCAAGTCCAGGGGGGCAGCACCCGTGGTGCTCTGTATATAGGCCAGCAGTCTAAGCATAAGAAATAGCATTATTCTTCATATTCCGTCAATAGACTTTCGCACTCACCTTCTCAACTCCTCCAGGGCATTCTGCTGCATGAGTATATAGTTCTTGGCCAGCAGCAAGGTGGCTATTTTGGATAGCTTCCTCACCGATGGTGAGTGGGCATATGGTATGACACTACGCAGCTCATCCAGGGCATCGTTCAAATCGTGCATTCTCCTTCTCTCCCTGGCATTGATGTTCAGTCGCACTGTCTTGCCCTGACGATTCTTTTGCTTGCCTCCGCCACTGCCTCCACTGCCACCGGGTCCACTGGAGCCGCTGGGCACGGCCACGGTGGTGGTGCCGCCGCTTATAGCTGCAATGGCAACTGCCGTGGGACTCAGCGGCTTATCGGGTCCACTTGGTCCTGGTTTATTCTCATCCGTGGGTTGCGTCATGCCCAAGCCCTGGGCATAGAAGCCACCCAGACCCACTGAACCCAAGGGCGTGCGTCGGCCAGGCACGCTCTGCGGCGGACTGGCCGTGGGCGCCGGATGCCCACCCAACATATTGGCCGTTGGTGGTATGGGCATGTGTCCATGTCCAGGCAGGCCTGGAAAACCAAATGGCAGATTTGTCGGATCCATTTTTCTCTGCAAAAATTAAGGAGAAACTTTTTTAAGAGACTGCCAAGGATCTGTGTGTAATTATAGGATTGTCGCTGAATCAGCAGCAGCAGCTGTGTCTGGGGTTGTCAACATGCCTTGTTTTCAACCCCTAAAAACAACAGACGCCAGCTGGCGGCCAGCAGCGACAAGTAGAGTTGCTTGAAGCTTGCCACAGATGGCGCAGTGAATGCTTTTGCTTGTGAGATTAGCAACAATTTGAAATTGATAAGCGGGCGTACATTTTCAAGTTTTTCTACACAAAGAAAACTTATATAAATTGATATTTTTTGAATATTAAATTCTCAAAATTCTATGCAATTATTAGAATTTTTTAGAATTTTTTAGAATTTTTTAAAACTAGTTTTCTGGCAATATTTATATATTTTTATAACTTTTTTTTAAAGATTTCATTGATATTTTTTTTTCTAAATATATTTAAGAATTATTAAAAAATTAAAAAAAAATTCTTTTATTATTATTATTATAGTTTATTCTGTTAATTATCTGTATAACAGAAAATATATTCTTTAATTGAGATATTAATTGAGTTTATATCAAATGACTTAAATTTATTGTTACAAATATAATAAAAAAATATATTTTTATTATATTTCCCATCACTCTTTATTATCTTTGAGCTTCTGTTTTATCATTAAATGATATTTTAAATATTTTTGTTTGTTTTTCAATATTTAATTTAAAATAAAACACACACACTCACATTAATTTGCTCAATTATTTATCTTATATAATTATTTTCCACATTTATGGTTATTAAAAATTTAACAAATATTTGACTCGTCTTTTCTATAATTTATAAATATTTACTTAATTTCCTTTTGAAATATTTATAAGCATTTCGGGTTCACTTGCCGTGTTGGCCGCACTTTAAGCATTATTTATTTAAATTAGCCGCAAACAAAAATCACTTTGCAAATGTGTGCCAGAGCGAGATGGCAAATATCGAGTATAACAAGGAAATAATTCGTATTTATAGGAATATATATACGTATATATATGTATGTATGTATGTATGAGAGTATTAAAATTGCACGCACCACAAAATTAAAATGCGGCTGCCTTGCGCCGCGCCGTTGTTGCTGCGGCTGCTGCTGCTGTGTAAGGACTCAGGACACGGATTCGATGCGCGAGTGTGAGGAGCCCGGCAATAACAACAACAGACGCCGACGACAACCAACAACCGCGATTTTGTGGTATATATTCCACCCGTATAACGATTTCCCGATTTTTCTGCTGACGTCGAAGTTGGTTGTCGGCCGACGCCGCTGCCGATTATAAATTTTTTCCGTTGTTCTTCAGGACTTCTCTATGGTCTGGCTGTTAATCGCAGCCTCAGCCTCAGCATCAGCCTCAGCTCTCAGTTTTGGGGTTCGTTTGGTGTTGATGTTGCTGTTGCTGCTGTTGACGTTGACGTTGGTGGTTGACGTTTAGTGGTTGTGTTCTTATAATGTGCAGCATCCACACACACACACACACACTCACACACACACACCTAGTCAGACTTACAATATTCAAAAATGTATTGTCTGTTGTCCTGGCTACGAGCACCAAATATCATTCATCATTTAGTTCTTTCGTCTGACTCTTTGCAACCCTGCGATTTGCGAATGCTTCTGCTCTATATGTCCTTTGTGTGTGCGGCGTTTACAGTTTTCATTGAAACTGAATCTAATCACATGCTCACTGCCTGCTGATCCTTGCCTGCACACATCTCGAATTTTGCAGCTATGACAAAGCCATAGCCATAGCCATAGCCATAGCCATAGCCTTGGGGGTTGAAAGGACACGCAGTCTCTGCATCATAATACCATGCCATATACATCTGCATGCCGATTCAATATACGAGCCTGTATGTATGTGTGTGTGTGTGTATGTATGTGAGTGGAAATTATGGTATCGCATTGTTCAGAGTTGGAACAATGCCATAAATGGCACATGCCAAATAATTCAGTTAGGTTTCAGTTCGTATTTTTTTCGGTTAGTGTTGCAAAATGCATTGATAAGTCAGCATTGGCAAATGTACAAAGGGAATGAAAATGATAATTACAAGAATTTGGCTTGAATTTAATTAAATATTGCAGAAATATCAACTGACTTAAAAGGTTTTCGCACAAGCAAGAGTTTGATTTAAATTTCCATTTAATTGAGCAAAAAGTTTCTGAGGTGTTTTTTGGGATGTCTAAATGCAGTCTAGATTGAAGTAAAATATATGATTATTGAGGATAAACTAGTTCTATGTTTGATGATTTGATACAAACCGATTTCATATACTCAAAAATATTTTTAAAAATTTTGCGTGATTTAAGAAAGTTTTTTTTGTAAATAACTACAAAATTCTAGAATTTCCATAATTAAAAATACTTGAAAGTAATACAGAAATGAATTAAATTAAATTAAAATTTGGCTGTTATTTGTTTTCGTATTAGGGAAAATCAGCTTTTAAATTCTTAAAGGAAGTATTTTTTATACTTTATTTTTAAAGCTAGCGAATTCTTGATTTGAAAGTCTAGAGAATGCATTTCTCTCTCTCACTCGAAATGGCCTTTGTTTTATCAAAAAATTAGACTCTTTTTACACATATTTCATCCAAAAAAATATATTCTTGATATCAGTGCGAAACTTAATTGACTATGTCGCAAGCATTCGTGGTATGAGAAACTTTGGGGTTTAAACAAGAAAATGCTGAAAATAAGAAATTCACTTTTCAGTGTCGAACTTAAGAACGAAATTATTCATTTTATCTTAGTTTTTATAAAACTCTGATGAAGAGATCCTGACTAAAGAAAAAATTTGTCAATAACACATACTTTTCATTCGAACTATTCATTTTATAAAGGCCTGTTTGCGTTTGATTGGCGTTCGCAATGTCCGAATCCGATTGCGGCTTCAAATGTTTAGCCTTGCAGCTTGCGGAATCAAAAGTAATACTATTTTCTCGTTATTGAGTTTACTTTGATCAGACATACATTTTTATAAGAATATCTAATTCATTGGGAAGAGTTTTAAGTGTTAATTGATAACCCTCACGTGAAAAATTATTTAAGAAAATTTTTTTACATAAATGTAGCCGATTTCTAGCGTTCATAAAAAAAACAATGAGCAGGGATTGAATGAACTTGGATTTGTTGATATTCATCCTTCTGTCCACTGGTGTCACTTTACATAAGTTTGAAAAACACAAACTTTTCGAAGTGGAAGAGGATTCCAGTTCAATTTACTCTGTAAACCGCAGTGGAAACGAGAACATAAGAATGTCCTTTTCATATTCATGTTTGTTGTTAAACTTTACACGAATCGAAACATATTCATGGTCTCTTCACCTACGAATTCTATAGCAATGGCTGACAAATACTTATGTAGGATTATTTAGTAATAATTTGTAGAAATGTCGGTTATATATCTCTAACAACAATATTTATTTACAAACCTTCTATATAAGATCTACAAGAAGAGACTTATCTATTGAGATTGGTTTCCCTATAAACTCAGAATACAGTGGTAAAGGTAGAAGCAAGGCAATTCTTTGTGCATTAGTTCAATAGAAACTCGTAGCTTACTTTTATAAACTCAATCTTTTGCCTATCCTGTACTCCTTCATTATTTCACATTTCCAATTCGTCCTACTAACAGAACAATGAACTACTCCTTATCTGATATCCTGTAGTCGTAAGCAATCTTTCTTCTTATATTTAAAACAAAAGCCTGCTTTTCCCTACAGAGCATACAGAAGTCGGAGTGTTGTTTGGCAATTGAAAATAGACTTTTTGATAGATTTTACTTCCTCAAAGTAAATTTTCATTACACGTGGAAAAACTGAGCTTACCCAAGATAGTTTATCTTCACATCTTTGGAAAATATTTTATGCCAGGCAAAATAATTGTGTCAGATGTGTGTTTTTGTGTCGCACCAGCCGTATGGCATCATTTTTCATATTCGTATTCCGTGTTCCGTGCACCCTGAAATGGGACAATCCCAAATTGTGCTCGAGGCCCTTCAGGCAATGCACCATTTGCGGCATTGTGAGATTTATTAAGGCTTCGTTACAGAGCAAACGCTGGCACTATGATTTTCTTTTCTCTCTCTCTCTCTCTTTGCCTCTCAGTCACACAGGCATTGTAATTGTTCTTGCCACTAACTCAGATTTTATGCTGCTGCATTTACATTGCATTTTACGTGCAATCAGAACTCCCCCTTATGCCTGTATGCCACTCTCTCCTCTTGCAACCCGAAAATTTCGACTTTCAACCCTGGCAAATTTAACATTTTGTTGTCGTTCTTTTATTTTTTTGTATTTTTACATTTTATAGCCGCATTTTCATCAATATACATATAGATTGTATTTTTCCGGTCCCGGGTCCCGGGTACGGGTCCGGGTCCGGCAAACGGCAATGAGGAATTCCATTTTATAATTTACATAATTTATGCACGACCGTCCGTGATTTGCATAATTAAGATTTGTACATTTGTTCCATGCCAGTCATCATTAGCTTAGGTTCCGCACTGCGGCCCAATTCTAAATGGCCAGCAAAGGGATTCGGATTCCCATTTCGATACCCTTCGCCGCATACTTATTATCCTTCAATGGGGTTGAAAGGCAGCAAGACAATTTCTATGAGAAAATACGGTTAAGAAAAGGTATTTATATATGTATATATTATATATATTATATATACAAATTAGTGGATAAACCAATTCTTCGCTTTATATAACGATACATAATTTCTTCGGTATACTAATATCAGCAATATATACTAAATATATACAATAATAATAAGGTCAAGAGCTATATTTCGGTGTGGATCACAGGATATATAGATAATATGTGTATCAGTCTGGAAAGTGTGTACTAATATTGGCCAGAGAAGGCAATATACAAACTATATATCGGTGTAGAAAAAGAGATTTAACCACAATCTAATTTGCAGGTATATGAACGGAGAGAGTACAAAGTCACAGAAGTAACAATATTATGTCAAAAACTACACGAACAACTATATTTATCGATATTTTAAGAAGATATTTTATGAAGACGTTTGAAATCTATTTAACCTCGTGCGTCGCTACGCCTCCTCCTGTAGATCAATGTGCTATTGATCTTCATAGAGTTTTTGTTACTATCTTGCTTTACAAACTGCCTTAAGTTTATGTGCTATTCGAGAAGATTTTTAGATATAAGCGATATATAGCTCGATCACCACTTCTGCATTAACTAATTATATCAAGTAAATGAAATTCTTCGGCAACTGTGACTATTTTTACTTCATTTATTGTTGCTGCATTTACTTGACGCTCATTTTGCCCTAAAGATCTTTTATCTGCCTTAACCTTAACAACCTTGTCATTCTTTAAAAACAGTTTTGAACAAATGAACTAACAGGTTATGTCGATCAAAGCATCTTTCTAATGCAACGACAATGGTACGATTTACACCTTCATTCATCATTCTTCCCCATTAAGTAGATTTGGAGAAATTTGATTTCTACATTCGGCAATGGCAGCAGTGATACATTTTTCTAACTACACTAAGATTTTAAGCATTCTGGGTCCCTTGATATCACCATTGAGATATTCCACTTAGAGATTTACTGATAGTTTTCATTGGCAGGTCCCATGATGTTTGAAAGTAAATCCAGAATATCTTTCAAACCAAACTTTGTATTTATTCATAATTTCTGCATAACACTAAAGGCAGAGCTGAAGAAGGAAGTGTCATCTAACTCTTAACTTTAAGGCAGAGCTGAACAAGGTATTGTCATATAGAAATATCCTTCCAAATAGCTAAGAATTTGTTAGAATTTGTTCCAATATGATTTTCGACTCACCTAAATATATTGAAACTTTAGAATTCCTCATACGGAAGCGATTCATTTTAATTATGGAAATGGTGGATAATTTTCTTGCCTTTGCCTTGGACAAATCTTCACACACTTTACTCTTATATGAAGAGTATCAGTTAGTCGTTCGCCTCACATAAATTATAAACTCATTTATGCAAAAAGCCAAAACAAAACCCCAAAAATAAAATCAGTATCCCAATTTAAAGTTTTGGCTCAGCGTAAATTAGACAAATGTGCTTTGGCAAAGCCCAT
This sequence comes from Hirtodrosophila duncani, assembly GCA_037043425.1. Lineage (NCBI taxonomy): Eukaryota > Metazoa > Arthropoda > Insecta > Diptera > Drosophilidae > Hirtodrosophila > Hirtodrosophila duncani. Next base: position 12,025,661 of record JBAMBM010000057.1, on the reverse strand, counting down.
TGAAAATGAATGGCCATCAGTTTGGCTTGCCACTCCTCTTCGCTGTAACCCCACTCCCCGGGGGTGGTGGGAATGCGTATATCAATCATTAGCATTTTATTGTCGAAAACCAATTTGGCACATTTATGAGTTAGATGAAGATGAAGCCTTTTCTGTTACAATTTTGGGCTTTTATGGCTGTCTCTAACCTGATTATGGCTGACTTTTTGCTTTTTCGCTTTTCCGCTCGCTCATTGTCAATATTTATGACCAGCCAAGTGGCCCAGGAGCCTTGTCTAATGATTCCCTAGTGTATCATTTTCAAGGTAGCAGCTCTCGCTTCTTCACAATGATTAGCCAAAGCCAACCCCAGACATATGTATGTATATATAAACAATATGTATCGTTTTTAGCACTCACATACTCGTATTTATTTGCTGCCTTTATTGGCAAACAACAACAACAACAGCAGCAACAACAACAACTGAAGTGTGTCAATTGTACTTTTGGGAAATCGCAAGGCGAAGGCAAGGAACATATTTATAGCCATTTCCTTAAGCCTCGTCCATGCCCTATGTATGCCCGTGTGAGTGTTTGTCTATATGGCTAAAGTTTCTAAAAGCCAAAACTTTGATCATTTCATCTAATGTGAAAATCTTGATGGGCAACTGAAAACACTTGAAGATTAAATTGGATGGGCAGCAGCAGAGAGGGAGAATTGAAAAGGCTTCAATTGCAGAAACAGTGAATATTCGATAGGGCATATAAGATAATGTTCTGTTCATTATTTAAGAAGATAGTTAAAATATAAGAAACTTTTTAATAAAACGTTTTTTTTTTGTATTCTCCTTAATTTCCCACTATGTACAAACAACTTAAATGCTAGAGTTTTATAATATATATAGCGCTATTTGTATGCGGTACGGCCGCAAAGCAATGCTTCTCAGGCGCATTGGCGCTATCTATATCCTTCTGTTGCGCTCAGCCCGTCTGAGCTCCGTTGTGACAGCCGCTGCGAAGGCACTGGCTGCCTCCCAGTTCTGGCTGGACTCCAGCATGCAGGGGATTAAGTTGCCTGGTGAGATCGGGCCACCCATGACTTCCTCCAGAGTCGATCTGTGCGAGGCGAATCTCCCGCACTGGAAGATCACGTGGTACGGGCTTTCCACTGCGTCGTCTTCTCACCAAGGACATGCATCCGTTTGGTCGTGTCCAAACTGTTTGAGGTTGCTCAGAAAGCAGCCATACCCAGAAAGAAGCTGTATTAGATGGAAGTTGACTTCGCCATGCTTTCGACTTACCCATGTTTCCAAGTTCGGAATAAGTTGATGTGTCCATCGCCCTTTGGATGACCGGTCCCAACGTTCCTGCCATCTCGTGATACTCTGCCGTCTCAAAACGCGTGAGCTTTCTGTAGTGTGGGCTCCGTCTGCAGCACAAATCTGCTCTGCCTCCTTGACAAATTCCTGCAATGGAAGCATCCCCGCCAGGACCAGAGCTGCCTCGTCCGAAATGGTTCGTCAGGCACAGATGAACCGTATGGCGCTTAGGCGGTAGGTCGCGCAAACGTCTCGACTGTAGCTTGGAACCGCCATCGCTCGGCCCCAAATAGGTGCTAAAGGGTATGACAAACTCATTGTGATTAGGCTTACAAATTGGAAATCAACTATTTACTCTTGATCAATAGAGAATAAGTTCATATATATGATATAACATTCGTCTGCCAAAATCTTGGTAATTTGTATAAAAGCCTAAAAGTTGCTCATGCAGTTGCCAATAAATCCCATTATACATTCACATATCGTCAACGAGAGCCCTGTGAGGATGCTGAAAAGTAAATCAAACACATTGTTTTTGTTGCTCTGCTGCTAGTCTAAACATAGAATACAAGCTTATGGCTATTGTTTTTGCTTGGCAGTTGCATCTCTCAATTTCTTACTCTCATTGCATTTGTCGCTTGCAGCTTATTATTTGCTTTGCTCTTGTGTGAGTGGATTATTAAAAATGTATAAAGAAAGTCACTGAAGAAGCTCATTCGGCTCAACACTCGAGTTTATCACACTTACATATGTGCATGTGTAAAATTATAAGATCATAATTCTGCATTAAATAGCTGCTATAAAAAGTGAAAATGGACAACAAATTGAAAGATGACAGATGAGAACAAAGAAGAAACTTAGACTAAAGGCAAGAGAAGGTGCAGCAAGAGCCCAGGCTGAACTGAGAGCAATGCGATCAGGAGATGGTGCAAAACACACATCTAGAAATCGTTGCTGAATAGTAGATCCAAGATGATTGTGATGGCAGTTTCATGCAGCACCATAAACTTGCTTAAAGAATGAATCTGTAAAGCTCGTTTTCACATAACACCCATCTGTCCAAATTGAAGATTCCATAAAACAAATATATGAAGAGCGAATTTTCATTCAAATTCGCTGATTTTCATTGTTAAAGGCAGCTCAACTCTAGCTCTGAATATATACGAGATTTCATATAAAACAAATATAAACTCCATTTGTCAATAAACTAATTAAATATATTAAAAATGACAATAAAATCTATCTCTATTAGCAGAACGTTTCTACCACATACCTCAGTTCCGCTCATTGGAATCCTTTTAATACATTTTATTTAGTTTTTTTTGAAGCAGCTTAATGGACACATGCCAAGCTTTAGCTTTTATTGATTACATCTAATGCCCATCATATGATATCCCCCCCGCGTAAATAAAGTACAAAGAAATGGCGTGCAATATTTTATCAAATTATGCCATGTATGCAACTTCCTTTAGCAATGCTTTAACACCCCTATGGAACGAAAAATGTAATCTCCCAACTTCCATCTCCCAGCCACATACACATCCACATCCACATCCATCTGCACTGAAAGCAACATCAACAGCAACCCACCCAAAACGCACTTACAATTTATCAGCATCAAATGGAAACCAAACACAGTAAGCAGCAGGATGGGAAGAGAAGGGGAGAAAAACGTGAGGCCGAGGCAGAAACATGCTACAAAACAAGAACAACAACAACAACAATAACAATGCCTGCCTGCAATACCAATTCGAATTAAAATGCTGCCATCAGGCTCTGAGACTACTGAGGATCAGAATGCGAATGCGGACGCGGATGCGGAGTCGGAGTCGGAGTCGGAATCGGAGTGCGAATGTGCCACCCCAGCCTCATTTTCATCCTTGTCATCATCATAGTCCTTGCAAAAGGGGTTGCTTTTTCGTGTGTATTTTTTTTGCGCGTTGTTGCAAATGGATATGGAATGTTACACAAACAAAAAAAACGCACGATTGGGGGAGGCAGGATGGCTGGATGAGCCGGGACCAGGAGATTGAGGATGAGGTTGTTGGCGAACAACAGCACCAAAGTCGAAAAACAAGAAGTTGAATCAAAACCGAAACACACAAAAAAAAAGTAGAAAAGCACACGCACAAAAACAACCTAGAGAAAGTTCACTGAGCTTAAATGGAGATTCAAATACCCTAAAAATTCTAATTTTAGTAAGTAGTTAAAGATATCCTAAGTTTTGCATTTGGAAAAAGATAATTAAATGATTATTCTTGATCAAATTGAGGGGGAAAACTAACACTGTAACACTGAAAACCCTTATATATACATAGTCCGAAGTTTTAATCAAGAATCCTTTTCACATCTTCCGATGTTTCAATCAATCAGGAATCCTTTTCACATCTTCCTGTTTACACTAACTGCCACTTTAGGGCTTATCTTGTGCCACAATAGAACTTTACTTGATCTGGCAATGGCCCTTTACATATCAACTGACAAAATAAATGGAAATGGCAATGCTGTCTTCACTTTCAAAAACAATTTTGAATGTTTTTCTCATAAAAAAGAATGTGAATATCATTTGGTATTAACAAGTATCACCAGATTACTTCAGTTTTTGTTAAAATAATGTTAAATGAAAGATGTGAAAACGAAAGGACATCCATGTGCAGCCTACTTCTGGCAGATAAATGCCACTTTACAAGTAGAAACCTACACATTATCCTTGCTAATATGTGATCTACAAATTGTGAGCTGCACTGCTTGTCTAACCTTCATCCCCGATTACTAAATTCAATTCCTTCTGTAAACAACAATCCCTACTTAGACTTCAGTTATATCTCGCATCTCAATTCAAATTTTAAATTTATAATAATTAGCCATTGCAAAGTCATCAAGGATCTCATATGCCCCCTCCTATAAGGTATTCGAAAACAAGTCACACGCACCAGGCAACGCACCATGCTCAGCATACGGACAGGACACACAACGCACAACGCTTGGCAACAAAGGCAAAAACTTTGACAGAAGTTCGAAGGGGGGAGGGAGGTGACACTAAGAGGGTGCTCTGCTCTCAGAACAATGCACAGCTCGATAACTGCCGGCTGACTCAGCTTTTTGGTGACACCGAACTCTCTTCGCCTCCTCGCCCCTCAGGCTCTCAGGCTCTCACCCCCGTCGAAATCCTGTTAGACCAGGTTCTGGCTTTACTCGTGATCCTTGCCCTGACCCTTGCGTATCTGGGATTATGGCTCGCTTTTAGCTTGTAGCACACGCACATTTTTGATTACGCCTCCTCCCTCCGTTTGCCCCTCATTGAACATTGCGTCCTGCGTTTCTGGACTGCAATTACAGTTTGGTCCTTGGCCCTTGGCCCTAAGGTAACCATTGAATTTGCCCAAAAATTTCTATTACCATGTGAAGTCGACTTTTGTTCGTTGTGTTGCTGATTTTGATGAATTATGCACTTGGTTTCGGTGGATGAAGCTGCTCCTGGGACTGGGAATGCTCCTGCTCCTGCTACTGCTCCTGGTGCTGTTGTTATGGCTGTTGATGATGTGCCTGCTGCAAATGGCTGCTGCTGCTGCTGCCCCTGCCCCTTAATGATGTGTACTTATTTCTAATGCTTTCAACGCAAAACGCTGCCCTATGCAGAGATTAGTTTCCAAACCTTAAGTGTGTACCAGATTAAGTAGGCAAGGGATATTCATTTTTGATTAAGGGTTTCATAACGGCAATGCGTGTAGTTCCCATGAGGTAGGATTAGGAAATGAGTTGGAGATTTCGCTTGATGGGTCATGTCGTTCTCATAGATGAAGAAACCCCGGATACGTTGGAAAGACCAAGTGACTGAAGTCCTGACATGATATTATCAATTGGAGGAGACGCGTGCAAAGAAGAAGCTCTTGGGGGCAAATCTTGGATCAGGCAGAGAGCCAGTAGGATTGCTAACGCCACATATTACACATACTAGATCATTATCTTTGAGATCATCAGCAGTAGTTTAGGCGCATCATAAAGGACAAAGATGCAAACAGACAAACAAACATATATAGATGTAGTAACTTTGTCTATCAAGCATAATTAACACACTATAAGGATGTGTGAGTGTTTTGTCGAAAAGATCTTGAAGTAAGTAAGTGCTGCAGCTTAGGCTTAGATCCTTTTCATAAGAATTTTGACTTTGATTTTCATCTAGTTGCAGGAGGTTCAAACTTGGTGAACATTTGGCATGTGCAGGGACACCCAATCTGTCGGTCAGGACAAAGAATTGCATAAATATATAGATAAATACTGGCAGTTATCATATTATAACACAAAATGGACTTGTCGATCTGCCCAAAGTGGCGCAAAGAGTTGGCCAAGTGGAGCTTATAGGCGAAAGTGTCACTTGGGGACCAAATTCTCCACATTCTCATTTGGTAATGGCTATAACTACTTAGGAGGAATTCACAATTCTTTGGGCTAGCAAATTCGACAGATCAAGTAACAGATCAGGCAATGAACAAAGAAAGATATTGAAAACAAATATGAAAGTTGTATTTCCGTTTGTAAATTGATTGCAAAAGCCGCTAGAGGGAGATGCCCTCCACAGCAAAACCAACATTTTAGCAAACAAAAGCTGAAAATTCATGAAATTTCATTACACTTCATAAATTATTAAGCAATGTAGCTCCTCTTCATAGGCACAATAACATAAAACTCTATTACCTACCTAATGTGACTAGACCACGCGTCTTCATCTACCCTCTCCATTCAATTCGGTAGCCATAACAACCGCCTGGGATCGACGTTCTGCGTTCGACGTCCTTAACGCCTACAACATCCATTAATAGTCAACATGCAGCATCCAAGTGACAACGAACTGGGACTGGGACTGTGACTGGGACTGGGACTGTGAGTGGGCCTGGGGGCATACATTGCCTTGCTGGGATTCATAACAAATTGTTGCTCTGATGCTGCTCCGTTGATTAGACTGACCGAAAGCCATTCAAACAACCACCAGGAAAGCATAGCAGCGTGGTTAGTAGTTCGTTCCCCGGAACTCAGCCTCAGCCTCAGCCACCCACCGCAAAGCCAATCTTGCCAAGCAACAGCAACAGCAACAGCAGCAGCTAAAATTGAATACCATTGACTCATGTTCGGACAGGACATTGTATAAGGAAATGGCCACGCCCACACTGGTGACCCGCCCACGCTTTTTTCTCTAGCAATGTTAATGACTGATTGTGCGTTTCTCAGCGTTTCCAAATGGAATTTTGATTGTATCCGCATACGCGCACGTTTCAGCCCGCCCGCCTTTAGGGTGTTAATCATCAGTTTTGGACTTTCGTCTTGGTTGCGGCTTTGCTTTTACCCTATGTGTCACGTCAGCAATTATTTGCCACATCGAGGCATATTCTAACCAACAAAAATAATTTCTGAATTTATTACTCGCATTATTATTATTATTATTATTATTTTTATATCATTCTTCTTCCTCTCTGGGTTTTTGCATTTAACTTTTGCTTCTCTCTCTCTCCGTTTGTTTTATTGTGCAGTCGAGCGCATAAAATGTGCAATAATAAATGCTGACTGCCGACAGGCATCGACTTTGTCCTGCTACTGAATATGTCGTGATGCCCTGTACTCTAGATGAAAGGTATATACAGTTTGTGCAAATGCTGAAAATGAAACTGAGAGCGGTAGATTAAGCACAAAGATACAGAAAGTTAGAGAAAGATACACAAAGATATAGAAAGATGGAAAAATATACAGATGGATACAGAAATATTAAGAAAGATACAGAAATATATAGAAAGATACAGAAAGATGCAGAAAGATATAAAAGGTTGCATAAGCATACAGAAAGACAACGATATGATGCAGAGACTAAGATCCTAAAGTAAGCCATACATACAGGCCGCAACTCATACAAAACATTAGAAGGCAGATTTCTTCTGATCATAACGCCTCTCAGCAGGAATGATGAAGGCTCATGTTGGCTTTGATGATGTGATAAAATTGTGATTGAGAAAAGAGCCTTGCACATCCATAGCATTGTATCACAAATAGTGGAATAATTTAGACAACATATTAAAAGAGGACTTATATGACAAAACAGTGCGAGGCTAATGAAGAGCTTACTAAAGCAGAAAATCCTAAATAATATTACCTAAAACTAATCAGTGTAGAAATTCAGAATGAACAAGCATACTCTTAGTTATCAAACCCACAAAAGAATATAATCGCTGTAATGATATTGTATCATATTATAAAATGTTTAAAATGTTTCCTAGAATATATTTTCCCCTTCACAAAGTTAATATTTAGAAGTTCACGATATAAAAGGAAATGAACAGAAAATCAAGATAAAGCAGTGAAAAGAAAAGGAAGAAAAAATAGATAGCTATAACTGATTGCTAATATTATGTATAATTACCATTAGGAATCAATTATATATAAACATAAATACTAATAAATTTTACAGGAACAACAAGAAAGCTGTGCTTACACAATAAATCAAGCAGTACAAAATAAAGGTAGGCAAGCAGTGCTACAAAATCAAGCAGTGCAGAGCCAAGTATGCAATGGCATATGAGCCAGATGACGGCAATATTTTATGACCAACTTAATTCTTGAATATAAACTACCAAATAAAGAACTCATCTTTTTATCTACATATCCATCTATCCATCTATAAAAGTATCATTTTACACAGTACCTTAAAGTCGAGCATCTGACTATAGAGTTTTTGGTATTGTGCTCAAGCGACCCGCTTGGACTTCAAACTTTATGTGAATACACTCGTAACATAACCATTTCTCCAATTCAGGTTTGGGCAAACGGCAACTCAACCCAAAAAGTGGGCACCAAAACCAGAGCGAGTACAAATACAATTGCAGGGAAAGAAGGACTGTGTGGTCCTGCCATCGTTAACATCATCAGTGAAGCAGTCAAATGCTAATAGCTGCCATTTCCTGCAGGTCCAGGAAAATTATGCGCACAAGCGAAGCAGCGAACTGCGAGCTGGCGAGGAGTCCCTTTATTTCTCTCTACTACACTATTTTATATTTATTTTGCTATTTTTTTTTGCTTGCTTTTTGTGTTGTATGCTTTGTGAGTTTTGCTAGTTTGTTTGCCAGCATGTCCTCTCCTCTCCTCCAGTCTCCCTGCTCAAACTGATTATGCCTGGGCAAAAAAGAAGTGGAAAACGAACAAAAAACGAAGTGGAATATATGAAAATGTAGCATTTCTCTCTCTTTTATATGTATTTTAAGTTGGCAAAAGGAATTTGCATTTTTAAATATGCAGCAAATTAAAAATCTGCTTTTGAATAGAAGCTTTTAAAGTCTTTACAGGACATTTTGAACAACGTAAACGGCTTAGAATTTTAAATATAGGCAAAGAGCTGGGGCCATTAGTTAAGCCTTAAAAGCAATATAAGTACAGGACATACATTTAAGCCAAAATGTTTTTAGCCTTTAAGAGAACTTCAGAAGTTTTGGTAATTGAGCAAATAGCAAAAGCTAACTGAAATGAATTTAAGCCGTTAAGACTTCAACTAAGAAACTTTGAAGCTATCGAAAAGTAAGTTTTATTAACACAACAATAAGTTGGATTTTAGTTAATATTTAATGTATTTAGTTAAACTATCATTGGGTTAAAAGAAATTAGTAACAAGAAGATACTCACATATGGAAAAATGCTATTGAGATTTCCATATTTGCTTGTGCAGCCGAGGGACGCTGTAGCATAGCATGTGACACAAGAGGCGCAAACAGAAAACCAAAGCAGGCTTGCTCACGTTCAAAGTGAAGCTAAATAAATAGCTAAGTGAATTATCCAAGTAATTATTACAACTTATTCACATTAAACATATCTTAGAACCAAAAGCTAAACTCTTACTAAACTAAAACTTCATCTACTTATGCAATCTCTAAGAAAACTTTTGTTCAAGTTGGAATGTTCAATGCTCAATGATTGAATCTCAAGTTTAATTACAATGTAAATGAAAAACTTTTTGATTTCCAGCCATGGCAATAGCAACAACAATAATAATGTGTAATCGCCTTATATGTGCACAAGCGAAATTGTTGAAATATCAGAAGTTATATAAAATTTGGCAACAAAGAAATTCCACACAAATCATTATTAACCAAAAACCGCACACAAATATATACAGCAAACAAATTCTGACAGGGCTCAAACAAGTTGAAGGAGGAAAATTTCTGAAGCACTTTTCTTGTGACTGAAGACTGGAAAATAAATTGAATCAAACGAGGAACGACACAACGAACGAATGATGAACGTCGTGGAGAATTTTCAAGCCAACTTTTTGCATGCGTCGAAATTCAATTCTAATTAACATAAATTTGCACAAATGAATGTCAACCGCAAGAGCTGCCTCAGCTCAGACTCCGGCAACGTACGAGAAGAAGAACGAGAAGAAGAAAGAGAAGAAAAGGAAGAATACTTCACACACACACTTGAGCAACTTGTAATTGAATTTATGTAGCATGGCAACTTTTTGGTGAGTCAGAAGTTAAGCTGGCCACAACAGGTGGGGAAAGGGCCGGGTCGAGCTGGAGCTGGATATGGAATGGCAAGTTTCTTCTTCAGCTTCTTCTTTATATTTTTTCGCTTCTCCTTAAAGTGTGCCTAATGGGATGTGAGCATATAGGCGTGGCCACGCCCAAAGTTTTCTGTATACTTCTGCTTCTGCTTCTGCTTTATTCCCTCTTCCTGACTGTGTGCTCTTGGGCTGCTGTTGATGCTGCTCCTGGTGCGCTTCCTTCTTACCATCTCCGTTGTCGTCCAGCTCTCGTAATGAGCTCCACAACAAGCACAAATATTATTTGACTCAAATTTATGCATGAAAACGAAAAGAAAATTTTTGCTCTAAATTTGGTTATGTGAACTATGAGATATTATATGTAATGCATGGGGGAGACTGCTGGAATTTGTATTCCTCGTATATATATATATTTAGCATATATAAATCAAAGTAGTTAAAAAATGTAAAAAGCGAAGTTTATGAAATTGTATAATTTGTATGAAATGTATCGATATATTGGGTATATTTAAGGAGACATCAATAAATATCGATAACAATAAATATCGAAAGCAATATGCCAGGTTATCGATATTTAAACATATAGAAACCCCATGAAATCGATACACTTGTATCGATATACCCATAACAATATCACGATGTATCGATAAACATACATCGAAAATGCAATATATCGATATACATATCTATATTGCATAACGATCTCTCAAATATTGCAATATTTTGATACTTTTCGATATCTTTTTCCAAACAGATATGCAGCTTTTCGCCTTCCCAAGGCCGATGTTAGTATACTGTTAAAATTTTATAGAGAGAGACTGACATTTATTGTTATACAGCTTCTAAAAGGAAAATATATATTATATAAATAGCAGTTCTATTATACATTTTCTCTGTATAATTCAATATCCAGAATTTATATCTCATTCTCTAACTAATTTCACCTGCAGGGAGTTCAAATCTTCACCATGAGCCAACAGAAACGCCTCTTTCACTTGTCTTCCAATTTTTGTTTTGCCTTTGCTTTGTTCTTTGCTAAAAAGTTGCCGGAAACGGAAATGGCATTTTGTTTGAGCAGCGAGCAGGGGTGGGGGCAGCGCCAAGTTGACTTAACTTTTCACTTCAAGTTTTCCGAATAAACTTTAAATGAAGCAGCAGCAGCGAAGGGCAAACAGCACAGGCTCAGGGTAGATGCAAGCATGCAAAGGCAGGCTGGAAGGACAGCCTTCCTTTCTTTTTTTTTTGGATGCACTGAGGCAGATGCACACACATACAAAGTCAAGCTCAGCTTCAGATTCAGTTTCAGCTGCTGCTCGACCGACCTGTGGAGGGCAGTCCAGAAGTTCTTGGAAGTGGATGTTGGCGGGCGGCAAATTTGCCAGCGGTTGTCAGGACAACAGCGCAAAGGACCAGCACAAACAAAGGGAAGGCGGCAACGGCAACGGCAATACCGCCTGTCAGCATCAGGATGAGGATGAAGTGGAGAGGATGCGCATGCGACGCAACGGCGATATGCAAATTAGATACAAATAATAGGACCAAAAAAAGTGTCGAATGCGAATACAACGGAAAAGCGGAATGCAAATGGAAAACACGAAAAGAAGAGGGTGTGCTAGGTTTAGACGACGATGGAATACTCTGTTAGAAATATTTATCAACAATATATGATATATATTTGTATTATATTTAAGTGGAATAATGAATTCTAATGGAGAAAGCTAAATGGCAAATAAAAGTCGTCGTAGGAATTTAAATTTACGATTTTTTGGGAAAAGTTGCAACTTTTTCGAGAAAGAACTCTCATGCTAAACTTTGTTGGGTTTGTAAGTCCTTTTTAACGTTAGGGCATTCACCTGGCTGCTGATCCTGGAAGCTAAGAGTTGCCTTTTATACGTACTTCATCTATGAACCAAGCTAAACCCATATCATTGGAAATGAAGCAACTTTTATACAAAATCAATCAAATTTACAACCGAAAATCTATATAAAATTTCTTTTTATCGAAGAATTTCGCAACCTAATCTTTTGATTTATTAAAATTTGATCATCATACCATATGATCTATAAATCATCACGCATTATAATACCCAATACAAAGTAGAATTCATAAATTCCACCAAAAAAACAAAAAAACCTTGCACGTAGTAAGCCCAACGCTTGTCCAAGGTGGCATGATGGTATCTCGAAGGCAACGCACCAAAAAGGGTGCCCTTACAGGGAGACTGGATTGCCACCCCTTTCCCTCTGCTGCCTGGTGCCATTTGATATGCGCAACGTCATAAATAATGTTCAGCATTTAATTTCATTTCCATTTTACGATATGATATTCAGGACAATGCCGCAGGCTGCACAAATTGACAGACAGTCAGAATGGCAGAAGAAGAACTGGAACTGGGGAAGAACTGGCAAAGTGTAATAAAATTTCAAATTTCAAATTGTATTTCATATTGCTTTTCGCGTACATTGTTAAGGCAAAGAGAGGTTTAATTTTACGATTTGTGATTTCAATTGTGCAACATTTGTTTACGGTGTAAAGTTACTTTTGCCTTTTGGTATTTCAATCTTGTTAGAAACTATTGTGCAAATTTCTTAATGGAAAGAATTGGAAATGGAATGCGGCAAATAATTTTTAATTTCATTCAAGAAAATGCAATGTAAATCAAGAGCAAATGCTAGGTATTCTTTTAGCTTGAGCTTCAAATACTTTGCATTGGACAGTTTAGACATCTGGCGTATGTAAAATCTAAAACCGAAAACCTAATCCAATTACAACCCAGCATGGCTGCTCTCCTGTAAGCTCTATTTTTATACCATTCCGAGTGTGGCATGCTTTTGCCTGTTGCCTGTTGCCTTCAGATTACAAAGTCAATTTAGAAATGAACCCACACACTCAGCAGCAGCACGAGCATATTGACTCTGTACAAAGTCAGAATGCAGTCAGGACACGCATCGTCTAGATAAACACACACACTTATACACAAAGACGAGAGAGAGAGAGAGAGGGAGAGAGAGACAATGGACCTCTGGCTAACTAATTAAAATGAAATGCATCAACAATTGAGTGGACAGGGCAAGCCTCTCCTCTGCTTCATTCAGGCTGCAAACATAAGCCAAAACATAATACTGGAGCGTGAGTTGGGTTAGGGAAACAGACAGCAAAGGCTTAAGCCTAATAGAAGTGCAAGCACAACTGTACCTCTTCATTTGCTGACGATTTGTATATTGATTTAAGCTTTTGTTGTTGTTGTTGTTGTTTTGAATGGACAGTCCTAAACCAAAGTCCTACCACATGCACACCTACAAGGCAATAAAGCAAAAGCCTCCTTCAGCTTAGCAGTGGTCACTGAAATGCAGTAAGAGGTTCCACTACCTCAAACCTAACACTATGCTACACAGAGAAATTTGCATAATGGCCAGTGGGAGCACCAATTCGAAACTAAGTGTCCAATAATTAAGTAAAGTAATCTTCATTTATATTATGTCAATGTGGAGAAAAACGTATATATATGTTGGTTTCTTTGCACTGTCTCTGAGAACAGCTATCCAACAGGTTATGGGTACACAAAGCATCCTCTGTGCTTCAGTAGAACTTCCTTTTTTAACTAAGCACAAGTCTGCAAATGGGCAAACAGGTTATGGGCTCAGCTTGCCAACAGGTTACGGGCCCTTTCGATTTCAGGGCTTAAACAGAGCTGCTCTTTTTAACTGGCTTTCCAAATAAACCAACAGGTTATGGTCCCCAAATCTCTCGCATGGCATCAACTTCAACTTTGTCTAAGAAGTTTTACTTCTTGTCTAAAAAAATCTCACAATCAACCTAATATTCCATCCAACACAACATTTGAAATAAATTTCACAAATTTTCTCTCAGTGCACACCATCAGATATACAAATACATACACATACATCTTTCAACTGCCATACCATACGCATTACTTGCCTCTGTCCGCCCTGTGTGAGTCTCCACGTCCTGGGTGCCAGGGTCCATCAATGTTTTAGCCATTGGTGATTTATGTCCCCTTGCAATGGACTTTGTTGATGAAAGGCCACCACCGATGTCTTTGCCTTTGCCTTTGCCGTTACCTTTAAATATGTATGCACATTGTACATATTGTACATATGTCTATCCTCAGTGCTCTGTTTTCAGTCTGTGTGTCATTCAGACATGCCATGGCATGGCCATTGGAGCTCAAATTATTATTGCCAAGTGCACTCGGGCGTATGCGCAATACTTTTTTTCCACTTGAGCATGTTGGTTGCAACAACAATAACATGCATTTCACTGAACCCAGAACGAAGAGGGGTATATCAACTGTGTAATGTAGTTGGGCATCGGGAGGCAGATAGGCAGATATATATCTGAAATGCATGAGATTTTATATATATTTCGACTATAATTGTCTGGGGACATGGATATTTTTAATCAAACGATGTGTTATAGTATTGGTCTGCAAATTCAAAACTTTTGGGCAAGCTTAGATGGTTGAAATGAGAGCTAAACACCTCTTAGCACTTGGATTAGTGATCTGTAGAGTGTTAAGGAGACAATGCTCTAGAGGAGCTAGGACTCTTCGATATATTTCAAGTATAACAGTTGGCTAATATGATATCGAAGTGTCTGACTCTTGATATGGAAACCACACCATCAGGGCAGCATTGGTGTAGGTAGCCTAAATGTGAGGTTTGTAAAGCGCGCTTAAACTTCCTAGTAATTCCATTCTATCCAAGTCGGCCTATACAATATATAAAGTAGATAATTTCAAACTTACTTTTCATGTGAAAGGGCATTACAAATATGTCTTTTCCATTTTGGGTTTTGTATGGAAAGACGACATAATGTAGATGATATCATATCCTACGGAATTACATGAAATGAAATAGTTTGCTTCGTCTCAAGTTCTTCAGTCTCTCAACTTTCATTTCGGCTGTTTTTTGAAAACAATCAGGATCTATTGAATAGAGAGAATAGAGAAGTTAAAATCAGAGCAGCATATACCTTACACCTCACAGCGGCTGAAAAATATCATATAATTAAATTTCACTGGAAATATCACTTCATAGTAATAGAAGAATCATTAATCTTTATTCGACTGGGATGTCTGGAATCAAAATTTTAACCTTTATATATATATAACGATTGCGTCCAGGCAGTCATTGCCTTATATATGTAGAGTGATTAGATCTTTTCTTATTGAGAGGTAATGAATGAATTCCTGAAAAATTCTCGGAGAGTACCAGTGGATAAATCTTTGGCAGCACTTTAAGGTTGCTGGTCGAGTTTAGCAATGGTTCAGGTTGTTATCTGAACGACATAATATGTGATTAATTCAGATATATAAGAAAATCAAGCAGAAGCTTAAGGCCACAATCATAACTTTTGAGATTTTTGGACGTCCAGTGGATACCAATTTGTAGCTGTGGTTATTGGTATTTCATATGCGATAAGTAGCTCTTTAGGAAGATGGAAGAAAGAATTGAAGCTGCAAATGTTTGCTGGACAAAAACTTTTGAAAATATATGGAAATGGTTAGAAAAACATAACAACTTAGTCTTCACTTAGTCTTCACATTCTTGTATTATTCTTCAATTATGCACAAATATCTAACTAACTAGGTTTGTGTTATGTTTCAAGATAGAATTACCCTTAAAATTATATCTTTCAACTATCTATTAATAACACAAACTATCGTTGGTTGTAAGTCATCGATATAGAACCCACAAATACGAACGTTTCAGCCTTCGATCCAAAAAGTAATTGTTAATTGATTGATTGAATAGTTTCCTAACTCCGATACCTGCATACCCATTAGCTCACTTGATAATGGGTATCGTCAGCCGATCGACAATCGTGTGGCCATTCTACTGCACTCTTTCGTTTGACTAAGAACTATAGGCCCATTACAAGAGATCAGCTTATCTTGTTCTTGTTATGTTCCCTTTTGACTACTTCTAAGGAACCTTTGGAACTCATTTTGGAATGCTTCTAGCTAATTTACTTTATCTAAAGATTCACTGTTGCAAAATTGTATTGATCTGGAATTGATCTTCCACATCATCTTTGAGTGCAGTTTTTTGTGAGTGAATTTACCATTCGGCTTGCATAACATATATAAGCTCTTGTGGAGATTTATTTCTTGACAGTCTGCGTCTTTCTCTCTCTCTCTGCCACTGTCTGGGTGGCATGCAACAATTGCAATTTGTGCTTCGGCACACAATTGCGGATTATTCATTTGCGAAAAGTTTGTCTCTTCATATTTTTACTGTTGCTGTTGCTGTTGACAACAAGAAATTCTTATGATGATTATAATGGTGGCGATGATGATGATGATGCTGATGATGATGCTGATGATGTTGATATCTGGCTGTTGCTGCTTTTTGGTTGTGGAATCCTTAGAGCAGCTGTTGCTGTCGTTGTCGCCATTTTGTCGGAATTAAGCCAATTTATATGCAGCATCATTCAGCAAATATATATAAAACATTCAATGCACTCGATTTATTTTTGGGACACCCCAAAAGTATGCAACGGCCGATATTAAAAACGGGCTTGGCAAAAAGTTTTCGAGTTTCAACATATTTTTTGCATTGACATTTTTTGCTATTATTGTTGTTATTGTTGTTATTGTTATTTCTGTGATATTTCACTTCATTAGCGCAGCCCGAAAATTGTTTTTCCATTGCTGGGCGTGGCCCAGGCCCCAACATGACTAAGCCGCCTTTGTGCATTTGATGGCTTTGATTGCAAAGTTGTGGGAGGGGGGGGATAGCTGGGAAACCAGCTTATGTGCCAGGAAACTTTTGCCAACCCCGCAACTCGTTAGACAAATTGCAAAATTTTGTCGTCAATTGGCGCTTTTAGTTTTTGCCCACATATGAGTTGAGGCGTGGGTGGAGGCAGATGCAAGGATGCAAGGGGCTGGGTAAGCGCACAGTCATATATGAACCCAAAAGTTGCACAGCACTTTGGGGCTTTGGTTTAAGCTTTTACGTTTTAGTTTTTACTGCACTTTTCCTTTTATGAAATTTTCAAAAATTTCATTTAGAGTGCGCCCCTAATTGACTTTCGTATGCACTCAGAAAAAGCCAGTTTGGTAATCATTTTAATGCATCCAACGGAAACGGAAACGGAAACTGACGGCCGATGAAGCTGATTTTGCATTGTATAATTTAATTTCAATTTTTAAATATTTTATGCTATTTATAATTTAATTTAATTTTTATTTAGCAAGCCTAAGGTCAAAGTAAATGAGAAACGTCGACAGTCTGGTAATTCGCTTAAAATTTTAAATTTTAAATGTTATCCAATTCCACAATTAGCAATCTGCTGATCCTTAACCTTCATTGGACGTCCGCCTTTACTTTGAGTTCTGCAATCTGACTTGCGAAACTATCCAATTTATCTTGAATTTCTTTTAATTGCATTGGCAAATTTTCCAATTTCCTCTGAGAATCTTTTATTCGCTCAACTGAGTTTTCAAGTCCATTAATTCTGTCGTCAATTCTATCCACCGATGTCTGCGATGTTTCATAAATTAGAAATTATATATTAGAATTTTGCTAGATTTTCATATTAATATATCTTTCCTTCCGGATTACTTATAGAGTAATCATTTGATGGCAATGAAATTGCCCAAATTATGGCCAAAGTCAAAATAACCAAGATGAGATTATGGCTATGTCTCACTATGTTGAAATGCCTCCATGCCACATGGCGACATTGGAACATTGCTGCAATTTTTATATGCCCTTGTGCTACAGATAAAGAGCAAAGAAACTATAGCTAAACATTGATAAAAAATTGCAACTGCTTGACATAAAAAAGCTTGTATTCATATTTTCAGAGCAGAGATATTTGTATACTCTATTTCTATGGTATTTTTGAACTTTATCAGAGGTCCTCTAGACTCTAGATTTCTCACCGTATTGAAAAGTTGACGTTCGGCAGGCTTTGAAAGCTGTTTCAAGATCAGCAGAACGGAATAAAAACTCCACTTGGCTAAAAATATGACTGCTTAAGTAATAGAGTATGTGAATATGAAGTGATCTTTGATAATTTTGATAGTAGAAACTTTCTTCATCTTGGTTCATTTATAAATATCTGGTTGGTTTAGTTGTTTTCACCTTTTCCAGACGTTTTCGGGTTTGATTGCGAATCTTTTCGCTCTCAAAGTTGATCATTTTGTGTAATGCTCGAGCCTGTAGGCGTGGACGTTGTGTGATCTTGGAACTAGCGGCGGCTTGCAATTGATTCACCTCTACTGTTCCGCCAATTGCTTTTGTACAGAATGCTTTATATCCCCGGCGCCATCAGGCTGAAGCTACGACTGCGGCCGCTCAGTGTCTGGCTGATGCTGACTGATCAAATCCAACAATGTAGGCTCGTCCGGATGGGTGTCGCTCTTGTCTGCGCCAAGAACCTTATATAGATATAACAGTTGCGGCCATTACACTTCAGAGACGCCTCTGATTCTCTCTTTTTTCTATCACTCGTTGCTTAACTTCGCCGCCATCCGAAGCACAATATTATTGTTTTTTTTATCAAAATCATCAAACCAAATATGATGTGTAACCATTTTAGGAAGGCTCATGGCCGCTGACTGCATTTTATTTAGATCGGACAACTATATCATATAGCTTCCATAGAACCGATTGTTCCAGAATGAACCTATAACCATTTCCATTTCCATTTCCGCTAACCAAATTTGATAATTCATTTAGCAATTTACTTGCCACAGGGTATTTACCTGTCGATGAAGCTCGACTCTTGCATTCTTACTTGTTTTTTGTGGCATTCTTTTTTTAGAGGAACTTCTGTAGCTTCGAAACTGCATTAGGAAGCTTTTTTGTAGAAAAAAGAAGCAGCTTAAGCTCGCATCCTTTCACACACACAAACAAGAACGCATTCATACAAATGCACCTGCGCTGCCATAGCTGCATGGGCTGGCGCTGGACTATTGTTGTTCATAATTCAATATTTATTTGTGCATATTAAAAATAGTTTTTACCAGCAAATATGAGCACAAAAAACTTACTGAATAAATATTTTTGCAATAAACAGCAGCCACAACAAACAGACACAGACACAGACACACACACACACAATCATACAAAAGCATAAGCCATAAGCTGGGGCACTATGTGTGGGCTTTGGGCAAAATGCGTGCACAAAGTTATTTGTCTGTATGTCTGTTTGTCTGTCTGTGTGTTTGTCAGTTTGTTTGCCATTGCAATTGAAGCGACTCACAGTTAGTTATCCTGGCAAAGCAGTTGAAATTGAAGTAGAAAAGCAGCCATCCTTTGGTATTTGATTTTCCTTCTTTTTATTTTGAAAACCAAAAGATAAATAAATGTACTCGTATTTGTATGTATTTTTCAATTGAAAATCATAGCCAGCACCACACCACACCCCAGCCCAGCCCCTCGCCGTCTTCTGATGGTACTATTTGCCTTTGCATTCAAGTGCAAATTGTGTGTGCAGCAAACGAAATTAGTATTAGAAATACTTTTGCCATTGATTGCATTGCTCGGAATCTCTTATTGCAATACCAAAGCAAACGAATCAAACAAATATACATATATATATATATATATGAGATAAAGCAGAATGTCTATAGACATAATGGCAGGTTTTAGGTGAATGATATATGTACATATACGTACCTACAAATTGTTTTTTGTTAAACAGGAATCAAATCAAAGTTATACGCAAGAGTTTGACTTAACTTATAAGAAAATTCCCACACGAAGTGGCCTCTGAGTCGAAGGGTCATGTTTAAAAGATGGGAGGAAGGTCTACGCCCAGCGTTGATCTTTTGTGCCTCATAAGCCTGACTATGGCAGAAGTTTCTCGATCTCCTTCAAGTAGGATATGATACACTTTATCGCAATGCTTTCGATTGACTTTGGGCTTAGTAAAGACATTTGAAAGGGTTTGAGGAGTAGCCTAGCCACGGCCGGCTGTTTACCAGAATGTGTGAAGAGGTTTTATCGCCTTCATGACAGAGTCTACTCTTAGTTTCAGATAATAACAAACCCTGTTTTATGAAGGTGGTACCTGAACCAGCTATGACCAGTAAAGTACACCACCAAGAGGCGTAGATATGGTCTTTTTAGGTGACTCAGTTCGATTGGTTTAGGCTCTCACTGTGTCTAACAACAGCAAATAATTCACAAGGATTTGGAACTTCGCGAAATTCCAATTATTGAAGCTAGGCTGACTCTACAAGGCTGCTTCAAGACTTGCCAATTTCCATCATCAGGACTCTCTCTTGCTCGACAGCTCCACTTTATGATTCTTTACCTCATCGCTTCAAAAGCATCGCTTCTTACTCGTTAGCTTGGTTCTTCCGAAAATGTTCATATAACACAATTGTAGTTGTCTTTCTAATATACTGTGCTCCCTCATTTGTAGTGCACAGTCTCATCTTAAAGTCCCCCAAATGGACAACCCTTAACATCTTAAAGTCACCTCCAAGCTTTAAGCCAAGCTAACCGGCTAACCTACTCCAGCTGCCGGCCACATTTTATGCTATTTTGCCACTGGCCAAAAAAAAAACACGAAGAATGTTAGCTGAACCGCATCTTGTAAGTGACAAAAGCCTTAAAATCTAATAAGCAAATGCCTGTCACCTTTACTTTGGTATACAGACAAGCCACATGGCCACCAAAGAGTCACAACCAAATATACACATATACATATATACGGGCATGTATATAGCTTTCCTATATATATATGTATACGAAAGGCAAAACTTTTTTGAGAGTTCGAAATATGCCGAAAAAGTTGAGGCAGCCAAAGCATCGTTAGCCGAGTACCTGGAAACCCTAAGCCTCAAACTCACATGCTGGCTGCGAGGAAAAAAAGAAAAAGAAAATCTTGAAACCATTAAAACCAAAAGTCTCTGGGCCTGCGAGAGAGAGCGTTGTAGGGAAAATGAAGCCAAAAGTCGAAAGGCAGGGCAAACGGCCGCTACATGTGGATTGGGGAGCACCTGGACCTGGACAGAACGACCTCAAGGACTCACAAAGGTGGCAGAGCATATTTTGCAGCTGCGACCGCCAAACCAACCTGCAAAAAGGAGTGCGCAGCGTGGCGTTGCCAAAAAACTCCAACTTTACGCCAGAGCCAGAGCCCACAGTTGCGCTAAGCTGGCGAGGCATGAGCAAAAGGTGTGCTTCCATGGCAATATCTGATAGACAGAGAGAGAGAGAGAGAAAAAGAGCCAAGAGACTAACTGTATTGCCCCTTGAAAATGTGCGTGTAAGTGTGTATAAGTATATTAGGGTGGACCTGATTTGATTTTCGATTAAAAATATACTTCGATCTGATGTGTGTGAGCTGTGTGGAGGAGTAACAACACCAGAACCCGGGTAACACCAGTTAAGGTCCACCCTAACCTACCATACACACACACACACATACACACACACTCACATAAATGCCCGTGTAGAATATTTGTATTGCTCATACGCCATGTGGCGCACATCCCCTTGACGTTTGCACAGTATAAAAGCGGTTGCCATGTACAGCTGCCAGCTCAGATGCTTTGCCGTTGCCCAGGTAACACTAGCTCCTGCTGCTCTTCACCCAGCACAAGGCCAGCACAACAGCACAACAGAATTTTCAGCTCCCAGTGGAGTATCCCAGTGGCTGCCACTTGTATGGGTCTCGAGTGATTGCAGCTAGCTGCTTGGCATCTTTTTTCTTTTCTTGTTTTCTTGTTTTGCCCTTGTTTATCGAGTGCTGCCCAAAAAGAACTTAGCCATGGGGGGAATGAATAAGAACGAGTACATTGTGCTGGCCATGTGGCTGTTGCTTCAATGCCAGTTGGCAAAGCACTTAAGGCTTACACGTAGGAGTCCCTGAATCTAAGGAACTGCATACTTATATGGCCCTTCAATTATTTATTAAAACTTTAAGAAGTTTAGGGCACTGTTCACTGTAGTTGCTAGTTAGCTGCGAATATATGTGGATATATTTACGATATGGGAAGAAAATTTAGTTATTAACAAGGATAAAAATATTCTAAGCATGATAAATTATTAAATATTTGTAAATTTGAAAGAAATTTAGGGGATCTTTGCAATTATAAATCAAGCGAAACTATACAAAAGTAGGAGTATATTAAATAAATTTACTTTTAAGAGTTATATTTTATTTTATTTTTTATTTTATATAATTAATAAAAATTCCATTCAAAAATATTGAAAATCTTAATTTTCTAAGGCTTGCAATTCTTTTTTGATATATCAAATCTGGTAAATATTGTCAATATATTTCAATATTTGAATCTCAAAAAAATTCTATATAAACTTACCTAACTATTGAAAGTTTTGTAGCTCTACGATCGATACAGATGGTGTAAATGTAATAAGAATTTTATTAAAAAATCAAAACAGAAAAATTATAAACCTTTCCAGAACTGTTAAAAGGAAAGAAAACTTGGTAGTTTAATCTTCTTTCTAATTTATTTGTAGTATGTTGTAGGTGCATTCTGATATACAAACAGACAAGCTTTCATATACATGTACATACATACAACACATCGCATTCTAAGATATATGTTTGTGAGTGAGGGAGACAGGGCTTAGGGCTAGCACAAATAGCCCTGCTTGACTTGCAAATAAAAAATTTTGTTAGCGCCATCTATCTTACAAAGTTTTCATTTATATGTCTTTATATGAATGCTATATGCTATAATCCGATCTTTATGATATATTCATATAAGCAGCTTACAGGAAAAGGAAGCCTAAGGAGTTAATTAAAAGTCGATAGCTTCAAAACTGAAAGAGTAGTTAGCATAGAAACAGAAGGCAGACAGACATGGCCATATCGACACGGCTTGTCATGCTGATCAAGAATATATGTACTTTATGCTGTCTGAGATGTTTTCTTCTATGCGTTACAAATATCGTGAGCAAATTATAATTCCTATTCATTCCTATTATTGCCTGTTCATGTGCTTCGGATGGCGGCAAAGATAAGCAACGAGTGATAGAAAAACAGAGAATCAGAGACGTCTCTGATGTGTGATGGCCGCAACTGTTATATCTATATAAGGTTCTTGCTTTGGAGAAGTACCAAATGAAGCCCGAAGGGACAACACTGATAAGTTTTCTATAACGTCTATATCGTCTATAATGTTAAGATTCTATCAGAACATGATATTTTAATCCTTTTCACAAATAATGGTAACGGCAAAGTTTCAATTATCTTAACATCATATACTTGTAGTTCATATCAGTTCATTGGGCTTGTAAAACTTGAAAAAATAGTTTCATTTTTGTTAACTGAAATAGCCCTTGAAATGGTGGATTACAAGCTCTATGACTCAAATGGTGTTTGCCATGTGTGAATTGAAAATAGCGCAGCTGGGAGCGACACCCATCCGGACATTGTTGGATTTGATCAGTCAGCGCCAGCCAGACACTGAGCGGCCACAGCCGTAGCTTCAGCCTAATGGCGCCGGGGATATAACGCATTCTGTACAACATCAGTTGGCGGAATAGTAGAGGTGAATCAATTGCAAGCCGCAGCTGGATCCACAAGCACACAACGTCCACGCCTACAGGCTCGAGCATTACACAAACTAATAAATTTTGAGATTCGCAATCAAATCGGAAAACCTCAGGAAAAGGCGAAAACAACTAAACCAACCAGATGTTTGTAAATAAACCAAGATGGAGAAAGTTTCTGTTATCAAAATTATCAAAGATCACTTCATTTTCATATACTCTATCACTTAAGCAGTCACATTTTTTGCCAAGTGTATGAAAATGGCGCCTGCGCCAATGAAAAAAACATGGCTGCGCTCACAAGCTCACCGACGCACACACACACACTCCCCCGTACTGCATAGACAACGACAACGACACACACACACAAAGGACATTTCCCCTTACCAAAATGGGCAAAAGCACAA
Source organism: Hirtodrosophila duncani (assembly GCA_037043425.1). Taxonomy (NCBI): domain Eukaryota; kingdom Metazoa; phylum Arthropoda; class Insecta; order Diptera; family Drosophilidae; genus Hirtodrosophila; species Hirtodrosophila duncani. The sequence continues at coordinate 12,001,905 of JBAMBM010000057.1, read as the reverse complement.
ACACACAAATATACAGAAAGAGATAGAACAATAGTGACAGAGAGGGAGAGAGAGAGCGCGCGAGAGTGAGCACAAAATTTCAACTGCCATGTGCTGCTGGGGCCATGTTTTTGCTCAGAGTTGTGCAAACGATTTTCAACACATTTACAATTATTGTAAATGTGTGCAAAATTTCCGACTTTACAGCTAGACACACATACATAGGCAAAAATTGCCTTTGCTATTAATGCCAGTGTACGTACGTGGGAGTGCATGTGTATGTGTGTGTGTGCGTTTTGGTGCCAAGTGAACATTCGATTTTACCGGTTGCTGCTTTTTGCCGGCTCTTTTTACTACCACTATGAGTATGAAAGTGTTGAGCTGCTGGGAGAGAGGATGAACGAAACAGAAGGGGGCGAGGGCCAAAGCGGTCGCAGCCTTTGAGAGCTTGTCGTCGTTTTTGGGCATTTTATGCGATTTTGGGCGCCATCATTCGAGTTGTTTTTGGGGGCCCTCATTTCAAATTTGATGTCGGCCTACCCCTGCCCCTGCTGTCTCCATGTTGTTATTTTCGATTTCGCGCACCAGCAATAACAACAATAACACTCGCAGCAAAAACAACAACAACAACAACAACAATAGCAACTTGGTCAATTGCTGTTTGGTTGTCTGCTGCACTACGAATTTGTTGCACGATGTTCTGGCCAAAGCCACAGTCACAACCACAGAAACAGAGGGCTGTACTTTCACGCAGATATAGACGTAGGAAAGATATGGCCATTGCCATCAATTTACCGTTTTTGGTAGCTTTGCAACGTCGCTTGGCCAAAAGTACATTTGTCTCATGATGCTGATGATGATGCCCATGCTGATGCCCATGCTGATGCTGTTGATGGTGTGTGCTCATGCATATTCTCACCAACGTGACCAGTTTCAGGCAGCGGGGTTACGTTGGCGTTGGCGTTGTGTTGTGTTGTGAAGTGTGCCTCATAAAGGTGGATGTAGAGAATACTATAATGTATTGAATGAGTCATTATCATGTAGATATAATCTGTTAACTATGCTGAAAGATATGGATCAGCTTTTCATATGTCATTTGGGTATTTCTAAGCATATTTGAGTATATCAAACATAATATATTTCAAATTTGTAACAATCAGTCAGTATACGCTGAATTGTAATCTCAAAGATTCGACTGTATAAGATCATGATCAAGCACATCTATTCCTTTTCTACTCAATATAGAAAACTTAAGCTTCTTTCGTTAGACTTCTAGGGAGCAATTGAATTTGATGACTAATTGAGCCCAGAAGATCTGCAATATTAGTCCTTGGACAAGTATCATATCACACTATCCTGAACGTCTTTCCTAACACACTATTCTCTTGGCAATGTCATTGATAGTATCTTCTTTTAATAAAGAATGAATGAATTGAATGAACGACTATATTATATGCAAGACAATGCGACGTAGCTAAGTAACCCAATATATAAGCTTTATTGCAATGTAATCTGACAAGTGGACTGTTTACAAGACGCCTTAGAACTTGTTCAAAAACGAAACCAAATAGTTTCAAATGATTAAGATTCATTGACACTCGTCTCTTTATATATCAAGAAATGCATTCTCGAAGAGAGCCAAATAAAGAAATCTACAAATTGTCAAAATATCTAAGCCAAAAAGTACCAACTCCTGATGCATTCCCCTGTTAGTATATAAAAGTTATATGAGATATAGAATTTGGTCGCAAGACGAACTGTAAAAGAGACTTAATGGAACCCATGTCAGAGCTAATACGATAACATAACAGATATAGTATTATAACTCAGCCTCTGTTAAAATATTTTGTAAAATATCTCAATAAAAGAAAGTTCATAGTTGATTAATATCTTAAGATCTGATATGACATTAACATCAATATCGATTTCCTATATCCTGATAGAGTATTTACTCAACGGCACTCACACATACACAAATAATTGAACTTTTCCATAGCTAGTTGTTTGTTTCATGGTCCCCCAATAATGGCCGGGCCAGACGACATTGTGCACAGCGAAGACAAAATAGCAATGGCGACGTTGGCCGAACGTTTTGTCCAGGGCTTTGGCGTTTGGCGTTGGCGTTGGCGTTGGCCAGCAAAGAAAGACAAGCAACAAAAACACAAAAACCGAATGCCGAATCATCAGCAACGGAACCAGAAACAACATATACGGAGAGACACAAAGCGTACATTTCACGCCACAGGAACAGCAACAACAACAGCAACAACAACAACAAATGGCAGCAACTAAATGAAATGAAATCAACATGGCGACCGTCTGTCTGGCTGTCCACGTCCACGTCCACAGATGAAAATGCAACGTTGCCAATTTTATGCGCACGCTTTCGTTACCAATTTGCCGCCTGCCAGGTCCTCCCCTCCACATCCAACTGCGCAACGCCCCGCCCCACTTGCCTGAGGCACTTGTTTGTAATGGGCCATCGTGCTCATTAAGCCGCTCAGAATTTAATTGCGGCTGTTTGAAATATTTTTATATCTTTTTATTTTTAAATGGCCAAATAAACGTTTGATATTTATTTTTGAAAGGAAGGGAACACTTTGCGCCAATAAGATAAAGTCAATGGAAAAATTGTTTGAAATTGTAAAAAATCAGCAATTTTTATGATAAGGAAGGTGTGTGTTTGTGTGGGTCAAAATTTGCAAGTAAATTTTAGGACAGTTCAAATTTTTCATTCACTTTTAGATTGTATGAAAGTGCAGGTTTAGCTTCGTCATTGTACATTCAATATGGAAATGGAGGACTGTCAAAGCGGGTATGCTAGCTATATATTATGCACCCCCATGAATTATGAAGGGTTTGAAATAAAATATGTTTAAGATGTTCAAAATGGAGGTGTATCAAAGAGGACGTATAAATGTTTTTTGCTTTCTTTTGCTTATGCGAAATTTATATTCATCTAGTCCTAACACAAGGACTAGTAGTGTACTAATGGTATACATAACTAACGTTCTCCATGTTTATACCCTTGCAGAGGATATTACAATTTTGTCACGAGATTTGTAAAGCATAGAAGGAAGCATCTCCAACCCTTTAAAGTATGTATATTCTGGATCAGCTTGATAAGCCGAGTCGATGTAACCAGGTACGTCTGCCTATCTGTCTGTCCGTATGTTCCTATGCATGTATGTATGTTTCTATGGCCTTCTTTTTGCTGTAAGTTTAAAATCGTAAAGATCGGACCACTAAATCATACAGCAGTCTTATAAAAGAATAAGTATGAATGAAACTCTGTACCATAGAGGGCGCTAGCACATTTGTTTTCTGCTCCTGCTAGACCCGTGAGAAAGAGAGTGCGTTAGAGAGGCGCAAGCCTGCATTGTTTGTCAAACGTTCAGAATGCTCTGTCTCTCTCTCCCAATCAGATTTTGATTTCCGCAATTGCTCGAATGCGAATGTGTTGTATGTACATGCACATTTGTATATCAGAATGTTTTTATGTATGCACAAATTAGTTGAAAGAAATTCGAAAGTAGATGCTTCGCTGCCTATTGCTAATACGAATGCCGACCGAATGTTATAAGAATCGGGCTAATTAGTTCCTCTTCCCACCTTTTACAGCTCTGCAAGGGTATATAAAGTTCGGCTACCCGATGTTAGCCTTCCTCTCTTGCTAGTTTGAATTTTGTGCCACACAAAGCACACACACACACACACACATGCACATGCAGAGCCGAATGTTCATTATTTAATTGAATTAAATGATTTTTACAACGTTCTCGTGTGCTTTTGAAAGGCAATTAATAAAATTGATATTTGTAAAAATTTCCCTGGAACAGTAAAAAAAAAAACAAAACAAAATGAAGTCTTTTGGAAAAAGTTACAGTTTGGTTTTGTATTAGTTTTTGTTTTTGGCCGATTTTAATAAATTCAATTGAAAAGCACACAAAATGTAACAAACACGATTTTATGGTAAATTTTGTTGGCTGCTTTTTTGTCATAATTGTTGTTGTTGTTGTTGTTGTTGCCATTTGGGTGCGGCAAAAGTTTCGCAATGAAATTTTCTACGTAAATTGATTGGAAAATAGTTATGTTGAGGGAGCATCGACACATAGAGAAAGAGAGTAAACGAGGGATAGGGGGAGATGAAGTAGGACAGTTACGAAACAATTTTTGTGTTACATTTTATTAATTTAATTAGTTGACTGGCAAACATGCTCTTATTTACTTATGTAACGAAATTAACTTAAGTAAATGATTGATTAAACTGAATGTGAATTTAAATTTCATTTGGAGCTCGTTGAAAGCCTATCTTTGTTGTTGTTGTGTTTCCTTTGCTTTTAATTAAGATGTAAATATTAAATTAGAGCATATAAAGCAAAGAATCAAGAACAAAATCGAATTTATTTTAATTTTTGTGTTTTATTCGATTTGTGTGATATTTTCCCTTCGCTTAAGGATTACAATTATATATCGCAATAGAGAGATAAGCAGTTATCGAATCTGTTTCCATATCCAATTGCTTGACAAATCACCATTAAAGGAAGTGCTAACAGCAGAGGCAAATATTTACAGATTTATTTCCAATATTTTTTCATTAAACAATATATACAGTTCTATTTTCAGGGTCTATAAAATATATTGATCTCTTACAACTACAATTTTAGGAGTAAAAATTCCAAACAAAGTGGAACAAGTGGTTACAATCCATGCTATATAGGATCTACTTATAGCTCTTGTCATAGTTCAACTATCGATATCAAAGCGACACCTTTTTCTGGCAGATACCGCAGAAATGGGAAGATCTCAATATTAGTGTCTTTATTGGACATCAAATATATATAGAGAGACTACCTAAAATCTGTTTGTCAAACTACCAGAAGTTTCTGTGGTATTCTAAAAGTTCTTTCGAGTGAAACGTCAATGAAATGTATCCATATATAGATAGAAATATATATTATTTTATCGATATCTTTATATAGATAGAAATATATATTATTTTATCGATATCTTTATATAGATAGAAACTTATTTTAAAATATCGATATACAAATATCGATAACTCAAAATATCGATTAACAAATAACGTTATCTTAATATAACTATAGAAACAAATTGACAACTCCGTATATCGATATACATATATTGATAACTCAATATTACATCATGAATATATCGATAACTCGAAAAATCGCTATACATATTCAATAACTCAATACATCAGTATACATATATCGATAGCACAACACATCAATACCCAATAGCGATATATAGCTCAAGCTTCCCCTGGCCGATATTAGTATACTGTAAAAATTGTATGGCAATCAGTCCAATGGGTGCAGAGATATCACAAACTTTCAATATAGCATATATGAGGGGGCGATGCCATGCCCATTTTTTCCTTGAATTTTCCCAGGCCCGTATTAGTATATAGAAAACACCGATCAGGGCAATACTTTAGGCGCCTATAAAGGACAAACAGACGAATAATAGAAATTTCGGGATACATATAACTCGTCTTCTTCTTTTCTTTACAATTTTCCGATATAATTTTTACTTACATTTTTATATGTTGCCCTTCCCTTCATACCACATTCCCATCTATGCTTTCCGTTACTTTAATTCTCCACATTAGTTTATTTCTGAAAAATAAAGAAGCAATCTTTAGTTTTCTGTCTGGGTGATTTTCGTTTGTGATAATAAAAAGAAAAAACTATATAATAAATTTTGCCAATGAAGTTTTTTGCTGGTGAAAGCCCGCCATATGGTATATCAGATGCGAGGATGGAGGATGTGGACTAGCAAACAGGCGACAGCCCAACATTTTCCTTTAATTTATAGCAAAAGGCGACGGGTTGAAATTTTTCTACTCTCTTTCATCTTTCGAAGGGCTGCAAACATGCTGTTCGCAGTTACTGCTCGTATTTGTGCGCTCCAAAAACCACTTTTCATGCACGTCAGTTGCAGCTGTGGAGCATTTTCCTCATTCAACATCCCATTCAAGATCCAACACCCAACTAGAAACGACAAGCGACAGGCATTTTTCCAGTGTCTGGTTCACTTTTGGTTAGCAAACATTTGATAGAAATTTCATTCTGCAAAAGCAAAGCTTGTTATCATCCGATGCCCACATCTGTCACCTTCTATAAATCAGTCCATAAGCGCACACACATATACTATGCTGCATAGATAGTATATAATATATATCTATATATATATAAAGAAAGTTGTGCACGTTCTGTACCATTTTGTAGTTGCCTTTGGCACTGGGCTCTGTTACTTTTGTTATTTTCCAACTAATTCCCTTAATGGAAAATTGCACAAGCATGTTAAGAGGAAACTCTAAGAGCGTGGCAGAACAAAATTGAAAAACTAACGAACATTTTATACACTCAATTGTGGGAGAAAACTAAGGCAAAACTTTTATAAAGGCGACTGAAATTAAACGAAGTGAAAGAAAGTTAGCAATGAGGCAAACATTGTCAAAGGCAGGAGCAAAATCAGCAAAATGTGATAGAAAATTGGAAAATTACTTTTAATCAATATTGCTGGCAGCTTAGCAAAATATAATTAAGCTGTAAGGGATAAGTGGTTCAAACTTAAATGATTAACAAACTTGAAACTTGTTAAGACTTTGAATGAAATGCAGAACTGAACTGGCAGACCTGAAAACATTTAAATGTATATAATTAATATTAGTTTTCATCGTGTTTGAAATATCTAATTTAAACTTGTATAATGTTGATGAAGTTCCATATTTGTAAGCAAAAACACCATGAAATTCTGAATTAAATTTTAAAAATATTTATTCGAAATCAGTTAAATCATAAACTTTAACTTTAACTTAGAAAATATTCCAAAAAAACATTTATTAGGTTTCATAGTAAAATCTGTAAAATCTGATATGAACCAAATCTTGCCTATATGGAAAATATATCAGTCAATATCAATATTACCTTTTAAGCAACTTAGCTTAGATGTTTTCAAAATATTCAGATTTATAGAATAATTTTTAACAACTTTTGCAGAGAAACTAAAGAAAAACTAGAAATCTTTTGAATGTTATATCAAATGGAAATCCGAAATCAAAAGAAATATAATTCAAGTCGATTTTATCTTAGATATCAATAAAAGCATTTACTAAATTTCACTTTCAGTCATGCTCATGGTTTATATAAGTATGAATAATAGAGTAATACCAAAGTGCATGAAAATTCATGAAAATTTGCCCTTTTTTTCTTAGAATTTATGTAGCTCAGATGTCGCCTCTGCTGTTTGCTGAATATGCATTTGAATCATTCCTTGTCCTTGTTGTTTTCGGTTTTGTCTCAGTTTTATGTTGAGCTGATATTACGTGACATCTTAGACTTAAGTCTAAGCTTCTCTGGGGTATTGTTTTGATGAAAAAGTTGCAGCAAAATACATGATGTGGTATATAAATTCAAGCGTGCGTAAATCCTTTTCATCTTTTATATAAAAGCGTAAGCAATGTTGACAGAAATCCTCTCCTCTGTTTTTGTAAGCTATAAAAAATATGCCAAGAACTTAGGCTGATCGATTTTACTGCTTCTTATATATCAAATATATGTAAGATCAGCAGCAGCCATATTTGCCATTCTGTGTTGATGGAACCAACAACACTTAACTATAGGGTATATACCCACACGTATATCTATATTTACACATACATAGTATTAAGTTATAGTCTAAAAGCGTTGCTCTTCTTAGGCGAGTTGCTCTTACGCATAATATATTAGATGCTGCTGCTGCTGTTGCTGCATTTGCAATTGTTGCCTTTGCCTCATGTTGCGGGCGTGTTGCATTGTCTCTATTTAAGTGTGTGTGTGAGTGTGTGTCAGCCTATATTTTTCAGCATTGTAATGCTCACCCCCTCTGCCTGTTAGTCTTGTCTGTCCAATCGCCCGTCTGTTGTTCGTGCTGTCGCATTATTCTTCCGCATTTGCTGCCACTTTTCTTTATCTCACACCAAACAGAGACAGAACCGGAGCCAGTGCCTCAGCCTTAGCCAGAGCCTCGGTCTCATTCTGATTGTATCCCGTGCCATGCCCCCGAAGACCTTCCCTTTCGGCTTTTGGTCCTGCGCCGCCTTTATCCTACATTGAATTCAATATCTCGTGTTACATTTCATTGCATACACCGATTTATTGTAGCATAATGGCACAAAGAAAGCAAAGAAAGGGAAAAGGAAAAGGAAATGTCCAACATGAAACTGGCGCAAGCTCAACATTTTCCTCATTTCACATTTATTTACTTTGTAGCGCATGGAGGGATTTCATTTTGCAGGCTTAACACTGTTATAAGCTTTTCATATTCTATTATTATTATAGATGTAGATGTTTATAATTTAGGCCAAGTTTGTTGACTCATTGTTAAACTCAGACTCCATAATTCAGCAAATCTAATAATCAGATTCAATTATTTATGTAAATATATATATCTGTTATTATGAAGCGATGAAAGGAGCATATATGATTTGAATTGAGAATTATCGAGAATTGGATTCTACAAAAATGTTACCCAACCGTTGTTGGTGATTCTAGCTTGGGTTTCGGGCATAACAAGCTGAGAGACCACATGAACGTACTGCTCATTGTACGTCAACGTCAAGTTATAATATAAATAGGACACACATATAGTAAAAAGGAAGATCGGCGACCCCTTATAGAGCTGCTAAGCGAAAACAGCAGGGTACAAAACAGGACTGGAAGCCCAACAACTTCGTGTAGACTTCGTGAGGTACGTTGAAATCAAGCTTCATCTATTGTTTAAAGTTTACAAGTTTCAGATTCGAGCTGTCTGAACTTCTTTTCTTGGTTCGAATCCTAGTTCAACTGATCATCGGAAAACTGCAATTTGTAATATGCTATCAACCCTCGAAATATTATGTCTTTGCTTTCAAGGAATGTAATGTGGGGTTGCCTACAAATTCGTTATATTTTTTCAACATATCAACGAAGATTAGCTTCGTGGTGCTTACGCTTTCATCAGTTTTTGTGGTAATAATTTTGTAAAGATTTAAAGAGACAGAAAGACAGATCGAACGAAAGCACGCTCTCCCTCTATCTCATTATGATTGTGCTGCCGGCAACTGGTTACTGCTCAGTTGGAGTCAAGAGCAAAGGGTATGCTCGCTCTCTCTCTCTCTCTCAAATTATGCGGTGTTATATTTTGCAAAAGCGGTCGCTCGCAGACCTTAAGAACAAACGATGATTTTACAATTCTCTGCTGGGAATACGATTTGGTCTATTTATATAAGCCTCCGTTTCAGTTGCTGATTTGCAAGTATCACAAAAAATTATTGAATGTTTCAAAGCCGATGAAAATGTACATTCGGTTCAGTTTCAGTAGGTTCGGTTTATGGTTCCATTTACAGCGGCTAGACGGTTCTGTTCCAGCCTAGCAGGCTAGCAGCATTCCCATAAAACTGTCCCCACAAACATTCTTACTTGTTTACATTCATTAAATTAGTCAATATTATTAAGAGGCCAGTTAATTGATTTTGAAATATTTTGCAGCCGTAATTAATTAATTTTGTCAAATGCTTTTGCACAAAAACGTTTTCCTTTGATATTATGCTTATTTCCTTATAATTAATTGAGTCTGTTGAAGCACACGGAACTTGCTCTGCACTTGAGTGTTGCGAATGTGTGGCTGCTGGAATAATTGCTTTTGCATATGGAAATTTCATGCAATCTTGATAATTGAACATCATTATACTTATTAAATGAATTGGCCATGCGGAAAGCCAAAATGTTCACACATGCACAAATGCTTCAATAAATTTCCACACACACACGCACGCACACACACACGCATATCTGATTTCTCATACTCTAATCAAGACTGAGCGGGTACCATCAGTTCTTCAATGGAATTCAATTGCCTGATTGGTGTTTCAAGGAAATATAGTGCATTCCTTGAAGCTCAGCTGTTTCCTGGGAAACCTTAATTATGGACAAGCTACAAATTAGAGAGAAAGTTTTTCAGAAAATTCAATCAAAAGCAACAGCATCAAATGCATTTCGTTTGCAATGCCAACGCACACAAAATGCAATATCCAATTGACTTCTACATAAGTACATATATTTATACGTGTGTGTGTTTGTGGAAAATTTATATGTTTTCAATTTCCGCTTTTATGAGAAAAGCCAAAAGCTCACAATATTCATGCATGAGCAAATCAAATGGCCTGCACGTTGGCTCCAATGCATTCATAAACGGCAATAACTATATCCATAGTCCATAGAACCAATAGCATAGCGGCTGAATAGGCTAAAACAACAGCACAGAAAACACTGTAAAAAAAAACTGCATTATATTCAAATTTTTATATTTCCTCAAAAGGCAAAGCAAAATTCACGATTGGTTTCAGCTTTGAAGTCGGCTCGCATTGAACTGCTTTCAACTGCTTTGTACTGCTTGCTGAGCCGAAAACAGATTGTCAGATTTGCCAGGCTGCACTTTTTGAAAGAAAACTCTCGAAAAATCTATCAAGGAAGACAATTTTTATCAAGTAATCATGCAGTGTCATTCAAATTGAACGTGCATGCAGAATTTTAGCTCAATCGGTTGAGGATAACTCTTCAAAAATTCAGTTAAGGGTCTTCGTCTTCTGAATATTTTAGATACATTTTAAAAACTGTTTTTGGGTCTTTTTAAGAGGGGACAGTTAACTTAAGATCGTGAGTGAACTTATCTTTAAGCAGCCTTTTGAAATGCTTATAGAAATCCCTAGAATCCTGTGATTCTCTCAGCACCTCAGCGTATTTAACAAAGGTACAGACTCTGTTTTAAGACTAGTCGCGATCTGTGTTCAGGATACTTGCTGTCCACAGAGATCTGACTCTGTTTCAAGACCAGTTAGAATCTGTCATCAAGAGTCTTGTTGCCCAACTGAGATCTTTAGAAGCAATCATGATAGCAGATCTGTCGAAACAGCAAGAAGCTATTGGCTTTATAATTTGGTTTAGGAAGTAACCACACTTTTCCATATCAACTGTACTACCCGATAAGAATTATATTCCTCAAAATTTCTTGCTAATACGAACGTTAATTTTGTTTGTAATCTTCAAAGTCAATTCTGGTTGAGTTTCATGTTCCATGCCCATATCATATAATAAGTAAAAGTAGATATTTCACCACGCATGCATAACATAACTAAATTGAATGTTGTTTTTTTTTCGAGTGCAAGCTTGCATGTCAGAAGATGGGGTCTGCCGCAAAACTGGGCAAAAGAAACTGGAACGAATAGGAAGCTTCAAACCGCACGCAATTGCATTGAACTGCTTATGCAAATGGCAATCAAATTGTTGTTACTGCTGAGCTGCGCAGAGATGGTGCTGGAGCTGGAGCTGTGCTGTTATGTGCCTGCCCGCCTGGCTCTCTCCTTCTCACGTCTTTCTGTTTTCCGTAAACTGGCAATTTCACTAACCACACACACACACCCACACACATACAAACACATACACTTATCTATAAATATGCAAAGGATGTGGCAACCAGCACACATGCACTTCACAGTTGCCAGTCCAAAATTTGCATAAGGAGCAAGAAACTATACTTTGGGTCTGCAGGCAAAGTTTCAGCTATTTTAATACTCTGTATTCGTTTGAACATTTTCACTTGACATATAAAAAACTACATTGCTTTGAGTAAGCTGAGAACTGCTTGTCTTTGAATGCTGTGGATATAATTATGAACTGCTTTATATAGACCTGCAATGCTTAAAATATTAAGGAAATTTTTATATTCTATAGTTTTCTGATATTTATCAAGTGCATTAAGGGGCCAATGGAGCAGCATATATATTGCTCTCACCAACCTTCATCTGGTCCTTCGAATCCAAAGGAACAGCATATATACCGACCTTCATCTGGTTGTGAGTCTGCTTTAAGCTGCACTGCTTTGTAGATTCCTTATTGAAAATGCAACTTTCTTTCAACGCTGCAAGGCCCAACCAAATAAACGACTCAACTCCGATTATCGAAAATGAAAGAGTACATTTCTTCATCGATTTCATTCAGATTTCCTTCTATCTCTAGCACATGCCATACCTTGCGCAAAACTAATAAACCACACCTAACCAATCGATGCGATGCGATGCATTTCACAAAAAGCAAACACAGTTGGTTAAAATCCTTCTCGTCATTCGTGCCACTCCGTTCGTTTGCCTCCTTTTCGTTTTCCTGCTCAGCATGCCCGCAAGGATTTTCGAAGTAATCTGCATTGAACAGTTATTAAGTTTTTCGTTTATTGCTTCCAAAGTGCCAGATACTGGTTGCTGCGATGTTATCTAAGATCGGGGTCGTAAGCATGCACAAAGAGAATGGGAACGGGCAATGGCTGTGGCTGTGGCCGCCTTAAGGGGCTGGCCCCGCCAGCTCAATGTGCGCGCCTAGAATTCCCCCAATGCTCAACATTTATGCATATGCGAAATGAAAACGCACACGCCCGAGTGCCCACAAATTTTGCTGAGAAGCAGTGTGTGGAGCAGACGGAGGGACTAACTGAGGCTGAGCTGCTGCTGCCTTCATTTCCATGCAAACAATTTTGCATACCAAAACGGGGACCCAAAAAACAACAACAACAACATTAACAACAAAGCTCTATGGACTTAGAGGCACATGTAAGGCTCGGCGTTGAGAAGCGCGTATAAAAGCGCAAAAAAAACCATGCAAGAAGTGAGCAAATTGCAAGAGTGTGTGCGTGGATGCAGGGATGCAAAGCCTGCTCTGAAATAAATCTGCTAAGCATAGCGATTCATAGTGCGCTACAAACTTTTCGCAATCGTGACGTAAATTATGTCTAAGCCTGTTAAAGAAATAGTGAAGTTCTCATCCATCCTGAAGATTCTTTCTTTGTCCCCAATCTGGTAATCCCTCTAGTTGCACTTGTTATTCTTAGAGGATTGTCTTCTCCAAGTGAAATGGATATTTGTTACATCAAATATAAGAAATATCATGGCATTATCAAAAGAAAGTACAATTATTTGATACAAAACATTACCAAAGTGACAAGTTAACTTGCTAACTTGATAAGTTTCTCATCAGATACTGGATGCTAATGGTTTGAAATTGTGGATTATAAGTATTATCTATATATGTAGGGTCTTTGTCCTGTCTGACTGACCTGCTATCATCGCACAGGTTCAAACGGATATAGGTAGAATTCTTGCACTTGGTTAGCTCATGGCCTAGGCGCGTCCCAAGAAGTCATTTTCTAATAGTAAAACTACTAGGTCAAAATGGAGGTCAAAGGTTGTAAGCAGGCAAGCGGCCCACTGTCCTTTTCTTGGCGCCTAAATCGCCTTGACCAATCGCCATGCAATTCAAACGGTACTCTAATAGTGGCCAGGGGAAAATCAAGGGCTGTATATCGGTATGGAAAAATGTTTAATATTTACTAATATCGCCCAACACAAAGGAAAGAGCTATTCTTTCAATATATATACAAGCCGATATATCGTTTAGGAAGCAAATTAGTCCATTTATATGTCAATTACTATGTTGGAATCCTTTTTACTATACTGATATTGGTCAGGGGAAGATCGAGAGTTATGCAATGGTGTAGAAAACCTGAATGTATGTCGGTGTGGAATAATTTGTATATCTGCGTATAAGCCCGATCGATATTATCGTTATTAGATTCTTTTCAGATGAGAGACGCTCTTGCAAGAACAACAACAAAAAGAAAATCACTTAGGCCACGACGAAGATGAAGACGAAAAGCTCTGCAAAAGAAACATACAAGCTCTAATGACTGCATAGCGCAGGCGAAGATAAGACCCTTAACACAAAGCTTCAATTTTTGCCATTTTTGTTATTATTCTTGTTATTAATACTCTGAGATGCCGATCAAATGATGAAGTCCAATGGACTTCTAATATATTTAACGGTAGCTGAAAAACAGCTCGAGCCTGCTTACCCAAAAAAAAGTCAACTGAAGTAGCCTTAAAACTCGCTTTGCTTTTCTTGGAAATATAAGTGCCTTTATATGTAATGAAAGGAAAACTTTCAACTTATTTCTATGCATAAAGAACAGGTTATTTCATACTATCAGTATTTACTTCTCAGAGGAAACTCCACTTTATAATATAGCATAAAATTGCTAACCGTTTTAATCTTGGCCCAACTTGGCAAATCCACAATCCTTCCCAGTTTTAATGATTTCAAGATCTAACTCATTTCTAACTGACCTCCACAAAGAATGAGAGTTTTTTCTTTATTTAATAGAAATCTCTGAATTCAATAAATGCTGAACTTAATTGATATTAAAATTCATTTTCGTTGTAACTGTAAATCTCTATAAAACTCTGCCTATGTCTCCTCCTCCACTGCAGTCTCTAAATTCACCAAAGCCTGCATCCCTGGTACGTATTAGCGAGCAGTGGCGTTGACGATGGTAATGGGCTATGTAGGTGTGGCTCCCAAGTGTAGGATAAGTAAGCCCGTGGCACTCACATGAGTTTGCAGCGCCATCATGCACCGCTGCCTATCCGCAGTGAACCCGAACCCAAATGCATCGCAAACTAAATCCCAGCACTTTGGCAAACATGTGCAATGCTATTTTTGCATTTTTGCATGCTGTGATTTGTGTGAGTGTGAGTGTGTGTTTGTGTGTGTGCGGGTTGTCTGTCAGCGAGTTGTTAAAATATTTTCATATTAAATTTTCAGTTTTGGGTTTTCCTTTTTCGTTGCACTTTAAGTGAAATACATATTTTACAATTTTCCACTTGGCAACAGCAACCCGTTTGTCAACGTCAGCCAATGTGTATGTGTGAAAGGATGAAAAGGTGGCGACAACAGCAGGAAGTGAACAACCCATTTCCGCCCTGCTCCTTCCTCATGCTGGCCTTGTCAACGTGCCCATCTATGGCATCCTCTGGTAGGAGCAGCAGCATCAGCAGCATCGACTAATGCATATTTGTGCGACGACGGCTTTTGCATGTCGCTGACGTTAAATTAATTTCCGCTAAAAGAAATTATAATCTTCTTCTTCATCTTCCTTAGCTGCTTGAGCAACGTCTTTGCCTTCCTTCGCCTTCGCCTTCGTCTGTGTCTCCATATTGGCAGATTCTAGTTGGCATCCGGCAGAGTTATTTTAGCTGCCTTTTAATGTGCTGCTTAGCCATGGCTTGTCCTAAATATGATTTACATATTCCTGAGAGAATTTTATATAAGAATTTTATCTGGGCTCAAAAGACTAACATTCTTAGCTGCAGACTTAAGAAAATAGTTTCCTTCTACGTTTTTTCTAGAACAGGAATTTAGAGGCAAATGAATCATTTTTCTTTGCATTGTAGACATTTTTGTGCTATTTGCAAATGATTGTACTCTATATAGAGTAAACGAGTATATTGAATTCGTGTAGATGCGTGTAACAGGCAAAAGGAGGCGTTTCTGATCCTACAAATTATATATAATATATATGATCAGCATCAACAGCCAAGTCGATTTAGCCCTGTCGGTCCGTTTGTCTCAAATCTCAAAGACTATAAAAGCCAGAGTAACCAAATGTGGTTGGTAGACTCCACTAGTATACAGTCAGATCAAGATTGTCTTGCAATTTTGACACGCATCTTTATATCTCCTACATTTTTTGAAACATTTAGTTGGCTTGCATATGTATTAACACATTATATACCGGTCTGTCGATTTTCATTAACATCAGATAAGAATTGTAGACAAAATCGCTAAAAATTGTTTTGCTTTAGAGCCAACAACTGCCAACGAAATGCTCACATTCATTTATACATACATACACAAGCACAGACCTCACACACGAATACAGACACACATAGAGAAAGAGAGATTTGTTGATTCTAATCGAAGACGAACCTAAACCTCTTTATTTCCCTATCTTTCTTTCACAGAGCATGGAAAACCAAAATTTCAGATGTCTGTCTGTCCAATATGCAATAAGTGGTGAGTACGAGTATCTTTTAGTCTTAATTTCGACTATTGCTTTCTTACTTAAAAGGCAGCATGGGGAATTGATATAGTTATGTCCGTCTATCTGTCCGTTTCATAGTTAAACAACTCAAAAGTTTTAAAAAGCTATAGAAATAAATTTTCTGTTTGTATGTTTGATTTTCTCAGATCGGTCATTCATTAGTATAATGTATAGCTGTCATGAAAGCAAAGAAAAATTTAGTACAGGAAACTATTTTCCATCGAACAGAAATCCAATTCGGTATGGCTTTTTAGAAGAATCCAAATCAGTACTGTTGATCAAATTTGATACATGTTGAAGCATAACTGAAGTTTGATATCGTTGTCATAAAACCTTCTATAATCCAACGATGTGATTGGTTTTCGTCAGTTCAGCAAAAGACCTTTCTTTACATTCATCATCATTTAGCCCAAGATGGCAAGTTACCAAAGCTATCTTCTATTATTGTAAAACTGTTACCAAAAATGTATCACAGTAAGAGCTGTAGGGGTCTGCACCGGTCACCTATTTAAGACTTCAGAGAAGTCACTGACCTACGAGACCCTTTGAGCTGAAGTAACTAAAGATTCTGCTTAATATTTCAGTAGGCTAAACTTATTTAAAATTGATATAGGTAGATATAGCAAATATATGGCCCAATGGGGAGACTCTTATCAAATATATATCTCTGGCTTGGACTATGCAATCTATGTAGAATACTAAGGCAATAAGAGCACATTTGAAATTTCTACACCTTTCTATAACTGCTCTGCTCTAGATTTCTTAGAATTTTAATCAGCAAAATTTAGTAATATTCATATTAACAACTAATTTGATAATTTTTTTTTTTAATTTCTTATATACATTTTTCACCATTAGTTTTTAGCGATAATTTGTCGTTATGTCGCACTCAGTCGCACACTTTTGCTATTATGCATTGATACTTAACGCAGTGAAAGTAAGTTCCAACCTTTATAGCGATCAGAGCTGCTTAAAATTTAAAGAATCAAGAGAAAAGTTAATTTACATTTCGTTTTGTTATAATTTTATGAATTTACTTAAAAATTCTAGATTTATTATCAGAATCTACTGAATGTATAAAATCTCTCAGAGTAAGTTTGTTCTGCAGTTCGAGTCATAGGATCTTGGGTATGCATTTACTCTCTCAACTTCAAGTGACCAAAATATGCAAATTCAGATTGAAAACTTCCATAAGAAGATATTCTTGATATATAATATGCAGTCATGCAGTCAGTTAGCAGTCATATTTAGATATGAAATTATTGGAATAATTAAAACAAGCTGAAGGATTGTATAAAGCTCCGTATAGCAATATTTGAGGGAACGAGTATAAACGGCATTAACATTCAGTCGGGGAATCCCAGAATTCATTTAATTACAAAAAAACTAGAGCCACGACAGCTCAAAGTGCATTTAGATGCAATATCTAAGCGGTTATCTTCAGTTAAACTTACTCATTTATATAAGTTCATGATCATAATTGTTAGAATTTGAACTTTCACTTCGATTTCATTTTTTTCATTCCAAAGGATTTGGCTTATTAATCCGTCACAAACTCTATGAAATCGGAATAAATCGATCAAATTTATGTATATTGGCACTTAGTACATATTTCAACATAGGCAAAATTTTAATGTTTTTACTTTATACGTACATATTTTAGCACAAAGTTTTTCGATTTTGAAAGTTCTTTCAATTTCATATTCCATAAATTTTGTATATTTATTTTTACTATTATTTTTTTTTAACTTTTTGTATTTGTAAAATCTAATTAACATTCACTTTGTTAAGAATTTCTTAGCTTTTTGTAGAGTTTCGTTCGCTCTTGGCATTCACCGCGTGCCTTATGGTCGAAATACATATAGGCCTACAGTGGACACCAGGAGAAAAACGTACACCTCCGATATATATTCAGAGGTCGTAGTTGCAGTTGATAGATAAATTCCAAGCTATAAAGCCTTCAAACAGCTGATGGTTATCTGGTTCACATACCGAAGATAAGCGAAAGCACACGAAATACTTAACCGAACCGAACCGGTTGTGTTTTTACGTCTTATATAAAAACTTATGTCTCGTCTCGTTCTCGTATGAACAAGGACATCGATCTTCACCTTGCCAAAGTCGCGTTCGAACTGCCCGCATTGTCGCCTGCGTGCGGCCACAAAACTCCTCTAACTCTGCTGCCAGGACAGGGGTACACAGTCTTAAGTAGCTGCCCACGTTTAGGGGTTGTTTCGGGAACCGAATCGGGATCGGCAACAGGATCAGCGCGCCTCGCCCGCTCGCTTGCCCTCTCTCTCTGCTGCAATCCGGTTTCTACTTAGGCAGCTGTGTCCTTTGGCTGGCAAAAAATTCATTCAAACGTTTAATTTTTTTGGGCTTAGGACATTCGAGTGCGCCCGCTGCTCAGATGTTATTGTTATCCTTGCTGATTTTATGATTACGTATGTGTGTGTGTGTGAGTGTGTATCCTTTTGCTTTCATTGTTATGAGAGTTTTTACGGCATTGCAAATGCATTTTTATATCCTGTTTATGCGCCTGGCGCGAGTTTTCATCAATGGGAGCTGTGATTTTATGCTCCTCCTCCTCCTCGTCATCGTCGTTCTTCTCCTTCCTGCCGCCGTAGGCAGCTGAAAGTTGCAGATGGGTGCAATGGCTCTTAAACAAAGCCATCAAAAAGGTTAATGCCATCTGTAGTATAATAATAAATAATACAAAAAAAACCAACCAACTCTCGATGATTACATCAACCGGACAATTCTATTGATCAAAAGATATAAGCATAGTAAATTATTACCAAAGAGCTATTATATGATGATGAGGTCACTGTGACAGAGTGACATAGTTAAGGAAGGTAAATGAGAATGGTTGATTTAATTGACTGAGAGATCTTAAGTAAATGTAAATGTAGTGAAATGTAGTTAAAAGAGTCAAAATTGTTTTCTAATTTCTAAAAAATTTCAAAACTTCTCTATTCATATGATATGAATAACTGATTGCTTAGTCTAGTTGTTTATTATAATATTGTTTGGTTTGCTCGCTTAAGGATGAGATTTGGCATTAAATGAGACACTCTTTGCTCGATTGATTCTTGTCTCTTTAACAGACATTCTTAGCTTCACATCACCTTTTAACCTAATGCCACATAAGTGTCACCCGTGTATGTTCATATTATTTGATTTTCTTATCAAACATTGTCTGAAGTATGAAATTTTGAACCCATATTCCAATCTAATATTTGCTCTTACTAAAATGGACTAAAAAGTTTCAGTGTAAATTCGAATAAGAAATGTTTTTTCAATATATGTCAAAATATTGTGAGTTAATAGGCTTAGGCCTAAAAATCGATTGGGTTTCGTCTATCCTCAATAATAACTAGAGAAGCAAAAATAACAAAAATTCAGAAATTGGAGCTTGGCAAGTGTTAAAGTAGATATTGGTTTCAGCCAGGATCTCATCCGTAGAGGCTTTCGGGTCAACCTCTATTGCTCATTGTCATTCATTAGCCACGTCTGAGCTCCAAAGCGTTTGAATTAAGTAAAAACAGCATTCAAGCGACTGCAATGAATTCATTGCTTTATCTCTACAATATCTAATATCTCTATATCTCTCTAGATACACTTTCAATCTTTTAAGAATTCTTATGTTGAAAAATAATTGTCAATTATCATATTATACGTAGATACATATAGATAGTCCTTGCTAATTGACTTATTAATATGAAAAATAACTTTCCAAGGTTTTACCTTCATCAGTTTTAATATCTGTATGAAAATTCATAAGAACATTCGCCTTTTATATATCTTTTAAAAATATAAAGAAAATTCCCAAGAACATTTTAATATTAAGAAAACAAAAACAGCAAATTTAAGACATTTTTGAAGAAAAATCTGTAAAAATGTTCCCTCAAAAAAAAGAACGAAAACTTAATTCCCATACTAACTTTGAACAAAAATTAAAAAAAAAATAGTAAAAAAATATTTAATCTAATAGAATTTTATAAACTTTAATACTTTTTAAAAATATAAAAAAAAAACCACCAGTTCTATATTTATTTAAATATTTCTATCAATTTTATGAACCTTATTAATTTTCATTTGAGCAAAATTCTCTCTGTCTCTCCAAAGACTCATTAGCTACATTTATCAATACCAGTCTAAATCAAACAACAGATTTTCCGATCAATAATATTTCACACACACACACACACAGGCATCTGTTGTTGGGAAAACCAAAGGCGCATCTGTTCAAATGCACTAGAGAAAAGTCAGAGGGCGGAGGAGAGCAAAGGAATAAAATGGCATAGTCTAACAAAAGCATTGTGTTGTCGCTTTTGTTGTCAACGTTTTGCAGCAGCAGCAGCTGATCGACAAGGCTCATTGAAAGGAAGGAAGGCATCGAAAAGCAGGAGCAGACCCTATAGGGTCTTGGCCCGTGACACACATTTGCCGGCGTAACGGCTGTCAATGAGATTTACTATTTTCTATCAAATTGGCGCCCAAACCAGTTGACACAATTGAGAATTGCGAAATCAGCTGTGAAATAAAAGGCAGCTGCCATCACACATATGTAAGGATATATATGTAAGGATGTGGCGCAGATGAAACCCAGGCCCAAACAGCTGAGGCTCACATTTTCATGGTCGTTGCTATTTAAATTTTTCCTTTTTTTTTTATGTATTGATTGCCAGCCGCCTCGTTGGGCACATGGGGATGTACGTGTATAAAAATAATAAGAAGAGCAAATATATATAGAAAGTTGTCTTCTTCGTTGTTTTGCATATGAGATGGAAATAGCTCATATATCGACCGAACGATTGGGTACATCGTAAAAGCACAGTTATTCTAGTGTCGCTGCTGTTGAATGTGGGCAATAACAAAAAGCAAATATAATGACTGGCCAGGTTCTTTATATGGATATACCCTGCACTTTGGTTGACTATGAATGAGACTTAAAAGAAAAGAAATTTCTTGATTTTCATATATATTATTCCAAATTCTGAGCAGCATTATCAACATCATTATTATATATAGAGAGACATATGCATACTTATAGAAAGATCAGAGTTAGGCAAAAAGGTTACTATTGATCGAATAGTTATTTATCTCAAAAAGCCGTTTGAAGCCGTTGATTGCAAAACAATATAAATTCAAATGTCTATTTATCTGCAAGCTGTGCAGAAAGCCTAATGTTATTATGGTATATTCCAAGCCTCAAGCTCATCACATTCTCTGTGACATATATTTTCGAAACTGCTCGTGTTAGAAGGTCTCGAGTTTCGTTTCAACTTTATAACTCCCATTATGAAATTCCTTGATCATTTCATATTATAAATTCTGAGTTTTGGGGTAAATAACAAGTAAGATAAATATCAAAATATTTCAAGAAAGTGCATTAGAAATGTTAGGATGCAAATATTATTCTTCTTCTTAATTTCAACTTTCTATAGTTTTGAGAAGGATCTGTATGCTTTCAGTCAATTTTGTCGAATGCCCTTTATCATTTTGGACCCAGACCAACAAAAAAGGTTCAAAAGAACTTGTGTTCTTAACAACGTTAGGATTTCTAGGATCTATATACTTTTTATAGATTTCAAAGGAAGGCCTTTAGATACTTCTTATATGACTCAGAACAACATCACTGATCATTTTGACGAAAATATCATCATTTCATTTCCTCCTTTTCTAGTGTTTCATGATGGCTAAAGCAAACCAATCTTGATATCTTAGTGGCTATGGCCAAATGATTCAAGCTCTTGTTCTAGGATATCCTTCCATAGTTAGTGAAAATGTAAATATTTTAGCAAATTTTCAATGTTTAAGTTTAAGTTTAAGGACCACTATAACGTATAGCTTCCATATAAAGACATATATATGAAAACTTTGTACAATAGTTATTTGTTATTTGTGCTAGCCCTGTGCTCTGTCTACCTCACCTACTAATAGATTTCTTGGAATGGGAATGTGTGGTATGTATGTATATATGTATGTATGTATGCATGTATATATGTATGTATATGTATATGTACATGACAACTTGCGAGCTTGTATATCATACTGCCCGCACAAAATATTTGAAGGCAATTAGAAAGGCGATTGCTTCGCTGCCTATTACTACAGCTGAAGTAAATGCGTTTTGGACTACTAAGTTTTCTTTCCTTTTAACAGTTCTGTATATAGTTAGATATTGTTAGTATATGAGGCTCGGGTACCCGAAGTTAGCCTTCCTCTCTTGTTATTGCTAAGCTCCAACTTTCTATAGTTTCGAAATCGGCAAGTCTAAGCTTTGTATATGAAAGGAAATAATTATATTCAACAGGTTGTTTGACTGTAAATCTGGAACTTTTAGCCAATATTCCTCGAGGAACATGAACAACATAAGAAGAGCCTCCTTCTCACTTGTCTGAAGGCAATTCAGCACCTAAGATTGCATTCGAATTCTAAATAACTCTTTCTGTGTCGACTTTAATCAAGTTGCAAAAATTGAATGCTATAAAATAAAGGACCAAGTTATAAAGGTTTCTGCTGATAAGGAGCTTGGCACCTCTGTAATATATGGCTAGTATCGCTTTTGGTAAGTGAAAACATTCTAAGCTTTGATGAAGTTACACAAACAGTTCACATATTTAGTAAGACTACTCAGTAGGTTTATAGATAAATATAGCTGATAAAAATATCTATAATATTTTATTCATTGAAAACTCCGAAATACTCTTTCTATTCGCTGCAGAGTATTTCATGTTCCATCTTAAACTTTTCTTTAGGTCGTTTTTTTGCCCTGGCCTTTGCATGGACATTTTAATGCCTTGTCTTGCGTCTCATGTGGCTTTTATGGCAGACACAGAAGCAGCTAAGTCCTGATGTCCTGTAAACAGTACACAGAGCTGTGTATGTCTATATATATATATATATATATGTATTTGTTTGCCCCACAGCGAGGCTGTTGCTGTCTCAATGGCTGACAATTAGCTGGCTGTCGGGGCTGTTGTTGTAGTTGTTGTTGTCATTGTTGCTGTTGTTGTTGTTGTTGATGTTGTTGTTGTCGCATTGCTGCCATATGAGCACTTAAGCATGATTTTAATGTCAATGGTTTCGTATTCAACTGCTGCTGCTGCTGCGCCATTTCAAGCTTCTCTTCGTTTTTTATTGCCTTAGACAAGAGCCAGAAGGAGGAGCGTTGGATGGTTGGAGGAGGAGGAGGCACTACTACTGTTCACATATACAAATAGAAATAGTGTACAATAGTCGAGCTCGAGCTCGAGCATGTTTACAAGCAAAGAAGATGAAAGTGTTAGAGGTCATAGAACCCTCCCTCTTCCTCTTTTACTCTACAAGGATTTTACTTTTATCGCCATATGCAGTTGAAGTGAAATGGAAGACGGCTGTCACAGAGACAGAGAGAGAGTGAGAGAGAGAGAGATGCTGCTTCTACTATATATTCCTTTCATTGCATAGGATTAGATTGCTTGACAGCGTGTGATTGTGTGTAAGTGGCAAGGAGCTTAGAGTTTTAATGGTAATGAAAAATGTTGCTTCTTTTACACAGACATGGTAGACTTATTTGATAAGAAACTGAGATTAATATGGCATTTTCTAACACTTTCAGTTGGACTGCAATTATAAAGCTAACATAGAATTTTTAAATATTTAATCTAAATAGTTTTGGAAAGGTTTTTAAGCAAAGATAATAAAGTAAGGGAGAGGACAACGTATTGTATCACAAATCTACATGTTAATCTAGATGTTAAGGACATTGATAATAGATCATCCAGCCAACTTTCTAAAGCGGTATCATAAGCAGTATCATCGGTGGATGAGACAGCCTTATCGGCTATGCCAGACTTGTCATCTATCTAAGTCTTGACCTAAGACATATCTAAATTATAATTGGATATGATCGACTTCCAAATAAGGCAAAAAATCAATTGCTCTATAGGAATATTACTCTTTAACAGCTCCTTTTAGTGTCTTTTTGAATGATTTCTACGGATTTTGAAACTATTTTCGATATGAAGACTTGGTAGCTCTCTTGCTTGTAATCGAGCATATATTTTACATCGTAAATCGCATATAGTCAAAAGAAAACCTTGACGACGACATAAAGCATACACATTCATGATCAAAATCGTCAGTCCTGTTGATCTAATACTATTCGTTTGACCATCCGTCAAGACTATAAAAGGTAGAGACATAAAACTTGGTATTCAAATTCTTTTATTGTCAAAGTAGATCTAGTTATTTAACCTGTAATTAAAGTAATTATTATTTTAAGATTGAATTAAAATGCCATAGCAATATTTTGTACGTGAAATTGTACTATTAAAAACTTCAATGAATTCTTTAATATATCTCATTTATTTTCTTCTTCCACTTAACCAATTCCATATCAACTTGATGAAGAATAATATTTTCCTCTCCAACTCAGGTTTTCTTAAGAAATATATTCATATAAACTAAGAAAACGGGACTCAACTTACTCAACAAAAATTTCTTAAGGAAGCCAAGTGTAAGAGATAAAGCAGCAACCGCACCCGAACCTCAACCCGGCTTCTATATAAAGTTTTGTGTGGCCTAAAAAACTATCAGCTCCTGTTCGTTGCACGCTTCCTTTGCGCTTTTCATATGCAAAGCACGTTTTTTGCCTCAAAAAAAAAAAAAAGGGCACTAAAGTTTCTGCCCGCTCGACCCTTTGCCAGCCGCATAAAAATGTAATATCCTTCCGTTGGCGCACTTCGAATTGTCCACCTTACTAACAACCTGCCATAAATGCCTGCCTGCACCCTAAAAGGGAAGTGCTGGTTCCTACAAATCAACGCTGGCAGCAGGAGGCCAGCCGCAGCATCCTTGTCAAAAGCTCGCAAAAAAAAATAGCAGCAACAACAAATACACGGTTTTTGGGTGCGGTCCTTGACATCGCCAGCAAACGACGCATGACACTCGTTTGTCTGTATTAGTATGTGACTGTGTGTGTGTGTGTGTTTTGCTCCTTGCTGATGCCAGTGGCAGCTTGTGTGCTTGAGATTCGCCTACGTTTGCGGCTTCTCGTTGCGAATTCACGATGAACTCGATTTTACGACAGAGCATCAACATACAAACGCACACACACCAGCACAACTCGCCAGCTTGTGTGTGTGTGTGTGTAGTTGTGCCACACGCCCTCCTACGCACACATACGGAGGCTTAGAAGCTCTCTCGGGCATTGAAAGGCTCTGAAAAGCCAACAGACAGCTGAGCTGAGTTTGCCCAAAATTGGTTTGTTGAAACTTTGCTGTTCTCGGATTTTCTTTTGTATTTTTAAAGGAATTTCCAATGAAAATTCTTGTAATCCTTGCGAAAATAAAGGAATTTCTTTTGTGCAAAATTATTGAGTAGTCAACTTTAAGAAAGATTTGTTAAAAAAAAACGGCTTCATATAATTTTGAGTAACCTATTCTGTTCTTCTCAATATTCTTAATAAATATATGATATTATTTAGATATTTTGTATATTTATTTTATATTATAAAAGGCAAAAATAATTTGCCAATATTTAAAGTATTTTCTAACATTCTTCCAATAGTCAAACTTGTATTTTCTAAATCACTTTTGAAGTAAAAAATATTTATTAAGCATTTGCGTTGTTCCAATAAAATCTTCTACAGAATTTTGTTATCTTTTCCTGTAGAGAAATTTTTATTGAGTTCAAATTAAAAATTTAAATAAAATTATTTTAAATATTTTTTTAAATTTGTATTTCTTTTCTGTCTCTTCTGAATATTTTTCTGAAAATATCCTAAACATTTTTTCCTTTGGCAAACAAATTATTCTTATATTTTCTTCTTTTCTCTAAATCTTTCTTAGACAACTTTTGTGGAGTACAAAAAAATATTTGTAATAAAATGTAAATATAATCTGACAAATTATTTTTTAAACGTTTTGTTTTTTGTATTTTCTCTTCTTCACATTTCATTAACAATTTGATAAAATGCTTAAGAAATTTCTTTATTTAGGAAATTAAATATTTTGTTTTTCTAAAACGTAATTTTCCCAGCTTTTATAAATATGTCCAAGGCAATTTTTGTTGAGTAAAGAAATATAATTTTAAAATAATTGAAAACAATGATTTAATTTTAGAATTAAGTTAAATAATTAAGTTAAATGATTTCAATTTCATAATTAATTTTTAAATAACATACAAAATTTTTGGTAAAATATCGTCGCTGAGAAGAACAGCTAAAAACCTTTTCTCAACTAATTCATATATTTTGTTTAAGTTAATAAAATATATTTCTAATATTTTTTAAAATTAAATACAATATCACTGATGTAGTTAAGCTCATTCTTTTTTATATTTATAATCAATAACATATCTTAATATTTATTTAAAGGAAAACATATTTTTATACTCACTCAATATTTATTGAAATTTTGCTTGTTTTTAAGAAGTTAATTTTTTATTATTCTGGTACATTAGACAACAATAAAGAACAACAACAACAACATTAAGAACAACACCAAAAATGACATGACATATACATACATAGACAAGACGTAGTATATTCCATTACAACATCAAGTACATACCCATTTTTGTTATTTGTTAAACAATTATTACTCAAAAGGCACTTTATGAGTTTCATTCTATTTGCATTTTTATTTTCAATTATTTATATGAATTTATATGAAAAACATTTTGTTGATGTTTTACACTCTTTAAATTATTTATCGTGTTTAAATACATTTTTTTTTTTATGATTTTGTGGCACAAAAATTTCACTTTTTAAGGGATTCCATTTATTTGCTGCTGCTAAAAAATTGTATACAGTTCGTGTCATTTGTCAAAAGGAGATGAGGAGGGCGCAAATTAAAATTAATGATGTCTGGTCAAAAACAAAATAAAGAAGGAGTTCAATTCACGTCTTTTGTCATTTTAAACAAAAGGACATTGCTTGAAGCATCTGAATCTTTCAGCAGCAGTTGGGGTCAGTTGAGGCTGAGTTTAGTCTGAAAGTTTCGCTGATTTTGCTTACTTTCTTTGAATTTATTCAATGCTTTTGCCATTTGTCATACCAGTCCCGACTGTCAGTCTGTGTGTGTGTGCGCGTGTGTGTGTGAGTTTGTGTTCAGTAGGAGTCAACAGCAAATTAGCAGCAAAATGTTGCGTTCTTCTTGCAGGCCGTGTGATGTTTTTACGTGTTGGAAAGCGCAGCACCAAGCGCACTAGTTGACGCCTAAACGTCTACTACGAATTGCGTTTGTTGTACCGAACCCCAGTTTCGAAAAATTCCAAATGGCGGCATACGCACGCACACACACAGACAGCAGAGCAGCAGCTGCACACACAGACACACCCGCCGAGATGAGATGAAGTCTCCTTGCGCAGCAGTCGCGCTCAGTTCTAGTGATTTATGTACAAAGTGAGCAAAAAAGCAAAAACAATATCCACACAAACACACGCATACACACACTCATCCAGCATCACACACACACACACACATACACATACACTCTGCTCTGCTCTGCTTTGGTCTGACAGCGGCGACTTAATCCCAATAGTGTCCTGTTTGGTAGGGTGGTGGCCAGCTCTCGACCCTCTTGCCCGTCCCTCTGGACACTTTATTACATAGTTGCTTATATATAAAGCATCAACGCTCTCACTCACACACACACACGTACACATGCTCGTACAGACTGTTGCTGCCGGCTTTCGTTTCGTTTTGAGCGCAAATTTCTAGCATCTTAGAGCTTTTCGAGCGCCAAATTTCACTTTGAGTTGAGTAGAAATTCTTTTTGATTTTTATTTGATTTTGTCTTTGTTTTTGTTTCGTTTAGAAGTTTATTAAAAAAGTAAAAGTTTTGACTTGAAATTAAAGGGAGAAAGTTACAGAAGTGTGTGGAAAGGCAGAGCATCTTTAGATCAATTGGAAAATTGGATGTTTAATATATATCCTGACTGGTAAACAGCCCAAGAAATAAGAGCAAGACGGTTGAAATTTTCATATTGTTAAACTTAATGATTTAGATGAACACTAAGAAGCCGTTTGACAATACTCACAATGCAAGGGGTCAAAATCAACCAAAACAAAATTTCTAAAATTTCTATGCAAATGGATAAGCCTAAGCACAAAGGAAGCTAAATTGATCACAACATAATAAATTTGTATTGAACCTGATAAGGAATGATATATTTGAAGGACCTAACTGCTTTTCCAACTCAATCGAATTATATTTGAATACTTCAATAGATCACTTCAATCTGGTGTCAACTCTGAATGAAGCTAAGCAAGGCAATGAATCCACCGTCCACTTTAATGTCACACTTCAGAAGTGGTTCGAGCTTTGAGGTTGATGGCAATGTGCCAAAAGCTTCTAAAGATGGTAGGCTGATCCCGAAACAACTGTCTGCCCTCCACATCTTCACTTTTGAGATTTCTGCTGTTGTCATATAGTTGCCATTAGTTTTCAGACGTTTCAACCCAAGGGCTTATTCAGCTATGTCCGAATGGGGTACTAGCCAGTGCAAGGGGAATCCAAATCAATATCTTCGATACCATTAGTCAAATTTATCTCGAATTTTTCCTCAATTTCGACATGTAAATATATATCTAAAGTGTAAATTTCATATATATTGAACGGTGCAGAGATGCAATTCAAAAGATCTCACTATTTTAATCGATATTTGAATAGAAAACTCACGATGCAAGTGATAGAGAAATAAAGTTAGTTTATATTTGGATTTTTTCTGGACTGATCTCTTCAATTTAACTTATGGATATACCCCCTCGTTTGTAAACATAACCCTATTATATCTGCACATATTTCGATCACTTTCCAAAACTTTCCAAACCAAACAGTTCTCGAGCCAGCTTTCAACATCCTCTGAACATTCTCTCCGCGAATTCCAAAAACTTTCGCTCAAAGCTTTCATTCACTGAGCTCTATGCCACATAGAGAGCTTTAGTTGGCGCGTGTTGGGATGCTGAGTGAAAGTTCCGCAGGCTGGGTTTTGTTGTTGTTCCCTCTCTTCTTACCTACTCGCGCTTAGCCAAGGTGAGAGCAAAAACTCTGCCACACAGAGATAATATGAATATGAAGCAGAAGCTGAAGCAGAAACGAAGAAGAAGCAGCGGCGACAGCAGCAGGAGCAGGAGCAGCATAATAAAAATCCATTTTTATAGTCCCGGCAACATTGCTCCTTCGCTTTGGGTTGCCTGTGGGACGGTCGTAGGTAGCAAAAACCACCCCGCCGAAATACGAAAAAGGAAAAAAAATACACAGAGATTTACTGAAAGTGGGCAAAAGAGGGTCAGAAGCGGGGTGCTCTACTGATGCTGCCGCGGCCACTCCTGGTGGTGGTTACCAAAAATGTATGAAATTTTACTGCCTGCCAACGTCAACACAAAGTTCAAACTTTTGCTCCTGTTCCCGTTCCCGTTCCCGCTCCCGTGTCCATTCCTCCATTCCTTCCCTGGCTGTGAGTGCCATTGAGTGCTGAGCGCGTGGAATGTTTGCCATATGCCGCCATATGTATGTACATCTCTATATCTCTCCATTGTATCCTGCATCTGTGTGTGTGTGTGTGTGTGTTTGGGTGTGTGTTGTTTGCGTACTACGTTTGGTACAGTCAGCAGCGATTGCAACTGCGACGCCAACGTCGACAACAACAGCAGCAGCGACGCTGGCCGCAACAGCAGCAGAAGCAATAAGGTCTGTCCTTCGTCCTACGGTCCAGACGTGCAGACTTTTGACTGTGTGGGGTGACCACTTTTTCATGCCGAACGATGTTGTTGCTGCTGATGATGATGCTGCTGCTGCTGCTTGTTTGGTGTTGCTGCTTCTTTGATTGCCAAATACAGGGTGCCACGGCTACGGCTATGGACTGTACAGAAGTAATAGTGGCAATTCTATGTCAACTATGTGAGGAAATAGAAGTATGAATGATATGTTATTACATATGAATTTTGTTAAGCATTTATAAGTGTTGAATTGGGAAGCTTACGTTCTTTAATAGTTTTAGTTTCAGTTTTTTTGTTTCTTAACTTTTTAAGAGCTATCAAGCTCACAGTCGCCAGTGACAGTATCTATCGACAGCCAAAATAGCAAAATCCTCAAGAAACTGCTGCTTGGCAGAACACAAATTATTCGAGTTATAGGTTGACCCTAAATGTTTCAAGTCTTACCAAGGACTATCATAAGGGTTCTTGCTCTACAACTCCACCTTATGGTTGGCTACCTCATCACTTCAAAACCAGAGCCAAACAAGCAATTCTTAGTTGTTGATCTGGGTGAAATAGTTCACCCATAAAACTTACTCTGTGTTTTAGTTTTAGTTACGAAAAATTTGAAAAGTCTTTGTAATATCGTCATCTACGTTTAAACACTCAAATGGCCCAAAAAAACGCAAGCTCTGTCGCAGCACACTAACGTTAGATTGTATAAAGCAAATAGAGGAAGAACCAATGTGTTCATTATGCAAAGCACATATATGATATAACTGAGTATGATCCATAACTGAGTATGATAAGAGAATATTAGGTAGAAATGTAAATTAACATACATTTCTCTGAAAACATGAATTTTAATTTATATAGAAATAGTTAAAGCTTGTCTCTTCTGCTCTGTTACAAATTTTGTTCATGTGAGCACCCTGTATATTATATATATATATATATATTGCATAAGAACGCTGCAGATGGATTTTAAGATGCTTTAGTTTAGCTTTGGCTAAACAGTTTAAAAAAATTATCAGCCAAATAAAACGTTAAATTTGAAATTTATATTTAGCGACCTGAAATATTTTAACGGCTTGGGTTAGCGGGCTCAAGGTCACAAGTTATATCAAATGAACACCCTATTAAAGCTCACTGAAGGAGTGTAAACACTTAAGCGAAACCAACAATTAAGGGACACATATATATCCTATCTATATGAAACTAAAGATAAATCCGACGAATAGCAAACTCTTTGCTACTTAACAAACACCCTGTTATTTGCAATATTTTACTACCAAATTATTTTAAGTTATTTAATTTCCTGAATATGGAAGAAACAAAATAAATTAAATCCTTATAAATAACAAATTCTAGTTGAGCTGGAAAAGGCACCCTGTAATATTTAAAAAGAAACAACTATTCAATCGTAACTATCATTTTAGCAATGATAATATCTCAAAACTTAAATTTAGTAATCAATAAAACACAAAAACAAATGCAAATAAATGCATTTGGCATAATATACAGGGTACCCAATATGTTGGAATCATTTTCATGCATGAATCAAGCTTAATCATTAGTAAAAAACTACATCCTACCGTATAGTTAAAGTTAAAAAAAGTGATCGTATATGCCCTGTTTATAAAAAATTCAAGTTACACATGAAAAAGCACCCTGTATAAGTTTATAACCATTCAATGATAATTTGAGCAGATTTTATATCTTAAATTGAAACGTATCCACCACTTAGGTAATATAAATTTACGCTAGAAACTAAAAATTTTGTAAACAACACCCTGTATATACATAATGTTAAGAAATTTGCGCACATTAGCTCACACAAAACCATCTATTCAAGCCAATTCGTCATTTAAATAATAATTTATTCAGTAAATAAATTGTAAAAAACATAAGCACCCTGTATATACACAACTGTTTATATAAAACTTCATGCTATTATTGCAAGCACCCTGTACAAGGCTTACATAAATCTTCTAATTATTCAAGATAATTTCATTCGAAATCAACATAAATATTTCATTTAAAGCCTTTATGAGTGGCACCCTGTATCCGCATGGTATATGTATTAAAGTTTAAATTGTACAAAATACCACACACCAGTACATCCATACATACATAGATGAATACACACACACATATAATGCAGCAGAAAGGAATTAAGTTTGCATAGCAAAAAGAATGGAATATAAACGGTGAAAATTACAACAACAGGGCGACAGTTGACAACAACAATAAAAATATTTGAAACTAGCATAAAACAGCAACACACAAAAGCAACAATAATAGCACAATTACACACACATTCACACACACGAGCGCAAACACCCGCACTCCAAATAGGCGACAAGGTTGGCACAAAAAAGAAAGAAAGATATGCTGTATGTAATTTATAATATCCTTTGTCCTGTGTGCGTGTGTGTGTGTGTGTGTGTGAGGGCTGATTTTGTATGTTTGAGAAAAGTGAAAATATGTGTGTGGCAAACTGTTTGTCTATGTGTGTGCGTTGTTTGTATATGTCAAACGCACACACACACAAGCACATACACTCAAGTAGAAAAGTCTGCGCTGGCTTTACTTTTAGAGCAGCGCTTTGCCTTTGTCGTTGTCGTTGTGTGCCTGGGCAAATAGTTAAAACTAAAATAAATTCACTTCTTCGCACACAGACATGCACACGCACACACTTATACGTTTTAAGCAGACAAAAGCTGGTAAACGACGCCATCTTTGCTAGCTGTCCGCGCTGATAAGTATGCTATAGTTGTTTTTGGCTTGCCTTGACTTGACTGCTGCTGGTGCTGGTTCTGTTGTTGTTGTTGTTGCTGTTGCTGTTGTTCTTGCTTCGAGTTCGTCTTTGTCTTCCATCTTCATTCTGCTTTTGGCTTCTCTTCTCCTTCTAGACTGCTACACGAAATCTCATTATATTTGTTTTATTTTATTTGCTGCCACGTCTTTGTCGTTTCTAGCTGCTGCTTTCTGCTGTTGTTGCTGCCTCTTCCACTCTCTCATTGTCTAGCTGTTTTTTGGCTTTGATATCCTGTATTCTAAATGTATAAAGAGAGTATACGGTTATTATTTCTTATTCATCTTCCTTGACACTGGATCTTAGACAAGATTGCCTCTTCGGAAAAGAAATATTGAGTTTCACTTTAGAGACTTCATTGAGAGTAAAAGATCTCCGATTTTTTCAGCAGCTTTGGTTTGAAGGCAACTGACTGCTACATTTATTAAGCCGACTGAATTACGATTTCTTAACCCTTTAAGTCAAAATATTCTAAGAGGTGACAGATAGTTGCTGATCTGGAAATGGTCTGTAGGTGCCAAGCTCCAATTTGAGATTTTTGCTATTTCTATTGCTATTAAAAGCAGTAAGATGCGGCTGAATTCATGAAGTCCCACTGACTTCTAAGCTCTGAAACACAGATGCTGTGATACAGAATTGATCCACCTGGCATATCTTTAACTGTCTTACAGCATATCATCAAGTCCAACATACCCTACAATTCGCAACATTTTAGTATGTTAAGAGCATGTCTATTTTCTATGTACTTTTGGCCAAAGTACTTTTGTGTGTACGCAACCAACTTTGGCCAAGGCAGCTTGAGAGCGACTCTGCTCATCCTCTTGAACATCCTCTTCCACCTGCTCCCTCTTCACTAAGCTGCTTGCTCATTGTCATCTACTTACTTACTACTTACTGGCGTGCTTAGTTATTGTTTTAGTGTGGCCCTTTGTTTCAGAATTATTAACAATGGCCAACGGTTGCCAAGTGAAAGGTGAGGCCCAATATGAAACAGGAGCAGAAGCAGTAGAAGCAATAGAAGCAGCAATAGAAGAAGCATCACCTGACGGTAATAGCATTTAATGCACCTGCACACACACCAACGCCAACCAACTCATACACAGACACTTCTGTAAAGCTACATTTAAGGCGCTTTTGTCCTTTGTGTTTTGTTGGTGGCATTGTCATATTGCAATGTGCACATTTTAGAGAAGCCATTGCTAAGATGATTATTATCATCATTATCACCATTACCACAGCATTATCATCATCATACACATTATCACGCTGCCGTACAACACATAAGAGGCTTTATGAATGCTTCATTTTGCCGTTGTTTGTTCATTAATTATTTATTTCAAGCGTAGTTCTCGCCGCTTAATTTTCACTCATTGGCTTTTCATTCCCCCCTCTCTCTCTCTCTCACTCTCTCTCTATCTCGGTGTCCGTGTTTGCACTGGAAAATTGTTTTGTCTGACCAACCATTGTTAAGTTATAATCATCTTATTGTAGATTTATGTTGAAATTCATTTGCATTAGCCCACAGACATAATATTATAATTTGAAAGCCAGCCATTATTTTATAGCTTAAATTAATATTTGCAAACAAATTTCGCATATATTTGAGAGTGTGAAAATAAAGGAAAGCTAAAATAAGCTTAACCATGCAGATGATATAAGTATGATAAAAGGAGAGTTAATATGACATATAGAGATCTAATTGATAAACTTCAATCTGAACTCTTAAGAGCTTAAAGAAATCTTCAAATTGGGAATTCTAAACAATTATGTTACTGATGGTTGCTTGATAATACTGACATATGCATGACCTACCTACCTACCTGTGTTATAGTAAGATTCTCTTACTACTTCAAAATTCTTAAATATTGAGGCTATGAATGTATTATCTCTTCTATTTCTTTTAGTTCTTTTCCATTAGGTTTGAACTGCATTTAGTTTTTGATTCAACTAGCAACTTATACGGCCATTGCCAAGGAGTTTTTGGGAGGGTAAAAAGTCGCCTTAGTAGGCAGCTACAAATATTAGCAGAATTGACACAATGGTATGTTAGTTTTGTCAGGAAAACGCATAGAAGGAAGCATCTCCGACTATATAAAGTATATATTCTTGATTAGCATGACAAGGGGAATCGATATAACCATGTCTGTCTGTCCGTCTTTCCGACTGTCGGGCTGTTTCATCACAAAAATCTCAGAAGTCTACACAGATACTTCTTCTACCAGATACTTCTTTTGTCTCCACGCTGGCCAAGTTCGAGTTTTATCTAAATCGGTCAACTATATACCGCATATATAACCGCTTGCACCGGAATGACCACTTAGGAGCATAACTTTTCTGTGTTTCTTCAAGCCCAACTTGGTTTGTATCCAATTTAGGACTCCCCACTTGAATGATCTGATCAAGATCGGTCAACTATATCATATAGCTACCATATATTCGATTGTTGCGGAATGAACTCTCAGTAGTATAGCTTTTCTGTTTTTCATCCAAAGTAAAACAAATTCCTCTTGTTTCCCTTGTATTCACTGTTGACCCACGCCCATGGACCAGATATGATCTAAATTGTTTATACATTTGCAATGTGAATGGCTGCCGAAGCTAACCTTTCTTTCTTGTTTTATTTACAACTATATAGATATACATTTTTGAATACGGGCTATCTTATATCAAGTTAGTCGAGATTTTGAGACTTACAGTTGTATTACAAGCACACAAACATGTTTCAATAGGTAGAACAGCAAAATATACTGGGCCTTATCTCTACAGTATGATCTATCCATCCCAGTCCCCTTAGACCTCTCATTTTATGATTGAGTAGTTCATAGGCTGATAAATGGACAATTTCTGAGCTTCCTAATACACTCACTATCTTTCAGTAGATTCTCCAAGGCCAAAACAAAGCCTTCCCAAAGCCCCTCAAGTTTCTCCTAAAATTTCTTATATTAAGTAGCTGCCTGGCTAAACTATGACCCTGTAAAAATGTTATGGTACATAGATGGTTTTGGATCAAGTTTCCTTTTCTAGAAGAGAGGGCTCGCAGGTATATGTACCAGAGTCCTGCATGATTGCATTCAAAACTCTAAAGGAATCATTCAGCAGAAACTAAATAGTCGTGCATACTGCAATCATTCCAAAACAAAGGAATATTTGGACTATTCGAAAGTGAAAGTATTTCCACCATATTTATTCGAATACAATTGGTTCATTTCGGATATGATGTCCAATGGATACAAATGCACGCGAATGGAATGGAAAATACATTTGAAAATTTCCTTCGACGCTCACGTGTGAGATAGAATGCGATAGCCAGCTAGTTTGTCTCTATGTTCTCTTGTCGTGCAAGTTGAACCACTGAATGGTGGCAAGACAAGAGAGCAAGCAGACAATTAAGCTGGCTATCTCTTTCTATATCGTACGTTTATATAGACCCTCACTTCGATTTCCCTCTTTGTCAAGGGCCAAGCTATACAGATTTGTCGTCAATTTAGGTAATCAAAGCATTCGTTAAATAAACGTATACGAGTCGGATATTATTATCGGCTTACTCATTTTGAAATGTCGTTATCTTTACTTATCCCCTTGACTAGATGTTTCCCTATATTTAATACTGCTTTTATGAAGTTTTCCATTGTAATTCAAGCCCAGTTAACAAAATGATTTCAAACAAAATCTATACTTTAAGCAATCTTAGCAAAGCCACTCATTTTCTGTATCGGGAGCAGTTCCCATATCATTCATATTTATTTTAGACTTAGTGTGACATACACGTCTGTACTTTCAAAATTGAAGGCCTTACATCGTTGCCTTCATTTTCTTTTAAATTTCGAGAACTCTCCAGATCCAGGTACGCCACCAAAAAAAAGGGTATGCCCTTCGCAAACCAAAACATTTGAAAACCACAAGAAATATTTTTTAAAATTCTTCCTCAAACAAAATAGTTCTTGAAGGCATCTATGTGGATTCCGCTGCTTAGAAGTAAGTGAGAGGCCAGGAAAACACTTAAAAAAAAAGCTGCAAAATATTTAAAAACAAAACGGCGAATTGCATTGTATAGTAAATATGACCAACAATCATTTGCCTTCGGACCGCATTCGTAATGCTCGTCTTTGTTTGGAGAATCGTTTGATTTGCGGCAAATATCGTT
The DNA here is from genome assembly GCA_037043425.1 of Hirtodrosophila duncani. Lineage (NCBI taxonomy): Eukaryota > Metazoa > Arthropoda > Insecta > Diptera > Drosophilidae > Hirtodrosophila > Hirtodrosophila duncani. Next base: position 11,965,299 of record JBAMBM010000057.1, on the reverse strand, counting down.
TCTTGAAGCCCCTGGGTTCGGGCTCGTTTGGCGATATTTATCAGGCGGTGAATACGAAAGATGCCTCCAATGTAGCCATCAAAGTGGAGTTGGCCGACGCCAAGTTCCCGCAGCTGCTGTATGAGGCGAAGTTGTACGAGAAGCTGAGCAACGATCAGGGATTTCCCAAGCTGCTACACTTTACCACCGAGAAGCGTTTCAGTGCGTTGGTGTTGGAGCTTCTTGGCCCGTCTCTGGAGGAGCTGTTGACCTTGTGCCGCCGTCGGTTCACCATGAAGACAGTCATTATGCTGACCGATCAGCTCCTGACGCGCCTGGAGGTGGTACATGGTCATGGCTACCTGCATCGCGATATCAAGCCGGATAACTTTCTGATGGGTATCGGCCAGCAGTCGCATAAGTTGTATCTCATTGACTTTGGGCTGGCCAAGCGTTATCGGGATAGCGTCACGAAGTGCCACATATCCTTCCGCAAGGATCGCAATCTGACGGGCACTGTACGCTACGCCTCGATCAATGCCCAGAAAGGTGTGGAACAGTCCCGACGCGATGACCTGGAATCGCTGAGCTACTGCATCATGTACTTCAGTCTGGGCAAACTGCCCTGGCAGGGCGTAAGTGCGGCCAACAAGAAGCAGAAGTACGAAAAGATTCTTGAGATTAAAAGCAGCGTGTCCGTTGATGAGCTGTGCAAGTCCTTTCCAGCGCAATTCTCGCTGCTGATGAATTACGCACGCAATTTGCGTTTCAGCGATGAGCCGGACTATGACTATCTCCGACAGGTTTTCCGGGTGCTACTTCGCAATTTGAATCATCAATTTGATCACGTCTACGACTGGACCATCATACAGAAGAAGGAAAAGGAGCGTCAGAAGGAACTGGAACGAGAACGAGAACGAGGATCAACTTCATTCAGACGCCAGGTGGAAAAAGTGCAGCCGCGTCGCACCTTGGGCAAATGTGAACGTATTGGAGATGGTTATGCTGGCAAACGCAAGTGATCCACATATCGATCTACATCATATTTACCAACCATTTTGGCCAATTTTATTCCAAATTCGTTTGCTTTTACTAAGAACTTGCAGTTGCTAGTTAAATTGTTCATGTTTAGAGATTGAATGAATTGGATTCCACTTGCTGAAACATCAAGGCCGGATGCGAAGAGCGGGCAATAAGATGTCATATAAGCTATACAAATATCCACCAATGGAATTCAGAATATAGAAGTTGTCGCGTTTGTTTTATTTATCGAAAGGTTTCTCATCTTTAATTCGAAAATTGCTTAACCCCATCTGAGATCAAGCAAAAGAATGAGCAGTTGTTGCTGTCTTGCTTTACAATCTACAGGAAGTTTCTTCGGTATTCCAGAAGGTTTTCTTATATACCAATATATACCGATATCCATATATATTCGTCTATCGATATTTATATATAAATAGAAAGATATATCGATATTTCAAGATATCGATGTATATATAAAGCTGTCTTACTATAGATATATGAAAATATCGACAACTTCATATGGCTATATACATATGTATATATGTATATATCGATAACTCACTACATTCAATGTACATATATCGATAACTCAATACTTTGGTATTCCGATATATAGCTCAATCTTTCCCTGATCAATATCCATATACAAACATATGAAGATTTTTCAATAACGCGTATATAAGGGACCCTGCCCATCATAGGACCTCTTAAAGTTATTAATAATCGATAATCTACGAGCACGACGAGCCTTTTTGCGATTTCTAAAACCCTGAAACTCCCGATTTCTTACATATTCTGACGCAGCTCTCAGTATTTTTTCTGCTATGCAGTGACCTCTTAAGCGTCCTGTCAATTCTCAAGAAACTCTCCTTCGGAGTTTCAACTGAAAACTTCATATATATACTTATATCTTACAGAATGCTTCATATCCCACTTCTGATTGTGTTCTTCATGGAAGCTATATAATAGATCACCCATTAATTTAGTTTATATTCTTAAACAAGGACTCTATTGTCTTCCTCTCCGCTATGTTATGTGATGCCATGCTATGAGTATCAACTTTATAATATCCTATCACAAAGGCAGAAACTGTCAAATTGTCATGTAAACGCAACATCCTGCCATCCAAATGGAAAGTTTCTCTTCTTCTTCCACCTTGAAGGTGCTCCCTCAGTTTATTTTCCTCTCCTTCATATTTATTGAGTGGCAGACGACCAGAAAATAAAGTATGTGAAAAATAAAAATAAAAAAAATATGAAAGAAAATTCTTGCGAGTTATGCGAAAACAACATAAATTTTACAGTAGCTAACAAAACAGCTAAGGCACACACACACGTACACACACACACACACACACACACATGTATGCATGCATACAACAATAAGTTAGGAAAATATGTATGTAAAAGTAGTAGTTTGCTCAACCGCAGCGAGCTCTTGATATTTCTTTTGTGCCAACAAAAATAAATGGAAAAGTTTTGTTTTTTTTTCTTCCTTTTTTTTTTGGGTAGCTAAAGCTTAACACAGAGGTCGCCCGGCTGCCAAATACAGTTGAAATAAGTCTAAAGAATGTTATAGTGTAGAGAGGTAAGGTCCAAGAGGAAGATACCTCTAGAATATAGATGTGTGTTTGTGGTTTTACTGTACTCTAACAATTCTTAAGAATATATATATATATATATCTGACTGATTGGGGATTAGCCAATCTATGGCATTTAGACAGCTGAAATTCTCACATGTGTGAGATTTTAAGACCTAGGTGAATACTAGGAATTCGCTTTATAATATTCAACCTGCAAGTAGGTCAAAAATTATTGGACATCAACGCAAAAGCCATCACATGAGAGCTTTGCGGCTAAAATTTTACAAAAACTAGATTTTACTACGTAAGTGAACACTAAGAAACTGGTTTGTAATATTTAAACTTGAAGAGGGTCAAAATTGCCATCGAAATTCTAATGTAAATTGCCCTACCAGAAGCTCAAATATAGAAGATCTTTGAGCAAGACCATCTCAGCTTTGTGGCATAATGTGTATGTAGTCCATAAGGGTGGCTAAGAGAAATGAATAGAGAATTAGAGTTCTTATATGAAAATGAAATTTGTTGAGCGTATTTGAAAAAGACAAAAATGTCATTGGAAATGTTAAAATAGTGTTAAATGGAAGATGTGAAAGCGAAACCTAATACTTGTCCCATATCCATTCGCTCTATGAATTCCACTTTACAAGCAAACGTCCCTTTAGACTGACAGAAATCAATGCATCTGGAGCTTCAATTTAGCCCCATGCTGTAGATAAGTTATGTCGTTTCATATAGACATAGTACCAGTGCCATATGCGAGGATGAATCATAATTTGCTTTACAGTTTCATTTATAAAATTACAATCAAGAACTTTCAAATTGTGGTAGCACTATCTGTTCTTCTTGCCTGAAAACACCTTTATATAAACACTTGTTTTGTATATACTTCTCCCTGTGTTAAACGGATTCTCTTTGATACTTATCCAGATATTCTCCATGAAACAGCAACTCACACAAACTGCAAAACACGTTCTTGTTATTGCCGATGTAAGTGTACCTGCCCGGCTTTGTTGTTGTCTCAAAGTATTCTAAGCAGCTATTACTGCAGACGTAGTATAGAAATAAGTGATTATATAACACTTTCCGCATACTCGTACCTCACTTTTCTCAAATAAATTCATTCCCATACTGACTTTGACCTCGATTTTAAACCAAATCCGGTTAGAGTTTTCCAAGAAAACACTTTTATGGTCTGCTGCATAAACCCTAACTTGATATTACAATTTCCACCCCCTAACAGAAATTTTTACTATATAATTCTATATAATACTCTATAATATTCTACTATCTAGCTCTAGATTTTAGTAAATTTTGAATCGAAATTGGAAGCCAGAACATCTTTGTATAGAAAACTATACAACTACGACTATGACAGACTGGCTGACTTCAATAATTTATGATGATAGAGCTGAGCGAATGAAATGGGGAAAAAGAAAGTACAACACGAAAGTACGAAATCATTTTGCCATTTTGTGCAATTTTTCACCGTCGGGAAAACTTTGCCCTCTTGAACAAAAATATAATTAAGTGTTGTCTTGGGCTGAGGTGGAAAGCCAGCCAGTACAGTTGACATGAAAAACAGTCCACTAGCAAAAAGGAAAAGCAAACCAAATTATAGAAACTCACTCGAAAAAGGACTACGATGGAAACAAACGTTGAAGTTGGCTCACGAAAATGGCCGGAATGCCAAATAAAACGGTTTGACAAGATGCAAGTGGAAAACAGAAGAAGATGCTGTGGCTGTCCTTTGCTTTACCTGCTTCGCGAATCCTGCCATGACAGTTGCTACGAGGATGTCAACGTATGATAAATTGTACAAAACTGACACATGAAAATGGAAATCTATGGAAATCCTTCAGCTGGCAGGAGTTGACAAGACATTCGGTGGGTGATTCTGCCCAGACGGTGAATGTGCAGGGGGGCCGGGTGTGAACCTTTCATGTAATGTAATTGCACAATTCGTTGTACTCGTCGTATTCTTGCAAACCCAAAGGAGGTGTTTATTTAATTTGTCATATGAATGGCGAATTTGCGCTACGTGTTTGCCATTGCTTATTCACATTCACAATTCCGAAGGACAAACTGACTGACAGCCTGATTGATTTGATGGCAACGAAATTTCAAAAGCATTTTGTAAACATGAACAGTTGACAAATGCAAATGCTTACGGACACACACACACACATACAACGAGTTGGCGCTGCAAACAGGAGCGCATTTCAAATGCGATAGAAAGCAACACTTTTGAATTGTTCATGTGGGTGGGTGGACGAGGGTGCGAACTAGAGTTTTGTTGTGCAAAAATCAATGGGACCAAGGAAAGGTAGATTGACAAAAAGTCGAGAGGAAATCAATTTACCTTTGAAAGGTGTCAACTAAAATGAAAGGGGCACAATTAGACCCTTATGCTTTGTCAGTCCTTTTGTCATTGAGTTGTTCTGAGAAAAATTCTATAAAAAAAAACAAGCTTCTCAAAGAAGAAAGTTAAAAATATATAAATAAATATCAAGAATGAACAAAGGTTTATTTCCCTAATGTATAAATAAAGTTCCAAATCTAGTTTCAACTTTACAACTTATTCTAGAATTAAGGGTGTAAGATTTTCAACTAGAAAGTGGACTGAATCCAACAAATATTTCCAATATATCAGTAGAATTCCCTGTTTTGTCTAAGATATTTTAGATAAAACTCTAGAAATTACCCATAATAATTTAGAGAAAAATTTTTCCTGCTTTTCGTCCTAATTTTTTCCATCAACCTTTTATTGGTCGTTTTGTAGAACACAAAGACAATAAACCACAGGTAGAAATGCCATATTAAATATAATCCAATTAACATATATTCCAAAATATATACATAGCCGCCTTAAACTCATTATTATCAGAGGTGCTTCAAGGAAACCTCAAAAACTTCTCAAAAAACTTTTAACACAAAAACTTGACCAACTTTTCTGCTGGTTTAATTAAAGTTTGGCAAATGCAGACTTAAAAATTTTTACAAAACTAATCTATTTGGCTTCTCCCAGTCGTATAGGTAAACCATTAACATCAACACTGAACTTAAGCAGCAAATTTAGAGCTTGAAGACGCTGAGGAGAAGCTGAGAACTTGTATAAACATTTGTGTCCTGTCAATTGGCTTTACTTGGAATTCTGTTTTTGCCTTCGAACTGGACAAGTTGCTACTTAAAACCTAAAACCAAGAAGGTAGCATGTGTAAAAGCCACAAACATGATTTAGAAATCGTCTTATAGACTTTGCTTTGGTTAGAATGGGCAAGCAACATTCAGTTCTCTCTGCAAAATCTCCTAAGTTCTCCATCTTTCAAGCTGATTGTGAAACGATTTGCAATTCAGAAACTTCGTGGTATCCTTCGACAACAGTTCTTAAGCTTAGATTGAACCAGGAGATTCTCTTATAAAACATAACTCTATTATAAAGCATTGCCTCAATCAATCTAGATTGCTTCAAGCAACTCTATTATAAAAGTTAATGCATAATGCGCCTAGCCATACTTGCCACTGCAAACTCTAAATAACAACAGGGCTGACAAATAACAACAAGTTTTACAACACTCAACTTGTAACTAAAACTTCAAAGTTTCACTCAAATAATTGCTTTTATCTGAGGCTGAGATGGCTGCCACTCCAATCCAACCAGAGCCTCCTCTTCGTTTCAGAAATCTATTTGCCAAGCAAGAACTCCAGCAGCAGCAACTGTCAGATTGTTGCAAGATAAAATAGCCAAAGACCAATTTATAAGCAATAAGGATTCTTCCTCTAACTATGAAAAGTACAGACAGCCCATATAAGCGTTTGAATTATTTATTAAGCATTTTAGCTGGAAAGTAATTATGTGCAGCGTGGCGTATGCGCAATGTTTCAAATGCCAAAGCAGACACGGAAAATTAATTAGTTTGCCAGCAATGTGTGTGCTGCGGTAACGACGGTGTTGGTGTTTGCAAAGACGACTTTGCTTCAGTTTTACTACTGTGCGCTGCCGTGTCCGTGTGCCGTGTTCCGTCGCCACCGACTTTGTGGTTGACAAGTGAGCTGATAATGAATCGATTTTGCTTTGAAGCGAAGCGGACAAACGCACAGCAGGTGGCGCAACTTAAGCAGATTTCACTTAGGGTTTGAATGACGGCTGGCTGGACAACAGGTAGAGATGGGCGTGAGCATGCACAGCCGCAAGTATATGAGACGGAGTATAATTTTTTTTTTAGAATATTTAAAATGTAATAAAGGGGAATGCATGGAGCAGGAGAATAATGCTCTCCACATGGGTTACCTTTCGTTTTCTACATCTTCCATTTAACACTATTTGAATGCTGTGTGAAAAAAGCTGTTTGGTCACACTGATTATGATCACCAAATGATCGTCAATCGAAGTGAAAAGGGCATTGCCAGTTGCGTTTAGTTTTTCAGCTTCAAAAAGTGAAACCCAAAAACTACTGCCACAAATTATCATCTAAGACAAAAATATAATTAAGCTTCAATATAATAATTTTCCACCATTTTCGTGTTATTTTATACAATCACGAAAATATATTATAGTGCCTCACGACATTGCTTTTCCTCCCTAACAAAAATGAACCAAAATTTGAGCTTCTTATTTTGTGTTTTCTTTTCTTTAACTCATCTTGCGAAAACAAAGATAAACATCTTGCTTGCTTTGAGTTAGACATGAATCGAATGTCATTAAAATAAAAGACAAGCCAAGGCAAGCCAAGACAAGAACATAGACACAGACACAGACACAGACACAGGACATGACAGGACTCAGGGACTCAAGACTTTGCTAGCATCATGTTGAGAGCTCATTAAAACGAATACGAATTTAATGGTACTTAAAGCGGAAATTGCCTGGGAAGTTTCCGCCATGCTAAGCACACAACACAGCACAGCAGTCGCATCAGCAACATCAACAGCAGCAGGAGGAGGAGGAGGAGGAGTTGCTGCCAAAGACGGAGCGAACAGGAGGCGCGGCTTGGTCCAATCCCAGAGATCGAAGTGGCCCACACACAACAAAGCTTTTACGAGCTGAAAACTATTAGTGGCAATAGCAACAACAACAACAATACACACACACACACTGCCAAAGTGCAGGTCCTTGGCAACTCACCTATGCATGTATGTATATATATGTATGTGAGTGTGTGTGCATATGTGCAGTGTATTCACTCTTTTTTTGTGTGCCAAATGAAGCCATCGCCCAGCTGAACAAAGCCATGCCATGCCAGGGCCATGCATGAAAACACACAACCAAAATATGGCAACAGAAAAAATGAACGGGATAAGCATAGGAAAACAAGCAAAAGAGAGTTTATAGAAGGCACAACAAAAACTTCAAATGCTCTAACCAGCAGTAACATTTCAAAGAGAATCAATGGATATACTTGGCATACTTGTACGTCTTGGAAGAATGCATATACTTGGATGACTACTTAGTTTTCCTTGCTTTTTACAGTTCAGCAAAGGGCTTATAAAGCTCGGGTACCCGAAGTAAGAACTCCTCTCTTGTGTGTTTTTATCTTTTGGGTTTGTCGGACCTGAAATTCTACAGTAAGAAGATAAATCGTTCAAAAAGTTCAGAATTGAGTGCCAAACCAATATATTCGCATGGCTATTCCGTTTTTTCTTATATTCTAGTAAATTTTGTATTGTGAAAATAATATTTACTAGAATCAATTTATACATACATATATATAAATGATTTGTTTTGAAAGTCCTCTCAATAATTAATTGTAAAATCGCCTGATTTATTGGAATTTCAAGATCAATAAATGACTTTTGCAGTACCTGAAATTTCTTTCTCCCATTGCAAGGAATACTCTACTTCCTGTCATGGTCTCCACATTAATTAATCCCAATTTAGGAGCGAATAAATGAGAGTGAGACATTGTGACAGCATTTCTCTCCTCAATGCGATTGAAGAAATCTTAAAAATTCAGTCTAGAACTTTCATGAATATCCAATGCAGGTTGCCCTAAGCCATCTATGAATTTCTGAATCTCAGTAGGCCTTGGCTTTCCATTGATTTCTCTAAAAGTTTTCTTGTAAAATCTGTTTACTATAAGAATTCATTCGTTTGCGAGCTCTTGCTCGGAACAGATCCGCCTTATCAGAATTTGTCTTTTGTCTTAATAATTATTTATTATCTTTCTATTACTTATTAGTATTTCTTAATTTAAATTTTCAGACGTTGTTTAATTTATGCCTGAAACTACTTTCAAACTCTTCACTGACTTTCATCATTCGTTTCCGCTTCTTCTTCTTCTTATTATTATTTAAATGAAGATGTAGCTTCTTCAGTGGAGAAGAACTCTAGCAAAATAATTAGAGTGCTCCTTAAGCCTGCCAAAATGTTCGGCAGCTGCAAAGTTCAGTTCATCTCCCAGGACATTATAAACAATGCCTCAGGGTTTCTTTCCGGTCTAAGTTTTCGTTTCTCTTTCTCTTTAAGTTTGCCTTTCTGTTCGAGTGGCAGCACCCGTTCCTGCTTCTTATTTGTTGCGTATCAATTAGATTAAGATTATATTATATATATATATATATTTAATTCACTTTTTTGTGATTTCACCCAACGACAACGAGCTTAGCCTCACACTTAGTGTTAATTGAAGACGAATTTACGCTGACAAAGCTGGAAGACTAATCAGGCAGAAGAGAAGCCAGGGAGTCATTGTGCATTATTCATGATTCTGGTACATGGGTATGGCATGCTTAATTGGCAAGGAAAATCTTCAGAAAAATTGAAAATTTAAATATATCAGAAACATACAAACAAATCTTACAATATGGCAACACGACCGCAAATTTTATATAGAGTATGAAAAACAACAATAATAACAGCAACAACAAGCTGCAGCTGACTGGATGCCTCTCTGGCTGGTTAGCAACATATATATGCTGACTCTGCATACGTGGCGCTGGCATAGTGGCTGTGGCAACAGTGTGAAAAAAACGCTGCGACGAGATGCCATTTGGAGACGCACAAAAGTATGCTTTAATTGAATGTTTGTTTGCATGGCAAACAGTCGTCGACTTTGTCGCAGGTGTTTACCATATAGCTATAGCTCAATATGCAAGCAAATATATGTACATACATATACCAATACACTCACACACACACTTACATACATATATACGAGTGTATGTGCACAAGTTTGTGTGCAAAATACTGGAAAATTTGCTGGCAGCATGCATATGCATTGCATGTCGTCAGCGCAGCATCAGCAGCGCCCATAATGGCAATACCATTGTAGCATCCACTACCTGCTCCTGTTCCTGCACGTACTTTGAGTTTTCAATTTCAGCTTTTTTGCCAGCCATCTATCTGCCTGTGCGCCTGAATGAGATGGATAGAAACTGAAAACCAGGTGGGCTCGGGCTCCTGTCCATGTGAGTTTGCCTTTCAGGCACAACAACAACAACAGCAACAACAGCCGCAACAAAAACAAAAACGATACAAAAGAGTCAAATCAAATGGCTTTTAGCTGTTTTTGGAGCTTATACTCCCGCCCGCTCGTCGAAGAGGCGGCAAAATTTTTGCTAAAGTCAGCAAAAAAAAAGAAGGGAAAAAGTGCTAACGACATAAATAGTCGATTGGCAGAGTTTAAAATTTTTAAATTAGTAAACAACTGACTGATGAGCCCAAGCAAAGAGAGCTAGAAGGCTTAAGTTTCTATTAGTTACAAAGTATACAGAGCTGCCTAATAAGGATCTAATTTTTAAATTCGTCTATCCATACGGAGCTCTTCTTATGACGTTGTGTGCTCGTGGATCCAGCGGCGGCTGGCAATTGATTCACCTCTACTGTTCCGCCAATTGATGTTGTACAGAATGCGGTACATCCCCGAAGCCATTAGGCTGAGGCTTCGCTTAGTGTCTGACTTACGCTGAATGATCAAATCCAACAATGGAGGTTCGTCTGGATGGGTGTTTTTCTAAACAGGGCTATTTTCAGGGACTTTATAGAAAACTAATCATTGTACCTAACGTTGTCCGTCCTGGTTTTATTTGGTACTTCTCCAGACCACTTCAGAGACGCCTTCAGAGATTCTCTCTTTTTTCTATTACTCATTGCTTATCTTCGCCGCCATCCGAAGCACATGAATAGGCAAGAATAATACTGATTTGTATACCCTTGCAAAGGATATTTATCGCATCTGCGACCGCATTAACTATATATTTTCTTGATCAGCACGACAAGGCGAATCGATATAACCATCTGTCTGTCTGTCTGAAGAGATGTCTGAAAGATGAAGACTTCATTCCCATTTCCCTTATGATGTCATCTTAGTTCTTCTCTTCTGGTTGTATATTTTTATATTTTAAATATTTTTTTAGAGACTCAACAAATATTCACAATTGTTAACCACATTTCTGCCTGAGTAACTCATATAAAAGTAACCACAGAGGGGGGTTACCTTACACATTTCCGTCTCTCTATACTCCAGCTAGTCCACAGCAAATTTGTATTATGTCTTTTGCCTTGATCCTTGAGGTTTATGCTGACCAAATTGGGTTTGGGCTTAAGTTAACAACAACAACAATTGCTCAAGTACTGAAGCCTCCTGGAAACTTACTCATACTCATCCTCCATATTCCGTAACAATCCATATTACTAATGCACGGCTACGGCTCCTGACCAGCAGCAGTTCATATGGCCAAAAAATGAAAATGGTGGGCAGGGTGGTGGGCGTGACTCCTTTGGGTACACTCTGCAATGGCCAAGAGGCACTTATTTTTATTAACTTTTTTCGGGGGCTCTAAGTGCACTTCAAAGTCAGCATGAAGTGTCTGTATGTGCTGCTGTGTGGGTGTGCTTGTGTGTGTGTGTGTGTGTTGGTTGTTATGTGAACGCCTTAGACTCAGTCACAGTCACAGTCAGAGTCTCAGTCTCCGTCACGCCCCATTCTATATTTAGCTCGGTTTTGCGTGATGTTGACCATTAAAATTATAAATTGTAGCCGAGTAAGAGGGGGGAACTCAGGCTTATTTTACTCTACTTCGTTTATTTCTTTTGAGAATTGTTTGCCTTTAGATTAAAGGGACATGAAGTAGACCATGGGCAAGGAAGCTTGAAATATTGTACAAGTATATAGCCAGTATTTTTCAATTAATTCTATGGGATTGTATATTATGTTTATTCTTTTTTATTTAATCCTGTAAGAAGAAACAGAAATCGTCGTTTCTTTACTGCTCCCTCAATTTACGTCATTGCATGGAATAAGAAGCTGATAATCAGACCTTCAAATGCCAGGCAAATGTGTAGATTGTTCTTATATTTATATTCTTAATATAACGACTGGAAATTAAGTTTATGTGAGGTGATGATATTATGCTTAAGTTATAAAAATTCTGACGAAACCAGCCCACAACATTGGTGAGATTTTGAAGCCAAGAACGCCTTTCTCTTGGAGAGATCATGGACATTTTCTGCGGAACTAAACTGTCGTGGCTCTAGTCGTGTAATGGAAAATGAAAATATGAGGAGTATGTCGAGTTTTTATATTGAAGTAAAATCTGCTTCTGCTGGAAAATTAGCTAGAAAGTTCTTCTTTGATACTCAGATAGAGGCCATGATTCAATGATATATTAGGGACGTACCATGGCATCCTCTATTACATGTTTAGCAAATTTCTTATGCAAGACGATAAAGAAAAACCAAATCTTCTTTGTAAATTGGCATTTATTGAGCAGGAGTATATTGCTGGATGGCTGATCTGGCACATGGATTACTTTTCTATTTCACATCTTCCATTTAACACTCTTTTAACACTTGAAATGCTGCGTGACATAAGCTGAATGGCATTCTAATTTGGCCACATTTGTTAATACAAAATGGTTTTCACTAACATTTAAAATCGTCAAGGAAAGTCTTTGGAGAACTGCTAGGTGCGTGTATTTTGTCAAAAGGAGCATTCCCAGATTATGTAAAGTTCTAATGTGGCACATGAAATGTACATTTGGTTAGCTGAGTTTCCATTTAAGACTGTACCTGAGTGAAATTGTGTAAACGAAATTGCCTTTAAGGTTGCAGATGAAGTGTCAGTTAGCACTAGCATTAAGATGTAAAACAGTCCTTAATGTAAAACCATATCTCAAATTTATATAACAACATGAGTTATTTCTCTTCTTGCTAAGTCGCAGGAATGCAGTTCTTGATTTTCACAGAATTTAAAAACGTTGCAACTAGATCTAATTATATTCCAATTCATTTCAAAAGCAGCAACTTACTTCGCAAGCTGATAATTATTCGAAACAAAGCACAAGAAGGACTCGTTTATGGCCAAGCATCTCGCTTGTTGGAAATAAATTGCAATCCTAAGCCTGATTCACGTTTCACAAGAATGCCTTTTGCTTGTCTTGTTAAAACTTGGCAATTTATGTGTGTCAACTAAAAACTTGCTCTCTTCCACAATTTAATTAACTTGCCCAGGCCAAAGCCCACACCCCACAGAAGGAAGAGTAGAAAAAAAACAGCAACAGGAAAATGTGCCGACCAGGCAAACCAGAGACAGAGAGAGAAATAGAGAGAGAGAGAGAGAACTCACAAGTCAGCAGCTAAGACCCGTTAATCGCATTTCTAATTAAGTGCGAATTTCTAAAAACACGCCGCTGCCTGCCCATTCTCAAAGAGAGAACACAGCTCAGCTCGGCAAATTGTGTTGTCGCCTAGTTTATTTTCATCTGTATTTCCTTTTATATGCCCCTGCCCCTGCTCCCCCAATCTGTTCCCGTTTTTTTCTTCTTTTTTTCCATTTCTGAATTTAATTAAATTTCAACACTTCAAAGCGCTGGCAATGTGTTAAATGTAAAATGTCCCGAAAATAAGAAAAGCCAAAGCAGACAAAAAAATGGTTCTAATAAAAAGGAAATCTTAATTTTCCTTATTTTTTGTGCTCCCTTCAGGTTACAAATTGTGCTGCGTCTGCTTGTTATTTTCTGTTTTCTTTTTTGGTCTTGCAGTTTCTGTTTTCTTTCATTTTTGTCGGTTTGCTTTGGCTTCCGCTACTAATTAATTTCGATTCATTGAGCACTTTTACAAGAAATTGCACACCCCCCTCCAAATAGTGGTTGGAGCCGCCGGTATCCCCCAGATGTAACAGCTACGTGCCGCATTCCCGTTTCCCTCGCTGGCTCACGTTTCCCCTTCCCATTGCCATTTCTTCTACTTATGTATTTTTATGCTGCGCTTTGCTTTCACTTCGCAGCCAAAGCCAAAGCCAACCCAAGCCGAAGTCGAAGTCGAAGTCGAGCCATCATCATCAAAGGCAGAGTCCCACTGAATGCCTCAACAAATGAGCGTTTCAAATTGTTGCCAACAAATTTGCTGTCATTGAAGAAATAAAAAATGAAATAAAAATGAAACGAAACGAAAAGAAAATGTAGCTGAAATTGCTTGCAACTTTCCTAAAACTCCCAAAGCCAAAGCCAGCAGAATCTAATGGCAAATGTCTAACAGCGCGAGACGACTGAATAGACGAATATATGAACAAGCCCAAACATTTTGCCCCTTTTTCTAACAAATAGTTTGGCTTTGACTAGAAAAAGGAAGATCTTTAATATACAACTGCTTGAAACTCAAATTTTCAAATGCTGAAGCTACTTTCAAACCTTACGATGGACGTGCAAGTGACCTCGCAATGCCTCCAAGTTATATGGCTTTATAAGCGCGAAGCCCAGGGGAAATTGGGAAAACAAAGACAACGCTTTCTACTAGACATATAGTCGATATAAATAGCTACATATTCATCAGTACCCGATTAGGTGGAAAACTTACTTATTCATCATTAAAACCTGTTGCAAATTGTAAACCGCTCAGGTCTGAGTCACGTTGTGTGTCTTCTTCCTCTGTTTGCTAAGCTAAGCTTATATTGCGATATTAATTGAATACTTTCTTCAAGTTTGGCCAGAAGATCTTTCAGAAATACCATATTTTCCAAGCTTTTACTTTTACCTTAGCTTATATCTCGAAAAATGTTCTCTTCTTCCCAATGTAACAAGATAAAAGAACGATATAGCAGACAACTCTTTGAAGAATTACTTTCCCTTTTTCTGCTACACACTTGTGTATCTTCCACAGTTACTAACTCAAAAGAAGATCTCTCTATGCTCCTCAATGAAACCATCAAATAACAAATAACGAAATTTCTTTGAGGATTTCCATTCCCTACCTCAATTACTATCTCAGAATATAGTCTTGATCTACCTCTTTCTCAGCTTCCCAATGCAACATACTAAAATATAGTAAAGATAATATACTCTGTTCTAAAAAGCAAGTTTTTAATGGTTTGATGATGCTCTAACATGGTGAAAATTCGAGTTCACATAAGTGAGAGTGAGATTTACATAGCAATATCAATGTACTTAACATACTGTTATTAGTTAACATACTGTTATTAGTTAACATACTGCAATTAAGTTAACATTATTATAGCTATGTTAGGTGAGTGTTTAACATTAACTTATCTTTTTGAAGATTTCCTTTCCCTATTTCCATCATACAAAATGCTCACTGGGCTTAGCTATAACAATGGCACTAATACTTGCACCCCCCCCCCCCCCTCAATCAGCATTCCATACAGACTTGCCGAGCTTTGCTTTGCTGTTTTTGCTTTCTGTTACTTTCTGTTTCTTAGTTTCGTTTCCAATTCGTCCTTATCGATGTGTCAATTAAATGGCTTTGTTGTGTAATGCATGCATTAAAGGACCAAAAATACGCATCTCCAAGCTGCTGTCAAGTGCTTCAGGGATCCGTTTATATTCATTTCCTGTGACATTTAACACACCAAAAACATTGACTTGAGCCTATACGTAGAGAGATAATGAAGCCAAGGCTTAAAGCAGTCGTTGAAGAGTTAATTTGGATCTTTGATTTGGGCTTACTGTTGAGTTTTCTAACAACGTTTTTTGGGGATTATATAAGCTTGTCTATATGTTTATATATGTATGATCAATAGCTTTATATATATGATCTAGAACTGTTAGAAGTCTCAAATTGTATTTATATATAAATCTATATGCAATCTGGAGTGTTGCAGACGCCTGCTTGTAGAAGAGCCATCAACATTTTTACTAAATCTATCGATAAATGAGCTGTTATCTAGCAGAGAGCGGCAATTATTTTCACCAGTAGTTGGACAAGGATTGAGGAATTGAGAAAGTAGTCGGGATGTTAAGCAGTAGAAGATGAACCTAATATAACCTTACCTAACATAATATCCCATAGATACGATTAAATATCTTTTATGTATTTTTAAACAATTGAAAATAACTTCATATTGCATTGCTAAAAATTTAACAAAATTTAATTCTGTTAGTTAAAAGTTTCAAGTCCTCCGAACTCCATCATAACGAGAACAATTCACATTCATTAACTTTAATTTTCCTGCAAGCAAATTTAAAATTTACCCAAAATACCAAATTTTCCGGCCACGGAAAAACTTTACAATTACACAACAACCCACAAAAACCTCAACATTGAAAACCCACACGAAGGATAACGAAAACCCAAAAATGTGAATATATATATGTGTGTGTGTGAGTGTGTGTGTTCGTGTGTGTGAAAAATGTTGAAAATAAAAATTAAATACCAAAAAAGTAATTTGAACCTCACATGTTGTAGCCACTTGTACATAAAATGTATTAAACATTTTTTTGGTTTGCTTATTAAAAAAATATTAAAATACAATTTCTATGGAAACACACACACACACACACACACACACTCACACATCCTGCTAATAATGCCCACATGAGTTGTAAAAAATTAAAATAAAAATAAAATAAAAATAAAACAAAATGCGAAAACCCTGATGGCAAAAACATGAGTTGGCCAGGCGTGTTGGTAGGGACATGGGACATAGGACATGGCCACGGCAAGGACTGTGCAAACCGTGTAGACCGCATTAAAATTGTCAGACACATATACATATATAAGCCTGCCTGCACACACACACACACACACACACACACACATACCGACACAACGACGTTTGCACATTAAAACAACGCCATTTTGTTGGTCCTGCTGCCCCCATTCCCACTTCCACTTCCACTTCCTCTCCCATTCCTGCCTGACGACCACGCCCCATACTCGCCCAGTGCAAAGATATTGCACAGTCACAGTCAGTGTAGCGATGCGCGGAGAGAAGGTGAGGGGAAGTGCGACTGAGCCAACGATATGTGAATATCAAGATTTAATTTAAAGTTAACTACGTAAGATTAAGCTTTAGCAACGAACACCAAATGCACTGAGCGAAAAATTGTAAAAGAAATGAAGCAAAATCTTAGCGTACTTTTCTAGGCTCTTCTGGCTATTTGTCTGTTTATCACCTATATAAACACACATACATATTTTTCTCAAAATGTTTAAAATTGTAAGGATGAGCAGCTTAGCATATGATCAGAAGGATATATGGTTAATTAGCGTTTGGAAACCAGTTAATAGCTTGATATGTCGATATATTCATTATGGATTCATTCTTTCAGTAAACTAATATCAGAGAGAAGGCATAAGAGCTTTGTATTGATGTACGAAACCCGCTTTATCGATAAGTATCGATATATATGAGCTTGGAAAAATGAGTACAGTATACTAATATCCACAAGAGAAAGGCCAAAGGCTACATTTGGATGTGGAACACCGATATTTGGATAGCTTATATATATATATAGGTTTGGGCAAATTGGTACAGTATACTTATATCGGCCAGGGGAATTTTCGTCATTTTGTGGACGCTTTTACAACACTACTTGTGCAAATTTTGACAACATTTTTCAGTTAAGCTTTGAGCAAGTGTGTGAAAATGTTATGCAACATTTTCAATAGGAATGCGGAATGGAAACACATGCACAGATGTCAGATATCGTGAACACCCCAATGGTTATACGACGAAGTGAACATGTTGCAATGCCTTATCAATTCTCTATTTAAGTTACAAAATTTCAAATATGTTTTATAGAAATCTAACTTCTTTTTAAAGAATTGTTCCTTCATTACCTTGAATTCCCAATCAAAGAGTAACCAAATCTCTTCAAAATCTAAGTAGTTTTCAGATACATCTGGCATAATTTCTTAAATCTAAAAGAATCAAATTTATCTCATATCTTCGGACTACTGTAAAGTCTGCTCTGTTATTTTCACAGTGTCTCCATACACTCACACACACACATTCATACACATCCACATTAACATTCAAAGAGCAGGACCACCACTCGGGGGTGCAAAGGGTGATGAGCTGTTTGGTCGTTGGGGACGGGCCAAAGGGTAAGGGTAAGGGGGAGTTGTAGCGCTTGTATCAAGTAGAGCAGAAACTCTTAATAAAGCAATTGCCTCTGGCAGTCAAAAAGTAAACGTCGACATCGTGCAACCAACGTGATTACAGGAAGGGGAGGAAGCAACTCAACCAAAACCCCAAACATACATGCACATGTTTGTGTCAGTATCTGTGTGTGTGGGTATCTGTGTGTGCATGTGTGGTCTGCGTTAAAATACCTTTTTAGCGAACCGTAGCGTAGCCGTATAAGAAGAGAGTTGAGGGGCGGCCGTGAATGCGGAATGTGTGTGTGCAGCATCTGAAATTGGATGCTCATATTACTTGCATAGAATCTCTGTTAGTATTGGAAACATCAACTAACCATCAAAATATATAAAAGAAATTTGAAACATCCAGGCGATGCATAACGAACTCCTCCCTGCTATTGAATTTAATTAGCTTCCTAACATGGCCAGCAGCATGATGGCTGTCACTGTGGAATGTCATTAGAGTGAGTGAGTCCTGGAGCTTTGAGTGAGTCATGAGTAAACGCTTTGAATGTTCGGCTAGAGAGATATCTATATAAATAGAACAATATCTGATAACTCAATATAGAGATAATATATCAGCATACATATATCGCATACTCTCAAATCTTATAGATACATGTGTATTTCCAAACCGATATAAAGGTCAACCTTCCCAGGCCGATATTCTCCTTACATCTTTCGATCTTGTCCTGCCTTACTTGTCGTGAACAAATATTAAATTCTCCCGTTTTCTCAACTCATTAGAGCTATCTTCTACTCTACCTCTCATACAAATGCAATTCTCTTCTTACAAGCTTACGAAGATTGATGAAGATTCATTCATATTTCAAATATTTCATGTTGTCCCATGTTTCACATTCACTTTAACTGACATTTTCAAATTTTCGGCTACAAATGAAATGACTAAGTCAGCCAGTATTACCAACCACTCTGAGAGGCCTTGTTACACAGCACTATCATTTATGCACAATTTTAGTAACTTCATTTGCCATCCATTCCACTGTAAAGTGCTTCGATGCGGCAACAAAATCTCTGCTGTGGAAAAAGCAAATTACGACATATTATTTGCAGCAGCCAGAACCAGTACGAACATATGAAATGCAGCAGCTTCAATAACATTAAAGGTCCAGTCCTTGGACTTAGCTTCAGCTGAACATTGCTTGAACTATGGCCCCGTCGAAAAGGACAAAGGATAGAAAATATTACAAGACAATAAACCAAAGTATGAAATTTGTGGCCGCTTTAATACCCTTTCAATTTATTGGGCTTCTTATGATTTTCTTATATTATTTCTTTCAATTCTCTGGCCTCCCCTTATACTGGGCGCCAGTGTGTGCAGTGTATTTTTCCAGCCGCTTGACAAGTTTATAATACCCTCGGGCAGAGTATACATAAAAAAATGGTTAATGTAAACATAAAAAGCAAGTTTTGGGCAAAGCTAGTTTTGCATTTTATAATCAGCGCAAAACGCGGGGGTTGCCATGAACCCTCACTCGATTAGGGTTTCCGAGGGGTGCAGGGTTGAAAGGGTGGACTGTCTGTGTGTCTGTTCTGCATTTGATGATGGTTCGTTGGTTGCAACAAAAGGAGCAGCAGCTGTACAGCTACGACGGCTTCGCCAGGCCAGACACATGGCTGCAGGGCCAAAATGCTTACAGCCGGGATTGGGATTCTGTTGTCGAAATTCAGTATCGGCGCCTTTGTGCTTTGTCAAAAGGGAAATTTTATATGATTTTTAATGCTTGACGCTTCAAACAACAAAGAGAAAAAAAAGAACGGAAAAGCAGAATGCAAATAAATTGGCTACACACGAGCAGAGCAAAGCTTTTAAGCCAATTTTTGTTTAACGCGCTCCCCTGGACAGCCTTGTGGATATAGAAGGAAACAATAGGAAATTTATGTTTGATCATTGTGACCTGGCGATTCCAAGTAGCCTGGTGATAGGATTGTTCATGTCTCTCATATACATATACCAGATATACCATATTATGTGTATGTATTAGTGTACACCTAAGTTTGCATTTACTTTCATCATTGGCCAAAACTCAAACGTTGAAAATCATCAGCTTAAAATCTGTCAGCGTGTTATTTGATAGAATTTCTTAATTAGGAGTAATTAGTAGGCGAAAGTAAGGGGATCTTCTGCTCTTTCTGTTTGTTTTCTTGTATGCTCACATGTGATCGTTTATTGATTTGACTTGTTAAACTGATTTAATGTTCTAAAGCAGCAGCGGAGGTGGCCTCAGCTTCAAGCATGTAAAGATAACTATATGACAGCAATACAATGAAATATGAATATACAAATGTGTATATGTGTGCGGCTACAACAAAGAGATTTGACAATTATAATCAAGCAACACAATGTGCTCCAACAAATTAATGCTAAGCTTGGCACAACTTCAAATGAAATGCAAAACAACAGCTCTTAACCCAACACTTGCAGAGAGTATTTAAACTTCGGCTTTCATAAAATATCATTCGATTTCCATAATTTCATGAATACCTGATGAGGACCTCAAAGTTTGATTAACATATTAGGAGAGTTTCTCTTGCCATATCCCAAAATTTACATCACAAAGTTAGTTCATTCGATGTCTCTCTTTATGTGAACATTTTTGTTTGGCACAGAAATTTTTAAGGTTTAACGGACTTCCGTTCACATCAAATTTCATAAATAGCAGCAAATACATTTCAGGCATATTTAATTAATATAAATAACATTCATTTTCATATTTAATGAAGCAACACTTCATTTAAAAACAAGCACACATACGACGTCACTGCATTGGTCACTGATTAAAAAAATCGTTAAAAAAAAAATAATAATAATAATAATAACAGAAAATTAAGCGCACATTTCATGGCAACGCATGCTCATTATAAAACCAACAACAAAAGCGAAATAAAAACCAATTAAAAATAAAAATGTTAAGCAACATAAAAAACGAGCAAATAATACGCAAATGAAAACCATTTTCGCTCGCCCATCCATATATATGGACGAACACCTCCCCAGCCGGGAGCAATAAACGCTTACGCAATTTAATTGCGCACAAAATGGCCACCAGAAAATCGACAAAAACAAGAAAGTAAAACTAGTTTTATATTGACGAATCTTAACATACTCTTACACATTATATCTAAAGCTAACTATGATCATTCATACAAATCGAAGCTTCTCTTTTGCTTAGGCATAGCTTTAAATGTATATTGTGTAGCATACTTTCAGGGGAGGCAAATCAGTCAATCAATCAGAACACAGAATTTTATTTTAAACACTTTTTTAAGTCATATACTTTTCCCTAGCAGTGCCAGCTTCATGACCAACTTATAATACCCTTCATTCTGTAGGTCATACAAACATATATAATATATTTAAATCGCCAAAAGCACGATAATTAATACAAAATAAAGTTCGAATGGGATAAAACACAGGCAAAGCTGCACTGCAGCAGTGCAAAATAAACATTTCATAAGTCTATAAAGTGTTTTTCAGATTTATTTTTTTCAGCATACTCAATTTGGAGAGTTTTCAACAACATTTTTGGTTCATTATATTTCATTTTGAAAGCATTCAAGTTAAATATTAGAGCTTCATTACTAATTATCAAATAACATTGATAATCAACCGAATGGAGTTTTATTCATATAAATCGTAAGAAATATTAGTAAGATGATGATGATTTGGCAAGCTCAAGAATTTTACTCTCTGATTGTAGATAATCTTTTAATTATATATAACATAGATTTTCCTTCAATTCAACTTAAATATTTGCTTTCACATTTGCCGCTAACTAATTCCCTGATAAATGAGCAAACATTTTATGTGCGCGGGGCTTCGCACAGATTTCAATTAAATAAATGCCGGAGCTATTTAGTTCCCGCACAATCCGCTTTTATTAGCTGCAGGTTGGGGGGAGAGGCAAACGCAGCGGCCAGCTTAGCCCGTGGGGCTAAAACAGCTGGCATCTTAGGGGAGCTCTTCATGCTTTTTGCTTATTAGGAACAAAAAAAAATTGTGTCCTGTCTGATACACTGAATAAAATGAATGAGGACTTAGCCCATGATTTGAAACAAAGTGTTCATAATGTGCAGATTGGCAGGATCCTGGATGTGTTCCATGATTATGACGTTTCTTTATACATTTAGAACTGGGAAAGTTCACAACTTGTCAATGTTTGGTATGGATTTTGGATTAAAGTTTTGACAATTGCTGCAACTGCTATCATCTCCGAATGCGAAAGCGAGTTTTGCCGTTCACTCGCACTTATTTTGCAGCTCCATAGATTGGCTTGCTGCTTCAGTGTCATATCAGTGTGTGAACAGAACCCGTGGTCATAAACATAAGCCGTACGTAAAATAAGTTTAAATTCCAAATTAATTGTAAAATTTAAATAAAGACTTAAGCGACTTATATCGATTAATGGAAAGGGAGGATTTCGCAGCAAACCACATCAAAGGCATCGCCGCATATGAAAACCATGATAATAGTTAAAGGTGCGTACTAATACGAAAGTATACGACTTCAATTGTGTCGTAAGATTTGATTTAGGGTCACTTTTCAAATTGATTTTCCGAGTGTATGGGGGGGAGGTTTGATAGAGGGCGATAGAAGGCACTCCTTGTAGTACCAGCCGGCGGCGCAACTGTGCAACGTGCCTCATTTTCATATTGCTCATCATAATATTGTCTGGCCAGAGCAGCAGCCTCAGCAGAAATGCGGGAAGCACAGGGCAAAGGAACACTATGCCAAAGGCCATTCTTCAGTGTCAAATACAACACACACACACACACGCACATACACCCTCATACTCACACACACCTACACATCGAAGCCAGAAGGCATACACTTTTAATGCGTGTCGCTCGCATTTTATGAGTTGTCACAAAGTGCGAAGCAACAACAACAACAACAACATCACAAACAGCAACAAAAGTTTCAACAGAAGCAACACAAAAATAAAGTAAAAGCCAGGAAACGCGTTCACGCAGCTGTGACCAGAGATCCTGGAAAAAAATATAAATGAAAAAACTTCGCAAGCAAATAAACAAAAGGCTCGCAACATGCGAGTGAAGGTACAAGCAACAACAACAACAACTACAGTAACAACAGCAACAACAAGTTATGCAATTGGTTTTTGTCCTTTGCTTCTGATTTAATTAAATGTCAAATGCTTTACAGACATTCATTTGATTTTTTGGACATTATTTGCCCGGAACGCAGTTCCACCATTTGCTCTGAGTCTGTTCTGATTGGATTCGATTTGACAAATGCGCAAAATTTACATTTCATTTGGGTTTTCAATTTTTTTCGAAATTTAATTACAAATTTGTAATGCCCCCCACAAAACGTAAATATTATAAAGCAATCAAGCTATTGACTATTTCATATCAAATTGGACAGTTCCATTAGTTCATCAGATGTACAAAGATATATGTCAAAACAATTCCAATTATTGGTTTCATATGGCAGATCATTCTACTTGGGTTGATATTTTCATTATTACTGCCAAGCCAGCATATTTCTTCGTCACTCCGTCTGAATGTCAATGACGTGAGTTAATCACCGGAAAGTTCAGCTCCGCCGAGACTATTAGCGAAAGTGCCCTTCACTTGCTCTCCCTGGCTGATCTGGACAGTTTCACGCAGGCTCAACTGTTGCCGAAGCTGCGCCAGTTGAGCCAACTGTGCAGACACGATCAGCTGCTAGATTTCTATGGCATCTCAGCCAGTCCGGACTGATTCCATTTGGTTTTCGAGCTTGAAGCGACGGCTACTCGAGAGTCCTCAGGCAGCCCCAGCTAATCGCCCAACAACTCTCAGAGCAGCTGGTGCTGCAGTGGATCTATGAACTGGCCAACGCCATGTTATATTTAAGCAGCTGTCGCTTGCTTCACCGACAATTATGTGCCCACAGTGTCTACGTAAACGCAGAAGCCAAGCTGAAACTGTGCGTCTTTGGGCCACTTCAGTATCTCAACAACAATCGCCAGCAGCTGGACCATAGTAGCTGGCAAGCTCTCGAGGTGCTGCGAAACCACCAGCACCACTTCACCAAGTCCGATGTGTGGGCCTTGGCTTGCGTTGCCTGGAAGTGCTGCGCCTTAGGTGCCACTCCCTACGCCAACAGCCAACAGCTACTCCTGCTCAGCCCGCTTATGTATATGGTGATCTTTACCAGCTGTTACTCAACTGCTGGCAGCTAGAGCCAAATGAGCGTATCAGCTTTGAAGATGTGGCCGTGGGGGTGCGTCAGTTGATGACCTCAGCGCGACATGCTGTGTGATTGAGCCCTTGATCAGCACCACAACACGAGTTTATCTATATATGTGAATGTAGGGATGTATGAAAATGTAGATCTAGATGTAGATAAGCGCCCCAAAATCCGAATTGTTCCGAAGTTGATCAGGAGCGGCTTGCTATATTTTATAGTGGCTTATTAGGAACAGGGTACTTAACTGTCGAGCAAGCACGACAGCTGCTTTCTTACTTGTTTGATTTAACATAACTGCTTTTGACATCACTTGTAAGCGCATACATATTTACTTCATTCAAGTGCGGACACGCTTGGCCTTAGTTATGGCATATGAAATTTATGCAACGCAGCGTTGCCCACATGGTTTCCACCTACCCATTTGTTTAGCAAAGTTATATGCTTTTGGTTTTAAGCGTTTTTCATATTTTGTTGACTCGCCTGAGTGGATTTAATTATCAACTAATTAATTTTCATGACCGGCGGCTCCAAAAACACACGCCCACAAAATGAGCCTTCAATAGAAATGGCGAGGCATGCCTCATTTGCTGTACAATTTTGTAGGTACGCTTCGTTGCCATGGAAATTTTTGCATGCCATTATGTTGAATGTGTGCTCGCATATACATACATACACATATGTATATAGTAAATTCTAGAGTTAATTATAGTTATGTGAAAGAAAAAAATAAAATAGTTTTCTTGTTAATTTGCTCGCTTCGTTTGGCAGCGGAGCTGCAGCATCTAGTTACAAATACTGCAGCAAATGGCTAAATAATTACATGCACACTCCCACACACACACATGCATCCATACACATGTGGGGAAAATGTTTGAAATTATTTTGGAAATGTGTCATTACATTTAATTAGCCGCATTTGCCAAAGCAAAGCCACATACACACAGACACAGACAGAAAGACAAAACCAAACAGAATTCAAAGCACATCAAGGCATACCGAAAGAACTCTGCTCTGATATGTTTGTTATGCTCTGCACTGCTCTTGAATATCTTCCTTACTAATTAAGCATGCCATACCCATATACCAGAGTCATGAATAATGCACAATGACTCCCTGGCTTCTCTTCTGCCTGATTAGTCTTCCAGCTTTGTCAGCGTAAATTCGTCTTTAATTAACACTAAGTGCCAGGCTGAGCTTAACATTTGTCGTTGGGTGAAATCACAAAAAAGCAAATAAGTGAATTAAATATATATAATATAATCTTAATCTAATTGATACGCAACAAATAAGAAGCAGGAACGGGTGCTGCCACTCGAACAGAAAGGCAAACTTAAAGAGAAAGAGAAACGAAAACTTAACCCGGAAAGAAACCAAGAGGCATTGTTTATAATGTCCTGGGAGATGAACTGAACTTTGCAGCTGCCGAACATTTTGGCAGGCTTAAGGAGCACCCAAAATCTTTTGCTAGAGTTCTTCCCATTGAAGACGATACATCTTTATTTAAAATATAACAATAATAATAATAAGAAGAAGCGGAAACGAATGATGAAAGTCAGTGAAGAGTTTGAAAGTAGTTTCAGGCATAAATTAAACAACGTCTGAAAATTTAAATTAAGAAATACTAATAAGTAATAGAAAGATAAAAAATAATTATTAAGACAAAAGAAAAATTCTGAAAAGGCGGTTCTGTTCCGAGCAAGAGCTCGCAAACGAATGATTTCTTGTAGTAAACAGATTTTACAAGAAAACTTTTAGAGAAATGGAAATGGAAAGCCAAGGCCTACTGAGATTCAGAAATTCATAGATGCCTTAGGGAAACCTGCATTGGATATTCATGAAAGTTCTAACTGCGTTTTTACGATTTCTTCAATCGCATTGAGGAGAGAAATGCTGTCACAACGTCTCACTCTCATTTATTCGCTCCTAAATTGGAATTAATTAATGTGGAGACCATGACAGGACGTAGAGTATTCCTTGCAATGGGAGAAAAGAATTTCAAGTGCTGTGTAGAATTTCAACCAGGACAAACCCAGCAGGCTATTAATAGCTCATTAGTATATACAATTAAGAAAAATTAAGAAAACTTTTGTATTCACCTCAGCAAGCGACTGTTTAAAGTCAATTTTTTAAAAAGAAAATAGAAAATCTTCCATTTCAACAACCAAAGACTTATTTACAACCTTTGATCTTTATAATATTGTATACAGAGAGTTAAATTTTTAAATTCACATTGATTATTTTCTCACTCAAAGCACACATTCATAATATTTATTAAGATGTTTACTTTTGGTAAGAATAAATATATAAATACAAGTTTTTGCGACGCTAATTGCCAGATATAAAGTTTTTACTTGAGTTTCAGCTTATTTCCTCTTAAATACAACAATAAAAATGGTCAAAATGACAACAACAACATGTTGTTTGTTGTTGTTGTTGTTGTTGTTGTTGTATACCAACGGTGAAGTAAACAATTTTCCAAACTAATGCCCCAAAGGAGGGAAAACCTGAAAATATACTCAACCAAACACATGCATAAGAAATCAGAGGAAAAAAAAAGGAAAGAAAAAGCATTGAAGCTAAACAAAAACCAAAATCCCAAAAATCCCTTGATTTATTTCTAATGCTAACACTCACGCACATAGGCACACATGCATATACACATATATATATACATATATGTACACATGTATATGTGTGTGTGTATAACATTGAAAGGCAGGTTTGAAAAGTAAGAAAATATTTTGGTAAATAGAGCAAGTGAAAAGTTGCCTGTGCTTCGAAAATTCAACAAAAACAACAACAGCAACAACAACTTTAGCATATCCCTAAGGAACTAAATTGTGCCAGCGGCGGTTTGTTTGCCCCAAAACCACCGCCCCCCATCAACCACTAGCCACTTCTACTTCCTTTTAGAAGCACGAGCTTGCTAAGTGAAGCTAAACGAAAGTGCCTCAATTTAAGTTGTAAGCTGATTTCAGAGAACTTACTAAGGCTAGCACATATACATGTACCCAAACACACACACATGAGCATGTCTCTTCACTTCCTTTATGTGTGTGTGTGTCTGTGCAGTTTGTGAAGCCGCTTTGTGCCTTCGCCTTTGAGAGCTTATTGAAGTAGAAAAACTTTTTGCCTGTAATAGCAACAGAAAATTCTCAAAATTAAGGCAAAACTTTTGCAAAATATTCTCGTTCTCCATTTCTATATATTTTTTGTATTCTTTTATATGGATGTTTTTGAGAAGTGTACTTCTACTTTATTATGCAATTTGGCGCAGTGGAAATTAAGGTGAATTTATTGTATAAAGAAAATTGTAATAAAAATCATTTAGAGAGGGGATCGATTGCTCTGAAAATCTGGCCTGGCTGTTGAAATATTTCAAACGCAAAGAAAGAAGAGAACAAGATTGCTGACATTGCTTATGTAGTTTCTTGCTCAGTATATTATAGCAGATTCCAGTCCTATGATAATTTATTAACTTGCCTCGATAAATATCGCCAGATTAAAGGATAATATTGATGTAGTTCTAATAAGAGAAGACTTTTCTATCATAAGATTCCTCCTTCATAATTAAAGAGCCCTCAAAAATGTCAAGAAGTTTTATTGATAGCATCGATTTTGATCCACTGAAAGTTACTATCTGTTAAAGACAGATCCTTAGTGCCTACTCGAAAATAATCGTCCAATGAAACTTAAAAATCATCCTTATTGCTGACCCTTCATTATGTTATAATGAAATGACTTCCAGTTCTACCACAAATCTTATTATTCTCTTTTGATCCATTCAGCAAAAAAGTGCATTCAAATTTCGTGTTATTAAATTTATATTCGAAATACATATCTTATTAGGAACTTTCTGTACAAGCAAAAGCATCGCGACGCATCCTGTCTTTGAGTTGGCTTTTTTGGTCTGATTTTGACACAAATCCCTTTGGTGCTAAAGCAATTTATGCGGTTGAAGCTATCAGACACAGCGCAGAGCACACAAAACACAAACACCGCTCGAACAAACAAACACACACACACACACACACACAAACAGAGAGATCTATCTAGTCTAGTCTTGATATTTCCCTGCAAGCATTTTAAGTGGCAATGGAAAAATATGCAGCTGTGGAGTTAGCTTACAAAGCTGAATAGAAAATTAAGCAACAACATAATGTATAAGCATGGTAAGGAATTTCGTTGCGCTGACAGATTCTAACGGTAGTTTTTGTAGTGGATATTGTTGCAGTGCTCCTGATTGAAAAGATTGAGAGAACTAAGCTGAAGCTCTCTGAGAAAATGAGAGGCGTGGCGGATCAGTCTGCCAGATCAGTCAAGTTTTTAAATTTTGAAAATTTTCGTTCTGTGTTGTTGACAAAAAAATGAGGCAAACGACCCTACTTATGTCGTCAGTCGTGACTTCTATTAAGGAAAAATATCTAAATTGAGAAAGTTACCCAATCGGACATATACATCGCTGACTATTTTCAAAACAGAACAGTCTATCGCTTGAGAGATATAAAATAGAGTCAACTAGTAGAGAAACTTGTAATATTCTCTTACTTTTTCTTCATTTTATATTAATTTTTGACTTTCCCTCCGGAACCCAAATCTCTCCAGTTATCAGAAAACATTTTACCCCTATGCCATTAACCTTTCTTTACATTCTGAAAGTCATCTTTCAGAAGCTGCACTCCAAA
Source organism: Hirtodrosophila duncani (assembly GCA_037043425.1). NCBI lineage: Eukaryota > Metazoa > Arthropoda > Insecta > Diptera > Drosophilidae > Hirtodrosophila > Hirtodrosophila duncani. Next base: position 11,936,500 of record JBAMBM010000057.1, on the reverse strand, counting down.
ATGCTTGAAGGGTTGCTCCGTTTTTGGTGAAGAGACTTTACTTGCCTGAAATTTTTGGGGTTATGCTTGGATTGGCTTTGTTTTTGGTGGCTTCGTTGCGCTGCATAAGTGCAATTTTATGTTTGCTCCACAGTTGATAAATGGCCAGATGTGGGCGTGCGGCACTCAAAAGTGTACGCTCAACAAGCAAATTTTCCAAAAGCTAAAAACCCAAATCCGCATTCAAATGCCGGGACTGAAACTAGTATATACACATCAAAAATGTAAATTTTGTTACATAAATCTAAATAAATCTACAAATTTTCATATTTTTTATGTCTGTGCCAAATCGAAAAGGGCGACCTGGGGTCGAAAGCCACCCGAAACCGCAGGCTCATGCTTAACGAGCTGCCGCCTACCTTTTGTGGGTTGAAACGTGGCTGCAGATAAAGCCAACGATGCCAAGGCATTTCGTGTCATAAATTTTACGATATAAGCGCGAAAAAAAACAACAACAGCAACAGCAAATACACAAAAGCCAACGCCCTAAAGAAATACAACATAAAGAAAAGGCCAGAAACAAAGAAGTTCTAATGCTCTTAAAAATATGAAGAGGAAAAACTTATCCTATTGATCTATAATGGAACAAATCGTATGGATATTAATGATTAGATGTGAAAAAATATCAGATGGTCAGAAATCCTGGACTTCCCGTTCTATTGAAAAACTCGGTTAAACTCACAAGTTTGTTACTGAATGTCAGGACTCTCCCATGAAGTCTCGATTCGTATTCCATCTCTGGTTATGATAGGGAGAAATCGATAATTTCCATAAGTCTGCTTTTTAATGACTTCTTTAATATATATTTTTTAAACAAATTATTTATTGATTTACCAGCATTTTCACCCGACATTTCCGGGGTCTCTTTCTACTTTTCTAAAGGCGCACTATGAACTTTCTTTCTTTTTAATGAGGATCTGTATAATACAGACCAACTTTCACAGTATTTCATATGTGACTAGTTCCCTTATCACCAGATTTTAACAAACTTACAATATGTACTTACCATAAGAATTTGCTAAAACGCCTTCTTAGTAAGCTAATACGCTCTAACATCTAACTTGTTTAAAATTTTGAGCCTTTTACCTTAAACAGATGCAAAATATTGACGATTTATCTTATATTTCCATATAAACTCTGAACCAATTTTTGCACGCTTGCTGTAGGAATTTGCCAAAACGCTTTCTTAGTACGCACCTATGTCATAAAATCGAACTTGTGTGAAAATTTCAGCTTCCCCAGTCTTATCAGATCGTTCCTTAATCTCCCAGAACAATGAATTTTATACATATATAGATATATATTACATAATCTGAACGATATATCCTCTTGAGGGCTTACGAGCTTAAAATCAGTGTCCTTTTCGGTACTTGTAAGTGTAACTGTTAATAAAGATATGTCAAAAGTAACATAAAAACGTTATTAAGTGTGAAATAACGAGTAGCAAAAAAGTTCCCCTTAAGTTGGGGCTACATGTCTGTAGGCGGACATCACCATTTTACTGCTAAAATTCACATTTTTGATTTATTCACAGAATTTATTGTATTTTTTTAGTAAAACCCAAGAGATTTGGATAAATCAATGCTTAAATTATTGAATTTATAATTTCATTTGTCTGCCTTAGTACGAAGATAGGAAAAAAATGCAACGGCTACTGGATTGATTTCTTTTTAAAGCGTTTTTTATGTGGTTTTAGGGTTGATCAAAAGCAACTGCTAAGTGCTGCGAGATTTGAAATCAAACGACATTTAAACATTTGCCACACCTCGAATATAGTAAACCATGTATTTTTCCTGTATGCTTTCAAAATCATGTCCAAATGTAGTTATGAATTGATTTCATTTCTCTAAATCTCTGGGGATTAACTTGTTAAATTTCACTTATATGAATGCAGCAGAACAGATTTAACGCTCTGCAAAACTAATGTAAACGGATGTAAATGTAAAGAAAAGTAGTCTTAAAAGCTATGCAGATATTTCAGCACGTTTGTTAGTAACCGCCAAAAGTTATTCATATGATCTTAAACCGATTATTTTTGATTAATAAGAACAATATAATGAGAGTCTTGAGATGGTTTTAAGTGTTAGAGAGTTGACCATTGGTATAGGCTCCATTGGTATATCTCTCTGTTTCTCTCTCTCTCTCTACCTCTCTCCCTCTCTCTATCTCTCTCCCTCTCTCTTGTTTAGCCCTTTGTCTTTGATTGCTTTTCATTTACTTTTGGAACTCCGATATCACCCAATCGCACCTCATCTCTGCCTTAGCTGTATCATAAACCTTCTCTTAGTCAACATACCCTCCCATAGAGCCCATAACAAGCAATGCGCATTACAATAAATATTGATTTACAATATATATATATATATATATATATATCCTTTTTTGTTGTTATGCTTAGAACATTAATTTAGCTAGGGCCTCTGTAACCTCTGCCCCCCACACACACACAAAAAAGCCGCCTCAAACTGCTGATGCTTCAACTCCGCTCTTCGGCTGCGCTGCACACTGTCGGAGGGCGATAAATTAATTTAAGTGCCTGAAAATATTTCTGATAGCATTAAAACCTGAACCCAAGGATATGCCCATGTACGGGTTCGACAAAAGGCTACCGAAAATTTAAACTGCCAGAGCAGGACCATTAAATGAAACGAGTTGCACGCAATTTAATGGCTTCATTTTTTGGTGGCTCGGGATGATGGGGCCAAAGTTGGGTATACATTTTTGCTAGGCATTGCAAACAATTTCAGGGGGGGGCAATTTTATTTGTCTTAGGCTTCAAAATTTAATTAAAAAACTCAAAAAGCGAACGGAACCAAGTTTTTTAAAGAAAATATGGCTGGTATTAGCAAGGCGGTTGTGCGGTGCGGTGTGGTGCGGAGATACGTCCACAAACGCTGTGCCAGCGGCGGCAACTTTGGAAAACTTTGGCGCATCGTTATCATCGCCATCATCAGGCAACAAGCAAGAATATGATGAGGAACTGGATAAGGAACTGGAAGTGGAAGTGGAAGAAGCTTTGAGAATCTCGTCTTCGATTCCTTCGTTTGCAATACTCAGACTTCTTAAAGTAAATTGACGGAGGTCCTCGAGGTTGAGGTTGAGGATGACTTGTGGGTGGCTTCACTGACGCCACTTTGCCTTACCTCCTCGCTTCGTTTGGGTTTTGATTTTTAGCTGTTGTTGTTGTTGGTTGTCCGGATGCTTGGGAAAATTAATTGCATGCAAATATTGACAGAGCGCAAGTAAATATAATTTTGTTGTTTGAGCTCATAAATACGCATTATTATTCGGAAAATAGAATTTGAAGTCCGTTTCGAATTTACAGTTTCAATTTAAAATTGCTTTCGCTGTGGACAATGTTTAAAGGAAATCTTAGGAAAATCAGATTAAATACTCAGGAAAAATTTATGGTCGATACAAATTCCGAACTTTATGTTAGGTGGATATGAAGGTTCTTTCAGAAGAAAAGTTTGAATTTCATCTCAAATTTTTGTACGTTAAGCAATCAGAAGATGATTTTGTTAGACCCGCAAAAAAACAGAAATGAATTTAGTAGCCATTTAACTTGTTCTTTACCTTTTTGTAAAAAATATATTTATAAATTGTTTTGTTAATAACGAGAAGATAATAATATACTATTGATTCCGCCAGCTGGCCATAAAATTCTTATAAAAGTTTCGTTCCTGAAGTTAACACAAAAAGCCATCGTCTGCATCTTCCTTAAACTGTGTAAGGATATGAAGACTTCCATGCTTCCTAGTCAACTTTCTTCTGTAGCTTTTTCAATCATTACCATGCAGATGCAAAACAATATCTAATCGCTTTTTAAAGATTACTGTGAAAACTTGAAATGTCGCTGCTTAATTAGCATCATTATTTTTGATGGGGTCACGTAATGGAGCCCGATAAATGGCCAACTCGGCTTAGATGTAGAGGTAATTAATGTAAGCTGGAAGTAGAAGCTCAAGCTGAAGCTGCAGAGATGGAAACGAGCATACGCTATATAGATGTAGATGTAGTTGTTGGTGCGGGGTGTCAGGGGGATGGATACTCGTGTATAATGAATGTACGTGATAAGCAGGAGCATAGACGAGAGTGAAGCCTGAAGCTGGTAGCTATGACAAATCAAGTGTAAACTTTGCAATTAGGACATAATGGAACCAATTAAAAGTTGCCAGCAACTAGCAAGTGGAAAATCTTCAAAAAGGCAGCCCCAAAACCAAACATAGGAAACCATGTTTAGAGCAACAACAACAACAAAAAGACAAGGAATCCAAGGAGAAACTCAAAAACTTTCAAAGCCATCTGAAATTGCCCAATAAAAACAGAGACCACCCCGGGGCCACAATTTACGGTTGAAAATGCTTTCGAGTGTTGCGCTTAATTGTCAAAACAATTCTTATCGAAACACTTTTTGGCTCAACAACAAAAACTTTTGCTCATAAATTATTGCCCAGCAACAACAACAGCAACAAGAACAAGAACAAAAGGGGCAACACAAAGCAGACCCTTCAACCATTTAAACTTAAAGTCCTGGAAAATGAAATATGAGTTAAGCTAGGAAGCCCCAAACCAGGACCAGAACCAGCAAAAGCTAAATAATCACAGACATGTCAGATAATAAATGATTAACGTGCCGTTGAGACTTTTTTGGTAGTATAAGAAAATCCATTTAAGGTCCTTTGGCCTTTGTGGCTACAGCAAGATGCACTTTTTGATGGGAGAATATAAGACACTTACAGACATCTAAATAGAAACACATTATAGTAAAGAAAAAACTACTTTTTAAAACAAATTTTTAGCTTTTATTTGGAATTTGTTCAGTAAAACCTTTTAATTGATGGTACCCATATCATGGGGGTGCAATTCTGTCACTTAGCTAGCCATATTTTTCTTCAATTCTCATTCTTAATTTCTTAATCTTATTAAGTGACCCATTATAATGGAGTACGTAATACATAAAAGTACGGCAATCTTTGGTGGTCCCCAGTAACCCAAACATTGTCATATCTCATCTAAAGCGAATGTAGTCTGCAAAATTTCAGCTCAATCGGTTGGGATTAACTGCTTAAAGATTCAGATGCAAGATTCGACTTAAGCTAAACTTTCATTAAATTATATCAAAATTATCCTAGAACCATATTTAGTTTCTTATTTATAAAAATTCTTGACGATTTATCATATGATTTCGAAGATTTTCCATCTTAAAGTCAAGTTTCCTATTCAACTGACGAGCGTTGTACATTCATGTAAATCATGGCAGCACCAAAAATGTGCTCAAATTAATATTGATGAGCTTAAGCCCGCTCCAGAATATCTCAAATTAAGTGAATGAAACACATTTACATTAATGGGTTAAGAGCTGTACTTTTCAGTTGGCCAATTATAATAATAATAGCCTCTAAGTTTTGCAAGCCAAAGAACATAGAAAATATAAATATAATAGACTTCACTCCAGCCTCTCGTTCGCTTAAAAACTCAGCTGACACAGCAGCGCAGTGCCGCGTATAATCCAGTGCGAAGGAGGTGTCTGTGGATTGCAGGACAACTGCATGGCCACCACAAAGTTGGTACTGTGGCCTGTTGTGGATAGCACACCACGTCGCTCGGCTGTTTTGTACAGCGGACACGTGTAGATATGACGCTCCGGCAGATCGCTGCGCTTCAATGGCTTCAGCCATATCAGAGGCATGGTGTCATACAGCTCACGTGGCCGCGATTCGGCCAGATACTTGGCCTTGCGATCCCATCGGGCGCCTTCCAGATAAATGCCATACACAAAGACGCCATCAACGGGCGCCTTGACGCCCGCAATTTGAGTCTCCTCCAGCGAAAGGACTTCATAGTCGAAGGCGAGCAGATCTATAGAGATGACATACTTACGGGCATAGTTCTGCTGAGCTCCGGTGAGAAAGGCCTGGGTGAAGAAGAAGCCGGATAGCCAGAAGGTTGAGGGGGCACCGTGATCATACCAGTGCTTTGGGAAGGAGTGGTTAGGCAGTTATGAGGACTGGTTCAAGTTTCTCCCAGCGATTGCTCACCTGTAGGAACTCCAAGCGTCGCAGGAAGTCTGTCACATAACTGCCAAGTGGTTTCAAGCTAGGATAGGACTTGCCTGCCCACATGGCGGGTATTTTGGCTATCAGCACCGACTTATAGACGGCCTCCACCGCAGCGGACATGACCACAAGACCTAAAGAAGGTGGGAAAAGAGTAAGCCCAAAACGCATTAGTAGTCCTCAGTTTTCCACTTACCCTTGATGCCCTTCTTCAGCGTTACCAGACTGGTGCGTATGGTGTTCAGCAGGACATTGAAGCGCACCATCTCCTGCACCAAAACCGTATTCATGCTCTGATGATAAAGAGTGGGGTACTTGGTAAGGGCCGCATCACGATCGAAGAGCTTGGGCAGCTTCTCCAAAATATCTGTGGCCACATTGGTGACCACCTCTTCAGGCGTCAAAGCTTTCGAATCTTCGCTGTCATCATGCGAAGCACTTGTATCCTGTTGTCGCAGGGGTATTTGGTGTAGGGCAAGGAAAGGTGGGCAGGTGGGATAAGTGGGTAGGGAAAGGTTCTCGGGAAAGCGTTTGCTAAGCACTTCAACATAAATGTTTTGTGTTTTCTCCAGTTTCTAATGGAAGCATGAAAGCGGAATACATAAAAGAGCTCCAGAAGCAATCGAAGGACACAGCAGGAGTAAAACAGATTTGTACTTACGCGTCGCTCATACAGATCCTGGTTAAGTTAAGCATGGTACAAATATATGGTTAAGTGAAAACAAGCTAAAACTAACCTAACAAATCTTACCCAACGTTCCTTTATATGGCAAAGCATTGACAAAATAGAAGCGTGTATGAAAAGCAGCAGCATAAAACTGGGCTATTGAAGAACCCCCAAGATCTACATCAGTGGTCGGCATAAAATACATAAAATATATGCAATCACATTTTGTCATTGCGTTTGGATGCGTAAAAATAGCAGACACAAAGCGAATACACAGCAACAGATGAATGCAAATTGCCGAAGCCATACGAAATGCTTCTCGGTCGAAAAGAGGATGAGCGACTTCACTCACTTCATTTTGCGAACGTGAGGTGCTTCTCGTGTATCCGCAGATGCCAAACTTAGTTCTATGCACACAAGATAGCTCCTAGCCGACCACTGATCTAAATGTATTTGCTCAACCCCCATATTACCTGCGTTAAGAGCGTGTGCGTAAGCAAATTATCCGTTTCCTTTTGATCCTTCATAATATCCGCATTGGCATGAAAACCAAAGATAGCCGGCGCCGATATCTGTGGCAACTCTCGTGTATAATTCAAATACAAGTCCACCTCCTTGAAAACAGGCACATAATACAGCTCCGTCTCATCTAGGAAGTATGGCTTCTCCAAATCCAAAACCTCAGGACAGTAGTAGAGATCTAATATGGTCTTCAAGGTGCGCCTATCCCAGTCGTCGGTCACACGACCTCCGTAATTGCACTCGCCCGTGAGATATCTAAGAGCATCATAGTTAACCGTCTCGTATTGATTAAGGAACATGCGCAGCTGCATCAAGGATATGCGTAGATCCGTCTCATTGAACTCATATGGTATGTTCCAGCCAATGGGGCCAAAGTACCGACGCTCTTGGATGACAGCATGGAAGAAGCACAGCGAGTAGATCAGTTGTTTGAAGACCCTCGGCTGTGTGCAGGACTCATACCACTCCGGATCGCTAATGGGATCGCTGAGCATGGAGCGCAATATATTCGATCGCAGACCTTTGGGCGGCTCATTGGTCATTTTTATGCCATTTTGAAGAACCACAACTGGAAAATGATCCGCCGGATAGGAGGTGAGCCACAGTCGAAAGTCCGGATGCGTGGAATCGGGCAGCAAATTTTCGCAAATCTTCTCCAGCATCGGCATAAAGCTGGCGGCCAAATGGCAATTCTGCAGCACCACCCAATTGCCCAGCTTAACGCCCTCATCGATCATCTTCATGGCAATGGGACCCTGTCCCTGGCCCAGCGACAGCGAGAACAGACGATTGGTTCCAAAGCCTTGATCCTCGGCAAACTTAAGCAGCGTGGCCGTCGGATCAGAGCCTGGCGTCAATATAAATATCAAAGGTACACAGCAATGCGAATCCCCAAAGGAAGCCATTAGATCAAACTGCGGTGGATCCACAAACTTGGAGCCCAGTTCTCCGGCCACAAAGTTCAGCACCGCCGGCACCAATTTGTCCGGCCGAAAGACACGCAATAATAGCAGCTTGGAGAACATTGACAAACGCTTGGCCCACTCCTTGGGAATCGCTTGGTTATCCTGCGGTGACTTTGAGTCGAAAAACAACTTCCAGGAGGCTGAATTCGCGCTGACATCCTCGCGCAGTCCCTTGAAAGTGGGCAGCTGGGTGAGGCGGCAGACCTCATCCCAATTCTGTACACCCAGCCAGGGTGCTGGATTCTTATGGGGATTCTCCAGGCCTATGCCGCCGGTCAAAAGAAACATCCATTCGGCATTGTCAATCAGATTCTCGTGCTTCATCAGATTAATGTTCAATATCAACGAGAACAACAGCTTATCCTGTCAAATCAGGCAGACAGGAATTCCATTAAAAATACAAACATACTTTGAATGGGGTTGGGAATGGGTTAGGTCAGGCCTTGGGTCTCGGTCATATCAAGGACTCACTCACGCATTAAATGGGTTACACACGGGTTGCACAACCAAAAGGTTGGCCCCAGCTAAATCAAAGCATTTCCCCTTTCCCCAAACACGTCCTGGCCCAAAATGAAACCAAAGCCAAGCCAAGCGATGATTCTCCACTGACAGCAATTGGATTTTTGTTTTTTTTTTGCGCAAGAAAATTAAAAGCCAAGGATCAAAGGCGAAGCAACGGTTAGGGCAAGGGCAAGGGGCAATGGCAATGGCAACGGCATGCCATAATTGACTGAAAACATCATAAAGCTAGCCAGGAGAAGTCCTTGGGATATGCATACATATTTATTATCCCTCATGCCAACTTTGATTACACCAACGTAATAATATTACGGACTAGTCAAAGAGCGCATAAACGTGCACAGTGGCATAGTGGCGTCGAGTATTCGATTGGAATGGGCTTAAAACGAACAGGTGGAGAGAAGGATAACTGAAGCAATTGATTGTAATGAGTGTTATAAGGTTGATGCATATCAGGATTGTTAAAAAAGGGAGAGGAGAGAACGATTTTTTTGTTCAGAATTATTCGAAAATTATTCAGAAATTTCATTGGAAGAAGATACCCAGATTTGGCACACATTAGTCAAGTTTATGCTTATGATTTGTAAACGTTTATGTTTTAGTTGTCCTTAGGAATGGATAAGAGTTTATCCTTCCCCCTTTTTTTAATATAATCTATAAGCAAATCTCTGTATTCTGTTCTTTACTTTTTTTTCTTCCCCTAGATCGTCCTCTATTTCTATCTCTTTATCTCTCATTCTCTAATCTAATCTCTGTCTTCTGTTCTTTACTTCTTTTTCTTACCCTAGATCGTCCTCTCTCTCTCTCTCTCTCTCTCTCTCTCTCTCTCTCTCTTTCTTATATAATCTCTGTCTTCTGTTCTTTACTTCTTTTTCTTTCCCTAGATCGTCCTCTCTATCTCTATCACTTTATCTTTAACTCTTTCTCTCTCTAATCTAAGCTCTCTCTTATGTTCTTTACTTCTTTTTCTTCCGCTAGATTGTCATCTATTTCATTTTCTCTCCTTCTATCTATCATATAATCTCTGTCTTTTGTTCTTTACTTCGTATTCTTCCCCTAGATCGCTCTCTCTTTCTCTCTCTCTCTCTCTAGTCTCATTTTTCTTTACGTCCTTCATCTCTCTCTCACTCTAATATCCGCCAACTTGATTGGAATCAGTCATTTTTATAAGTATCAGAAAGGTTGCTCTGCTGGTTGCTCAATATGCATTCTCTTATAACCATTTATTGGATTTGTTATCCGCTCAATGAAGCTGCAAAACGCATTCGTGATTATAAGCGCTCATTTTCCCCACTAGCAGAACGTTGCGCTGGTGCTTGCTCAATATGGATTTGCTCGCTATTTTTCGTTTTGACGTAACGCGATAATGTATGATGTAAAATATATATGATGTAAAGCAAAATATATGATGTAAAATGTAAATTCAAAATCTGACTAAACATTTACTGATTTCTTTTTTTTTTCACTTTGTCTTTGTCTATCAGCCAATAGGATTGAATTAAGTTTATTTAATAACTTTACTCTTAAGAAATATAAAACTCTCAAAGAGCTTTCTCTGCTAAATTTTCACTCTTACTTTTGCACTTAAGCTCAAGTAGTTTTTGCAGCTATTTCGCAGCTGTCATAGGAAAACTTAAGCAGCTTTCACTTCACTTCACTACATTTTCATTTTTATATCAGCCTTCAGCTTCATATGTGTGCCCGTACATAACCCACTGTTTGGCAAATGCTTTCTCAGCCAGAGAATCACATTGTCAATTGAAGTGGCAGGACGAGAGGACGAGTGTTTCGAGAGCTTAGGAATTACTAAGACGCATTGAAGCGCACGGCGATTGCAAAGCCACAAAGGAAATGAAACGCAAAGTAATACGCTTTAAACGTCATGTTATGAGATTATGCCTCAATTACCTACAGCATGGAGACCCAGAGAGACCCAAGTTATCCTGACGCTGAACCAATTACAACCATTTGATGGGGTAGGTAGAAATATACTTATAATTGGAATTAAGGCAATGAAAACTCACACGCTCAAACAGACTCCGACAGATGTTGACATACAGGCTGTAGGTGAAATGGGCACGCAGATCCTTCAGGCGTGCGGCAATGTCATCCACCTTCTCCGTGTTATCAATCGAATTCATATAGAGATTGACGAACCAAACCAAACTGTACTGATACATGGGATCAATATTGGCCAGCTCCACTAAAAGGAAGGGATTCAACAGTCAGTTGAATATCTTTTAATTGATTCCGTATAAAATGCTCACCTATGGTAAAGAAGAGTATGGTTGAATGCTCCGCAATGGGCACATAACTCAATCGGGCTATGTCAATCTGTTTCTCCGTGGCCTCGGTTATAATCTGCTTCTCGCTGATATCATTGGCCAAAGCCTTCGCCGAACTCAATATCTGTACGGCTGTCTCATCCTCCAAGATATTCTCAGCCGATGACAAGACCTCCAATATCTGATCTTCAGTCTCCTTCAACATACGCTTATTCTCAGCACCTTGAACAATTAGGTTATTCTTCTCCGCCTCCAAATCGGGACGTTCTCGTGCCACCGTAATGCCCAGCAGCTGATCCTGCAAGCCCTGTGTGGTAATCATGAAATTCAACAAGGTCACCTTGACAGCCACCTCAGGCAGATAGTGGGGATTTCGCAGTTTTGTGGTCATATAGAATCTGTCAAGGAATGTGTTATATATAATGCTTTATAATATATTTTAAACTATTTCTACCTAAAACTGTGATTATATTCAATCACCGAATCGCCCAGCTTAATGCACAGCGTTCCACCCTGCTTAAACAGCTGCTTCAGCAATATGGACTCCAGTATGGGATCAAGCTCTTCGCCTATGTTCTCCAGCAGCACAGGCAGACCAAATTGTATGGCATTCTCCAGCACTCGAGTATAATCGGGCTGATTGAGTCGTATCACACAGAGCTTATTGTTTTTCTCATAATTTTTTATCCATTTATTTGCCTGACCCTGCGGATCAATCATCAAGGGCCAGCGACGCGCATTTCTATTGAGATAAAAGTTAAATTTGTAATAAAGAAAAATATCATAATTTGAACTAGATTGTGACTACACATTTTGTTGATATTTCAATAAAAATATATGCAATATATGCAGACAGGCATCGCATTTCAATCAATAAATATGTTATTATGCATTCACATGAACATTTTGTCAAATTTCACACACAGAAAACCATTTTTGTTGGAATACAAAAACAAAATAAATAAATAAATAAAAGGAAACTTTCGATCAGGCGAAGTTTGCATCCCCTTTCCAATATAAGAGGAACTGGCAAAACTAATGTCAAGGTGTGAGATCTGGCAACACCTTAATAACGTGAATGCAGTGCGTGAACTGATAATGCCATGTCGTCATGTGCCATATCGTGAGATGGAGGCCTCCTTGCGCATTAGTTTCACTTCAATATATTCGATTTTGCATGAAAACTTAGATGTAAAAATAATATGCTCTCGTTGGATACCCCATAATTTATTATTTATCGCGTCGATTGGAGTAAGGAAATGATTAAAACGTTCAACCGTGCTGCTTCAAAAGACGTGTACAAAATCGTGACAGGTGACGAATCATGGAAATATGCGTATGAACCGGAAACAAAACAGCAATCCACCGTGTGGGCATTCCAAAACTAGCCAAAACCAACAAAAGTTGTTCGTGGAAGAAGCCCAGCAAAGCAAATGGTCGCCTGTTTCTTCGCTCGAATAGATCATGTGGCCACAGTACCACTTGAACAACGTAGAATGGTCAATTTTGAGTGGTACGCGAGCATTTGTGAGCTTGAAGTCTTTGGAGAAATTCGTAAAACCAACCGTGAAAGACGAATCATTCTACATCCCGACAATGCGAGCGCTGACACTTTCCGTCGGGTGAATTTTTGAGAAGACAAAACATGGAATAGTAGCCCTAAATATCCATAATTTTCCAGTACTAATTTGTACTGTATATTTACTTGAATTTCTAAAGAAAAATCTTTCAAATTACGACTTTCTATGGACATTATTGCATTTGGTTATGCTAAATGAAAACAAAATTCGATAAACGATAACATAAACCACAGAAGGAATGCACAAATTAACACTAATATTGGGATGATGAAATAATAAACGACAACGTGCGAAGCAATTACCTCGTTGTCGGATTGTGCTGTCGTAGCTGGGACGCTGCTGCCCAGTGTGAGACACCCATCTATGCAGATTTCAAGATTGCAAGTTTCCTGATTGGGTCTCTGTGGATTAATTATAATAATACACATTTCGACATTCTCAAAATATTATAGTTTCCCATAGTTTGTGTGATGTTTGACTACATTTCCACTGTATGTAGATGAAATTCCAGCCGGCTCGAGGTAAACGTTTAAAACATTTTGTCCTGAAGAAAGTTGCCCAAAGTGAAATTCACTGTGTAAAAACACGCACTCAAACCATTTATTCTTAACCTTGAGCAGGCTGGATTCTTGATCTTAAAGAAACAGACGACTCAACTTATCATGCAGATCAAGAAAACATACTCAAAGATGCTCCTTATCCTCCTGATGTTACAAATATCGTGTCAAAATTCTAAGACTTTCTTTTAGTGTATTTGAAATTAAAATGCCGCATAAAAATGCATTCAATATTTACTCAATAATTCATAAGCGTACATAATGCTATAGTAAAACATGATACAGACATACATATATATATTATGATTGCTTACTATACATATATATATATATATACATATATATATATATACATATATGTATATTATTGACTACATTGTGGGCTTGCTTAAATTTTCCGAAAAATACATCCTGGCAAAGGCATACACTATAAGATGAATAAAGGATATGTGTGCATGTATATCCTGGTATGTATTTATTATAGCTGTTTGTGCACACATATATCCATACAGCTCTGCCAAAATAACAACAACAACAACAACAACAACTTTGGCAAAACGGAACAGAGGACAGGACAACAGCATCAGCTTCAGCGAGAGCCAAACACATGACAAATTCACACCGAATACAAATTGTTCGTGCGAATGAATGAACATTTTTGTAAATTGAAAACTTGATGAATGAAAAATATTTGATGGCAAAACAAAAGAGCAACAGCCCAAAAAAAAAAAAAGGTATGGAAAACTGTCCGAGTATGTGTGGAAATAATACAATATGATGGGAACATGGAAAACCAGCAAGAGATAAGAGTTTGTTGAGTTCAAAGCACCATGAGGGAGCCATCCAGATGCAGATAGAAATGTTTTGAAACGTTTTTTTTGAGGCGCCAGCGGAAAATTGTAGACAAAAAAATAACAAAAACAATAATAACTGTGTATGGACAAAGTGAAGGGGCAAAAAATATGAATGCCATGAGAATCTGTTGAAATCAAAGCAACTAAATCTGAGGGTTATTTTAAATGGTTGTAAAAATATATAAAAAAAAAAATTGGATATTGTTTGTGGATAATACCCGTATATATATGTACAGATTTACTGCAATTACAGTAGAAAACAGCCAGATTACATCTGATACCAAGCCCACTTTTTATGATACATTTGATAAAAAACGACAAACATTTTTTCATGACGAATCTTTTTAAACGATTTTTTGTCACAGCCGATTTTAAAGAGCTTCCTGAAAACAAATGGATATATCTATTTTCAACTATAAGTTTTCAAATTCACCTCAAGACAAAAAAGTAAGGGAAATTGGGGGACTGTTTTCTGCACTTTATAAGAGTTTCCCTGGCAATCTTGATAATATTATTATTAGGCTGCCTTAAAATCACATCTCATCTTCTATTTTTGCCTTAAACTTTACAATCTTTAAGACCTTAAAGCCCAAGCTTATGCTAATCCTATGCATATTAGCTATAAATGGCCTTATGCCTCTTTTCAGATTAACATTATTTAATCATTGAAAGAGGACACAGGATGAAATGATGCTGGCCCGAATTATGTAAGCACACCTGTTACCAAAAACAGCCAACCAACCAACGAGCCAACCAGCATAGGCCCAAGGCCATAATATTTTACGTAGCTGCCTCCTGGCCTCCTGCTCTGCCAAGTAGAGGTCACCAGCTGCTCTCAAATGCGTCAACCCAAAATATTAAGCAAATGAATGTTAATGGTAGAAACAACAACAAAACGAGGCCTTTTGCGCTGCCGCTCTCAATCATGTTTGCCAAATACAAATACAAATACAAATACAAATACGTTCTGAATTAGGAATAGCAAATTCATCTATCTTGCACACACCATAAACACGAAGGACGAAACTATGTATGCGCAGCGCGCATGTGTGTGCGCGTGTGTTTGAACAAATTAAACGTAATCCGCACCATGGTGCACCATTAATCAATTGCTTATCCACGGCCAGAGTCGGTGAGTTGCCATTGCCATCATACCATTACCATCTCATATCTTCCTTTTCCTCCCCTCCCTCCCCCATCCTCAGGTAGGTATTTTCGGGAATGCTCCAAATTACTGTGAACACTTTCCAGCCAAGAATTTCCTTTATTAAATCGACTAGCGGCGTTGAAGAGTGGCATGTGGCTGGCACCCTTCGTTTCCCTTCAGCCGTAACCATCCTTGTTCGTACCATTCTTCAACCTCTCACCCTCACCCTCACCCTGACCTCACAGCATCAGCAGCATCAGTCTCAGCCTCTGTGAAACTCAGCAGATGCGTAAAACACGCATCAAACGTGAACACTCTATACTATAATTCTACTTCTACCCCCCCCACTCTTGAGTGAGAAAGCCTCTCGTGTTTGACCAATTTAGTGATGGCCACCTGACGTGACACGAACATTTGCATTTCGAACTGTGTAAGAAGCGGATTCTAGCGGATTCGGAAACGGTTTGCAAATCTCAAATCAGTGATGACTTCTTTTTAGCTAGCTTCAGAATAGATTTGAGCTAATTTGTAATTAGAATATGAATATAAAACTCAAATCGAGCCACGTATTCCTTCAAAAATTGTCTAATGAGAGGGCAGACATTTATTTAGATCAATGATTAGCAAGCACTTATCTTTTGTGTATAGCAATAAGGTCGGAAACTGCATAAACACATATAAAATTACTTTGGCAATCCACATTCAGGTGTTGCTTTTTCAGCTTTAAGTTCGTGTCTGTTGCTACGACCGACCGACCACTGATACTGAACCTTTCTTAAGGCAATTCACAAATAGTTCAAACTTTTTTTTGAAAATCTTTTGCAGCTGATTTTGAAATCAAACAATGTCAAACTCTTGCTGAAATAGGCAAGTGAACCTCTTTTAAACCATCTATGAACCAGTTTGTAAACAGTTTGACAACGAGTTCTAAACGGACTTTAATGTGGTTAATTGAAATTTCTTCAAGCCGCCTTAGAACTGGAACTGAAACCATTTCAAAACTGGATTTATACGAGCTCCATGCGATCCATCTACCTACCAATTGCACAACAGTATCAAATTTTTCATTCTAAGAACTGCTTCATATTCTAAGAACGGGTTCACCGATTTGAAATGTAAGCGACCACTCTGCTACCATATAAAGCTAGCTAGGAAAGTTCATTTAGATGCTGTATAGATATAGATATGTATATGGCATGACCACACGTGTCACGCACCCACCTCTAAGCAATATGCCCCTGTTTGTACCTTTAGCTATAGAGCAACCACCGTCTCCTGGCAACGATTTGTCCTCGCTCTCGTCCTCTGCCCAACATTTGGCCACATGCGGGCGGACGCGTCTTTTATGTGGGTTCACCTTCACCCCCCAGCTCTATGCTATGCCCCACTTCACCCTCCTTAGCTACTGCTGTTGCTGCTGCTGCTACTGCTGGAAGCATCCGGTGGTGTTCTCACCGCTCACCGCTCGCAGCCGTATCTTTAATTTTCTTAATATGCGTGAATTCTAACATTTTATGTTTTGTAATTAGAAAAATTTTATATATACAAATGTAAGCGGGAATCTCATGTTTCTGACAGGCGGTTTTGCCAACATGAGACGGCAGCGAAGCCATAATTACCGTGTCAGGTTGTTTAATTGATGTGCCTGCGTTTAAGGGATTAAGCCAGCGGGGGAGGAAAGTATGAAGGGGAATACTTTCATAATGGGATTGCATGGCATGCGACAGTTTAAGAAACGCCATGGAACATTAAGGTATGATTTTACTATGACAAAAGTCCCCGAAATTTCTAGGAATTGTCTAGATATATCTAGATATATATCAATACTTACTTCATCATGATGGCACTCTCCACGGAGAACGCGTCCGTTGGCAAGCCGCATATATTCCAGAAACGTATCTCCACCGGCTCTCCTAGCACAATGGCCAACTGAAAGTCTGGACTGCAGGCCACACCATAATTATTGCATTTGGCAACCCATTTGCGGATTTGCTTCACCCGAAAATCAATGGTAAATGGACCCAGGTAGGCCACAACGCCCGAGGAGATTAGGACATCGCCGGTGACACTTTTGAAGCTGCCCTGCAACATTTTGGCCGTCTCCGACCAACGGGTGCGTTCGCCACCCAAACCAGAGATGAGCTCCTGGGCGCGCTGCAATTTCTTGGTGCAAGCCTCGTGCTCGGCCAACAGGATGCTGAGAATTTAAAGATATATCCATGATTTATAAGAGCAAGAGAATAAGGCTACCTTCGGGTAACCGAAGCTTCGAAATCTACCCAATACTTACCCATATTGCCTCAACTGTTCATCCAGAATCTTTTGTATAGCCGCCAAATTAGCCTCAACTCTCGCCAATTGTGCCAACTTCTCGTTCAACGTCTTCATGGCCGCATTGTAGGTGGCCTCCGCTTGGGCCAAGGCAATCTTCTTGGGCGCCACAATCTTGGCCACCACATCGTACTTGGACAAGGCAATGACCCAACGGCACAGACCCTCGCAAGCCGTGGAAGCCGTCTTAATCTTATCCGGATCGAAGGCCTCGTTGTTGAGAATGCGCTGTTGCAATTTCTTCATCACCTCGGGCGGTATGTTATCCTTATCAAAGTTGAGCAAACTGTCCAGGAACTTCATGTCGCTCAGCACACGCTTCGAAGGACCCCAGTAGTCCTCTACAGTACCCACGCCGCTGGGATTGGGCACCTTATCGGGCTTCACATCCTTCAAAATGCACACGGCCTCCATGACAATACGCACACCAATGGGCGGACTCTTCATAGTCTTGACCACAGCTATATCCGCCGTAGTCAATGTGTTGAGCGCCGCCAGGGCCGCATCTAAAATGGGCAGAGCTTCGCCCAGCTTGGCATCGCACTCATCCTTGATCTCCTGAGCCACAGCTGCCTGCTCTTTGGCCGCCTCCTCGTCCTGTTTGACAATTTCCCGTTGCTCGGCCGCCAATTTGCTGTCAGCCGTCACTTTGGCCACCTGTTCGGCCACAATTTCGGATGCCTCCTTCAGTTTGGGCTCCAAGGCCTGCAGTTGTTCCTGCATCACGCCCACCTGCTGGGCGGCAATGTCCAGCTGGGAGATGCCCGTTAAATATCGATTACGATTGGTGGTGATGTTGCTATTAGAGACGGGGGATATCAAAGACGATGGTTATGAAGTCGTATTGAAGAAAGTTAGGGAAATGTGTTTTTCAAATACAGTGGGACTCGTAGTTGTTTTTTGTGTCCATTTTATATTAAATTTTCTTTCTATTTCAAAAAGTTGTTATTTTACTCACGTTCTCTTCTGACTCAACAACGATTTGAAGGTCTGTATAAGTTCCAGATATGATGTGGGCGTCACATAGTTATATCTATGCAATCTTGTAAAGAATTTCTCCGATAGTATCTGTGTTGAGGTATGGAAATCCATGCACATATCGATAGCAGTGCGTCGCTCCAATTCAGTTAGATCTTCGGTGGCCAGAAAACGCGTGGAGACAGCCAACAAAGCATCCTCTGGCCAGGATTGGAACCAATCGATGGTACAACAGTTGACAATTGAGGGAAATTTACGTATGCGATTGCGCAGAGCTTCACCAATGGGCGACATGGCCAAGACTATATGCAACTGATCCTTGCAGGTCTGTAAAAGGATAAAACAAATCAGAAATAAGGCTGCAGATGCAGTAGAAGTATCCAAGTCCACCCACCGTCACAAAGAAGTTGAACAGAGCCACGGGACTGCCATCAGTTTGGACAGCCTTATCGCGCTGCTTATCAATCTGTGCCATCTTTTCCACCACCTCCATTTTCTCTTCATTGGTAAAGAGATTGGGCACTTCGCCAGAGTTAAGAAGATTGTTGATGTCCTCCAGAAATGATTCGTCTTTAATCTAGGAGATTTTGTTTTGGGTATTAGCAAAGGAGAACAGAAACCAGAAGCTATCTTCAGCCAAGCTGAAGTTTAAATACCCTTACAGTTGGAGGGGTTATGATCACATGTCTTTTCATTTGTACTAACGAAATATTTGAATAGCAGAGGCGATCCTTAACATGCTGCTAAGTTGTTATCTTCATTCCTAACAAGTTGGCATCTCCAAAGGCAAGCGGCGAGAGAGACATTTGTGAGCACGGACGACGCTTGCGAGAGTGTGTAGGATTAGAGCAGCGTTCGTCAGACATAGCCCGGGGGGAGCCAACAGATTCCAAGGTAAAACAACGTTTAAGCTACGGCGCTTTAGTGAGCATAAGAACGCATGTCGTGCGAAAGTGTTTAAAGACGGGTTGTACTGCAAATTCTTCTGAGATCTGAGATTGAGAAGTTACAAGGAAACGTATGCGGACGGATGACAACATGATCATAACAATATTTGCTTCATTACCGATCAAAACCCCTCCACTCTACAAAGGTTTTATACATAAAGAACACCCTCTTTTGGAAAACCCCTATTCAAATATATCGCCCACCTGAACATCCGTAAATAGAAATACACCGTGCATTTCGGATGAACCAATTTTACGTAATATGCTCTTAATATCCTCATGATACTCAACGGGGCCATACAATCGTGTTATTTCCACTTGAAACAGCTCATAGTCGCATATATGCGAAGCCAGACGAGTCAAGCTCTGGCGCCCGGAGCCGCCGACTCCGATGAGCAGAGCATGACTACGCGGCTGCTTTATGATGCGGCATATGCGCGACAAATGTTCGATGGCAAAGCGGAAAAGCACCAGATTCATTGGCTTCTTCGACATGTTATTATATTCAACCAGATAGGCCTCCACAACGCTACGCAATTCCTCCAGATCCTGCACCTCAATGTAGTTCTTGGTGTCCGCCTTCGGATTGGTGAAGTCGCAATAGATCAGCTGACGGAAATCGGACTCCTCCAGCTTTTTACCCTTGTCCACAAGTCGAGCGAAAAGCCGATCTGCATCCATATTGAATGAGTTTTGGACTGTGGAGCAAAGGTTCTCAAAGAGCCAAGTGCGATCGGCATCCTCAACCAAACGATCGCCATAGACACGCAGGACCTCGTGCACCCAAAGACGTCGCATTGAATTCATATCCTCCGTGGCCTCGGGCACGGACAGCAGGACGCCCTGTATAACTCGAGAGAAATCTCGTAAATTAAACAGATAATGCGACTTGGCCGGCGTGGGCAAAAGATTCATCTTGGCATCATTGTAAATGGTCAACGTGGCACTCACAATCTCATCAATGCAAGGATCAAACTCTTTGGAGAAACCACTAAGGTTATATGGGAATAAGTTTAGAAGGAACTGTATTATAATGTTTGATCATATCAACTCACCGCGTGTCCAAATGCCAGAGCACAATCTTACTGAAGATCGTTGTCATGATCTCATCATTGAAATCATCAATGGCTATCACATTGAAGAAACGCTGGAAACGCGGTGTGACCGTATTCCCGGTAGATGGGGGACCCATCGCTGTGATCATTTGCAGATCGATTAGCTTCATGGGGACTATATTCTTGCGATCATACCACATCATATGATCGAGCATCATGCGCAGTAGCTCAATGGGCGGCTGGGCGCCATAGTTCTCCTTGAGTGGCATGGAAACATCATCCACAAAGATCACAAATTTACTATTCAAGGGCGGCCCAAACACGCCCTTACGTCGCTTGTCCAGCTTGGACATGATGATGTCCTGCGTTTGATTCGCCGACGTCTGGGCGGAGAAGCTGACAAGCAGCGGCTTGTAGGTGTGCAGATCCATCCTCTTCAGCATGTAATCAATGACATAGACACTCTTGCCCGTACCCGTAGGTCCCACCAGCATGATGGGCTTGGCATGACGCACGAGCAGATCCAAAACGGCGGCTATGCGTACGCTCTCATTGGTCTGTATGATGATCTGATTGACGGGTATATCGCGGGGTATGGCCGGGGCCGAGTTAACATCATCCTGCCAGGGCTTCCACTTGCCCTTGCCCTCCTTGATGTAACGATAGTCAAAGACCGAACCCTGCTTGGGTATGGGAAATATAAACGGCTTGGCCAGCACATCCACATGCAGCTCCTCCGGCACTCCGTACGTCTCGTACATGCTCTGCGGAAAGTTCTTCTCCATCAAGGCTCGAAAGATCAAGTTGAACTTCTCTCGGCTGTTGGCATCCAGGGAGCCACCCAGCGACCAAATGGTGGAGAACAAAAATATGCCCTCAATCTGGGCACGAAAATCCAAATCGGATATGTTGGCCACATATTTCTCATCCTTAAAATCATCTATGAAACACTCAAAGAAGTTCATCAGGCTGACCATCAAATTCGCATCCGAAGTGGGCGCAATCTCACGAAGACTCTTGCGCACCACAAACAGCAGCAGCGGGCAGAATCTTCCAATCAAGGTGGACAGCAATTGCTTGCTCACACTGTGAAATGCCGGAGGCAGCGTGTTCTTCCACGAGGCCACCAGCGGCTCCCAACCCAGCGAGCTCGGCTCCAAATAGATCATGCCACAACGGGATACCGTAGCCGGTGAGGCCACTTCCAAATCCATGGGCTCAAATATCAAGTTCGTCGTGTTCGACAGTTGTATAATCTCGCCGGACATCAAACATAGCTTCTTATTGTCATCCAACACCGTGTTCATGTTCTCTATCCAAATGGCATCCACGGGCCCATCAAAGATTAACCATTTGCGATCCGGGGTATCCGAAACAGCAAATATGCGATAGTTAACCGCCAGAATGCCATCGCTCCACTCATGCGACACAGCATCGAACTGGCCATATAGCTGACCCATCGTAATGGCCTTGGGATTGATGACCGTGTAAATGGCACGATTCTCCGAACCATCCTATGCATAAGTTTTGGTCAAGCGTAAAGGAAATAATCTGCTTAAAAATCAGGGCTGCAAACCCGATTTGAACCTTTCTTCGCCTTGAACCGAACAAGGTTTTGCCTAACCTGAACTGATAACTGCATTCAAAGCTTCAACAGTTTTTGGGACGCATAGGTATATATGTGTATGTGACTAGAGAACTGCAATATCGAGTTTTTTCTTAATGTCAACTGTTCTCATCTGTGCTAAAGGTCACTGATGAAAGAAAAAATTTTCTTTCCAGAAACAAACCTCTGGAAGCTCGAACATCACAATTGTCTTCACAGATAAAACACGTTGCGAACCCATGACGCGGTTTGCAGCCCTGCTTAACCCCTTACTCCCCTCACTTACCTTCTTTTCCATGCATTCAAGCGCCTCAGCTAGGATCCGATAGGTTGTTGACTTACCGCCAAATGGATAGCCCACCAGCATCAGACCATGCCTAACCACTATCATCTCATAGAGCTGCATTTAAGTCAGAGGTGTTGCCACTTTATGATCAACCTTTCTCCTGTGAGACCCCCCTCTTACTCACCTGTTGGACCTTCTCCAGCACAAAGGGTGTACACTGTTTGTTCTGCTTTTCGCATGCCCAACGGGTGCACTCATTAAACACAACATAGTCGGCTTCGGGCAGCGTTACGCCCGGAAACAGATCCGAAGTGATGCCCTGGAACAGGGGTATATCTTGGTTCAAGAACTTGGGCAAATTGACATCCTTGATGGAGCGCAGCACGAGTATATCCTCGTTCTCATCGCGATAGCGCAGTTTCAAAGCCCCGGCTGCCTTTAGCACAGATTTCACGGCCCTCATGCCGTAATCGTAATGACATTGGGTGCTCAGCTGCTCTGAGCACAGGCGATAGGTGGCCACAATCTTCACTGACAAAGGTTTGGCGGTCAAGAAGCCATATGAGTAGAGCTCAATCTCCGAAATCAAAGCATAGTCCGGCACCATCATGGCCACAGAGCGGAAGAGAGCCTGGAAAGAAAGAAGAGAAGAAACTTTTATTCTTAGCGGAACGGTCCAACCGGCCAAAGGGCGCTGCCGCATTACATACGACAGATGGAAAATTAAAATCAGACGCCTTAAGCCCAAACGGCCGAGGTGCGCCTCTGCATACGACAAGAACGCGAAGGCGAAAAACTAAACTGCGAATTCGCTCGCAAGAATATTCCTACCTTTAGATTATCTGGCAACTCAGATCGTCCAGCGTAGCCCGGATTCATGGTAATAAAGACAGCACAAGTGGGATCCAGAGTCAAAGTGGTGCCCTCAAACACCAAAGTGGGGCTACCAGAGTTGATGCCGCGCTGTATGGTCATGATTTGTTGAGCCACCACAGACAACACCTCCAGATCTATTCTATTGAACTCGTCCTGCATGGAAATGGAGAAAATATAATACAAAAATATAATTTCTAGATTCAAATTACATACAAAACAGGACCAAGCACCACACGAAGCCAAACCCTTGAAGAACTTGCCCAGAGCAATGTAATCCAATCCATCCGAGCAATTGAACACCACACACTGCTTGGCCACAGCCTTGGCCAGATCCTTGGTGGTCTCTGTTTTGCCCGTACCGGCAGGACCTTCAGGTGCACCGCCCAGATGCAGATTCAAGGCTGCAAACAAGGTGCGATAGCACCGATCGGTCAGTGGTGTTACCACCAGGCGAGTGGTATTTCCCAGATATTCATAGCCATAGGCCAAAGAGCAGTTGATCATGCGCGTGTCGAGATTGTTGTCCTCCCAGTAATAGCGCAGCTGGCACAGCCACTGGAAGTCCTGCAGATCCTCCACCTCCTTATCCACTATATCAGCCAGAACATCGCGGGCATGCACATCCAACACCACGAGCGCCCCCAAAGTAATACGATTCTGTGTGTTAAGATCGCCTCGCACAAGATCCACAATCTTGTTGATCTGTTGGATGCACTTCTGCAGATACTTGGCCAGATTTTGCTTAGGAGCATCGCTCTCAAAACACTCAGTGATCTCCAGGGTCCAATATGTCAGCGATATGGACTGCACGCACTGACCCGGCCAGGTCAGAACCCAGACATGTCGCAGCATCTTCACATAACTATAAAAGGCCTCCGATATCTTATGGTGTATGCTCTTCTTCATGTCAATCTCCAGTTCCAGCAACCATTTCTCCACCTGACCACGAGCCTTGGCCGTTGAGATCACATCCACCAGCACCACCTCCTCTCGCTCGGATGAACGCATGGCTGTGACCTCCAGCTCTTCGGTAAAGTTGAGTGTGGCAATGCCCTCGAAGCACTTCTTGAGATGGGGTTGCACACGAGTGGGATCTTTGGTTTCGGAGAGGATCTCCAACAGTTCATCGTTGGACAGGAAGAAGAAGCGCGGGAAGTACAGACGCTTCTTCTCCAAATAGGCATTGAGACCCTTTTGGATGATCTCCAGCAGGCTGTAGGCCTTCTTCAGCTTGTCATTCATCTTGTCGATTTGGACGACGGTCATAACTCGGGGATCGGAGGCCACTTGCTTCATCAGCTCCTTCCAGATCTTGTCCACGGCACTGAATCGTCGACCCTCCTCGGGCATTTGTTGCTGTATGTCAGGGCTGCTGAAAATGGGCTCCAGATACATCCAAGTGGCCTGAACACGCAACCATTCGTCCAAGATCTCCTGCAACAGACTAAGCTTGGCCTCCCATTTACTGGAAGAGACAAAAAGGATTAAAGAAAGGGTGATTCATGGGGTTAACAGGTTATGGGCCCACTTACAGTATCTCCGCCTCGAAGGGCTTGATGTACGGTGAACTCTTCATGGTCTGCGTCTTAATGATCTGATCGTCCAACAGGATTTGTATGTCATCCACGGCAGACAGCTTATAGGTACCAGAATCCCTGCAGAGGACATTTTAAATTAAAATAACAAGGATATCTCAAGGTCATACCTATAAGGTGATATGGTAAACTCAACGCCCTCCCATTCATTGACCATTTTAGACATGGCCTTCTCCAGATTGTTCTCCTTGGTGGCACTCTCCGAAATGGCCTCAAACTTGGGCACATACTCATCCAGCTGATACTCAATAATCTTCTCCAGTGTCAGCTCAGGCGACACCTTAATGGGGAAACCAATAATCTCCGACACTTGCTCCCAATGGCGCGCCTTCATGCCCGGATTACCCAACGTATTAATGATCGGCATATGCTCCCGGAAGGCTTCAATCTGTTCCTTCACATCTAGTATGAGCTGCATGGTCGTGGGATGATCACCCATTTGTTTCTCCAGCTTTTGGACAACGCGGTAGAAGTTTGCCACATCCGTGTCGATTTCATCTGGGTCGAAGGACCCCACTTGCGAGTGCATCCACAGATCCCATTTGTCCATAAAGTCCTGACCCGCATCGAACAGAGTTTTATAAGGCTTCAACTGATCGTGCGCCTTCTTGCGCATGGGATACTGCGATAAGTCCCAGCCATAGGCAGTCTCTTCCTCGTTGATCTGATCGATGGTCTCCATGGCCTGGACCAAACGCTGATCCAAGACATTCGCCCTCTTCTTGTACTTCTGCAGCTGCTTGATGTCGCCCCAAGTGTCATAGGACTGCACCTGCTCGTAGTAGTTCTGCAACTCCCGGCGGAACAGGTCGATGCGCTTCTTCAACAGCTCCTGGTATTCGATCATCTTGTCGGCAATGATGGCCCGATGCTCCTCAAACACAGAGGGCAGCTTCAGATACCACTGGAAGGAGTTGCTATTATTCTTAATCTCCAGCGGGGAGTACAATGTGTGATCCATTAGCCAGAGTATTTCACCCATGTTGACCTTCAGCCGTGCCTCCATCTCCGGCACCAGATTCTCTTCGGCATGTATTACATAGGCCTTCAGCTCCATCAATTCAGCCGTATCCGCAGGCACAGTCAAAGCCTTCTTCGCTATGGCATCGTACTCCTTGCCCAGCCTAGAGATCCTTGACTGCTGATCAGCCACCATGCGAGCCAGCAATTCATCCTGCAAATGCCTGGCCATCGACTCCAAGTGCTCTATGAATGTCCCCCTGTGGAACTCGTATAAGCCCATACGTATGACACCCCACACCTCCTTGGCAATGCGATCCTCCTTTTCCCTGTACTCATAGACCATCTCAGCATATTGCTCGAAGGTGGCATCGCTCTCCATAAACAGGGAGACGCGTTCCGCGTCCACGCTATTAATCAGATCAATGAACTGATCAAAGTCCTGCAGACGCAGTTCAGGACCAATACGCTGCTCCTCCAGCATCATACAAATCTTATTCTTGGTATCAGCCACAATGCTGTCGGGAACGGCGGGGGTAAGGAAGATCTTCTTCGAGATCTTTAGATCCGTATACAGCCTGCCCTCAATGCGTGGCAGATTCTGGATGGCCAGGACAATGGAATCTATGACACGCAAGAGTTCACCCTGCATTTTGGAGAAGCCAGGATTGAAGGTAATGGTATCCTCCTCGGCTAACAATACGGAGATCTCAAAGCCTGAAAATGAGTGCTGGGAAAAGAAGATTATTAACGTTCAAGAACAACTTGGGCTCATTTCAAGAACATTTTTGCATCAATTCAAGGACACTTTCGAACCTCCCCCTAACACTCACCCCAAAATCACAAATGAAATTAGCAAATGCCTTCAAGCTCCTTATACAAATATCCTCCAGTTGTTGAGTCATCAAGGCAGCCACACAATTAAAGAAACGCCTCAACAGCGTGTCCCTTCGCACATCCGGCAATTGACCACGTTTTGTGGCCTTCAATAATATCGAGTGTATCTCACCATACCAGGTGAACTCCAGTAGTTGCTTGACAGCTTCTATTTGGTTGGCACAAGCGTACTAAAGCATCATCATATCATTAACCTAATCTGGAAGATTTTCCTCAGCAAGGACTTACCGTAAAGTTAAACAGGGTATATGGCTCCTCTTGCTTGCTCAGCTCCTCAATGTCCACGAAGGTTTTGTTTATGTAATTCATGCTCCACAGCTCCAGAATGCTGGCCACACTGCGATGTATGCAGAAGAGCAGTCTTTTCAAGCGACTGCGATTCTCATCGTATCTGAAAGATGCAAAATAAGTGAAATTGTTAAAATATCATTTCTCTTTCACTTATGATAATCTATATATATATAAATATGTATATAGCTCTGAGGAACAAGGCTCGGATCAAGCAAACATTTGGAAGAGCATTGTCACACAACATGGGTAAATATTAAATTGAAGATGCGAAAAGGAAGTGAAATTTATCTGACAGCCAGACACGATATTTAGGGGTCATCCAGCGATAAGAATGGGCAGCAGTATTTTGCAATTTACTTCTTTACTTCAAGCACAAGCGTGTTCTCTCGAGCCTGCTATTGTATGCCGATCAGGATCAGACTCAGAAACATTTTGCAATTGCTTTACTTCTCGCACAAACGAGTTATTTCTTGCATTAAGATCGCGTTGTTCGCGTGATGGCTATAGTAATCGTGGTTGTAAAAGCTTACAATTTGTCTTTCAAGTTCTTGATATTTTTCGAAATTTGTACCAAATGTATTAAATTGTTTGTTTTGGTTCTATGCAAGCTAAATGACATTGTTTTTCCCAACTGATTCCAATCCAATCCCGGATGCTCTTTAAACTCCATCAGCGTTCAGATATAAGGAGCACCTGGTAATAATTTCAGCTCTGTAGCTCTTAAGACTTCTGAGATCTCGGGGCTGAAACAAACTGACGGACAAACCCATATCGAATGCCCTCGGTCGGGAAATGTTTCTTTCTGTGCGTTGCAAACTTCATGACAACATTAATTTACATTCACACTTATTGTGTATGGTATAATGATGCAAGCCTCAAGCCCAACCCCACACCCCTCTATATCTGCATTCCCTGACTGCTGAAAGTAATCCGAAAAAGTTGCCATTCGAGTAATTGAATGCGAATGTTGTCGCCCCCATTTATGCAATTGACATGCAATTATACGCCCATATATGTCCTACATATATATATATATATATAATTATAAGTATTCAAAAGCCGTAAGCTGTTTTTTTTATATAAAAATGAATTACTTTTGAGTTAACAATGAGCGAAATCTTATAAAAAAAAAGAAAAAAATGAAATAACTTCAATCCAACCATGGAAAAGTTGCACAAAAACAGCTGAAAGAAAAAATTCACCAAACTCGTGCGACATTATTAAAAGTTGCTTGAAATAAGGGCACAGAGGGGCGGGCCGGCATTGGGGGAGGACCTGAGAAAATCGCTTTGCGGCGTTGTGCCGAAAAAGTTTTCAACCGCACTTTTCAACTACAATGCCAAAAGGAAATGGAAAAGCAGCTGAAAGTTAAGTCCTCCTGTGTATTGGTTTGACATTTGATGAGCAACAGCGTAAGCTCCTGCTCCTGCTCCTGCTTCTGCTGCTGCTAGTGTTGCTGCTCCTGGAGTGAGTGGGGGCGTGACAGACATAAGTTGTAAAAGGGATATGCTTAAAAATGAATTGAACTTGTTTCTGACACTGAGTAGTCAGCTGAGGGACAAGGACACGGGGCTGAGGCAGCACCAGGAACGCAGGCGGTATTGGAGGCGCGTCACCTACATGTTGGTTAAAAGTTTTCCAGGCTTTTCCTTTTATGTGTGTGGTTTGGAGATCCTTAAGTGGGTCGACTGGCAAATTGGGGCTGGCTATCGATAAATGTGCGTGGCATCGTCTGGAATTTATAAGCTCAAGCATTTCCCTACCTCCAAGAGGGGGGTTGGGTAGAGTTGGAGCAGGAGTAGGAATGGGCATGGGTTTGGCTGTGGTGTCCTGGTCTTCTGCTTAATGGTCTGTGACAAAATAGCTGAAGTGAAAAGTTTCTGACTTGGCGATAATTTGCATGCCTGAACAGACCCATGGATAGACAGTTGAGTAAAACGGAAAAGCAGCAAAAAGCAAATGCTTTTGAGATCTAAGAAGATTATCATTGGCCATAATTGGCTGAAAAGTGGAGAGACATTTGTGGCGATTTTGGTACTAGAATCTGGATTAGCTCATCAAAATGAAAGTAAAGCTATCTTAGTCCTCTTCAATGCTACTTCCTTGCCTTCACCCTTGAGGGCATTCCCTCACTTACCTATAACGCCAATGATTAGTCAATAGTTTGATTTCTTTGCGCTCGGCAGTTTCTATTATATTGGTCACTCCTTCCTTGGTCAAATGATCCAACGCAGTCTTGCGCAGCACAAAATCCACAACCGCTTTTTTCATGGAAAACACATAATCCGAGCGGACTTCGCCAATGTTATCGCTTAGCGCCGACTCCCATTTGTTGAGAAAGGCTGGCACCAGATTGGTAATCCTTTAAAGAAATACTGATAAAAGCTCTACAGTTGGCTTCAATCACAGCTGCCTCACCTCTTCAGTATCCTCTTGCTTAAAGAGGACACGTGAATCGTATCAATACCATGCTTGATATAATAATAATAACGCAAAATTGCCTTCTCGTCTTGATCTGGAAACGGTACAGCACATTGACCCGTTACCCTCTGTGCCTCATCATCATCCATATGCAGTATGAGCTCAACGAGTTTGCGTCGAAAGTTTTCCCGCTCTTGCCTCATCATCATGTAGTTCATCGTGCCCTTGGAATCCGACTCGTGGCGTTTCTCGGCCCGCTTACGACGGGTTCCACGGGTTTTAGCGCAGAGTATACTGTCTGGCAGATCGGACTGCATTTTGCCATCCAACAAACGACTGGCACATTCGGGCATATTCAGTTCATACCAAAGGCGGCGAGATTTGTACTCGGGGTTGGCTTTCGATTGGAGGATGCTTTGTAGAACATCGGGCTTGGGTCGCGTATATTGCATTTTGGATTTCTCGCAAATACGTCGAGCGCCGCATATCGATGTGAAGCTGGATATGCCCATGTTGGGATCCTTTTTGCTCGAGCGTTGGCTCATTTTGGAGGATGATGGTTCTGTAAGTTTAAAGATAAATCGAATTTTTAAACAACGATAGTGTAAGTCTTAGCTAAATGGTGCCCGACTCGGCTGAATCGGTTAACAGAGCTAAGTCGATAAGTGCATTAACAGTCTGTAACGCAATGAACAGACCGATACTATCAGTCGTCAGTATAATCGATAACAGGCAAAGCAGCTGTTCGTATGCCTTGCGGCAAACAGTCTTTTTTCCGTTTTCAAATTACGGTCACACTGGGCACGTTGTGCAACCTTCGCCCCGTCGCCGGCTCTAAAAAGTTTATATTTAGTTAAAATTTGTAGTCAACAGCTTACCCGACATAATTTAAAGTTCAGCAAACACCACCACGCGGCCTGCTTAAGTTTCTAGTCACGGTCAGCCGCTGGGAAAGCGCAATTTTTAGCAAAAGCGAAACAAAAACATTGGGTAAGGGGAATCAATTTTAGTGTTGATAAACACATACACGCACACTGTGTTGGATATTAATAAAATTCGGTCCAAGGCGGCAAACTTGATTTCAAATGCAATTTTAAAACCATGCAACGACTTTTGCCTAACACAATTAATTAATATTTTATTACTTAATATTATTATGCACTTTGAAAACTAACTAAACGGTGACCGGCACCTGACCGGTTACGTGTTTGTTTGAACTGAATTGATTTTATATAATTTGTTTTATTTTTTTTGTTTTCAAACATAGCAACCGTTGCCCCCGGCAGCAGGCAACGTGCAACAAGTCGCCCAGTTCAAAAAAAAAACACAATTAGAAAATCAGGATTACACAAACCTAAACAATACAATTTTTTGGAATAATAGAAAATGTTGCTACAAAAGTTCTGCATGCGTGCTCTGCACACCACAAGGCAGCTTTATGCGGCTGGAACGGGATTGGAGAAGAGCGCCTTGGCTGCTTTGAGAAAGAAGACGGGCTACACATTTGCCAATTGCAAGAAGGCATTGGAAATGCACAATAATGATGTGACAAAGGTGAGGAGGTATAAGTTTAAAGTAACTCTTCAAACGCAATTTAATATATAAATCTCTTTACGTTTACAGGCGGAGAAATGGCTGCATGAACAGGCTCAGAGTCTTGGCTGGACCAAAGCCACCAAAGTGGCAGATCGTGTGACAGCCCAAGGTCTCATTGGCGTGCTCATACGCGGCAATCGTGGCGCCATGGTGGAACTCAACTGTGAGACAGATTTTGTGGCCCGCAATGAAACGTTCAAGCGTTTTGTGGATCACGTCTCCAGAATATGTCTGCATTACACCGAACTCACCGAATTCGATGGGGATTTGTGGAAGGTAAGACCGATGTCTGTTAAGCAGGAATAAACTTAAATTAACCCCTTCAATATTGATTCCTTCCAGCTGGGTTTCGATGAGGAGGCCTTAAAGAATCTGCGAACAGATGAGGGACGCACCTTGGGCGATCATTTGGCTCTGTTGATTGGCGCCATGGGCGAGAATGCCACCATCAAGCGGGCCCTGTGCTTCAAGGCAAACAATGACATGCGTTTGGCCGGTTATGCCCATCCCGCTCCGACCAATGTTGGCACCATCGAGGACATCACCCAGGTGGGCAAATATGGTGCTATTGTGGCATTCCGCTCGGACAATGAACTCTTGGATTATGAGTTCAATAAAAGCATTTGCCAGCAAATTGTGGGCATGAAACCGCGGAAGATTGGCGAATACGACAAGGATAAGCCGGCGGAGAATAAGGATGATGAGACGTGTCTCATACACCAGGAATATTTGCTCGATGCCGATAAGACTGTGGGCGAAGTGCTCAAGGAACATGCTGTGGAAATTGTGGATTACCACCGGTTTGAGTGTGGCGAGCAGACAGGACGAAATTTGGACGAGATTATACGTTCCCAGCAATTGAGCAGCAATTGAAGTGGAGATGCAGGCAGGCAGAAGCAGACGGGGTAGCATACAAAATTGTTAACACAACTTCATCATTGTTTATAAATTAAGTTCTGGCTAAGCACACAAAGAAAACGATATTTGCATGTTGAACAGCAAAAACAATAGTAAGAACAACAATAACCAACTGGAACGTGGCAAGAAGTGTTTTCTTTTTTCCTTTCATTTAACCATCATGAGTCACCATCATACAGCGATCCGCTGCTGCAAATTGGAGTAACCCAAACCCAACGCTATGCCAGCTGCGTGGCGCGTCTGCGCAAAAAACGGGAAGCACGCTTGACCGCCTTCCGGTGGTGGCAATAAGAACAACAACGGCAGCAACAGGCAACAACCAGCAGCAGCAGCATGGGTTCTGTGTCTGCGTTAGGAACGTGTTTCTGTTCTGCTGCACTGTAATTATTCTCACGTGAACAAGGTGGATAGCGATAGCCCAAAACCGGGGTAATGGTAATAAGTTGACCCCAAGATCAGTTCAATGTGCTTAAAGAACTACGCCCTCAACTGTTATAGCCGGATATATGTTGCTATGCCCCTTCCAGAGGGTACTGATATGATATTTGTAATGCATAGGAGAAAGCACCTTTTACCCCATAAAGTATGTACCAAGGATTGATGGGGTAAGGCCTTGGCCACATTTTGCGAACGGAGCAGAAGTTAGCCCTTTTCTCTTGTTTCCATACAATAACAAGTTTCTGGAAGCTAGAGATG
Source organism: Hirtodrosophila duncani (assembly GCA_037043425.1). Lineage (NCBI taxonomy): Eukaryota > Metazoa > Arthropoda > Insecta > Diptera > Drosophilidae > Hirtodrosophila > Hirtodrosophila duncani. The sequence continues at coordinate 11,903,853 of JBAMBM010000057.1, read as the reverse complement.
AGCGCGTGGGACTACTCTATTGATAGAATGGGTTTCGATATATCGGTGTCCCTGTATAAAAATCTCGAATTCGAAATGTCCCATAACCAAAGTAGGCTTTGCCAAAAATCTAGTCAATCGTTTATCTCCTGTCAAACTCATTGCCTTTCAGGAATCCTAGTCGACAGTCCCAAGAAAATCAAGAAAAATCATGAATTCGTTGGACATTGAAAATTTTCGCTCCAAGTATAGCGATATAACGCTTACCCCAGTGTCCTCTACCTCCACCAAAGGTAAAGATAAGCAAATCAACAACCAGGCGGCCTCTGGTTCACGTGCCGCTGCCGTAGGACCAATTCCACATGTGGAAATCACACGCATCTCGAAGGGGAATGGGGCTGCAGCTCCAACAACATCCAACTCATCCTTTTTGGCCCCGCAGCCGCAGCAGCAGCGTCAAAAGCAACAACAACAACAACAAACTGCGGCTGCCATTGCCTATGCCAACGAGTACAAGCAGGTGGTGGCTAAATTGGAGTACACCAAGTATATGCAGGCTCAGCTGCAATTGATGGCTATTGCAAATGGTGGCGCCAAAATGAACCAAATGAACCAAATGATGAACCCAGCTAAGAGTAAGTTATTGTTTTATTGTACTTTTCCTTTCCTTACTAATCCATCATCATCCATATTCAAACAGATCTGGATCCCAATGCCAATATTGTGGACAAATATGCAGATCTGCTGGCCGTGATTGGCCAAATGCAACCGAATGTTGCCCCAACTGTGATGGGTCTGCGTGCGCCCAAGGAACGTCTGCTCAAAAATGTCACCCAGGCTCTCCACCTTCTTAGAGAATGCCGGATGATGCTGGAGCGCGATGACAAGCAGTAAAAGAATGGCCACAAACCAAAAATGTAATTCTAGTTCGCATTTGTTTATGAGCCATAATATGAAACAATAAACAAAACAATAGTTGCGTGCAGTTCTGGGAACCCTTATATGTGTGTGTGTGCATGTATGAGAGTGGTTTTTTGGCAGCGCAGTCGCTGGAGTTGGACACTTGCGAGCAGCGGAGCGCAAAGCTTGGAAACTCGACCAGGTGATAACCATTATTAGAATTATATCAAAATCTATCCATAAGCCAAGAGTTATTCATAATTCATAGGCATAGTTCTGCCAAGAATATTGATGCCCCATTGGTGTATTGATATTTTGGCAACTTCGTAACATCGCTGCTTATCTAACGATGATTTGGCTCATTTCAATGAAACTTGTGATTTTAAGGGATTTTGGAAAACGCCTTATGTTTTCTTGCTATTGAATGTGACAGAAGCTTTGAAATTATTAAAAACCACCTTAAACTAATCCATGTTTAATGAGAATTTGAATGAGTTCCTAAAAAAATGTAATTTTATGCATAGAAAATTCTTTGAAAGCAGCGATATATCGATGTGTTTGGTCATAATATGTATTTATTTGGTGATTTTCTTCTACATTACATTTACATTACATACATTACATTACATTTCTACATTAGGAGTTTTGACGGATAATAAACATCGATATGCATATCTATCGATTTTTAGTTAAGCATTATTTTTTATGAAACTTGGTTTTTGGAATTACACAAGCTTTTAGTAAATTTCAGTAAACTATAATTATTTTCTTTAAAATTTGGAGCACACCTCTACCACGAGCATTCATTACATTACCCACAGCTCATAAACCTTGCTACCCTCTAAAATTATTCAATGTACACGGAACAGTGAGTTCAAAAGGGTCAGAAAAAAAAAAGAAAAAAACGCTGACTATGCTGCTGGCGGCGTCGACGTAGACGTTGACATGGCATGCCATGGTAGCAGAGCGGAGCTTCAATTGAAGTTTTTAGTTTTTTCAGGCTTTGTTTTGAGTATCCGATCCAGTCGTTAGCCGGCTTTCAAACACGCATAACACGCTCTGGATTTACGCATTGGCAAGCGGTAATTTACACAAAATTTGCCTTGGCTTCCGTTTTAAATTCGGGTTAATTTGTTTCGAAAGTGTGTGCAAATTAGACATTTTTATTTCCGCCTGCACAAATTTTCACAAGAAAGCATTTAAGAAAACATAAAACACCTCAAACGATAATTATACAGAAACACAAAGAGAGAGAGAGGGAGAGTAATAACAGCAACAATCTGCTCGCGCACTCACTTTTCTCAGCGCATCTGTGTGTGGCCGGCCCAAGTAACGGTAAATTTGCGAAAAGCCGACTAAAACAAATAAGGCTAGACAACGGAGTGCGAGTGTAAATGTGTGTGCAAAAGGAGTGCGAAAACATTAAAATTGTTTAATTTGTTAATGCATATTGTGTGGCTGAATTTGTACACAACAATAATAACAACAACAGCAACAGCAGCAAGTAGAAGCTGAAAAACTTGCAGCTGCTACCACAAGTTGCCACATTTGTCACATTTGCAGAGCAGTTTTGCTGTCATCACAACAGAAACAAAACACAAATTAGTTTTTGCAAAATGCCGCCATTTAATTTCATCAAACAGGTGAGTGTGAAAAGCAGCATTTAAATAGTTAATTTATTGCATGTTAACAAATGCAATTAAACAATTTAGATGAGTTGATCAAGACATTTGCAGAGAGAATAAGAGATAATGCGGTACGCTCACACTTACATATTGAATATGCACATTCACAAGGGTGTAATTAGAAGGAGCGCGTTGAAGATACATATTGATGTTGGACAGCTGGCCCTTTGGACAAAGCTGTCTACGCCCTTGCTCTTGCATATGCATATGGTTTGTGCATCGCAAATGAAATTGAATTGGCGGGAATATGATACATAAATATGTATCTCAGGAGAATTTTATATTGGTTTTAAGTTAATTAGAACTCCGAAATCAAGACTATTTTCGGCCATTCATCTGGCTACACACAAAAATTGCAAGCCAAGTTAGTATTACAGAGTTTATATGGACTTACCATATCCAATACTGTGGTAGAAATTGAAGCTATTTTTCCATCTGGCTTCTATATTATATTATATATGTACATCTACACAGATACACAAATCTTAACAAAATTATAGTAAACTGTAAAACAAGACAGCTCGCATGGACTTCATCGAAGCGAATATATCATTATCTGGGGGAATCGGAGACAGCGTTGCGAACACTTCCGGAACAGAATGTGTGTTTAACCAGAAAAGATGGTAACCGAAGCTTATTTACCCTTGCAGATTAGTACCATAATAAACCTAACAAGAAAGGAAGTCTACATTCGGGTAACCAAAGCTTCATACCCTTGCTCAGGATCGGACTGGAAAGCTATCCCTCCTTTAAGTACATATTTCTCCAAGAGTATATAAGCTTCGGTTACTCGAAAGTTCCTTCCTCTCTTGTTTTTTTTTTGAATTTTTGGATTCATCCAAATCGAACAACTATATAAATTTGCTATTCAAATTGGCTCGAATGTTCGTTTTTTTAATTTTCTACCTTGACGGGTATCAAACTTGCCTTGCGTCTATATTTGTAGTGAATTGTCGTTGTTGCTGCATTCACTGACATTTTCCATAGCCAATCATGCATACGAGCATAGAGTTGGAGAGAGGGGAGAAGGCAGCTATGTGCATAAGTTTGAAAAGTAAACTTAGCTGCAAGTAAGTTAATTCGCATGTCTCGGGTTTCTTGCTGACTTTTGTCAACTGTTTTCGCTTGACTGAAGTTGTAGCAACTTCAACTTCGTTTTCGTCTTCATATACGTCGTGCAGGCGTCCCATACAAAAATAATGATTTATGCATAAATAGGCGGACAGACTGATTTTGACATTTGCCATAATCATTAACAGCCGCCAACGGGCCACAATTGTAGTGGAAATTGTAGTGGAAACAAAAAAACAACAGCCAACAACAAATTCAGCAAAAAAAAAGCATTCAAAATTATATTTGGCATCTTGTGAGTTTAGCGAACTTCTGTTTACAATTTGTTTAATGAATGGAGTGTGGAGAGAGAAGTGGGGGTGAAGAGCGATCAAGTGTGTGTGTTTGTGTCAGCAATGTGAAAGACGCTAATGGGCCGGGCTGGGTCTAGTTTGGGCCCTTGGCCAAGCAGAACTGAGAGCATCATCACGAAGTATCTGTATCTGTACGTGTAGGCTACATATGTATATCTATGTATCTGCACAGAAAAAATTTATCATGATATGAAAAAATTCTGTTATGAGACACTATTCTTATATTGTATCAATGCTATGATATATTCAAATGATCTCTCGCATTTCGATACCAAAAATCTATATATGAATATTAACCACACATTCTCAAACTAGAGAACTGCAAAATCACAGTTTATTCATGAGTTCAGTGAACAACGTCAACATTTTGCAGCAAACCTTGACTCTACAAGCCGTAACCAGGGGCCGATTCCGCATTGCAGAACGCTCAATTGAGATGGACGCTGGGGGAGGCGAAAGTGCAGATTTGTGGGATAAGGTACAGGCTTTTCCTTCTCTTCCCTCTCTCTATGATTTCGGGCAGCGTCTGCCTGACAATCATAAATTGCAGTTCTCTGCCTCATACCGACATTTGATATTATATTTCTCTCTGTGTACGCATCATCTCTAAGTTTGTACATATCTGTATCTGTATGTATAGTTACATATACGTATCTGTATCTGTTTACTGCAACAATGCTTAGCCTTTCAAAAACAACTCACAACTTCAACTTAGTTTACACACTAATTTTTTTCTTTACCTGGTGTACCTCCACAACTGTGACTCCGACTCCGTCTTCGACTCCCCGACAAGTTCAATCAACCGCTAAGGCGTGAGGCGTAGCATAGAAAACAGAAAAAAATGAAAGCAAATGTAAATGCAAAACATTTTCCACTGAAAATGTGCGACTTTTAGCATGATGAAAAATGCAATTTACAATTTATGATAATAACACACGTCAAGTCAACTCCACAAAACAAACGACCACAGACAATTGACTTTTCCTTTTCAAAAATATGAACGAAACAAAAAAAACTGAAACAAAAGAGTGCAACTATTTGATTGTTTACTTTTCTAGTGGGTCCAAACAAACATTAACAACATTTTGTGGCTTAACATGAGACATTTACGTAAAGTGGTTTCAAAATGCAACACAACAATGAGCATAGCTTATAAGCATCATGCTCGACCACAAGATACCACATATTTAAGGTCACGCGCTTATTTTGTATGCTTTTCAGTTACAGCATGATAATTGACAATCATGAAAATGATATCACCTATAGATTATTAGTTAATAGAGCATCTTCTGGCATTACGTTTCGTTTTCAACATTTCCATTCAACATTATTTTAACTCTTTGGAATTTTGGCATGCATAAACTCTGGTCATACTGGTTGATACCAAATGACATTCTTTTTGTTGTTGTGCGCCAAAATACAAAATCGTCCATGGAAGCGAAAAGGGCATTGCCAGGTGTAGTTAAGAAAAGGAATTGTGTTTAAGTGAAGAGGATGATGTGAAAACGGTCCTTAAAGTCATAGATATTGAAGAAAATGATTGTATTAGAAGTCCGTCGGACAACGAAGGTATCACTACTTTAAGATGAGTGCAAAACCAATCTAATGCTGATAATATATATAATTCAAAACTTCTAACAATCATCTATAATATCGACTCAGGTACATCTTTACTTAGAAGTGAACATGAATATACTAAATTCTTCGTATTTAAGTCGATCACTCTTGCCTACATTGAATATGCTCTTTCCAACCTTTAAGCTAATCGGTATAAGACTTGACTTGCATTGGCATTTTCCTAAACATCCATTCAACCCATCAGCCGATGATCGGGGCAACGGGCAGTAAATGTACCGCTTTACCGCTTTACTTTGGTTTCTTTCTGTATTCCCAACTCCATCTCCATCTGTTGTTGGTGCTATTGCGCGCCCCTCTAGCGGTGATTGTGCCGATTTGATTTGTATTTTTGCTCTTTCACTGACTTTTTATTACACACAGACAAAGGCAGCCACAATAAAGAGAACGAGGCTGCTGAAGATGGCTAAACTATGGCAAGCATGCTGCTGCTCCTCTTGGTGCATTTTGGTTCACATTAATTGCCTGACAATTCTAAACCAGACCGGACGACTCGACCAGACAAGAACGGGATAGACAAGCAGCTGACTCTAATTGTTGTTAGTTGAGTAGTTCGTTTTTTTTAGGTATTGTTCAGTCTTTTGGCCTTGAACAAGTTTTTGAAATAAACAGTATCAAGTTACATGATGTAATGCCACTAGAAGATCAAGTGTCATTCATTTGTAGGGCAGTTTCTATGCATTTCCGCGAAAATATAATAGTTTACTCTAAGGCATGTATCTAGCTAGATCTTATTCTGTTTTATTGAACTTAAAGATAGGTTTGTCTATTTTTTTACAAGAATTGTTCATGCAAAATTGAATGTCTTGAAGTGGAACTAATGTGCAATCTCACGATATTCCCTCATGCACTGCATCGATGTATTTTGGCACAACAACCGATTTTGGACTAGCTTCACGGAGTTCGTCGTCGACCGAACTACGACCCCAATTGAATTCACTATTCCAGCGATATTCTGTGGTTTTTTATGGTGCTTTATCCATACAAAGAACTCAGATTATCGACACATATTTGTTGAGATAATCCACGTCGAAAGTTGTTGAAAATAATCCAACGAAAACCTCTTCAAATTCAAACTCTAATTTGGTGCTGCCAGATTTCAGCTATTGACATTACTATAAATAGTACCCCTCGTTGAGAACTGTTCATAACAATTTTTAGCCAAGATCTTGGGACAAGCCTTTTGATCGCACACTGAGCCCTTGAATTAGCACAAAGCATAATCATGGGCTTCGACTTATATGAGCAGTTTTCTAAAGTATATATCTTTCTTAATTAGTTTATATCTTCCTTCCTTAGTTCCGAACTTGACTATTAATGTCAGCTAGCAATCTTTATAGAGAATTCTCACTGCCACTTGACTCTATAGAGTCTAGAGTTTCCTGTCTTGATTTACTTTTATAGCTGAGCTCTTTTGAAAGCAGCAGTGCTTGTTCGATGGAAAATACAAATAACAAATGTTTTGATTGAAAATTTACAAAACGGATTAAGCAATTACAATGCTTAATTAACTTTGATAGGACAAAACAAATGACGGCCATTAATCAAATATTATGTTTGGGAAAGGCTTAAGCCGTGATCTTTCAATTTTAATGCCAAATCGAATTGATTGGTTTTTCTTTTGAATTTCACTAAAATTGCTACCGTAATTCGTAAAATTGGAAAAACCTGCCCGAGCTGCCGGCAAATCAATTGCCCAGATTCTTCTCACGCTCCACGCTGTGTGTGGGTGAGGTGAGTGATATGGCCCCAGCGACGACAGACTTGAAAAGTTCAAAATAATTTCTTCATTTAAGAGAGGAAACAACTACAGCAGAAACAAAAAACAATTGTACAACAATTGCGACAGCTGCACAAAAAAGTAACCGTTATCTAACAGTTATTTAACATGCAATTAACCCCACGATACCAAAAAATGCAAATATAAAATAACAAACTTCACTTGTAACTGAGATAAACGCTGAGTTTTGACTTGGATTTGAAAGCCTATTTATGCCATGGTGCAATAACTTTCTAACAAGCTCTTTGTCTTTGGTTTTCCGTTTTTTCCCCCATCTCCTCGGGGGTCATTCATCTTAATTATCACACGGTGGCCAGCGAGAGCTAACCAAAAAAAACAAAAGTAGGAAAAGCTTTAAAATTAAACACAAATGTTGCTTTAATATGTTTTGAAATTCATTAGGCAGACTCTAAAAATTATAATCATGTCCCATCTACAGAGACTACAAGCAACCTCTGAAACACTGTCCATTGACCCATTTTGCATTAGACATGTCTCTAAGTCTGTTGCCCGGAGTAGACAGCGATCATTTTTGGGAGCCCACAAATTAGACGAAATGGTTAGAAAGAAAGCAAGAAAGCGCGAGGATGGGATGGTCTCGAAAGCATTCCCACCTTTATTATGACCATGGTCAGAGAGTGCGTGGAGTGGCTTTTCTTGGTTTTAATGCGTAGTTATTCTTCTTCATCTATTTTTATACCTTTCCTTCCCTCTAATCAGCGGAAGTTATCTGAGCATTTGTGGTGGCACAGACACGCATAATTAAGCTGTCGCCTCCTCCTCCTCCTCCAGCTGTGTGTGTCTGTGATATCTATTTGTTTCTAAATCTATTTTCGTTCCGAGAGGTTCATAATTATTCATATTTCAGATACAGTTGCGACAAACCATGGAGAGGCGTTCGATTACATTTCCTATCAAAATATGACACTTTTTTCATTTCATTTCTGCTTTTACCAATTAGACACGTTTCGTCATTTGTAGCAGTTGTTGTTTTTTTCCGTAATATGATCCAATATGGAAGCTGTTAATTTTGCTATCTATATAAATACACATTAAGGCAACAATTGTAGGCATTGTTCGAAATTCAATTGCCACTTGTGATATTCTAATTAATTGATTTTGTCAGAAAACATGGCAATTGAATTGAGTTGTGTTTGTACAAAGAAACAAGTTTTTAGATATGACAAGACACTGGAAAAAAACATACATATCTAGGTATAACTCTGGGCTACAAGAATATAATTCGAATAAAATACAGTTGAAACAGTTTGAGAATACCCTGCAAACATTTATACGATTTTGTTATACCCTTCCAGAGGGTATTGTTATTTTGTCACGATATTTGTAATGCATGGAAATAGGTGGGATGCTGAAATTTGTACACAAGGTATAGTTCATGGCCTACGCGAGCACTAAGAAACCATTTTGCCATAGTCCAACTGCAATTGGGTCAAAATGGAGGTCAGTTTTAGAGCTATCGAGTTGAAATTTTTACCATAGACTCAACTCTGCTGTAAGCTGCTCATATGTGAAACTCCAGATCGGACCACTATATCGTATAGCTGCCGGAATCAAACCAAATTTGAAACACAAACAGTCTTAAGAATATCGCTTGGTGTTGAAATTTGTTTGATTACAATTCTGCAATAGAACATGAAACTAATTCCTTCGTAAGTATTGATCTGCGTGGTTAAACAATCTGTACTTGCTTAATGCTGCATAAAGAAATAACTTACCTTCTCAAGTTTAAGTACCCCGGAAATGTGCTTGTAAAGGTCATGTGTAAATGCCATTTGGATAATAGAAAAAGCAGTCATAACAAAAAGCTAACCCTTCCATCTTCCAGACATCTTCATTAGAAGTTGCTGTCAGTATACGCTGCACTGCGTTTGAACCTATTGTGCATATTGTGTCTCTATGTACGAACATGAACAAAACCGCAACAAAACGCTGCGCTTTCTGCTTTTCCCACTACGAAGGCACATAACTGATAATTTCATTCATGTTCCACACACTCAGTTTCTGACTCACACACAGTCCGTGTGCTTCCCACTTGTCTCTGGACCTGGCTCTGGCTCTGTCTCTATCTCTGGCTTTGGTTCGTTTGCCGCCAGGTCTGGGTCTGGCCTAGGCTTGCCATAAACTTGGTGCGCCGCATTCACTTCGACCAGTCTGCATTTAGTTGGCTTGGAATGACGACGCAGTCGCTCCGCCGCTAGCAGAGTCACAGATTTTTCCAACAACTAACGCACGCGAGGCTCACGCGAGTGCTAGCCAAGGCAATATCTTTCTTATAAATGCCAAAGTGAACTTCGACATTGCTCTCAAACAGTGTCAAAGTGTTTTCCTATATATTCATTTGATTTCAAGCACTTGTTGTGTTTTTTGAAGAAAATTCGTGTTAAAAATTAAAGAAAAGTAAATGTGCTTAAGAAAAATTGTGTTTGTGAGAAATTTACGAGTTTGAATCTGTAGTTTTACAAAAAGGATTTCACTTTTGAGGCACACGCTCTCTGTCGCCGGCAGTTGCAATAATTGCACTCTTTTCAAAACTAGTTCAAGGCTGCTCCTCTACCCTCCACCTCCTGTTCCTCCTCCTAACCCGACTTGCTGCTTCTTAGCGCCACAGCCACTGCAAAATGGAACTATCGCTGTCACCGAAAGAAACGGTAATTACAACTGGCTTTTCATTATGCATACTTATGTCTCAATGTCTTTCGAAATCTTTCACCTAAAGAAGCCTCAGGTTTAGATTTTCTTTTGCGACCAGTTTTTTGGTACTAATTGTTGTAGCTGTAGCTGTTGTTGTTGTTGTTGTTGTTGTTGTACTAATGTTTATGTTATTTTATTGGCATTAGATTACGACTTTAATGCTAATAAGCTATATAGATTATGTCTTTTGTTATAGGAGTTATAGTGTGAGTTCATTGGACCAATGAGTCAGCATACATAAGGAATATTTTGTTCGTAATCTTTAACAGTTGCTATTCAATAGTTCTAAAGTCATCTTATAAGCAGACGTTGATCATTTTGGACACTTCTACCTCAATCCCTCTCATATATATTCCTATTGCCACACTTGAATCATCCGAATGAATATATCTGCGCTCTAATTGAATTAATTATAAATATTCTTTAACATATCTATTGATGGTTTTCATATGTACTTTTAACTTCATGCTTTATAGCCGGTTTTACTCTGGTTTGCTCTATCTGAAAACTCAATCTTAAAGTTTTTTTGAAATTTTTCTGATTATTTCCTATATTCTTTTCCTTCAATCGCAATGTTTCACTTAGAGTTCCATAGAGAACTGCCAGTACATTGAATCCTTCGCCTAGAAACAACTTCCATGATGAAGGTCTTCGAAAAACGGTTAGTATTTAGTTAAAATATATACAGAATATTATAGATTCTTGTTCTTTCATGATCATGTTTGAACCCTCGCAAGTAGTGAACAATTCATGCCTTGAACAAGGATTTTATCAAACTTTTTAACCAAAATTTTCTCTAAAGAGTCTAATAATTGCTTAAATCTTAAAATATAGAAAGACTGAAGAACAACACACAGGCCAAACATTAATAACTATGAGGCTGAAATACGTAGGTCAAATTTGCTTCAGAGCTCTTATTGAAATAAAATAAAATTTTGTAGTGCTTTGTTAAAGAATAATGAAAGTAGAATAATGAAAGTTGGTCTATAAGAAAATCAAGCAGTTCAAAGTATGATCTATTGGAAAAATGTTAATAGATGTACCAAAAATAATGGCAACCCCGGCTAAACTTAGTAGTCCATTTGTTAAAAGAAGAGTCACATATCTTAAAAATTCAGTTAGAACCTTTCTGTGGGTTCAAATCTCAAAACTCAAGTGGTAATTGATCACTAATTGTCATAAACGAATAGAGAGCGAGCGAAAAGAAACAAACTGTGAAAGTCTCTTGAGACCATCAACAAAACAAAAACTGCAGAGATTTTTACCCGTATATCTAGCGGGTTAGCAGCTGCTTCTTTTCTTTCTTTCTTCGTTCCAGTTTTTAGACTATTTTTCACGGCCATCTTGACAAATGTAGTTTGGCTGTCAACAGTCGCGGCGCGGCACAATCAATCAAAGTCATAAGAGACATAGAGTTGTCAGGCTGCATCCACTATTCGTATGACCAGGGCTGCCATTTGTGCAAACAATAATTAAAATGTTTCCATGATAAAACATGAATAAAAAGAAATACAATTGCAAATTATAATTGTTTGTGGAATGTGATTTCCATGAAAATGTTGAAAATGTCTCGTTGGCGAGAAGGAGAGGGAGCAGCATAGTAGACATAACATAGCGTCACCCTGACAGGTGAAGCATGAACTTGTTTTTGGTCACTGAACATGCACGCACCTACACGCACACACATGTACACACGCACACACGCACAATGGATGAAATGAAAAGTTTTATATACTTACATATATTAAAAAGTCAAAACAAAGTTTAATTAGTTAATGACCCCGCCGCGGCGGCAACCGTTAGGCCGAGGCCAACCCACATGCAGATCAAGATGGAAACTAATGTATATTTTCATATTCATTTGCTTAGATGAAACGCCCAACTCTAACCCACAATCACGATCCTCATCTAACTCAGCTTTCCACTTTGCTGCTGCGCGTACCATAAATAAATAAGAAATGAATATGTGGATAAAAACAAAAACGAGCTGAAGAAAAAAACCACACAGCGGAGCTGGTACAGTTTTCACTATCACTTGCCATTGGCTTCAATGCATCGGCCAGTTGTAAATTGGTTTTGGGGCTTCATCGGTGTGAGTCCAAAAGTTGGTTTGTTGGCCGGTTTTCTGGTTTGCCGCTTCTTGTACATCCTTGGCGCCCCTGTTAAAGTGCTGGCGAGGCTTTGTAAACTATTTGAAGACAATTGGCGACCATTTGAAAGGTGTTTGATGTGTCTTGCAGAAACAAAATGTGGTTCAAATGGCGGCTGTGACACATGTTTTCAACCATTAATGGTCGTTTAATAGCCTCAAAGCCTGGCTGGCATAGATATGCTCAAAGTGGATCCCACTTTTCAGCATTGCTACCAGTTTGCTATGGAATTCCATGCAATGCGTGCCCATTACCAAGAAATGCCTTCAGTATAGAACTCAGAACTAATGAATTAGTTATCGATGAAGAGTTGTAAAGATCCCTGAATACTCCAATTCCTATATGAAATACCCTATAATGAATATAATGAGCATGTTCTGGGATGCAATATTAAACCTAAGGTCATAAACATCAATTTTATCGACGTTGCTCGTGTTCGCTTTTGTGGCCTTTCCAGACACATTCAAGGAATTTCCTTTTTCTTATAATTAAGCAAGCTTAACCGGCTTTATAGTCAGTTATGATACCTTAACTTTGTGTTTAGAGCTCTCTATTAGCTATGATGTTACTTTTATCTATCAACAATTCTCATCACATTTCATATACATGTCTTTCCTTTCACAGGAGGTTCGTCCCAATACCCTATGCGACCTGAAAGTGGATGCGACATTCCGCAAAGTGCCCAAGAATGCCATCACCTTTGCTTTGTGGAAAATTGATGATGATCGTTTGGAGGCCGTAGCGCGGGCACAGTATGGTATATTCTATGATAATTGTGCCTACATTATCTATGCAGCCAATCTGGTGGGACACTATGCCACACATGAAACCATTGTATGTTAGACCCCTAAAGGACTACTATACCACAACTAATCCTTAATTTATGTTGAAAAGCAGACTCGGGAACAGAAGTCGAATGTGGTGTTGGAGCGATATATACACTATTGGCTGGGCCATAGTGTCAGCGAACAGAATAGATCTAATGTGGTGCATAAGATTCAAGAGCTGGACTCGTATTTGGGCAATGTGGCGGCCATTTATCGTGAAACGCAGAGCAATGAGAGTCCCAGATTTCTCTCATACTTCAAGAAGGGCTATGAGTAAGTGAAATGCTTTGAAAATCGAAATCCCTTCATTCTTCATCTAATGTCCCATTCTCAGTGTCCTGTCCGGCGCTTTGGTCAACTCACCGCAGCATCCGCGTCTCTATCAGCTGTACGGCCGTAAATGGCTTCGCTCCATTGAGTTAGCCACTGTCGATTGGTCGCACTTCAATTCGGACTACATCATGGTCTTGCAAACCGAAGCTTTAATCTTCGTTTGGATTGGACGCTCCAGTGCGGCCATTGAGCGACGCAGCGCCCTGACATGGGTGCAAAAGCACCATACTGCCTGCAGCATTGCCATTGTGGATGATGGCTATGAGCAGGCCATGTCGGCGGAACAGAAGCATTTGTGGAATCAGTTGCTGCCGCTGCAGAAACGTCTGGTCTGTCAGGCCAGCCAGCTGAGTCAGGATTACGCCGGCAACTCCAACGCCAAGTTTCGCATTTATAAATGCAATCAGCGTGGACGTCTCCATCTCGACCAGCTGGATGTGGGCATGCCTGGCAAGGATGATTTGAGCGATGCCCATGGCGTCTATCTGCTGGATAACTATGCACAAAACATTTGGCTCTGGGTTGGCGCCCAGGCCCCTCAAGCGGATGCCCTGTCGGCCATGGGCAATGGTCGTGCTTTTGTCAAGAAGAAGAAGTATCCGGATAACACGTTGGTGGCGCGGGTCCTGGAGGGGCATGAGCCTGTGGAATTCAAGCGTCTGTTTGCCAATTGGTTGAATGTGTGGCAGGATAATACACGCGGCCACAAGCCTGTGTCCACCAAGTTTGGCAAACTGGATGCTGTGTCCTTGTGCGAGCGTCCCAAAATGGCCGCCGATACGCAGCTGGTAGATGCCGGCAAAGGCGAGCGAGTCCTCTATAGAGTGTTTGGCGCTGAGGTGATGGAAATATCAACAACAAGGCCGGTGGTTTTCACCACCAATGCAAGCTATGTGGTCAACTACATGGTGCAGGTGAGTGGTATAATCGACAAATGAGTCAAACATTGAGTAGTCTATCCAAATGCGTTCGTAGAATGTGATTGCCGATGTGTAAGACTTCGTTATAATCCTTAAATTCCAACAGAATACTTTAACATACTTCTCCTCTTGCCAATTCCAGTGCGCCACCGTAGTGCCCGCTGATCTGGCCGCAGTTGGTATCAAAACCATAATTTATCAATGGAACGGCTCGGAGGCTTCCGCTGAAACCATAGCCAAGGCTGATAGCTTTGCTCTGAGCTGCTTCGAGGCTTTGAGTGGAGCAGCCATGTTTGTCCAGCTGTTTGAGTTCGATGAGACACCACACTTCTTGCAGATCTTTGAAGGCAAACTCATCATTATGCGCGGCGGACGGAGCGAGCAGCTTTTCCACGCCGCCAACAACAGCAGCGACTTTAAGAGCAGCATTATGCTGGAGACATTCTTGCTGAAGATCTATGGCGATGCCAGCTATAATGGCAAGGCCGTTGAGGAGTATCCGCTATCCTCCATCACATCCAAAGATTGCTATGTGATCAAAACGAGCCATGTGTGGGTCTGGTGTGGTCAAAGCAGCACAGGAGACGCTCGCGAAATGGCCAAGTCTGTGGGTGGCCTTCTGGGCGAGAGTTCGCTGGTGCTGGAGGGCAAGGAAAGCAAAGAGTTCTGGCAATCGGTGGCCATGTACTTTAATCAGACGCTCGTCATCAATGGCAACTCGTGCGGCTCTAGCTCATCGAGCAGCAGCAGCAGTGGCGCCGGCAGCATGTGTAATGGCAGCTCTGGCGGCAGCATCTCTCCGACGCTGAGCAACAATTGCTATCTCAACACCAGTGTTCCCAGCAAGCCGCGTCCGCCAGTCCAGCTCTTCCTCGTGTGGTGGCAACAGAGCGAATTGCGATGCGAGGAAATTCTGGGTTTCGAGCAGCATGATCTTTGCGCCGACTGCATCTATATATTGGACACGGGCAGCCTTACCTATGTCTGGCTGGGCACACAGGCAGCCGATCGGCAGAAGTTTATGGCCATAGCACAGAGCTATGTGCAGAATGCACCCTACGGACGCCGTGCCGCCACAGCGTTAGCTGTTGTGCGTCAGAATGAGGAGCCGAATGTATTCAAGGGCTTCTTCGAAACTTGGCAACAAGAACTGGGAAAGGTGAGTTACATAAAAGAAACCCGCAAAATCATACTACTCTAAGTTCAGCGAACGCCAACGTGTCATAAAATCGCGAAATCAAACGCGTTGGATTTCACATTTGGCCTTGAAAGGACGAGGACCTACATTTCGAATACGCAGAAGTAGGCAAATAACATTGGTTGAATGCAGAGTCCCACAGTTTCCGTTGAATGTAGACCGCGTGTTGATGCGCTTACATTCGCAAGTTGCAGGAATACTTCATAGAGCTTTATCTTTTACAGAACTTCTTGAGCTACGAGCAAATGCTTAAGGAGTTGGGCAGCTTAGCAGCATCTCCTGGCGCTGGTCACCTAAACAATGGCGGCGATTCGGCTTTGTTGTTGAACAACCAAAGGAACGATTTTGATGGGCATAAAAAGTACCCATTATCAGTGTTGGTGCAGGAAATGGATATGCTGCCGCCCGAAATTAATCCGCTTAAGCGAGAGGTAAGATGCTACATAAGATGCGTAGTGAAGATATAGGAACTTATACCCGATATTTACAGGTACACTTGACCCATGATGATTTTGTCTCTGTATTCAAAATGTCCTACTATGAGTTTGACGAATTGCCCAAATGGAAGCGTACCGAACTTAAGAAGTTACATAAGCTCTTCTAAGAATAATCCACTCCGTCCTCTGCTTTGTATATAGAAAATTTTGGTTGAGATCTTTTTGAAGCAATCTTTTACAATAATTACTTTTTTCAAATTTTACATAAATACATAAAGGTTATCAAAATTTGAAGTTCCAACATCATGGAGTGGTCTCCACTTCCTCCGAGTCAGGCTCATCGCCGCTGCCTGAACCTAAATAATAATATTAAGTTATATATTTATATATATGTATATATATTGTTAAAACTTACTTGGAAATATAAGTCCCATAATAAACTCAAAAATGCCGCCCAACAAATCCCAAAACATTTTCAAAGCTGCAGTCTTGACAAAGTTTTCCAGTTAAATGTTGATGTTGGAACATTGGACTTGGCGGCCTAATGGCTTTCAGTTCAAAAATTTAATGAGCCATGACAAAAACGCACAAGTAATTCAGTTCAATTGACATTCCAAATTATATGTGTCTGCTATAGATAGATGATATGGGGCTTTAATATCAAAATACATAGATGAATTCGAACTAGAGCCAGAATTTATGGCCATCTGAAGGTCATATAACCTGGCAGATATCTAAGTTTATCAATAAAAGTCGGCATTGGTGACTCCCCAATAGCAAGGCAATATAGCTTTGCTCTTCTTATTTACCTCTGAATATGAAAAGTGCTAGAAAAGTGTTAAACTGACTAAAATTTTCAAAATATTCCAACGACTTAGTCACATATTTAGCAATCTATCCTATCAATCGTATTCTACAAAAGATCAATACTGACTAACCTTTGCGAAATATACCAAGGAGTGAGCTACATATTTAGCATTCTTTCATTCGTATTCTTTTGATTTACTTTACAAGATATTTATACGAGTGAGCCACACATTGAGAGCACGTTGGGTATGGGAGGAAGTCACCAGTCTTGCATACGCTACAAATGTCATTACTAATTCATCATACCCTTTATCAAGTATAGGAAAATAAATTTCTCTATATTTGTAACATATTGACCAGCTTTTAAATGCTCATATTAGATTTTATTTTATGGTGTCCCCAATTCCACATATATCCATATTTATTTATAGTTATAATTGTAATCATAGTCATCGCCGAAGTATTCCTCATCAGCTGAAATATGAAATATATGTTAATGCTAGTAGTTTGGAATGGAAAAACACTTACTGATATCCGAAAATAACAAGTCATTAAAGAAAGCCAGAACTATTTCAACAAGGGCGCAACAATCCATTTTGAAATTGTTAGATATGAAATATTGGTGGGAGGTGTTCTATAGATCGTCTAAGTTATATTTGATGGTCACTGCAGATTGTTATGTATATTATATTGTATTGGTTATTAGATGATGTTTTTAAAGGTTGAACTTTTTAGCCATTGTTGTATTTTCGGGTAGTAGTTATAATATCTTCTACATCATCATCGTCATAATCATCAGAATCGCTTGCTGAGAGTTGTATATTTTCGAATTTTTGTTAGGCTTATTTTAGAAATAAATTCTAATGATCTCCAAACTCACAACCAAATAGTATTTCACCAATAAATTCAAATATTAAACTGATAATTTCACACATTTTACAAAACTCCAAACTGATATACTGCAGAGCAGCCTTTGGTTTTATATACGATTTGGGACTGAACTTGTTCAAGGTTAATATACTCGTAGCTTAATTAGATTAAATGTTTAAACATTTCATTAAATGCGAGCTATTAATATCATAATATAAGCTCAATCTGAAATGATAGATAAACCAAACCATTGGATATATGTTTGTTCCGATGTTTTGGCCATGAGACGTGTGTCAGCAAAGTTTGTTCCAGAACTTCTGCATTTTGAGCATCACCCAGAAGCTGTAGAATGCCGTCAGAATCCCAAAAGGGTCGCAACTGCTGGCAAATCATGAGGGGCATATGGTTATGCTATCGAAACCAAAGCCCAATCGTCCAAATGGAAGCACGTAGGAGAGCCCAGGCCGAAAAAATAGAAAATCGCAGAGCGCAACATAATACGTCTTACCTTTTTATCAGTCAAAAACAAACGAAGTATGCTATATACTTGACTCTGTGAACGGGACATGTGTACGAACACAACATAAAATCGATAATCGTACGTTGCCCGCGGAACTTGAAGACTCTCCTTACTTTTTGAACACACCTCGTATATATAAATCATAATTTTAATTGTCAGCATTTTAAACTTAAACCAAAAACGACCAACTTTGTACTCGTTCTAATATACATCATATCCATACATGGGTGCCTCCATATAGGCCTTCTGTTGATCTGTGGAATTGCGTCGTATTCGCCGGCCAATGGGCTCGAGATCTGCATAGCATTTGGGAAAGACACGCTCTACTGCAGCAATGGCATCCGCCTGACTTATATTGCGCACAGCCAAAACTGAAGCCAGGGCCTTCGTTTTCACACAGTTCTAAAAGTAAAGTGAAAATCAATAACCTTTATCTTCCTATTCAATCCCGATCTTTCTTACCTGATGAGCCTCTTTCACATTAAATGGCGATGCATCGCCTTGAAACATGGCACTCAAAAAGGAACAATGAGCCAAATTCGCCGCCCGTATCTCGGTGCAGGCCAAGTGATCCACATTCTTAAAGTCCAGATCATTGTTGCAGTAGTCGAACATGTGTATCATTTCATGCGTCAGCACGCCATGCACCATGCTCTTGTTTTTGGCCATATTTTGGCAGACAACGATCTGATTTAGCACTGGATCGTAGCCACCCGTGACAGTAGGATCGCAAACCTCACAGGAGATGTGTCGCCGCAAGTCGATGGGACAGCCGGAACTGCGCAAGGCGCCCATCATCAGTTTGACCAAGGGACCGTTTTTGACACACCAATAGACGTTCTGTTCGCACTTGTAGCGGTCAATATTCTCCTGGCCTTCCAGGCCAAACAATATGCGCGACCATTTGGGCTTATAGGCCTCACCCCGACGTTCTGGATATAGATCATAACCCCATTCCTTGGGTTCCTTTTTGTTGGGTGTGCTGTCTGGGTTTGTTGTGTCTTGGACGGGCTGGGCATCGGCTGCCATTGGCGTGGGCGGCGTCTTTGTTTCTGTAGGGGGCTCAGGGGCTGCCTTTGCCCAGACTTTGGTCAGAAAACCCATAATTTAATGGATTTTAAGTCGCAAACTGTTGAATAACAAACCGGCAGCTGATTGCGGCTGCCAACTTGGTCAAGAAAGAGATTTTTAAAAATACCTGCTACCTGTCACTGGTATTTTCTAAGGAACAGTTACAAAATAGTAATTGCCATATTTATATTTAATATAAATTATGCACATATATGTACATTTCTTTTTAATATAGATAGATGCTACGATAGTCATAGACATATTCAAGTAGCAGCCAAGGTGCACCGTGCGCAGCTCTAATGTAAACGCATCGTTACATGATCGGAGGTGCCAACTTGTGCCAAGGAAATAGTTATCGTTATCGCCATTTCCTGCCGGCATAAAAATTTGTAGCCAAATACCAATACCACGTATGTAATATTACCATTACAGTTCCAGTTCACATAGATATAAGCATATCTTTGATTCGACATACCCAATTAGTAACATGCACGGTGTACGATTAAACGAGTTAACAGCTGTATTACTTTTCACATGCCTTCTGGCAGTCGTGCCCAGTTCCCAGTCGGCAAATGAATATCAAGTACCGCGTCCGCGAGGGGTTTCGCTGACAAAGGCGCCGCTGTATGAGCCGCGCGCTGATAAGTCGTGGGTATGTCTAGACGGTAGCAAGACAATACCGTTTACCCACATCAACGACGACTACTGTGATTGCCCTGACGGCAGCGATGAGCCCGGCACGGCGGCCTGTGCGAATGGTCAGTTCCATTGCATTAACAAAGGTCACCAGTCTGTGGACATTCCCAGCTCGCGGGTGTACGATAGCGTATGCGACTGCTGTGATGGCAGCGATGAGTCTGAAGAGGTAGGCTGTTTCAATACCTGCATTGAGCTGGGAGCGGCTGCGGCCACCAAGCGCCGCAACGAAGCGGAGTTGCACAAACGTGGCGCCGAAAAGCGCCAGGAAATGATAGCCCGTGGCAAACAGATGAAAAGTGAGCGGGAGGCGCGACGCGCTGAGCTAGGCAGACGCATACAGGAGCAGGAGCTACTCAAGGCCGAGAAGGAGCAACTGAAACGCAATGCCGAGGCCTTGGAAAGCGAAGCCATTGATGCTTACAAGGAGCAACAACGGGAATTGGATGCGGAAACGACTCAGGCCGAGCAGGAGCCACAGCAGATGCGACAGGAGGCCTCGCTTAGCTTTGTGCGCTACGATGCCAACAAAGATGGCTTCGTGGAGGTCACTGAACTCATGGTGGATATGAATCTCGATAGGGATCGCAATGGCGTGGTCACCGTGGAAGAGGCCAAATACTTCCTCGATGAACGCGAACGTGTGGACTTAGATGCCTTTGTCACACTAGCCTGGCCACGCATTAAACCACTGAAAATGCTGGCCGAAGGACTCTTCCAACCGCCCCAAGAGGAAAAGACCCAACAGGAGGAGCAGGCTGAAAATCCAAAGAACCCAGAACCACAGCCAAGTGAGGGTAAGAGTAGTCTCTATATTAAGGACTAATCCCCAACTAACCCAAATTTAATTATAGAACAAGTGGACTTGGAATCCGCCGTCGATGAGGAAGGCGAAGAGGATCAGTACGACGATGAGGAGCCGGATGTTGGCGTTGGCGAGGCCTCGCCTGAAGCTGAAACTGAAAGTACGCCAGCTCCCAGCTACGATCCTGAGACGCAGCGCTTGATTGAACAGGCCAACGAAGCGCGCAATGCCTTCGACGAGGTAGAACGCAATATACGGGAGTTTGAACATGAAATCAAGGAAATTGACGATCAGAATGCCAAGGATTATGGTCCACTAGAAGAATGGGCCATGTTAGATGGCGAGTGTTACACCTTTGAGGATCGCGAATACGTCTACACACTGTGCCCCTTCGATCGTGCCGCCCAGAAGCCTAGAAACGGCGGCGTGGAGACCACTCTGGGCCGCTGGGATCAATGGATTGGCGAGGGTGCCAATAAATATTCAAAGCAGAGGTATGCCAATGGCGCTGCCTGCTGGAATGGTCCCCAGAGGTCCGCCATTATCAACATTGGCTGCGCCCTGCAGCCCAGGATCACTGCGGTCAGTGAACCAAATCGTTGCGAATATTACATCGAGTTCGAGACACCGGCAGCCTGCGATAGCGAAGCTTTTGCCGCCGCCTCCAACGAGAATCCTCACGATGAGCTTTGAAATGGTGCGTGCGTGCGAGATAAGGATTTGGCCTGGGGGAATCTAGTGTATTGTAGAGTTGTAAACGTTTGAGAGTTATTGAAATATTGTCTAAAGTCGAGATCATTCCCCGGCTAAAGGCCACAAATACGATATTGTAATAAAACAAGGTCATGTGTATGCATTTAAGATAAAAGTAAAACAAAGGGAAACCATACATAGCAACAACAGCAACAAAAACACAAAAAGCAGCAAGTTTCATTTTCAATAAAGTGAAAAAAACATTTAGTATTTTTTAAAAATATCTATATTATAATTACATAAGGATATAAAAAGGTGATCCAAATGAGCAGAGCCATAAATGCTAGCTGGTCATTGGAGTCGGCATTGCCATTCATGCCTCGGTAACTGCCTGTTTGATATCCTCCAGAAAGCTATCCACCTGATGCTCCAAGGCCAATATATGACCCGTATTGCAATTCTCGGCGCCCACAAATGTCAAAATCACCGGCAACTTGTTCATTTGCACCACCTGCAAGCAAAAGAAGCCATAACTTCTTCAGATTTCCATTCATCCACATGGCGCCCTTACCTGATAATTGGAATACATTGATATAATGGTCTTGTTCCTGCCCAAACCCAGTTTGCTGGCCTGATCGCAAGCCGTGGTGAATGTGGGAATGAATGTTGGCATCAAATCAAAATCCACATTCTCCTTGCTAACCCTTAACAATGGCACACCATCGCGGTCCGTTATCTGTATGACGTAGAGGCCGCTGATCTTCTGCAGCAGGCCATTGAAATACTTCGTAAAGTCGTCTGACATTTTAGGCGTCGGCCTGTCTGAGTATCCCAAAGAAAAACAGTAAAATAATAACAATATGGCGTTCTACTAAACTCTTGCAGCAAAACAAATGCACAATCACAAATCAGCTGTAAGATC
Source organism: Hirtodrosophila duncani (assembly GCA_037043425.1). Classification (NCBI taxonomy): domain Eukaryota; kingdom Metazoa; phylum Arthropoda; class Insecta; order Diptera; family Drosophilidae; genus Hirtodrosophila; species Hirtodrosophila duncani. The sequence continues at coordinate 11,881,489 of JBAMBM010000057.1, read as the reverse complement.
TGAAGAATCGATATAAACATGTACCGATTAAACATATCGTGCGAAGAGCCAATTAACAGCTGTTGCTCACAATAGCTGGCTATCGATATACGTGGTAGTGTAAATTGTATGCGTGTTGTTTTTTCGGCTTTAAAAGATTCGTCACTTGAAATTGATTATGGCTGCTGAGACGAAGCCAACAGCAGACAGCGAGGATGAAGATTACACTTCGGCCATGTCCCACCTAACCATAGGCGCCCAAATACAGGAGCTGTCGAAACGGTTGCAAAACACAACGGAGGAACTACATCAGCAGGTGCGGGACAAGCATGGAGCGTTACTGCAGCAAGCCACACATGCTGGACGTTTTGATGCGGCTCTCAATACGCTGGCAGAAGATGTGCAACGCGTGCGTGCCACAGGTCATCGATTGAAAGCTCAGGTGGACTCACAATATCAGCTAGTGGAAAACCAAACGCAAGTCTTGGGCCGTTTGCATGATGTGTCTCATTTGTTGCGCTCGGCGGGCACATTGCTGGCCCTGACCAGCAAGCTAAAGAGTACCAAGGATGTTCTGCGTCAGGCGGAGCTCCATTTTGAACTGGGTCAGCTGATAGAGGATAAAGAGCTAAAGGATATCGAGTTTATACAGGAGGAAAGAGCCTATGTCATAAGTTCTGCCCAAAAAATACGTAATCTAACACAAATACAGCTGGTTACTGGACTCCAAGAGCGCAATCAAGCCCAGGTGGTGAATGCACTGAAGGTAAAACCATCAATGTTTCCACTTTAGGGCAGATTCTAATAATCTCTTGCAGATCTTCATCAACTTTAACACGCTGGAAAAGTCACTGGACAATCTGCTGGCCACATTCATAGCCGATATGGAGCAATCGCTAAAGGAATGCTTTGCTGGCAACGATATTTCCGTGCTCAACAACAAGTCGCCCATACATGGGACAGCCAAGGCTGGATCAGGGGCAGCCGCAACCCGTGGTCCCGGGAAGGCGCCCCAACTGACGACCACACAAAACTTTCGCGCCAAGTTCTGGAAATCCCTGCATTGGCTACTTTACGATGAGCTCTACGAGAACTGCACTCAGATTAAGCTCCTGAAGGCGGCGCTGGAGCAGATTAATCAGTTTGGCTTCACTTCCGAATCTTCGGATCAATGCATACCGCAACGTTTCTGGGCACAGGTGCAGCAGCTGCTACGCAAATCCTTTGATGAGTCCACACAGCACGTTAACCTAACGCTACAGGAGGGTCTGTCCAAGCTGCTGACGTCGGCACGTGGCCTGGAGCAGCGTCTAAATGGGGAGTTCCAGTTTGACAACGAACTCTTTGCCCCCCTGGAGGTGGGCTATGTGAGCAAGTGTGCGGCCAACATGAAGGCCTGTCTGGCTGGTGTGGATTTGCCTGGCAATGAGACGGTGGACAACTTCATACGCGTCGCCGCCGCGGAGCTGAGTGCTGCGCTGATAGATGCCCGTCTGACCAATTCCATAGCCAGTGTATTCATGTCCTGCGGCAAGGAGCTGTGCACCAAGCTGGAGGCCCAAATTAAGCTAGGCGCTGATTCCAAGCAGGTGGTTGACTTGCCCAATCTCCAGCAGCAGCAGAACACCCAGTTGGCCAACGTCCTGTTCTACTACAAGGATTCTGTGCGTCGCATGCTAAGCGATCTGCAGGTGCAATTCGAAAAGACACCAGGCGCAGCCAGAGAGAACATTTTGCAATCTCTGGACCAGGCGGATTTGCTCATCGGTACCATTTTGCAGCAGATTATGGAATCAATTATAACCACCATAAGCATTATCATTCTCAGCATGCATCGTGAACCGGGTCTGAACACAGATCGACTATCCACTACAGGTCCTTCCATGTACATGAAGGAGTTGCAGGAGTTTGTGAGCCGCTCGTGGTCGCACCACATTGATCTGTTTGATGACAAACAGCTGACCGGCAAATGTGGCCAGGAGTTAGCCAAGCGTTGTATTGAACTCTTCCTGCACAATCTGTGTATTCTGCGCCCTTTGAGTGCAGCTGGCAGGCAGCGTTTAAAACAGGACTGCCAATACATGGAGCAGGCCTTAAATCCACTCTGCTCCAATCTGGTCGAGCTGGGCAAGCCGTCGCGTCTGCTACGTGCCATGTCGCTGCTTATCGTGCAGCCTGCCCAGGAGCTGGTGAAGCAAACAGTTGGCGAGGATTCCCTGGTGCCCAGTTATATAGTGTTGCTTCTGCTTTTTGGGCACGCGGGAGCGGAACTACAGTCGCCACATACGACGGCCAATTGGTCCAATGAAAGGCTCATTGAATGGCTGGACGGGCATACGGCGGGGCGTGAAAAATTGGAGCTCATTTCGGGGGCACTACAAAGGTATCGGGACAACGCAAGGCGTAAAAATATACAGCAATATGACGAGATCTATCCCATGATGGTAGACTACTTTGAGCGGGCCTTAAAGGCCACTGAATAATGTATTTATTTAAAGAATATTAAACGCAATAAACTATTCCAAATATTTAACAAAAATAATCTGCTCTCTAGAAATAGTTTGGTTTCTATCTGCACTTTGCGGAAATTGTGTTTTAAAGAATGTTACTTTGAATCAGTGAAATAGTTGATTGCTTCAATCGAAAGCGAACCCTTTCAAAATGTTAACAAGCAATAGCAATATTAACTTTTTCATGGAGTTGTAAAAACTAACATTAAATTCTACTTAAAAATTTCATTTTTACCGGCACTTAGCTGATAGTTCTTCAATCACGTATATTTTAATGTACCTGTCACGACTCACGATAGTAAAAGTTATAAAAATATCGATAAGCTCTAGTTACAAATGATATTTTTGTTCACTCATCAAACGGTCACACTGCCAGTCACCACCATTTTCTATTAATACAAACGCGCTGCTAAATACATATGTGAAAAACTTTGCTCCGGCAGTGTGAAAATATTATTTGCGTATAACAAACAAAAAAACAAGTTCTGGAGTTATTTTAATTATTGTAAGAAACACAATGGACAACATTGAGCGACTTTATAAATGTTACGAAATATTAAGCGAGGCGGGCGATAAAATTAATGAGGTAAGCGTCACACACACATGCATATATGTACATTCATCGTTCACAGTGAACGGTACTTGCTTACTGAAAATTTTACACGCGCAGCCGCCGGTGCCCTAAAAATAATAAAATTGAATGGTTTTTTCTTTAAAATCTTTGCAGCATGTAACAGAATATAAAGAGATATTGCAGGCAGTAAAAGGCACGTCGAAGGAGAAGCGCCTGGCTTCACAGTTCATTGGTAATTTTTTCAAGCATTTTCCTGACCTGGCCGATACGGCCATTGATGCACAGTTTGATTTGTGTGAGGATGAAGATACGCAGGTAAGTTGAAGCTGAAGCTGTGATGAAGAGTATGATTCAATTGGACACATGCTTGTGCCTTTAGATTCGTCGTCAGGCCATCAAGGATCTGCCCAAGCTATGTCAGAACAATGCAGAGGCAACCACACGTGTCGGCGATACATTGGCCCAGCTCTTGATATTAGATGATCCCACTGAGCTGCAGCAGGTGAACAATTCGTTGCTTAGCATCATCAAGTTGGACACCAAGAGCGCTGTGGTGGGTGTTTTTCAACAAATCACCACCGGGGACGAGCCCACCCGAGAGCGTTGCCTGAAATTCATAGCCACTAAGCTGTTGACCATGGGTCCAAATGTGGTCACCAAGGAAATCGAGGATTACATAGTGGAGGAGATCAAGAAAGCCTTGCAGGATGTAACAGCGGATGAATTTCATCATTGCATGGCCATATTGGGCGCCACCAAGCTGGGCAGCTCCATAACCGGCCATGCCGAGCTCGTTAAACTGGCCACCGAACAGGCCGAGCTGAATGCTACCGATACAGATGGTCTTTCTGTGGATGATGATGTTGTGGAGCGTTTCGTTCAATGTGCCACTGCAGCAGCGCCATACTTTTCGGTTAGTACGCTCGAAATAGTTGAACTTTAACCGCTAGCTAATTTATGTTGCATAATTTTAGAAAACCATAAAGTCAACGGCATTCGTGACGCACGTTTGCGATAAATTCTTGCCTATCAACACATGGAATCTAATAGCCACTGGTCAAGATCAAATTCAGCTGCGCCTGCTTAAAGTATTCGCTGAGATGATCAGCAACTCGGACAAGCTGGATAATGCCAGTGAACGCATTAACGCTGTCTATAATGTACTTTTGGTGAGTCATTCATCATGCTTATATCGAAATCTTGTGGAGATTAACTTGTCTTTGTTACATATACTTTAGGAGTATATGCCCTTGCCCAAACTGAGCGACGAGGATCTGAGTGATACGCCCCCCTCATTCCAATTCTCGCATGCTGAATGCTTGCTCTATGCATTGCATTCGTTGGGCAAGAAGCATCCAAGCAATTTGACATTTGTCGATGATGCTGAAAAACTAAAAGACTTTCGCGCTAGACTACAATATCTAGCGCGTGGTACCCAAGGGTAAGTCGAACATTGTAATCAAGAATTGTATGAGTGTGCTCATGTATTCTCAATTTTCCGCAGATATATCAAAAAGCTGGAGGAATCACTGAAGGGTAAAACGGAGGAAGAATTGAAAAGCGAGGAGAATCAACTGAAGCAAACAGCTCTCAAGACAACATCAAATATTAATGTATTGATACGTGATCTATTCCATTCGCCGCCCATATTCAAACATGATATTGTATTATCCTGGGTCGTGCCCAAAAATGTAAGTTATTCTTGACTAGTTATAAGGATACCTATAACGCATTATGGTTTTTGACATTTTGGTCGATATTAGTATACTGTCCCCATTTTCCAAGCAGATGTATATATACATACCGAAATATGACTAGTGACCGATCTTAATACATTTTACAAATTCTACATTGATATATAGATAAACCGGGTTTTTTGTACAGGTCTTAAATTTCCCCTGGCCGATATTAGTATATGTACTGAAAGGTTGCTTACAAAAGATATATAGCGTTATACAAATTGACAAATTGATTTTACAAGCAATATATCGGCTTGCCCGCCAATATATAGTTCTTCACCTTCTCTTGGTCAATGTGAGAACTCTTCAAAAATATTAGAAAACGATATATACCGATGAATATCGAGATATATATAGGTTTTGAACCTTAACCTTGCCGATATTAATATACTGAAAGATTGGTCATTGGTCATTGGTCCAGCAGGAATTGAGATATGAAAAATTTTTCTTTTACCCTGGGCGTTATTAGTATACTGTATATAGTTCATGGCGATCGGAAGTTAATTATTATATAGATATACCCTTCCGAAGGCCTCCCTCTGACCTAAATTTCTTTCATTTAGCAGAGCAAACTGGGCAAACGCCATGCGCCAATCACATTTGGTAGTGGCAGTGGAGCAGCCGCCTCGAATGGCAAGGATAAAGACAATCACGAGCAGGAGAAGAAGTCGCGTCCATCAAATGAACAGAAATTCTATTCGCCGCCTTCCGGCAAATATTCAGGAAAAGTGCATCAAAACAATTATGGCAACAACAATCGTTCAAGACAGCGTGGAGGCGGCGGTGGAGGAGGAGGTGGTGGCTACCGGAATCGACGTTTTAACAGATACTAAAGGGAATGTGTCTTCTAAAACATAATACATAAGTCAGCCAGCCAGGAGAAAAGTGAAACAACTTAAACAACAACAACACAAACTGCACATTGACATGTGTCTGTCCTAGTCCAAAACATCGCTATGAATCCACCTTAACTTGTCCGAGATTAAAAATGTACAACTTTAAAAAAAAACTAACAGGTTGTAGATGCATCGAGAGATGAATCCATTGTCAACAACATCATCTGAGGTGAGTATTAACTGTGTTTTCCAAGTAATTGTCTCCCCCCTCTCGTATTTTTTCAGCTTCGACAGTCACATTTCGGGAATTACTTGAGTAAATGCAATAATTTTATAATTCAATCTTCTCTGCTCATCCTTCATTTGATGATTTGCTTTTTTTAATCATTTTCGAAAACTCAACGTACATCTGCCACCCATTTTTCATAATCTTTTATATGCGCCTTTCCACATAAACTATTTTTTTTGTGACGCAAATAATTGTACAATTTCTATGCCTAGTTTTATAGACTTTAATAATTGGAATCAATCAACAACTTTTGCAATATCGTAACTAATCTATAATTAAAACGCGAACATAGGAGAAGTGTCCATATATCCATTGATGGTTTTTACTTATAGCATAATTGAGGCACCGATTTCTCGTCTAACAGAAAGTTGGTAAATCGTGAATCGCGCAAAATATCCATTATATAAAATATTACATACATATATATAATATTCCAAACAAAATTGTACTACGTAACCCCGCAACAGCAACAACAAATAACCCAAAAAGAAAGCAAATGCAAAATTCATTAAATATAATAAAAATTAAAATAATTGGATTAAATATGTTTGTTTAATCCCATGCGAAGCCGGGGTGGGTCGCTAGTATCAGTATGTATATACTGAGCCGTACAGACCGGCTTACTGACATGAAGACCTTCATCATGAACACATTTAAGACGCTGCTCAACGTAAATGTTTAATATTGTAAATAAATCTCAAAATATTTTATTTAGCAAGATTGACGTCATGTGAATGAGGAAACGTCGATATATTTAACCACTCGGCTTGCCTCCTTTATGTACAACGTGGCTTTCTGTATAAATTCACTATAAGTTTTCCTAATGGTACAGAATCTATTAATAACATATAGTATGTATACATAAGTAACTTTTTGTGGATCAGTCTCAAAAATGCAAGAGAAGATGGTAGTAGATGCCCTGTGAAACTTTCAGCGTAGGTAAAATGAAGTCGACAGGTATGATGGAAAAAGAAGACCCAGAGCTCAGTTCGCAAAATGTGACCAATGTATTACCCCATCAATCTTCGTTACATGCTAAAGCAGCTCTTGAGTAGCTTCAGCCAAATCAGAGATATCGTGTCATGCAGCTCAAGGAATCATGATTATGTCACCTACCACAATGCGTCCTTATAGAAATATGCCAAACACATAGACGCCTATCAAGAAACGTATTGAAGCCATTCACTTGTGTCTCACGTTCAAGGGAATACATTTCATAGTCGAAGACGAGAAGATCCATAAAAGATCCATCATCTGTCCCCATTATTTACCTCCCCTATATACTAGCAATGCTGTAAACTGGCGAATTTAATATTTTGATGTCCCACGCGGCAAAGGAGCCGACCAGTAAGGATCATCATACCATTGCTAGACAAAATAGGTCAAGCAACTAAAGTGCTATTATTTGTTTGTGTCCCGATTTCGGCGACCTATCGGTTGCCTGGCAAATTGCTATTTTCAGTAAGCCACAGAGCAAACAGACATTGATCTCACATCATATCTAATAACGAGCGCATGCTCCGATCGGCGTTTCACAGCCTTAAGAAGTTCGACGGATCGCATTGGGGAGCTTTGCTCACTTGTTTTTAGAAACAGCAGATAACAAAAATTCAAATGTGAAAGGTTTGCTTGGTAGAACAGACTGTCTCGAATGCTGCCACGCCACCCTTCGTCGAATAACTTTTAGCTTTAAGTTCACTTACAGCCATTTAAGGCCAAAGTCCATGTAAGAATTCTAATGTGTCGGAGCAAGTTAAGTCAGCATTGAAGGTGAAATAACCGTCTTCATGCTCTGCAGTCGAATTCCGAGCCCGTTTTGTTTTCTGTGAATTTATCACACCTGCCCTGAAGTGTCTCTTTTAGTGTATATGTTTATTACCGTTAATAAAAATATATAGAATATTTGTGTATACATACATATATGTGTAATATAAGCCTTTCTTTAAACTTTAAACGTAAATGACGACAATCAAATATAATTATAAGAGTTTCTGCTTAAAAACGAAAAACGTGCTCCGGCGACCCATTTCTGTATTTGCATTTGCTTGAAAATCACGCTTTGGGGTTTAACTGCTGCCGCATCCTTAGTTGCTTGGTGGTGGCTGCTGGCCACCGCTGTTATCAGGATTACCAGGATTGCTACCACCTTGACCCTGGCCCTGTCCCTGTTGGGCGCCCACTAGTTGGCTGGCAAAGCTTTGGAACAATTGCAGCATGTCATTCGGCATTTGTGGAATTTGATTAGGTGGAGCTCCTGCGCCCCCTCCTCCACCGGGCGCTGCGCCCATGTTGGAGAACAGCTGGCCAATGGTATTCATTACCATGGGATTCTGGGTCATCGACTGCAATTGCTCTAGATCGATTTCGGCGCTGCTAAATAGATTGCGGACCGAGGGACTAGCCAGCATAGCGTTGAGGCCATCAGTGAGATGGGAGAGCTGCGGCGGCTGGTTGCGTGCATTGCGGGCCACCTCCAGATTATTGCGGTAGTCGGGATTATCCGGCTCCAGCTCAATGGCCTTGGCATAAGCCTGTTCAGCTTCGCTGTACTTGCCAAGATTGGAATAAGCCACGCCCAGGCGGCAATAGGCCTTGCTGTAGCCGTTGTTGTACAGCAGAGCCGACTTGCAATCGGTCACGGCACGCTCGTTGTCGCCCAGCCGTATATGGGCCGCGGCCCGGTTACAGTAGAATATGGGATTCTTGGGGTCAAATGTGATGGCGCGATTATATTGCAAAAGCGCCTCATTAAATTTGCCGTCCTTCATCAGCCTATTTCCCTCGTTCTTGATGGACTCGGCCAGGGCCAGCGATTCCGGATTGCGCTCGATGTATAGCGATTGGAAGAGCTCAAACATGTCTATGTTCTTGGTGGGCACAATGCCCGTGGCGGAGCTACTGCCACTGGCTGCATTTGCTACATCGCCAGCGGTCGCATTGGAAGAGGCCGCCGTTGTGCTCTGTGCTGTGGCCTGGATTTGTTCCGACTCGTCGTCGCCCACGTCGAATGCGGCTTGCAAGCATTGTATAGCCACCTCAACGCTCTCACTTTGATCCGGCGACATGACAACAACCTGCTTCTTCAAATAATCTATGAAAGAGCGCACAAAACTCTGTTGCACTGCATCCGGCATTTTAACTGTTTATCTGGTGATATATTTGCTTTATTAAATAATTTTCTTATGTGGCCTCACTTTGACATATGTATGGACGTGCAGGGTTTGCTGCGATAACGATAACAAATGTTTATAGAGTTGCCAGCACTTGCTGCGAATGACAAGCAATTTTCCACTACAGGATGACAGTTATCGCAATGCGCCAGCTTTAACCGGCCGGCTCTCCCTTCGGACAAGGCTGGCTACGTCCTTGAAAGCAACTATTTTTTTCTTTGTAAGAAATCCAAAAAGGGTGAGAGAGAGAGAGAGGTTCAGGCCCATGCGGATAAATATTTCTATTAGTCGAGGGTCCACCTCAAGAGGTGACAGTTAGTGTTGGAGAAACATCGATGTTTGAAAAAATTTGAGCGATGGTTTTGGAATATCAACATCGATAATATCGATACATCGGCGCACTTTTTCAAATTTGTTAAGAATGCCCTCGTGGGGCGTTAGATCAAATTTGTCTTAAAATTGTATATCTCCCACAATTTTTGACAGATGTAGACAGTAGCTTTCTTAGTTGTTTTGCCTTAGAAACCCAAATAAAATTTAAAACTTGAACGAAGGTTTCTATCTGTGGAAATGAATTTACAATAAGGAATAATTACACAACTGCTCAGACGATTAACTACACAACGTTTAATTTTAAATGAGACTTTTAACAATTATTTATCTTTAAATTCATTTTATTCGCGGTGTGACTCGACTTTCGTCAGTTCCGGTGGTTGCGGCTCCTCGTCCTTTCTCAGCGCCAGCTCCTCCATATTTATTCCTGGTTCCGAATGAACCAAATAATGCTCGCTGGTGGCATTGTCAACAGCTTTCGCATTGAGTTTGGTGTCGAAATATGAAGTGGTGTTGTCATTCAGCAAGCCCGGCTCATCTTCAGGCTCTTCCAATAGAGTGAATCTTGATTTGGTTGAACGATTCGAACGCGCAGGTGTTTTTGGCGTCATATGTTCTGTTTCGTTCATCTCCTCCTCTTGCTCCAGTTCCTCCTCTTCTGCCGAAGCCTGGCTCCACCATTTCAACTCATCATCGGCATCGTAGTTGTATTCGAACTCTTCTTCACCCTCTTCGGGGGAGACCAGATCTTGCAAAGCGCCCATCATGAAATCCTCTTGCAGCGTCTGCGTGTCCTGAGTACCAAAATCAATACCTATGTCGGAAATTGTAGATGAGGACTTCCTCTCTACTATGTCCACATTTTTGCCGCGCAGCGTACTAAAATCATCTTCTTTGCCCAGATCCAAAGTGCTGACGATGCTAAAGACATCGTCCTCTCTGCTCTCCACAGTGTGCGCTTTATTATACACCTCCGTGTGGATGTGGGTGTCGGTGTCTTCGGTCACTTTATCATCACCCGGATACTTTTCATCTGTATACAGATCCCGTGTCACATGGTCGGTTTTCATCTTCTTCAACAGGGTTAAGATTTGTATGCGCATTAGCTCCGTATCGGGCATGGAGGGATCTAATCTTTTTAGGTCTACAGCCTCCATATGTTGCAAGCGTTCTATAGCCCTTATATCATCTGTCTCTTTGATCAACCGATGAGACCTCACCTGCACCAGCTGTATGGGCTGCGCCGGCGAAGGCTCCGGTGAATGTTCCATTCGGAATATGATATCCGCAAATAAATCATCAAATAGATCATTGTAGTTTTCATGCACAATGCGTTCCGTTTCATCCTTCCAGCGCTGGCCGGGCACAGCCTGACGTATGAGTTTGCGTATGATGGCCTCCGCCTCGTACCACGACTTACGTTGTGGCGCCTCGCTCTCGCTGTCCGTGGAGAACAAGTAGAGATCGTTGTCGATGAGACGATCGATCAAATCGCTGGCCAAAGTGCTGGCTATGTCGTACGGTTCTAGTTCTCGCCACACCCTATCCATGATCACATCATCCACTATGTACTTGGCTACGAGATCTTTCTCATACCGCTGCAGCATCACACTCAGTTTCGGGAACACCAGATCATTCAGCGTTTCGCGAAGCGGCACATAATTGAGCGGGTTCTGGATGAGCTTGAAGCTCTCAAGCCAACGTAGTATATCCTGATCGATCTGTTTGGCCAACTCGGTGACACATTCGGCCGCTTCGTGATCAGCTATATGACGCATGTCGGTATTCAGTATGGTGTCAATGTACTCTTCGGCCGTCTGTCCCTGCACCACATTGCACTGTTGGAACAGCTCCTCGTATAGCAGCCGCATGTCGTTCTCCTTCTGTCGCAAACCCGCCTCGGCCGCCTCTCGGCGCCAGCGCTCCTTTTGCGCCAGTATAGAGAAAAAGTGTAGTTTTCGTTTTTCCTTCAGACGCTCCAATTCTTCGCTTAGGAACTGCATGATCCAGCCTATGCTGGAACCTTCATATGTGGCCAACAGATTCTCCATGTCCTCCTGCTTTCGCTCTATCAGCAATAGCTTGGCATCCTCAAGCGTTCTGGCGGCTTGCCCCTCTGTCTCCAAATGCTTTTCGAAGGCCTTGTGCTGTGACAGTGTGTACTCCAAAGGACCTGCGTCGGTGGCTGCTCTATTGCGATAGAAAGCGCTCATATCAGCATTCTCATACTCATAGGTCAGCCGCACCATGGACTCCCGCTCGGAAGGAGGCTTTGGTCGTCGTTTTAGGCATTTGGGCGTCACCTTCTGCTTGGTGGCCTGCGTTCTCAAACCCTTCAAGGACTCGTACAGCTTTTGCAGATTATCATCATTGCAAAAGTTCTGCTCGTATTCTTTTGTATATTCTTTGGGCTTGGACCACTCTTTGAGCTTGCTGAAGGGGCACTGCAGCTTGGTCATATTTACACGCTTTTCCAACTCATCGATGCGCATATCGAAGGCCTTTTGACCCTGGCCCACAAAGTGGCGACGTGCCGGATCCACCCCATGCCTTATCATCGGCCCATAGAACTCTGAACAGGGTGAACCCAGGGCATACATCGGACTCTGCTTCTGCCACTTGCGTGGCTTCTGCGACAGTTTCATCTGCAGTCGCCGCATTCCACGCTGATACTTGATCTCATTCTGGTGAAGGCCCATCTGGCGGCGTTGCTCGATCCGCTCGCATGCCATCTCGATGCGTGTCTTGGAGGCAGCATGCATTTCCCTTTCGCGCTTATCAAACATCCGTATGACTATCTCGAGTCTCAACATTTGACACTCTTGTATGTACTCCTCCCTTTCCATCCAATTCTCCCACTCGAAGGCCTCCAGTATGGGTCTATATTTGCTTTTGATCATGGCCTGGCGAGCCTCATGCATTTGCCGCTTGAAGCTCGTCTTCAGAGCCTTGTTGAAAGCCCAACGTTTGCGTGCACGTTCCAGAACTTCAACCTCATACAGACCAGGTGGCTTATCGCCAGGCAGCAGGGAAGCTAATCTGAATAGCTCCATACCCTCACTAAATTCCTTATCAACGATTTCGGGCAAATACGCCAAAGTCTGTGCCGAAGATTCCCTAACGATGATATGAACTTAGTTCTGTTGGTGCTTCTTGGGATTGCTGGCGCCTTACCTGTAGAGTGTCTGTGTGGCCTGGTCCTTAAAGGGTCGTCTGTCCTCATATTTGGGAAAGAAATTGCATTTGGTTTTTAAATTCTTTACCTCGGTGACGGAGGCACTCATCTTGATCTCATGTGTGGTCACGTTAGTGTCCCGCTCGGTGAGAAAATCAATGCCAGGCGCCTTGAACTGACATTCGCTGTCGGTGCGCGCTAACCAGCCCACTTTACGCTCCGCAGGATTGTTGGCACCTGGTGGGATAAGACCGGAACTCGACAACAAAGATTAGGTGGTGCTGATGTCTTCTCTAACTCACCGGCAGAGAGACGCCGATCGGAGCATGTGCTCGTTATTAGACATGATGTGAGACCAATGCCAGTTTGCACCACGTGAGTCTCCTGGGCTGCTGGTTTCTCCACCAATCGTGGCTTACTGAAGGTCACCCGCTTTGTGTGTTTGCCTGACACCACCATTTCGCTGTGGGGCGATTTCAACAATGTGGTCGAGCTGCTTGTCCGTAAATCTCGAGCCTCGTGCAGAACTCTTATAACACGCTTCTTCGAGTCACGATTGCCCCCCTGGGTGGGCATTTTACAAGTGTTTTCTCTAAATATTCGCAATTATATAATCTATAAGACCGAAATTAATAATTTTCCAGATGTTGTGTTAAATATATAGATATCTATCGATCGAAGCATACTATATTAATAATTTGGGATTTTTTTTCGAATTCTACCTCTGCTCCAGTCTAGTGGCAACCTGCGCGTCCTATCCCAGCTTTAAACAACTTGCCAGTTGTGCGAAGGAATTTCTGCAAAGCTTGGAGGTGAGTGAAATGGGGCACATGTGTTGAGTCAATAAAAATTTGCCAGGCAACCGAGTTGGTTGTCTAGGCGCTGATAGGGAGCGAAGAGCCCACCCATCGATAGGTCTCCGAAATTGGGATACAAACAAATAATAGCGCTTAAGTTGCTTGACCTTTTTGTATAGCACTGGGATGATGATCCTGGCTGTTCCGCTTCTTTTTCTCGCAGGCCTGTGTCTACCGCGCGGGACATCAAAATGTTAAATTCGCCATGGGACAAATAAATCGTCTGTCGTGGACTGATCTCGATTACTGGAGGGTGTCACCTCTATGGATCTTCTCGTCTTCGACTATGAAATGTATTCGCTGGAACGTGAGACACAAGCGAATGGCTTCCATGCGATTGTTGATGGGCGTCTCTGTGTTTGGCATATTTCTATAAGGACGCATTGTGGTAAGTGACATAATCATGATTCCTTGAGCTGTATAACGCGATATCTCTGATTTGGCTGAAGCCGCTTAAGATCTGCTTTAGCATATAACGAAGATTGATGGGGTAATACATTGGTCACATTTCTTTTCCATCATACCTGTCGACTTCACTTTGCCTACGCGCAAAGTTTCACAGGACATCTGCTATCATCTTCTCTTGCATTTTTGAGGCTGATCCATTTTTATACCCTTGCAGAGGGCACACAGGCAATACAGCAAGCTAGTTAGTTTTATATATACATGCTATATTCCATTAATATATTCTGTCTGTGCGTCTGGTTTTTGGTTTTTGTTATCAATTTTGTGCTATTGTCAAACACAGTGAGATGGGGCCGAAATCACGGTATCCTAAAGTATTTCAATGGCTGCTGAAAAAAACTAACCATAAAGTTTTTTCGCTCACTCACGACTTTCAGCCCGATAACCCAAATAGTTAATTCGAAGAAATAAAGTTCACCTTGAAAGCATTTAACATTTATAGACATGCAGCAATATATATTTATTTCGCAACTTTTGATTTGTAAATAGTTATATAAGCATAATTCTTTGTACCGATTTCTCAAAAAGCAATTAACAAGTTATCCAGATTTGAAAGAACTTTTATAAATGTTTTTCCTAGAATTAGAATATGTCAGATTGTAAACTGTTTTTTTTTTTAAGAAATCGGTCTTAAATGTTTTCATTTTTTTAATAAATTTTTCTTTTTTTTTTTTATAAAAAATGCATTTTACCACACATTGCGTATATATTGTGTAGGAAAACTGAAAACGAAACTGAAAGTCAATTATGTATTTTGAAGGATATTGTTGAAGTATCTTAAATTTGTTGAAATTTTCTTGCAGGCCTAGAAAAATTGTGTATATTAAATATGGTTTTATATTATTATTATTATTATATAGTGGAAGCAAAGCTTATACCGATCTGCGGATTATATATGATATATATATGTATGCCATTGTAATATTTGTATATTTAGTAGACTTTCTTTGCTATGGCCAAATTTAAGATACTTTTGTGGCAAGGAAATGTTATAAATAAATGCAGAAATCTACCAAAGTTGAATAAATATTTGTAGGTTTGTGTATTGCAAGAGTGTTGTTGTATTATTGTTGTTGTTTGTTTGTTGATTCTCTTAAATAAGCATAAAACTGTTTGAACTTATTTACTAAAATTATCGAAAATAATTGTGTAAATATATAATTCTTTTTCTTTTAAGATTTATAGATATAGATTTTAAGACATTTTCTCAGGCGTCATAGCGGCGAATATTTGAAAGCTGATGATGATGCTTAATTCTGGAAAAGCGTGCGCGTGAAATCTATATAGTCTAGGGCATCCTTGATGGGCTGGCCGGAGCGCGGTTCCGAAAACGGTTTCATGCGCTGTACACAATAGTCCGCCATGTCCTTGGTAAGGTTCTGCAAATACGGAGGAAATCTATTTTGAGTATCTAAACATAGTATAAAGGAGATCTGTTTCTTGTGCCGTTCAGATTAATTCATCCGGACGGTTTATAGATACATATATTACATGTACTATAAACTGCACTTATAAGTGCGACTCCGCAAAGCGCACTCTTCTGTACATTCACTCTATCTTTCGATATTGATACCCCTTTTTTCTGTACAGGAATGCAAAAATAGTAAAATATATCCAGAACTTACGCAGTAGAGCTCTTCCTTGGTGACATAGGGTCGATCGGCGGCTGTGATGGCGCGGAAGGCATTCTCAA
Organism: Hirtodrosophila duncani; assembly: GCA_037043425.1. Classification (NCBI taxonomy): domain Eukaryota; kingdom Metazoa; phylum Arthropoda; class Insecta; order Diptera; family Drosophilidae; genus Hirtodrosophila; species Hirtodrosophila duncani. The sequence continues at coordinate 11,865,869 of JBAMBM010000057.1, read as the reverse complement.
TTTCTTCGTAGGATTGCACATTCTCGGTTTCCTTGGAAATCATGAAGGCAATGTACTCCTGCAGTGAAACGTAGCCATCGCGGTTGGGATCCACAACATCGAGTATGGCCTCAAATTCGGGATCAGGCTGGCCCTCCTCAACCATGGGCAGATCGTAGCCGAGGGCGCGCAGGCATGACTTGAACTCTTGGTGATTCAGCTTGCCGCTCTTGTCCTTGTCAAAGTGTTTAAACATCATGGAGAATTCCTTAAGCGAATCTTCCGATACGCCAGAATGGTTGCGTGCCTGTATCTGTTGCTCCAAATTGTGCTGCATTCGCATTGACAGTTGATCCAGCTGATCCCATTGCTGGGCCAGTCCCACCGTTGAATGTTCCGTATAGCGATTATCCAGAATCAGATGCTCTTCAAGCAATGCGCCCAATTCCTCAATCTTCTTGAGGTCGACGCGGCGGGCCCGCACTTCGGTGGCCTTGACGCGAAGGGCCTCCAGTTGCTGTTCCAATGAACCAGAGCCTTCCATCATTGATGTTCTGTTGAAAGCGGCGGCGGATAGTAGAGATGGATTTATTAGTACTAAATATATATAGGCTTTATACGGTTTAGGTTAGGATATTCGTAAAAATCAGAACGTTGCAATGATAATGCATATGGATTATATTTTACAATATTTAACGAGAGAAGCAAATCTTGTTAGAGGTCTATTAAGGGCAGAGCGGATCAGGATTGCTTTTTTTTTTTAAGGGTGTACAACTAATTTGTTTTCCCCTTCCATGTTTGTATTTACACGTGTGATACGATATATTTTTTTGAGGTTAGGTTTATGTGTGGGATTGGATCATTTTGTTTTTTGGTCAGCACGCCCAAAACTAGGCATTGTGTTATTTAGAGGCCTCCATGAGCGCACTCAAAATTAATTGAGTGACGCCGAATGATCAAATTAGGAATGATGAAGCCATGCAGACCTCTAATATTAGTGTAATTGTTTTAGAACTTTCATTGAATTCAGCAACTAATAAAGACAATAGATATTTTTCACTAATCTCTATAAAGCGAGTTAAAACGATAAAAGGACAGCAAAAAATGCTACTTTAAGAATTTCAGTTGGTTTTTTTTGTTTTTTTTTTGTTTTTAGATAATCAGATTCAGAAATATTTTAAATTGCGCTTTTACTACTTTGTCTTTTTTTTTGTTATTTCAAAATTAATTATGCTACATTATGCACTCTTTATACATGCTAGAATTTTGAAAATTTCGAGAAAAATTATTTCATAAAGGTGTCAATAATAAATTTGGAGAATTGAATCGATCGATCGAATCGATAGAAAAACGCGCTAAATGCATTAACTAGCCAAATTTTTGCAAACTAAAACTAAATGTTTTTGTTTTAAATTACGTTGGAAATTCCTAGAAATTGTATAAAACTGATTTAGCACTAAATATTGTAAACTTGTGGCAATTATGGCATAAAATCTACAAAGAATCTAGCTAATTTTACAAGCGAGAAAGAGTTATCCTCAACCAATAGAGTTGAAATCTTAGTTTCAATAGTTAATTCAATGAGGTCATCTTGAATTCCATATGGCTGATTACCAAAGTTAGCTCATGGACGTCATTCTAAATTCCATTTTTAATGCACCCCCATGATATGGGCATGCATTTAGAGGTTTTTCAGATAAGATAACGAAAATGTGGTTAGCTTGAAGCCCTTCTAAATTCAATGTTATGGCAGACTAGCTATTTTTTATGCACTCCCATGATTTGGGTAACAATTAAAGGGTTTTTCTGATAAGACGAAGAAAATGTGGTTTGCTACGTGAAGCCCTCTTCTTGCCCCATGATATTTGTATTTTTATGAAAAACATTTCCTCTCAGAACTACTAATGTCAACAGCAAATGCCATAGTTTCTATTAAAAGTCGGTTGGTTTTAGTTGAAGAAGAGATTGAAATCATTGAAATAAATTTAAATACAAGGGTTGACCTACATTCGCTGGAATGTTTCGAGGTTTACATAAAATTTTCACAAAGCATAACTACCAAAATTGCACAAGTTTACAGATTTGATAGAAATCAGTTTAATATAATTTTCTCTGAATCCCCCTATTAAGTATTAATGTTTTGCTGATCAGCTTAAATACGAATATTTACAAAAAGCAGTTATATAGAAAGCAAAAGTATTTCTTTGCAATACTTTTGGTTAGTTTGCAGAATCATCAGACAGATGGCTGATGATTGTTGTTTAGCTTCTTGTGAACGAACAGCCGAAAAACACAGCGCGAAACAACAAAACAAAGAATGAAACACAAAAGTGAAATGAAAAAAGTAAACTCTGTTTTCTCGATAGAGAGAGAGAGAGCGAGGGAGACTCTGAGCCTGAGAAGCAGTTGGTCATCCCATTTCTTAATTACCCTTGACGATTATAACCCAGCATATAATATCTAGAAAAATATAGAATTGTACGTTTTTGAGTTACGTTTTCATTGTCTTTGGGGGGTGAGGGAGGTAATTTATAGATTGAAAGACCACAAGAGTTGTTTAACATTGTCGATGTTGCTGCTGATGGTGTTGTTGTTGTGGATGTAGGATAAATAATAAACCTACACACATACACACACAGCAGTTCAGGACGGAGTGGGTGATCGATCGGGATGCCTGATCATGATCGTGCGGAAACACTCACCTCGTTTCGGTTAACCATTGATGGAAGAGATTGGCGTGCTTGGCAAACTCCTTGCGCAGTTTGTCATTCTCCTCCTGACGCTTGGCCTCCTTTGCAAGTTCGCCATCGCGTTCCTCTATGATCTTTTGCAGATTACGCCAGGTCTCCTCAAGAGCTTCCATGGTGAACCAGGTGTATGGATTCGGTCCAACATTAAAGCTCTTGATCTTCTGGTCGAGTGCTGCCAATGCCTTAAAGTCAGCTTCGGCCGACGATAAGGACGCCTGGAATTGGGCGTGGGCGTCGCGCAAAGCGCGGATTTCTTCGATCGAATTGCAGCGAACAGGATCTGTGAGATCCTCCTCGGCATTTTCGAACCAAGAATTGAAGGCCGAAGCTTTCTTGGCAAATGTCAAGTAGAGTTCCTCGATTTGGCGGAATTGCTCCTGCATGGCCAGCAGACGTTGTTTGCGCGTATCGGAAGCGTCGCGCAGCTTCTGCCACCTGGCGATAACGTCGCCATGACGCTTAAGTATGGCCGGCGATTGGGCATGGCTGGCATTGATCAGCTGATCCTTGAGAGCCGTTATATTGTGTATGCCCTCCTGTTCAAAGGCATTGAGACCTAAACAGAAACAAAGTGTAAAATTATTGTGACCAAGGAGCGCTGTCGCAACAGGAACGTGCTCGAATCACTCACCTGCATCGAATGTCTCCTGTTTGGTCAACAGCGTTTGCACAGTGGACAGATCCCGTCCATATTCATCGGAACGCACATAGTTCTCCTTGTCATCGATCCAGCTCTCCACAACGTCGGCCTTCCACATGAACTGCAAATAGGCCGAGTTGTCTAGCAATGCTCCCTTGCGGCGTGCGGCCAAGGCGTTCAGATTTTCCAACTTGTTGCGCAGCTGCTGGCAACGCTGGGCAATGGAGTCGCCATGATGGTTCTTGGCCTCAACCAGATCGCCGCCCTGTTCGCATATCAGCGAACAGCGATCCTTGTGGGCGGCAAAGTCCGTTTCGAAGGCATCGTGCTTCTTCAGCAGACCCTGGACAGCGGCCATCGAGTCGCCATAGTCCTCGACCGAGAGCAACTGCTGCTTCTCGGTGATCCAGGCTTCCTCCTCCTCTACCTGGGCCAAGAACTGCTGATAAGTCAAAGATTCGTCCAATTTCTGGCCACGGGTGGCGGCCAGATTCTTGAGTTCGGCCCAGGCCTGGTTGAGAGCCTTCAGGCGTTGCTCAATCTCGGGCACACCCAGATTGGAGACATCCATCAGTTTCTCTCCTGCCTCCTGGACAGCCTGGATGGCTGGCTCATGAGAGGCCAGCTCAGCCTCGAGACGCTTGTGCTTCTTCTTGAGGTTCTGGACGCCCGTAAGGTCACGTCCGTAATCATCGGAGCCCACTAGGAGCTTCTTCTCCTTGATCCAGCTCTCCTCGTCGGCAATGTCGCGGAAGAATTGGTGCAGGGTGAGGGCCTCGTTGAGGCGGGCCTGGCGGTGGGCGGCCAAATTGCAGATGCGCTCGTAGCGCTCATTGATGCTGTGACGCTTCTCCTGGATGCCAGCAGTGTCGAATTGACCGCTCTCGACCAAGGAATCGGCCTGGTTGTTCATGTCCTTGATGCGGTCTTCGTGCGCCACGATATCCGCTTCGACCAACTGATGTTTCTTCATTAGGTTTTGGACCGAAGCCAAATCCTTACCAGAATCCTCAGTGGTCAGCAAACTTTCGACTTCGCCCAACCAGAAGTCCAAATCCTTGACAGCAGCGATATAAGTCCTCTGCTTATTGGCCTCCTTTAGCTTCAGCGACTTCTCAGTAGTCTTATGGGTCAAATACTCCCACTGATCGGCAATCTGCGTCAGCCTCTTCTGCACCGCATCCTCTGAGCCGCTGCACTGCTTCTTATCAATCAAATTTCCACCCATGGCCAGGACGCTTTGGATGCGATCCGCATTGGCCGCCAACTCTGCCTCGAAGGCCTGATGCTTCTGATGCTTCGATTGAATGTTGGCCGGATCCTTGTAGCTCTCCTCAGTGGCCAGTTGCAGCTTCTCTGCAATCCAGTTCTCGATCTCATCAGCATCGCGCGAGAACTGCTGCAGCGTCTGCTCATCGCCCAGGCGAGAACGCTTCTCGATGAGACCCTCCTTCAGGTGGCGCCAGCGTTCTAGTACCTGCTTGCGCTTATCGTCCACCAAATTGGAGGCATAATGATTCTGCGCAATAAGCTGATCCGCCACCGTCTGCAGAGCTGCAATCTTCTGCTCATGGCCATTGATGGCCTTGTCAAAGTCCTCGTGCTTCTTGATCAACGCCTCCACATTGCCGCCCGCATTGGCATCGTCGTCCGCATTGAGGAATGCCTCGCGGGCCGACATCCAGGACTCGGCGAGCTCGCAGTCGCGCATATACAGCTGCAGATCCAGATTCTGCTCCAGCTGCAGCCGACGCTCGGTCCAGGCCTTCTCCAGATCCTCACGAGCCTTGGCCAGATCCTCAATCTTCTCCTTAATTTCTGGCGAGGCATAGTGATTCGCCTGCAACAGCTCGTTGCCAAACTGCTCAAAGGCACCAAAAGTGCCGGCCCGAGCATCGATCTCCGTGCGGTGTTCCTAAGAAATTTCAAAATTAAATATGAGTTTGGGAATTGGAAATTGGGTTGGCTACGAATAAGTACAGTTCTAGGCTCTGTTGGGGTTAAGAGTTAGCAACGACAAATATAACTCTGCTGTTTGTTGGGAGCTTGGATATAAATTGCTTCAAATTAGTTAGAAAATTTAAAAAACAAAACGTAACGGCGAACGAAATTTAAAAACGTTTTAAACAATTTTGGCCAATGAATTTGATGAAGTCGATGTGAAACAGCTAGATGATCAACGGTTGGCGAAGATTGCACCTTACATAGAGAATGCATTCCATACAAATATTTGCTACGATGATTTCTTGCGACAATGACGCCCCGAAGCACGACGGATAAAGCTGAAACCAATCTGGACTCAGCTTTATACTGTTTTCATCTTTGTATGGGATTGCGATTCCATTCTCTATGTAAGATATCTCCTTGGTTAGGTTATCCATATGTAAACTAGAGTTTTGTAAACATGATATCTAAATGCAAGTGTGACCAGTTTTTGAACACAAAAAATTACTAAACGCTCACAAAAGTCTAAATCACATTGGCATTGCGTTTGTATGCGTAGAAACAGCTGAATGTGCATTCCCGAACCCAAATAGCTTTGCGTATGCACTGAAGATAGAAGCTGGCAGATCATTTGTCTAAATATGCAACTTGAAAGAATGTTTTGAACGAGCTAAAGTCGATGCACTGCTCTGGCTTGTAAGGATTACAAAAAAGCATCTCCAACCCCATAAAGAATATATATTCTTTATAAGCATAATCCTTGCCCTAACCGATGTCTGTAAATTATGGACAAAATCATATTCGACCCCGAAAGGTATGCAAATGTATATATTCTAGATTAACTTGACCAGTCGAGTCGAGAAAGCTACGTCCACCTATTGGTCTGTTCCTACAAATCTGGTTCACTATCTAATACAACCGAATTTAATAAAATAAACTCTCAGTATGGAAAAGTTTTTTGATCAGCATGTCTGCATTCAAAAATCAATAGAATGAAAGCATCGGCTACTCTTTCTCTGAAACAAATGATAGACACTTGTTCGTTCACCTTACGCTCGATGAATATCCATGACATTGATATGACTGAAAATGAGAGTGTATTTACATGTGTCATATGTATGTGTACAATGTATATGTGTTGTATATAAAACCTACATAGGTATTTACTGAGTAACCATGATAAAGGAAAAGCATTATTAGATCACAACATTATGTAATTAAAAGTTGGGGTTAAACAAGAAATGCTGAAATGAATATCCAAGAAATGTGCATGTATAATAACAGAGAGCCATAGATATGTGGGGCTAGTAAAAGAACAAAGAACTTTAGGTTATTCACTATGGAACGTAGATATGTATAGCTAAATTTTCGAAAGTTAACCCATTAATGCCTAGAGTAACAGAATTTACATTTTAAAATTATTATGCCAACCAAAATTTGTTGGAGAATATCGATTAAAGCTAGTTAAAAAACATAGAATTTTATAAAAGGACGTATCCGATCGATTTTCTCAACAGTACCGCATAACCTACGACACGAAACGCGAAGACGGATTGGGACAGCTCTGGGATTGAAACAGACGGATGGACATGGCTATATCGACTCCCCTTGACTTTACTTTACATAGTCGGAAACGCTTCCTTCTATGCGTTGCAAACTTCCTGACAAAATGAATATATTATATTATGTATGGTATAAAAATAATTTCCTTGAGGATAGTCTACATTATAATACTATCGATAAATTTTAAGTTCTTTTTAGAATAGCAAAAGAAAAATGTTTCAAGTTACGACTTCTATGGACATTAATGGATTAGGTTATGCTACCCCAATATGAAATGGATAAGTATGAAAGCTGGATGTTATTGGAAACAAAAATCGATAAGCGATAACACAAAACACAGAACGAATGCACAAATTTTCACAAATCTTTGGATGATGAAATAATATACTGCAATGTGCGAAGCAACTACCTCGTCGTCGGATGGTGATGTCGTAGCTGGGGCGCTGCTGCCCAGCGTGAACTCAATCTCAGCACGATGTGCCTGCGATTGATGAGGATAGATGTTTGTTTATCATGAACCATGTGAAACCATGTTGTTGTTGTTGTCGTTGTTGGTGGGATACGAGCGACCCAGAGGGTTGATGTAAAATATTTGGTTTATGTTGTGATTATGGATGTGGGACACCAACAAAAAACCAGAAAATCAAAAGACGTAAACCAAGAATGAGCGGAAATTAAAGGACAGAATGTTGAAAATTAGGGAACGGAACGATATATCGAAATTGAATAACATTTGTAAACGATAATCGATAAGATGTCGTCTTGGGAAATTTAAGTTCCATTCCCTTTACAAAAACAAGAGAAATCTTTCCAGGGTTCAAGGAGGAAATATCTGGGATATATGTATATATAGCAATATATATCTCTTCTCACCTGATGACGTTCGATTAGGGCCTCGGCACCGGTGACATCATTGGCCAGCTCATCGGAGGTGACCAGACTCATCATGGAGTTGATCCAGGCCAACAGATCGCGGTAATCGCTGAGGAAACGCTGCAGGTCGTACGAGTCCAACAGCTTCTCCTTGCGGGCCGTCGACTTGGTGATGATTTGATCCCACATTTCATTGATCTCCTTCTGCTTGGCATAGGTCTGTTCGGCGGTATCCGGATGCGATTGCATCAGACGATTGGCGGTCTCGTCCAGCTGCCGGATCTTGTCCCGCAAGGCGGCCAAATCGCGTTCGACACCCTCGTGCTTGCGCTGCAGGGTCTGGACACTGCGCAGATCTTTGCCCAGATCGTCATTGTTCAAAGCATTGGCCTTCTCGGCGATCCAATCCTTGGTCTCATCGATATCGCGATGGAAACGCTGCACCTCGTGGGCAGAGCCCAACTGACTGGCCTTTTCGGCGGTGAGAGACTGCAGGTTGTTCCATTTCTCATTGAGATCCTGCATTTGGGTCTGGATCTTGAGGGCAGCCTCCGTCTGTCCCAGCGAGGTGAGTTGAACGGCGATCTCGTTCATGTTGGCCAGACGCACTTCGTTGGCCTTCAGATCATCGTTGAAGTCATCGAACTTCTTCTGCAGGACTTCCACCTCCTCGAGATCCTCGCCCACAACATCGGCCACCTGAGCATGATTCTCCTTGTCTCGTATCCATTGGGCCAGATCGGCGGCCTCGCGCACCAAGACATATGCCTTCACCGTCTCGTTGAGCTTGTTCTGACGCTCTCTGGCCAAGGCCAGGAGATTATCGTACTGCGAATTGATTTGATTCTGGCGCTTGGCAATCGAATGATTGTCCACCAGATTCTGCTGGGAGGCACTCAGCCCTGCCTCGATCTTCTTGATGTAGGCGGCTGGGACGAAGCCCTGGCGATCATTCACCTCCACCTTCCACCAGTCCTTGTTGTTGGAGTTCAGGAGGGTCAAAACATCGCCCTTCTTCATGGACACCTCGCGCGGCGACTTCTCAGTGTAATCATAGAGGGCAACCACACACTCCTTGCCCGTTATGTCCACCACTGGCGTCTCCTGTTGGCGACAATTCTTGGCCTGCTCCTGGAGACCCTGAATGGTGTTGCCAAAGGCCTCCAAATCCGACACCAAAGCCTCATGCTTCTTCAGCAAAGCCTCCGAGGAGTCCTCATCCTTACCGTAGTCGCTGCCGGTGGCGATGGGTTCCTTTTCACGCATCCAGGACTCTGCCTCATTAGCATCGGCAAAGTATTGGTGGGCCTGCAGGGAATCATCCAGATCCTGCTTGCGCTGATTGGACTTGTCCTTCAAAGTGTTCCACTGCTCTTGCAAAGCCTCCAGACGTTGACGTATATCCTCACTGGCGAAGGGCTGATCCTTGAGCATATTCTCCCCCGAACTAATGACATTCAAGAGCCTGGCCTCATGGTTGTTAATCTCGGCCAGCACCGCCTGATGCTTCTTGATCAAATTCTGGACACCAATCAAATCGCGTCCACGATTGGTGGAGGCCGCTATCGGTTCCTTCTCCCTGATCCAGGAAGCCTCATCCTCGAGGTCACGGAACAGCTGCTGCACCTGCAGCGAGTCCAGCAAATGCTGCTTACGCTCACCCATGGGAGCCGCGAGGGCGGCATAGCGGGCGGAAAGATTGCCTTCCTTGTTGCGAATGTTGTCCGAATCAAAGTGACCCGATTCGATGAACTTGTTCGCGGCCACCTTGATGCTCTCAATGCGATCCTGATGGGCCATTACGTCTGCCTCCAACAAAGCATGCTTCTTCTGCAGATTCTGAACCGAAGTCAAGTCCTTGCCATGATCCTCGGACAGCAGCTGACCCTCGATTTCCGAGAGCCACAGTTCAATATCCTCGATGGTGCGATTGAACTGCTGCTGCTGACAGGCCTCATTGAGCTTTGTGCCCTTCTTGTCCGACGCCTGGACAAGCGTCTCCCACAGCACTAGAATCTCCTGCATCCGTGTGTTGATCTGGTCGGCGGCATAGTGTTTCTTCTCTATGAGCTCCGTGCCCACATTGGTGATGTCCTCGATGCGCGATTTGTTGGCATTCAGCTCATGCTCGAAATTCTGATGCTTCTGCATCTTTCCATTGAGATTTGTGGGATCCAAATAGCTGTCATCAGTGGCGAACTTGAGCTTCTCGCTGATCCAACCCTTGGTCTCGTCACAATCCCGCTCGAATTGCTGATAGCGATTGGAATCCTCCAGCAGCTGGCGCCGCTTGGCCGACTTCTCCTGCAAGGCAGCACGCCGAGCCAAGAGCATCTGGCGCCTCTGGGCTACATCATCGGCGGCATAATGCTGGCCATCGATCAATTTCGTGGCAAAGATGTCCAAAGCCTTGATCTTCTCCTCCTGTGCAGCGAGACTCTTCTCGAAATCCTCGTGCTTCTTGATCAAGGCCTCCACCGAGTCGAGCGAGTCACCCAGATCCTCATTGGCCAGGAAGGCCTCCTGCTTGGCCATCCAGGTGTCGGCCTGTTCGGTGTCCCTATAAAACAGCTGCAAATCCATGCACTGCTCGTACAGGATACGACGATCCTCCCACAGCGACAGTAGCGAACTCTTGTCGTTCTCCAAGGCGGCCAACTTCTCCTGAATCTCAGCGGCTGCATAGTGTTCTCTTTCCAGCAGCTTCTGGCCGGATTCCGTGGTCAGCTTGAAGCTATCCTCGCGAGCATCGATCTCACCCTTGTGTTCCTGGTGACGTTCAAGCAAAGCCTCTGCTCCGGCCACATCCTTGGCCAGTTCGTCAGCGGAAATGATGGCCTTCATGCCATTGATCCAGGACACCAGATCCCTGAAGTCGGCCAGGAAACGGTGTAGGTAATAGCTCTCATCCAGCTTCTGCTTGCGCTCCCGCGCCTTCGCGGTAAGACTCTGCCAGTAGTTGGCGATCTCCGCCTGCTTGTCACGGATCTGATCGCTGTGGTCGGCATGGATGGAACACAGGCGCTGGGCCTCGGCACCCAAAGTAGACACCTTGTCCTCCAAAGCAGCCAAGTCCCGCTCCACACCCTCGTGCTTGCGCTGCAGCGCCTGGACGCTGGCCAGATCACGTCCATAGTCGTCCGAGGACAGGACCACATCCTTCTCCGCTATCCAGGCCACCGTCTCATCCGCATCCCTATTGAAACGCTGAATCTCGTGGGCGCCAAAAAGCTTCTCCTGCCTCACAATGGCCAACTGCTTGAGACGCTGCCAGGCCTCGTTGAGTTCCTCCTTGCGCTTGGTGATGGTGTCGCGCTCCGGGTGACCATCTTGGATCAATTTATCAGCCAGCTGGTTGACCTCCGTCACGCGGTACTCCTGCGAGGCCATGTCCTTTTGGAACTCATCGAATTTGCGCTGCAACACCTCGACATGTTCCAGATCTTGTCCAAATTCGTCGGCCGTGACAAAGGTCTCCTTGTCCTTGATCCAGAACATGACCTCCTCGCACTGACGTAAGAACTGCACCAGGACCAAAGCCTGCTGCAACTTCAGACCCTTCTCGGCCAGACGGCTCAGCAGCAGCTCCCACAACTGATGCAGTTCATCCAAACGACGCTGAATCGTCTCCGAGGCAAAGTGGTGTTGGTTAATCATCTCCTGGCCCGTGTTATCCAGCGACACGATGGCATTGCTATGCGCCGAGACTTCCGCCTCGAAGGCCTGATGCTTCTGGATCTTGGCCTGCAGATTGGTGGGATCGCGATAGCTCTCCTCGCTGGCAGCCTGAAGTTTCTCGTGTATCCACGATTCCAACTCATCGGCGTCGCGCTTAAAGTATTGAAAGCGACGCGAATCCTCGAGCTTCTCGCGCTTCTGGCGTGTCTCAATTTTGAATTCGTTATAACGATTCAGCACCTGCTCACGACGCTCCTGAATGTCCTCGACGGTCTCGAGGATTTTCACCTCCTTCGGTGTAAAATTCTCCATATTGCTTATCGTATAGTTGGTTTCCTCTGTGATTTCTTTTTTTCGTTCGTTTTTCGGTTTTGTAAAGCTGCGAAGGAGAAACAAGGATATGTAGTATGAGAAATGTTGAAAATATTCGGTTTAATCCTTACCTTTAAGCTGCTGTTGGTTCTGCCAACGTGTTTAAAATATAATATTAATACTGCACTGCTTCTGTTTTCGGTTTGTCCGTGCCCAACTGAAATTATAAAGGAACAGAAGAGTATTATAAGATTACGAAGGACTGCATCAAAATAAAGGACGCACTGGCAACTGGAAATGGGCACAGAAAACTGGGCGAAGAAGGATAGAGAAGATCTGGAAAATGGAGCCTAGACGAGAAGAAAAGCAAGGTAGTGAGTACCATAGAACTACAATATCATCGTTTAGTTTATTCATGAGTTCAGTAAACGCCAATATTTTGCATACGTTTCCTTAAAACTTCAACGGAAAAGGCTGGGATAGGCGAAGGGGACAGTTTATTTTCCTCCCCTCTCTCTCAGTGTTTGCCAAATTATCATATGCACTAGAAAGCATTCGTTTTGTGATTTTGCCTTGAAGACGAAGACGAACACTCACATAACGGCAAGCAGTACGAAGCTATCTTAGTTGAAATGTTGAGGTTTGTTGGGTTTGCAACCACAAGTTGCAGTTCTCTGAGCATAAACAATAAAAGAAGAGAAAAAGACTTCAACATTTCAAAAGGGATGTTAAACAGATATTTATCTTCATATTAGCAAAATTCAGTTTTTTCTCCAGTGTAATTTGTTTCAATTAGCCTTAATCAGCACCCAGACATGCCGTCATACATATATGTATGCTCATGTATATATACTGTGGCTTGGTTGATTATAGACATTGCATAATCGTACGCCATTCAACAAATCAGCGCAATGACCAAACCCCACAAACACACACGCATATATAGTTAAACTCACAATACACACAACACATTCGCACTTTTGCAATCAGCGCTTTGACTCTGATCCGCTTTTGAGCTTTCCATCAGTTGGCAACGCTGTCACGCCGTCAATGACGCAATGTCGAATTTCCTGATAAGCAGAATTGTTAGTTTCTTATCAGCAAGAGCAAAATAGTTAATTAAAAGAATTTTTACAATTCACAAAGTATTTTTATACTATTCACAAAGTTTGCGGAGGCCCCACGTCAGCTGACCAGATCTGGGCAAGATCAGAAAACTATATCATATAACTACCATATAACCGAACGCACACTTAGTAGCATACATTTTCTGTGTTTCATCTAAATCAAACACAAGAACCATGCGATCTTCATGCAAAAGAGCAATCATAGCGTCGGAGATGATTGCGCTATCGTGCCGCGGAACGGGGAAGCAATGCAGTAGCCCGCTCTTTTTGTTATATATTTTCTATTTGAATGGTATATAAGCTTCGGCAATGTTTAAGCGTAACAAACATGACATACTTTATTCAGACGAATGGAACAAATGGAACCTAACATAGACAACACACATAATATACTTAAAAACTATCCAAATCACGTGACAAATCGGCCAGCACCTCCATGAAGAGTTGCGACTTGGCCTCGTCTTCCGGGCTATTAGCAGTATCGGTGACTGACGCTTCTCCGCCTCTGCAACCTTGCGAGAGCTCTTGGAGCAGCTGTGAGAGCGCAGCCCACATGGGCGGCGCCCAGTTCTCCTTGAAGAGGGGCATGAACATATCGTTGAGTCCCTCGCTGGTAATTAAGCCTGAAGTCAGCATACATTCGATTAGTTTTTGCAGCAAAGAGAAGCTCTGGGTGGGATTGGCCGCGACTGCCAATTCCTGGACAAAGCTCACATGGAGCAGAGCATAAAAGATCCCAGGTGACCCATTGTTAGCTGTCGTTTCTTTAGAGCTCAGCGGATGAGACTGCCAAAGTTGGCAGGTGGCAGAGATGATTTGCTGGTTCAACAGCTGAGGCTGCCGGCAAATGAGTAACTGCATTAGTCGAACCAAACTGGAACCCAACATATGATAGAATATCGTGGGCAATTGGGGCTGCAAGGTTGCCCGTCGAGAATATTGCAGTAGTTGCTCAAGATCCGGAAGAGTGCGTATATTTTCCGGACGCAGTCCGAGGCAGTGCAGCCACTGTTGGATGTCGTATAGCAAATCGGTCAGACTGATGCCCGCCTCCAGGCTCAAGGACATTTCATTTGAGATGCCTGCTGCGGTCGAAGCCAACTGGTTGTTGAGGTTCTTGTTTGAGCGGCATACCTTCGAGGTTAGCTCCTGAAGATCCCCATGATAGAAGCTGGACTGGATGACGCTACCTTGTAGCCATTGCTGCAGCTGAATCTGGGCCTGAGCTCTGATCAGATGGGCATAAGTGATGCGCTCCACCTCATTGCTGTTGGCTGGAAGCAACGCCTTTAAGGACTCCTCTATGCGTTGGTTCAACATTTTGGGAATCTCTTCTGACCATTTTTTAAAGGCTTGCGATTTGGCCTCCTGATAGATTTCCTGTATTTGCCTGAAAACCTCGCCCTGTTGGGTGGATCTAATGAGATTTACTTGTCCATCGGCTGAGGCCTTTGAGGGCAGCAGGATCTGTTGCTGGGCATCCTTGACCACACACTTGAAGCTGCGTTCTGTGACGAATTCAAGCAGACGCTTCATTGAGGCGGTCTGGGAGTGGAGGAAGGCTTCCACAAGCTTGCTTTGTTGCTGATCTGAGGGAGGGGATTGTGGGTTCGTGAAATTTAAATCTCCTCCCCCTCCTAGCTGACCCTTGGAGGCGGCACTGCTGCTAGAGTTAAGCTGCTCCAGATGCGTGGTTATATAACGGAAGCGGCCACTCCGGGAGGCACTCTGTGACTGCCTAGAGGGGGTAATGGATATGCGGAATTCATTCAGAAAGGGGCAGGCCACAGGCTTAAGCTGTTCCAGTGATTCCGTTGAAGACTTGTCCACCATTTTGAGACTTCTTAGACAATCTTGCACCAGACGAGCAGTGTCTTCACTTCTGGAAGATCTCTGTACATAGTAAGCCTCTACCAGATGCGTCTGTGTCTCCAACAGCCAACCAATGCAGCTGCGTATAATGAACCCGGCACTGGGTTCCAATTTTTCTTGGGGAATAGCCGCATACAGGGCGTACAGCAGGTTGAGGGTCGCCATCGTATTGGCCAGCTGCAGCGAGACCACATCCAACATCACCAAATACTGCACCAGCCAGGGCAGTGTGATGAGCAGCTTACCCTGCCGCATTGAGCGTTCTAAGAGCAGGCGGAGATCGAAATCTGAATGGAAATTGCTGCGCAGTTGGAGCTGTTGGGGGCAGAGATAGCCACCGCTGCCGAGGGAGCGATTGTAGGGCAGGGCAGTGACATAACCCAAGAATTTGGCCAAGATGATCATGTTGGCCAGGACTTGAGGACGCACTATATAGGGACGCCGACTGCACTGATCCTCCTCCTCCGTTTGCAGTTGCTGTAAATCGAAGGTGGAATCATTGAGACGGATCAACAAAGCGTATAGAGCCAACTTCAGTTGGACAAGGAAAGGTAAGGATCCACATTCGTTAATAAAATCCCTAAAGTAGGCCTGATCCCGAGGAAACTGATCCTCCACACTGGAGTTGCTGGTCACCAAACGCTGGGCCAATCGATTCAGTCGCAGTTGGTCCAATTTCAAGCCGAGTTCTTCAGGAGATTCCGTCGTCTCACTGGCGGATATCAGCAGTTGGCTAACAAAGAGCTTGGCAAAATGGGCCATATTCACAGGATGCTCCGATTGGTGAAATATGTCACGTATCATGGGAGAAAGTTCGCTCTGGAAGTTGAACATACGATTCAGGTGACTCATTTGCCATTGTTTGAGGTTCTTGTAGAAGAGATCACGTTGGGTTTTGAAGGCTCCAAATTCATTTTGTGTGGGAAAGTTCTCACGCGAATCCTTGTCCTGCTGATAGTGAACCATTTGCTGCTGATTGGAGGAGCTGCTGCCAGAATGCTTAGCCTGCTTCTGTTTTAGCTGGCAGGCCAACTCCAGTTGCTCCACCAGCCTCCTGGAGAGCAGCTCCAAACGTTCGTACTGCAGCAAAACGGCTAACGACTTGCGATCCATTTGCAAAAGCAAATCTCTTTGACCTTCCAGCAGCTGCACGGCAAAGTAAATGCAATCCTTTTGCTGGGTCAAAGCGGCTAAAGGAGATTCTAAAGGGGCTTTCAAATTGGTAGCGCTAGCTGAGGGTATGTTGAGCAATTGCAGCACATAGCTCAGTTCAGTCAGGACATTGGGCACCAAATTCAGATCCAATAACTGGCCATAGATAAACGCCAAAATCTCCAATTGCTGAACATTCTCCAAATCCTTAAAACTCTCCTGTTTAAATGTGTCCAGAGTGTGCTGCGTCATCTCCTCGTTCTGAGTCCTTTCTAAGGCAGCAGGCGCCGCCACAGGGGCTTCACTTTTAATTTCCTGCCTGCGCAGCAACAGAGATTTGCGCTCCTCCATTTCCAAGGCGGCCACCTGACTGCGGTCCAAAAGTTCGCTGCTCTGGGAGAGTCGCCATAGATTGTTGTCCTGGCCAAAGGAGCTGGTATCACCAAATGAAGAGCTGGCCGAAACATTCTTGCTGATGGTCATGGGAAGGACACGCCTTCTGGGCTTAGCTTGCTGTTGTTTTCCCTGCGGCGTTGTGTTATTCTGTGGCGTGATCTTTTTCCTGGACCGCTGATGCGACTGGTTGGGTGTATTGACCAGAAAGTCACCCAGGCAAAAGCTGCCCGCTGTAGATGTGCCGCCGCCTCCACTGCGATTGCTGCTCTGCGGTGTACTACAAAATTGAGCAGGATTATTCGTTCCAGTTGCCCCGCACGAACGACGCTGTCCCTGTTGCTGTCGCGCAGGCGTCGTTATTGAGCTGTTGGAGACGCTGGTCACATTGCTCAGGTTTTGCTGGCTCTGATTGTATGAATCATCTAACGTTCCTGGCTGCTCCCGCTCATTGTAGGCCGTTGCCGCAGGCCTCACCTGCCGCACAGGTGTCAGACATTTGGGCGTTTCCGGTTCGCTGCCACGAAAGTGCTGCTCTGTACTCTGACGAAGTGCGGCCAAAAAATAAACAGCAAAATCCTCCAAGCTGTCCTTGCTGCCGCTCCGAAAGTGAGATACAAATTTCTGAGGCCAATGAGTATTTTGCTCTTGTTTCAGCTGCTTTAATAGCAGCTCTAGTTGTTCCTCCAACTGTTTCTGCATATTCCAAAGAATTTCTTTTTAAACTTTTTTGTCTACAATTTCTTTTATATGTTTCAAGTCTCTCTATTCAGCATTTTCTAGCTCTAGTTTTGTGTTTATTTGGATTTACTTTTTTTGTTTGTGTATATAATTCCGTGTTATTGTATTTCCTGTAACGGAAGATGAGAGAAGAGAAAGATTTTGCTTGTACGCTCGGCTTTGCTTGAGTTTTCATTTTGTTGGGCTTTGCAATTTGTTGATTTTGCTTGCATTTTCTTTGGGGTTTCCTTATCATATATGATGACATCACTTTTTGGTCACAAACACAATCGAAATTTAGAACTAAATCAAAGTACGGTTGAAAAATAAGAGTTGAGATTTTTAATTGTGATGATGTCAGCAATAAGCCGCATAGAAACACAATTTTGTTTTTTTTTTTTTGCTAAATAAAAGGTTTTGGATAGTAAAAGTATAGATGTAAGGTATAGATATGAATTAGTATTATACACCAGACAAGGAAACTATAATTTCAGAAACAATTAGAAAGCCGTCTTAAATTTGTAATCAAAAATGGGAAAATATACTATTTTGTAATAAAAATAAGAAAGCTAAAGATTCGATCCTTTTCTATCGAATTTACAAAGCGTACAGACTAAAGAGGAGTTTGTTTCAAGCTACAAGATGAAAGCTATATATTCCTTAAACACCCCTCTTATATCAAAAACCTATGCCAGAGACGATGAACTCATTTCTGATAAGCAGAGGCAAAAGCTATGAAATTCGTATTACACAATAAGCATGACGATAAAGATGTTAATGGAAGAGGTCAAGCAGCATTAATAAACTTACAAAATCAAGCTACAATACATAAATTGTACATACATAAATCAATTGGCTTCATCACAAAAACAAGTGACATCATCATAGCACAGGGGACACAAAAAAAGGGTGGGTCAAAAATATAAATGCTACATACAAATGTACATCTGAACCGTACGTACAGGTTCATATACATACAACAAAATATAAACACAAACATTTCAAACCAAAACAAAATTCTGTCACGCAACAACCCCTTCTTACAGACAAATAAAACAGCACAGGAAATTAAAAAACATAGCCCTAGGGCCGGGTCCAAAACCATACAGACACAAACCTCTTTCCCATGACACACACACACACATCAAACTGACTTGAAGGCAATTTAACTGTTTATCGCGTACCAACAACAACAAAAATAGTCGAGTGTGTTGAGAGCCAGCCAGTGAGAGAGCCAGCATGAAATTTTTTGTTTGGAATGCTTAAGAGAGAGCTCCACACACAAACAGGCACACATACACATCACACAAACAGTTAAAGGCTACATTAAATTGAAGTGTCTATCAGAAAATAGCTGCGATGACGTAATTCGCGCACAATTTGGAACTATGAGCAATGAACGAACAGCAAAAATTTAACTGATAGCCCATATTACATAGGTCCATATTACAGGTGGGAAAAAATGTTCTAATTTAATTTGCAGCCCGGCATTCACACACAAAAACAATGAACTAGCCTTGAGAAGCCGCAAGTCAAGGACATTCATTTCGGCAAACATTTTACGGGCACACCGCTGTTGTAAACACACACAAATACATACAAATGTGCATTTGTTTGTGTTTTACATACAAATCATGCGCTTTCTCCGCCACCATTTGAAGTGACGTATTATTGACTTTTCTACTCCTCCTCCACACATACATAATCGTCAAGAGATACATATCGAATTTGGAGTTACTAGATACATTTTCACATATAATTTCGTACACACTTTTCACCGCACAATACTTGTATACTTGATAAAAATCAATAATTAGTGTATACTTTGCCCTTAACATATTTATAACAGATTTATTTTCATACATTTCCAATGTTTAATTGGATTTTCTATGCGTATAAAGGTGAGGGTGTGGCGTTTGACCTGAAAATTTTTTCACCTCACACACAGGACGATTTTCAAGCTGATTTTGAGCTAAAATAACGTTGGCTACAGTTAGAAAACTATGTGCAACTTACACTTTAATATTTATTAATTAATTTCACAATAATTTTGACAACTTAACAGTTGATTTTTAATATTTCTTCTTAACTTCTTAATTGCAGCGTTCGGCACGGTATAACTTTACAAAATGGTGGTAAGAAACATCGATACATTGAATATGTACACGATGTTTCTAACGTGAATAATCGATGTGAACGATATTTAGGCTCGCGGGGTTTTAGATTTATCGGTGTTCACGTGACATGTTACCAGATTTGGTTCATTTTCTTTTTAAATTGGGCGTGCACAATTATTTTCGTTATAAGTATATAATATACGACTTATGAGTTTCAAATACATACAAAATACTGGAGTTGTTTGCAATAGGATCTCACTCCCTCTTTCTGTCCCTAAATCTTTACAGGCTGACCTAATGTATCGATATTTTCATAAAGCAAGATAACGAACCGCTCATTTGAATTTAAGCTTTTGTAGTTTATTACCCTTAGTTATTAATCATTGGCTCCACAGGGCTTCTTAATGATTTTTCCAGTTATATAATAAGTGGTTAACGAATTCATTCGACCATTGGGCAGCTCCTCAAACATTCCACCTTGTACCATCAACATTCGCTTGGGTTGGTACATCAAGCCTAGTAGTGGATTCTTTGGATTAACTCTCATGTTGTGCATGACATAGACTCCCTTCTCGAGCGGACAACTGAATGTATAGTTGCTTTGCTTCAACATATTATCCTTGGCGGGCTTAAATATAGGTATAGAATTGAAAACGGACTGCAGATCACACAATTTGGTTGTGACATTGTAAATAACACGTTGCTTTTCCTTTTGATTGCCCTGCTGGACAAGCAATATACGAGTGATGGGTGCTGCAATCTTTTCGTTGATGATGGTGGTGGAACCAATTCCCGTCTGATTGGAAAAGGTCATGTTGACAATAAAGCGCGGACGGTCATCGGTCCAATTGGTATAGGTGAATATCGTATAGTAGCAGGAGGTCTACATATTTATTTTGTCAAAATGCAATTAGGTCTTTAGCCAAAATATTTGAAACGATACGCACCCGTGAGCTGGCATCTTTGCTTTGAATTTCCAAACAAATTAGTACCAGAATACCAATTGAACTGAATATCAATGGATGCCACACAAAACGCATGTTGACTATGCACTGGAAATTTAGTTAATGAGAGTAAATCGAGTGGATGTTGCTCTTTTTAGCGAAGCAAATATTTAGCAATTAGCATTAGGCTAATGACTATACACCTTTATGATATAATGATCTAAGCCACATTTATATTCAATCAAAGACAAATCATTAAAGCTCTGTAATATAATTATTTTCCAAAAATTCTAGTATTCATTGTCATAATTTGAGCTCTAATCGAGTATATCAAATTTTTGTGCCAAACGCAATATCTCCCTTAACTTGCTTTGTATGCGATTTGAGCCCGAGTTCTTTAATACCTCGGACAGCTCCACATCTTGACCAACCAATACATCATTGGCTAGTATAAAACGAGTCATGAATATGGCATGGGGCACTTGTATGTAGGCAACGCGCTTCAATTCGATACGAAATCTGCAAATTTGTGTAAGGTGCTTACTATATTTTTCTTATCTTCGCCTTATCGTTCACTTACGCCTCATAACTGTAGGCTGATAATGTGGCCAGGTTCACTCCAACCGCCCGTAGGCACTCTCTAAAAGCTTGATGGTACACTCGCAACAAGTATTCGTAGTTCTCCTCCAAGATAGCCGTATCAACGCTTGATAGCAAAAAAGCGATTATGTCATGTATCACCGAATCGTACTGAGCTGTCTGGAAGTCAATTATTTTAAGTTGGGTGGGTGTTCCATCGGGTGCTGAAAATATGGTAGAAGTCATAAATATGCCCGCTGGTAAAGCCTAGTTGTACTTACCATACTTAAACATTAAATTGTTAATCCAAAAGTCGCAGTGTATAATGCTGGCGAAAGGACCCTCTTGTGGCTCTGCTGCTAGAAACTCAAAGAACACATCCGATAGTTCTCTAATACGTTCCACTAGCTTATCATTATGGGTGGCCTTGCGTATGTCCTCCAAGGTTTCTGCTTTCATTGTGGCCTTCGATTCCGGTGCAGCGGCATGCCAATCGAACTTGCCAAAGTAGGGTCTTATTTCAGCCTCAAATATCTGAGGTTGGAGCAAGCGCAAGGCAATGGGTAAAGCATGAAATTGAGCCATGTATTTGAGCACCATTAGTGTATGCTTCAGATCATATGGCTGAAGTCGCTGTCCAGGCTTATAGCTGCTGGCTTTTAGATTCTCAAGCACCAGCACCGCATCCTGGTCAACCAACTTGGAGTCCTTTCTTAGAGATATTCTCGAGCCATAGTACCGTGCAAAGCCATCAAACTGCTTGGCTTTGGGTATGCTCGCTTGATCTTGCAAGTGTACCAAAGCTGGCGCCAGATTCTTATATATGGCATTCTCGGCCAGACATGTGCGTTCCGGCTGTATGAATTGCCAATATTTGGTATCTCTGGGCGGTACTTTAGCCACCAGCTCCTCTACATATATCTCACCGTTGGGACGCCTAAGTTGAGCTGTTACGGATATGAGAATGCTGCCATAGTTATCACCTGGTTGGGTTAGGTTTCCCTTTGTATAACTACAAAGCAAACCGCCTATAAGTTCTGGTTGAATAATTTCTTCCAGGCCTTTAATTTCGGGCACCTTTGCCATAGTGCAGCCACACGCCTTTTGACAAGTGTTTTACTAGTATATAACGTTGGATTCTTATCAATCTGCTGATAAAAACGCTTCTCAGACTTCATAAAAGATAAGTGTGTGTATGGGTGTGCTTTATTTATACGGCTTAGATTTTACGATTTTAAAATATATTAAACCTTTTGGCCAAGTAGACAATTTCACCTAGTTTTTTAATAATCTTTTCGGATCCCTTATTTTTCGACAGCACCGATAAGTCGACGTCCTTATGATCAGTGGGCAATGTACTGTCATCGGCCATCAGGACCTTCACCATGAAGAGGGCGTGCGGTACTTGAACGTGTCCTACACGTTGGACCTCAGCCAGAAAACTGGGGAATACATTATGGGAGATTTCATTTATATTGTGTTAATGTTGAGATCTTTTTTGGTAAGTTTTTCTTAGGCTTAACTGATGTGATAATAATGTTCTTATCTATGGCTACCAAAGTGTCTTTATGATACGTTGTGTATGTGTTTATTATTCAGTGTATTATCTACCCAATTCTTTCATCACGTCAATAAATAAGATGGTTATCGAATTGAGTTGTGGATTTGTATCCACACCCATTCCCTTACAATAATACCGCAATCAATCACGATATTGTCTTATACCGTGAACATTTGGCTTCATTTAAGAACGCTGTTTTGGTCTTAGAACAAGAACGTTTTGGGGTTATTTCAAGAACATTTTTGGCTTGTTGCTAGGATGCTCATACAGAAAATATAGAAACAATTTCCCTCCTTTTTCTTTTCTATCTCTTTACCCCCTTCTCAAGTCCAATCTAACCGGCCATTCAAACTCACAGACGTTCAATTGTCAATCGTCACAGAGCGCGACACACTAACCGACGCCGCCATTCCTTGCACAAATTCACCTTATGCATAAGATCGGGCTGCTTTCATGAACTAAATGTGCCTAAGAACAACGCGTTACGAATTCAAGAAAAAAGTTGACAGCACCTTTTTCCTTACTGCTATACTTACGCCTCATAGCTATAGTTAGACGTATCCACGTCGACTTCACGCAATGTTTGGATGAAAGCCTTATAATAGATGCGCAGAAAATTATAGTAGTTCTCCTCTACAACAGATGTCTCCACACTTGAGAGCAGCAGAAAGATGATATCGTGCGCTAACGATTCATATTGAGCAATTTGGAAATCCACAATTTTCACTTTAGATGGAACACCAGCATCGTCTACAAAAGGAGAGAGAGAGAGAAGTTTATCGTATTTGTGTATACTTTGAACATATACTTAGGTTATTAGCTCTCTCACGAAACTGTAATTTGTGTATTCACAAGCCGATAAATAATAGTATGTAATTTGTTTTGCTTTGTTTTTATTAAATTTTTAGCTGATAACGATAACGTTGGCAGATTACAATGAAGTGATAATTGGAAGATATGGCGTAACGAATCAATAATGGGTAAAGAAAATGTTTGTGCACATAAAAGCTGTACGTTTGAATTTAATGAAAAATATATTTACATCTTGTGAATTCCTACATTTATAGAATTTATAGAATGAGATAACTAATGAACATCAAAATATATATGAATCTAGTAGTCTTTGAACTCGTTCACAATTTTTATATAAAGGTACAGAAATGAACCTACAAGTTGTAGTGTCCACACATCCATTTCTTCAAATCTCTATAGATATTTCCGTGACATGGCAAACTAGTTACTAGATGACATAACTTCGAATGCAAGTAGACCTGAATTTCCTAGCACTTGAAACTACTCTGGAGATTAACCACTTCGAACATGAGATTCCTTTTGATATCTAAAATATACGAAAATGTTTTGAACAATACTGACTAATGACTAACAATAACACTGATCATATTTCCAGACCGGATTCAATCCTAGCCTGAAATCTGTATCTCTAATCTGGCTTATCTAACAAGTTTCTTGAAACTATTTTGCAATGAAATTTCACCATAAATTTCTCAATTATCATTCATAAATATAAATTTACCGTATTTCAACATAAGATTATTAATCCACACATCGCCATGTACAATACTTGTGAAGGGTCCATCTTCCACATCGGCAGCCGCTTGGAATTCATCAAAGATTTCCTGCAATTCCTTACACCTCTGCACATCCTTCTCATCGCAGTTGGGCACCGCCCGTATGTCTGCCAAATTGTTTGCATTCATCTCATTCATGGCCTGCTCAGCAATGTTATCGTTCATATTGAACTTCTTGAAATATGGTCGCACCTTCTCCTCATATACCTGGGGCTTCTTCAATCTCAATGCAATGGGCAGAGCATGCCATTTGGCTATATAGTGCAAAATGAGTACAGTGTGGGCCAAGTCGTATGGCTTGTGTCGATTGCCAGGTTTGTATCCATTCAATGTAACATTCTCCTGCACAAGCACAGCATCGCGATCCACTGTGCGGGCTTCCGCTTGCAGCGAAATCCGGGATCCATAGTATCTTGGAAAGCCATCGAAAAGCTGTGTGGGCAGCACACCAGCCTCAAGTTGCAGCTTATCTAATTCTGGCCCCAAATACTGGTACACTGCGTTCTCACTAATGCATGTGCGCTCGGGTTGAAAGATCTGCCAGTACAGCTCGTTGGTCAGTGGCGGCAATTTGGCTATCAAATCCAACTTTCCAATTGTGCCATCCGACTGCTGGATATGCGCATCAATGGCTAGCATAAGACTGCCATAATTATCACCCGGTTTGGTCAGATATCGACTTTTATAGGAAGCCAAAGTGGCCCCCTCTGGCAGATGGGGTTCGATCACCTTATGTAAATCTGTAATTTTAGGTACTTCGCCCATGATGTGATCGTAGCGTACGGTTCACTCACGCTTGCGGAATGAAACTGATAGGTAAAATTCTAGACCTTTTCTACCTCTAGCATGTAAAAGCTCGGCGCTACTCGTTTCTCCTCGTTTTAGTTTAGTGAATGTGCGAATTTATTGAAGATTTGTTGATCAATGTGGACGGCGGTTCCTCTTTAGTGACGTGAGAGCGCGCACACGTAGGCAATTTTTGGGCAAAATCATTATTTAAAAAAATGAAACCAGAAATACAATTTTAAATATATGTAATTGTTAATATTAAATGTAATTTGGCTATAATTTTTTAGATTATTTGCTGTTAGGCTCCTAACCGAGACAACAACAATTTATAATGATTTTCGATGTTCATTATCATGACAACTGGAAAGTTTAACACACTTTCACATATGTTAGTGTAATTATACCCCTTGCCATTGTAAAATGCCAAAACCAGAAACCTCATAGTCATTATGACATAAGGTTAGATCAACGCTGTTCCACATTAGAAGAACCCGGAAAAACTGATCCAAAATTAATAATGAGAAGAATATTTAAAAAAGAAGTAAGTTCGCTATATCGACTATTCCAACTATAAGATATTCGTACTCAGACCAGTTTTCGTTCTAACATCCCGCAACATGTTTGTTAACATCCTGCAACATGCTTAGGGGACAATTTAGTTCGCAGCCACATGGCATGTCCTTTCAACATTCTTTATGACAACTTGGTGATCACATGTTTACAACCCAGCAGAATTCTATGCTTCACATAGCAATGATAATGATATATTTCAGGTATGCACGAAATCTTCTATCCTGTCACTATTATTTAGCCAACCAAGAGATTTTTATTAGTTGAAATGCCCGTATGTGTATCTGTGTATGCCCGCTGGGAAATAGAAACAAATGTCTGGACTGATAAGACATAATTTTCATTTCTGAATGTGTGCGCGCCCGTGTTCGAGCCCCCTGTTTAAATAAAGCCCTTGATTCGGCTGCCGTTGCCCCTTCGCATTGTAAAAAAGTAAGAAATAGTCGAAATAAGTCAATCAAATGTAAAGCGGCAAATGATGAACGGCCCACAATCAGCAAAATCAACAAGTGGCAATGCTTAATGAAAATGTTTGCGATAACCATAGCATTCGGTATCGGTCCTCGTCTAACTTTGACACAGTGTTTTCCTTGTACACTCGCATATTCATAATGAGCTGTTTAAAAAGTTATTTTCGCGCCAAATGAGAACTAAAAATGTGCAGTTCAACTCCAGTTCCAGCTCCAGTTAATTTCAAATGAAATTAATCGGTATCGACAGCCACAGCTAGATTATTTATGCAGATGTAGGCAAAGCCTTTATAGATCAGTGTTTTGGGTTTGTTTAATTCTTATGGATAAAATAAATGTTGGAAAGTGTATAAATTATTTATTATATTATTATTACAATATCTAGTTTATGTCTGTTCACATCGGCTGAATAACTGTGACTGTGTTTACTTCGCGGATGTTACTTTTATCAACCTGTGATTTAAAAATACTTTTATCAACTACTGGTATATCGATAGTTTTGTTGATGAAACACTGCATAGGCATCTATACAAAAAAAGTTAAAATAAATTAAAAGAAAAACAAAGACGACCTACACGACATGGACCCCATTTTTGTGGCAATACAACAAGCCGTGGTTCAACAGCAGCAGAAACAGCACATGTTAAATGGTTATGGACAGATGCCTTTGCCCGGGTATGGACAGATACAGATGACTATGCCAGGATATGGCATGCCATCAACGGGACCGGGAATGGCGGGGCTGCAGCAGATGCAGATGGGCCTGCTATATCCGCCTCCGCCTGGCGCTTTAAACTCTTTACATCCCCACATTTCACTGTCTCTGCCACAAGAAGCTGATAAAGAGGAAGAGAACTTGGATGAAGATGAAGATGACGAGGAGCAGCGTACCTTGTTCTGTGGCAATTTGGATGCACGCGTCACTGAGGAAATACTCTACGAGGTATTCTTGCAGGCCGGTCCCATTGAGAGTGCACGGATTCCCTTGGACAACACGGGACGCCACAGAGGCTTTGGCTTTGTGATCTACCAGCACATAAGTGCAGTGCCTTTTGCTTTGGATTTGTATCAAGGCTTGGAGTTGTTCCAGAAAAAGGTGACCATCCGGCAGCAGGTTGGGCAAAACAGCAAGTCAAGGACGAATTCACAGGCGAATCAAAGCCAAGGCAGGCTGCAAAATCCATTTTTGCAAGATGTGGCCGCCACCGCGCAGCTTATGAACGACATGGTCGGACCACTGCGTCATACGCGACACAGCGTGCACGACGGCAAGCCATATGAACGTGGAGGAGCTAGTGCTACCAATCAGTACAATAACCACAACAACTTTGATCCGCGGCGACGCAGTGACAGCGCTATATTGGAACGTAATCGCCCGAGAAACCACCAACAGCAGCAGCAGCATTACCACAACAACGGCGGCAATCGACGCTCCGACCAGCGTAACAATGGAAGGCGAAGATTATGATTTGCCAGAATGGACTACATGCGATCTGCCACCTGCCTGCTGTCAGCTTTGAGCATGAAGCTCGCTGGCCTAGTCATGACCTCGTCCAACCACATGCGCCACTTACCCAAATCCAATCGCAATTGCAGTATTCGACTTTAAAGAAGGATATATCGCAAGAGTTATTCGATCGTTCAAGTACAACAATGGTTTTGATTAGGCTATATTATGGGGTTTTAATCTAGTAAACTTGTATTCGTTACTAATCTAAGAGTAGACTTAACATTTTAAATCCGTAATCTACAGACGCGTACATATACTTATATATAGATGTACATATATACTATCAACTTTGCCCGGCGTAGCCTGGCATTTCGTTTTTGGTTCTCCTCCAGACACGCTCCAATATGTAGATCATTATATTTCAGGTCCAATAAATTCATGGTTTTCTTTTAGTCAACACAAAATATAAACTTCCTAATTTCCACAAAGCAAAGACAGCCATCAGAGTGTGGTTCGTGTTGAATGTTTAAACATAAATGGCGTTTTGAGTTCCGCTTGCCTTTATACAACCCTGGAACTCGATTTTAACACGGTTTCAGGTGGAATATTTCTAAGTGTTTAGTTACGTCATAAGATCTAACATTTGTGAAAGTTTTAGCGTCCTACACTTAGAAACAAACAAGTATTTTAAGCTTGAATCAAGAAAAAAGAACCACGAAAAATCGAAAAATCAAGAAAAAAGAACCACGAAAAATCGAAAAATCAATTCAAGGATTATTTTTGACTAGCTCAAATAAATTTCGGACTAAAATCAAGTCTGATTCTGAAGTCAAGAATAAGAGAATAAGAAATAAGAGTTTAATATAACGTTTAAAATTCTTTAGAAAAACACAAATTTTCGTTAAGATTTGCTTTGGGTTGCCTAAACACTGATATAAAATATTGCATTCTTGGAATTTAAAGTGAAGTGATTTATCTTAATTATGTCGACAAATTTAGCGGCATTCCTCAGCTATTTCATTATTGTGGAGCTGAAAGTTAAGTTGCATGATTCAAATTTTGTTTCCCTATTTGAAGACAATTAACTGCCAACTTTGGAGGAGGACTGGTTTTAACGCGATATGCTGCGCAGCGTCTTCTCCACATTCCTATATGTGCGCGGAGGTATGACTTCCTGCAGCAGTCGATTATAATTGGGATGTTCGGACAGTCCTCTGAATATCGACTTGGCATAGTTGCGCGTTTCCAGGCTGCCCTCCAACAGCAGATTGGCCCCCACCACAAAGAACTTATCTCGATGCTCGCGATTCATCGCATAGATGCGTT
The DNA here is from genome assembly GCA_037043425.1 of Hirtodrosophila duncani. Taxonomy (NCBI): domain Eukaryota; kingdom Metazoa; phylum Arthropoda; class Insecta; order Diptera; family Drosophilidae; genus Hirtodrosophila; species Hirtodrosophila duncani. The sequence continues at coordinate 11,837,471 of JBAMBM010000057.1, read as the reverse complement.
CGCTGCCCAATCTCTCGACTAATCTAAACAGCAGCTTGGCTGCCGTCGTCCGCACTAAAGCATTCTGATGCTGTGCTCCTTTGGTGCAGAGTATATTCAATATTTTTGGCGGTTGCAAATTATCCACCATAGACTCTAGGGCGTGGGTGGCATCGGCACGCAGGAAACGATTCGTATCGGCGTTGCGATGCAGCAGCCCACACACCAGATCATCGCACTCCAGCTCTAAATATTTGGACTTCACCGTGAATAGTTCCGAGGCCGCCTGGCAAGCAGCGCGGGCCACCTGGCTACGCAGATTACGCACGGAGCGCGTCAGCTGTATGCAGGTCATGTGCATGTGGCTCTCCAAGAAGTCAGCATGGTAGCGTATTAGACGCACCATGCTCTTCAGCCCCGTTATGTTGACCTCCCAGTTGGACGAGTCCAGTTGATCGAATGTCTTGAGCAAAGCCTCGCGTGGTTTCTCAAAGCGCGTTAGGCTCTGCGGAAACAGCTCCGGCTGGGACATCTTGATGGCCTGCTTCACGGGTGAGACGCGTCGCTGGCCACGCAGGAAAAACGCAGTCTTTGACTTTTGTTTCAGAGGCGTATGCTGTGGCTGCGTCTTGACGGGGAGCGGCAGAGGCAACGGCATGGGCACTACAATGCCCAACTGAGAGCCAGAACCCGATTGTGAGCTATTGTCCGTAGTTGTGCTGCCCTCCAGAGCCAGTCGTTCCACATACAGCGAGTCCAGCGAGATGCTGCGCGAATGCATGGGTGTAACACGATTAGAAGCTGATTTCTTTCGGGGCTCATCCATCTCCTGCTTGAAGGGCGGCTCAGCAGACTCATGCTGCAATTCCTCGACCAGGACAAAACTATTGCTGTGCTCTATCTCCTCCTCAATGGCCACAGATTTGATGGACTGAGCGCGAGATAGTTGTGGTGTAACATCCTCTAATTGGGTCTTAATGCTCTCCGTTTTGCTGTGCAGACTGTTGATGCTCTCGTTGCGTTTCAGGGTGGATGATTCCAGTTCAGGTTCCGTCTCCTCTTCTATGTCATCTACTATGAGCTCTCCGAAAGCGTCACCAGTTGTATGCTTGTCCGCCTCCATGTCTTGGCGTGCGCTAATGGGTCGCTTATCCTGCGGCTCGCCGCGACTGTGACTGCTGCAGGACTTGGCCGATGCGGTGGACTTCTGCGAATAGCTGGTCGACTTGATGGACAATGGTGAGCCCTCTGTCATATATTTGTTCCCAATCCCTGTGGTGCCTACCGTTTCGTTGTCAACTGTGGGTGGAGTTCTGAAAATAGAAAGAGAGAAAACACTTAGAAAAAAAGTATTCCTTAAAATTTGATATAACGGACTAATGCCTAAAATTTAATGACAAATTTTTAAAGGTCGTCATAAAAAATTGTCCATTTAACCTGAAATTTCAGGTCTTTTGTTTTTTGTTTGCCATTTCAATACAATTTTCTGGGTGAAGTGGAAGATATATGATTAAAGCTGATATAAGACAGGTGCAGATGACGACCCCCATCTACACTTTAAACTTACAACTTCGTCTCCTCCTCACAGGGCAGTGCGGGAATATTGGCTTTTTCACATTCCACATCGTCTGATGTTTGGATTACTTGCCAGGTGGCCGCCACCTGCTCGTCGTCAGTTTTAATATCCTCTTTAACAATTTGCATCGATTTTCTGCGCCGGCTGCGTTTGATGGTGCAACAGCCACAACACTGGCAAACATAGCCCGCTGGTGACAGCACCTCGACCACTGCTTGACGCGTCTCCAATGCCTTCGCCCACACATAGGCCTTGATGTTGTTCAGGAAACTGCGCGTTTGGTTCCAAAGAACGCTGCTGGAAAACGCATTTTGCATATTTGCTGATATCCACAGGGTATATTTCTATCACCAGATGCCTCTGCCGATTTCAAGCGCTATATTTTAAGACTTCGGTACGTTCGACCTCTTCAAGTCACACAACTTTACCAACTGTTTTAACCAGGTTCACTCGCATTGACCATTTCTATTTCTCTCTTTCTCTGACAGTCACATAAACACCTGAGCTGGTCAAAAAGGACGTATCCTTAGAGCTTCGTGCTCTTTAGTTGTATTTCCATACCAAGAAAACCCAAACACAAACGGGCGAAAGTTGCAAATGAAAAACAGGACATTGCGTTTTCCAATGTAAGCGCGGGCACACACACATACACACACACACAGAAAAGCGACATACAGTAGGGGGTTCCACAGCATGGGTTAACAACGCTAACTGACCAAATGGCGACGAACTAACCAAGACTAAGCCATTGCTAGCCATTGGTCTAAGTCTTAGAGGGGGAAGTCGTGGCATTTGACGTTTCCACTTCGACTTTCTAATATTTCAAAACGAGCGCCTTCTTAGTCATGCGCTCGGGTTTCCCTTTAACAGCTACTCACAGCCGAAGCTAAACGAGGTAATGTAAGTATGTGTATATGTATACACTAGGACATGCCGACACATAGCTGCCCTATGAACTTTCTAAACTATCTAAACAATTTGTTTTGTCATATCAAAGGCATTTTGTCAAATAAGTGATAAGTTAATTAGTCCTAAAACAGAGTACACTAAAAAAAATCGTTCAAAGTATGCCAAAACCATTATAAAATCAATATCTTCGTTCTCAATAGTACGGCAATCTTCGCACTTTTCACTTCTCTCTAGCTAGAAGTGCGCGGCTCACTAAGCGATAACGATATTGTAAGTACAATGTTGATGAAGCTTAACTTTGCACATGTGCCAAATATGGAAATCAGAATCTGTTACATGTAGAAGGGATTCGAGAACAATGTTCCAAGAACACGTTCGAAATTCAATAAAAATTGTTCTCGTTTTGTTACAATTATTATCCGATCTTAATGAAATAGGAAAAATCGGTAGATTGTACATATACAAACCGAATTTCAACTAATTGCGTTAAGATTTGTAGAAGATATCAAGTTTTGCGCTTTACTGGGGTGAGATCTAACGCCCCACAAGGGGAGTCTACATACCAAATTGGGCAGGGCAGCATTGCCGTTCATTGCATTGCAAACATGCGTTTCATTGTTTTCTCCCCAATTCCTTTCAATTAGCAAAGCTTGAACTCCCTCTCAGATATGCAGCCATAATAAAATAATTACTAAATTAGAAGCTTGTAAGGGTATAGAAATAATTACTGTCTAAGGACCTAGTCGCTATGGCTTTAATGTTGGGCTCAACTCGTAATTGTGTCAAAAAAAAAACTCTTGATAGTATTGAAGATTTTCTTTACATTTTAATAAAATTTGTGTTTGATAGCCTTCAAATGGGAAGCCTAATAATAGAAAGCCCTAAGAATTAACAGTTTTGAATATGTATTCAAATTGATCTAGGTACGGATCAAATAGTAAGTTGGCATAGTTGCAAACAATACTTATACAATACCTAGCTATTCATGTTGATAAAGGTTTTTATGCTCCTTTTGGAATCTTAGAAGCTTAGTTTTCTCCCTCGAAACGATACAAATACAGGCACGCAGTTCATAGTGCTCTCAACCGTAGTTAAGGCATAAAAATTGATTTTCTTAGCGAACCACACGAACTATAAAGCGTCAACAAACTTAAAGCAACATTCAGTACTCTGGATGTCTGGGCGGACTTCTGTAGACCCACAACAGCAGGAACAGTCTAGTGGTCATTTGAAGGTTTATCGTGAAATTCGCCACCTCAGCTCAGCCCAAGTAATCCACGTTTTTGCCTACCTTTGAACAATAAATTCCAACGACTCTCTCCGCTACTTTGGAGCTTAAATTTAGGTTAAATAACAACGGAGCGGGAATTGCTTGCCCTTTAACGCGGCACCTTTTGGACAAGTGCGAATGTTGTGAGTCACGTGCGTGGGACAACGTCAGCAGAATTTTTTTTGGGTTACCGGCGCGACAAATTCAACACTAAATTACTTTGCTCCTTTTTTTCTACGGCCGGACGGGGCTACAAACTTCAAACGGAGTTAAGCATATCCCAAATGTAGGTTAACATTCGGCATTCAAGTGCTCGTATGGATGGAGTTGGAGTGGAGGCAGGTGGCAGAGGTGCCGGCCACAGGTGTATTGTAGGTGATTGAGATGCCGGCTAACTTCATTAAGATATTATATATGAAACTTACTTGGTTTTATTAGGGCTGCAGTTATTTTTATCCTTATCCATTGCTTGTGTAGAGTTCGGTTGAAGATTATCAGTGAAATAGCTGTGCTGTTGTTTCCTGGCCAGGTCATTTGCATTCGGTTTACAATTTGCTGGAATAGTTGGAAAGATAGAGATACAGAGGATAGATAGATAGATGATGATGAACGCCAAAATCTTACAGTTTAATAAAATAAATAGTATATATAATTATAACTTACCAAAATTAATATGAAATACTTTTAAGAAACATAAAAATTAGTAATTTCTGGTGATTTGCAGTAAATAACTGAACACAACCAGAGCTTGCAACTGAAATCTTTTACTATTGCTCCTAGAACTATCTTTGAAAACCCGCCAGTTAGTCAGCATGACAAGCCGAGTCGATATGGCCATGTCCTTCTGTCTGTCTGTTTCTATGTGAACTAGTCTAGCAGTTTTAAGGCTATCGACTTGTAAATTTCGCCGTAAGCTTCTTCCTACTTTCTGTAGGCTGTTCACATGTAAAAATTGTCAAGATCGGACCACTATATCACACTATATCACATTTGGAATTAACTCTTAGTACAGCAAAATTGGTTGTTTCTTATCAAAATTGAATCAAATTTGGTAAAAGTCACTTTTAAAAGCCCCTACGCCTACTGACCACAGTTGATCCGGATGAGACCACTATAGCATATGGCTCCTATATAACTGATAGAAACCAAATTTGAAACGTGGCAGTCTTAGAAGCCTCCACCTATGTAAGATTTAGTTACCCGAAGTTAGCCATCCTTTCTTGCTTTTAGATCTCAATGTTGTAAGCTCTAGCGGGACTTTAATGTAGTTTAAAGCTATTCCACGTAGTCGGAACGGAAGAATAAGATGTTTGTTTTTTCAAAAGGAGCGGTAAAGGACCCTTATTCATTCTCTAAACTAACTAAATATAGGCCGTTGAGTTCTTCCACAAGGTACACAAATGAACCTAAAAATTCAAGTGTTCTCACATTCATTTCTCGAAATCTCTCGAGCTGACCATTCTAACGTCTGTTTTACTTGACATATTGGGGAAAGAGGAATAGGAATTAGGTATAGTAATGTCCCTGCACTTCGGCATAATCTTTAATTCAGCACTGATAGCACACACTGTTGTAGATGTTATAAGATAGAGAACACTTATTAAATGTTGTTTTGCCGTTCTTTAGCAACCGTTGGAACTTCACTGCTGCTGCCTCTCACAGCCGAAGTTAATAGTCATGAAATATAGCCAATTGGGGCTTTTTGGCCTTGTTTATAAAACTAGCGACATCGTAGACCCTAGTAATAGCTCAGCAATGGAGCAGCTGTCTAAGATGGTTTGAGTCATACCTTGGTAGAAGATTTTCTCAACAACAGGTAAAACACAAGTTTCTAGACCGTTTGAGAACGTTTTGACAAATCCTCCCTTCGTTATCTGCTAGGTTCGCATTTACATCGAAAGTGATCAATATTTGTTCATAGAGAATACCGCTATATACATATATATCCCCACATTTACAAAAGACCTAAGGACTTCAGAACTAAATACAAAGTGGCGTTGAGCCATATCTCACCTTGAGCTTGACCCACGCTGATATTATACGCTCGATTTTGTTGGAGATTCTGTTGTTGCTGTTGTGACTTCCTTCGGGGCTGTTGTTGAGTTTTGGGTATTGTGTAACTGACTTTTGGATAGACAGCTTTGTCAAAGGAATACGGATATGTGTGAGAAGTGCGTTGAACATTTCGCATGAAATTGTTGACAAAGTCCGTGTGCTGGTTCATCGCCGGAAAGCTAATGGCAAAAGTCAGGCTTTATCTTTTGGCAATGACAATAAATCTTCAAGGCTTACCGTGAGTTTTGGCGGGCCAGACCCAGTCCAGCTCCAGTTCCGCTCACATTGCGTGATGTCAGCTGTATAAAACTTCCGCTTCCGCTGCCGCTGCTGCAGGTTGTTGTCGTGCTGTCAGTACTTCTGCCATCCATGGAAGTTTCTGAGCACGCCTTGGCCACCAGCCGACGTTCCAGGTAGTTGCTTTGAAAGGCTGGAATTTGCAAAAATTGTAGAAACTTTTTATCAAATCGTTGGGGCTGTAAATTTACCATTTGTTGTCTTAGCTCCATAGCTTGTCCTATGGGAAAAGTCCTGAAAGTAAGAGGAAGGCGATGAACTATGAGTATGCTTCCTATGTGGAAAGCAAACTTACATTTGTGGGGCTAGTCATGTCCAAGGTTTCTGGCGGTGAACGAAAGGAATGCCGCTGCAGGCTCTCATCGTTGTGATAACTGCAAAAATTAAGCATAATTTAGTCTAAGCTCAAAGTCTACCTCCTTGGTAGTATATACGTATGACTGCTGCTGTTCTTCGCCTCTGGGTCCTTGCCACCTTGCTGCTGCTTGCTGGCCAATCGCATGCGACGTCGCTTAATAGCATTGGGCGAGGCTGAACCCTCACCCTGTGAAATCCAATCCACATCAGCTCCAAACCGTGCCCTGCCACCCTGATCTGGTTGATGTGAAACGCACAAAACTCCACCATCCGGCGTTATAATGGGCAACTGCAGGCGTGACAGGCGCATTCGCACTGCAGCCACTAGAGCTGGACCTGGTTCCACACTATCCGCAATTTCACCAACGATGGCTAGGACCTCTTCAACCGAAGATATATCCGCCAGCACGGCGAGCACCTCCAATGCAGCTTGACGTACCCGACGTTTGCGATTCAGAGCCGCAAATGTGGTTTGGGCAGTCAGTAGATTTATGTCAAAACAGGTGCCCGGAAATGTCATCAGCGCGTAGATGGACATTTGTAAAGCATGATCCCGAAACTGCAAGGAAAAGATGATGGTTTATTTGGGAGATTAAGAAGAATATTATAATATTATATGAGGCAGAAGAAGACGGCCAACGGCCAAATCAACCAACAACAATCAAACTGGCGAAGATCAGGCTATAACAGACAAAGAATAGATAAAAAATTGAACAAACAGCAGAGCAACATGCTGTTGAAATAAAGAGCCCAAGCCCGTTGGCGCCCGAGAAGGGACAGCGGCAATGGCGATTCTTCAAGGCAAGGAATAGATGGAATGCTTAATGAGCAAGCATCAGAGCAGCAACTGGAAGGAAGAACCCAAAGGGATAATCTCTGTTGGCATCCGAGTAGAGACAATGGAAACTGTGCATCTTCCTAAAATCTCAAACGAATCAAAATTTGTATTTCATGTTTACCTTTGAGCTCTTGGCATGCAGAAAGTCCGGCGCCGTCAGCTTGGCCACAATAGTCCCTGCCGGCAGGCGTTGCATCAACGCCTTGCACACGCGGTTTGCTCCAGCATTACCTTGGCGACATAGACCCATCAGTATTTGCAAAGTGCGCTCCTCCAAGTTGTCCAACGGCAGACGTGAGATCAGATTCATCATCAGCTCACGCTTGAGTTCGGCCACCTCGAAATTGCGCTCCGAGGAGAGAAGAGTGCGCAGCAGACTATCCAAATAGGGTTGCAATAACGCCAAATTGCTTGAGGAACTCAAAGCCAGCTCCAGTTGGGCGATGCCCTGCAAACGATTGCGCCAATCCTAAGGAGAAAATGGAATAGCATGATTTTCATATATTTAGGGTGTGGAAATTGTAGTAAATGTTTTATTGCCAATTTGCACTAAATTTGCGCATTTCGTCTTTTTTTCTCCTTTGTTTTCTGGGCCATTACAAGTAAATGGCAGAAAGTGTCCCTTGTCGACAACGTCGCTTTAAATAATTTCCTTTTCAACATCGAGTGTTGGTTGTTGTTCTTGCAAGTTGTTGGTCCTGTTGTACTTTCTTTTTTTTCTTACGCGCTATAATTTTGGTTAATGCTTTTATTATTTTTGTGCGCTATACTGACCCAGTTCTTGGCACGCTCTATGCCCAGACCCGACCCGACCCCGGACTCCGTGCTCCACCCTCGCTGCTTGGCTGTGTGTCTCCATCATCAGCCAGAGCCCAGAAAATGTGCTACGAGTATTTTATCGCCGCATATGCAATCCGGGTGCGAGTTATTATTCTTATACTACGGCCGCATGGATCGCGTGCATTTAAATGATTGGCCGGCCACCACCCCAGGCATGGGCCCAGGCACAGCTGAGGACTCTGGACTCCATTTGATGTAGCACTCTCTAGATGTAGCAGCTTGCCATAGCTATAACAATCCAAAAGTGGCATGCAACTATGTATTGTTTGGCATCCTTAAGTTTTCTTTGTGAACTCTAAAAAGTTGCTCGTTTTGATAAGCAGCATATCTACAACTTATAACTGCCATCTGGGTTTCAGTTTGGCAAGAAGTAACATGTGATTTATTGCCAATTATAATGGGATAATTATAATTTAAATATTTCCGAATATCAGGACATTATTATGGGACAATTTTTGACGCAACAACAGAGAACTGAGCCGACAGAACTGACCTCTATTCCAAATACTTATAGGCGCTTGAAAGCACGAGCTGAAGTACATTCAACGAGTAATCGATCAATTACGGCTATGTCTATTCCGAAAGAAAACAGACTTAATAGTGCTTTATTACGGAGAGTATCTGTCTTATTCTAGTGCCCTAAATTTAAAATATACTTTTGAGGGACAACAGTAGACCAACAGGATTTCTTAACTAGGACTTTTAATACCATTATTACCACTAACAGTTTTCTAGCTTTAGCCTAATTACGTTCATTTGTCCATTATTTAGAGTACTCCCATTTCGACATATTGCAAAAGTTTTCAAAAAGTTCTTCAAATGTTGCACATTTCCTTTACTGAGTTATGTTAACCCACCCTCACATCATGTTCAAAACTTTTATACGAATCCTCAATTTTCATTTCCAAAACCTTGCACACGAATTGGGACTTCAAATCATTTTGTACTTTTGAAACGTACATTAAATGTCAAAAACTAATAGGTCATCGGTGCAGGGGTAACCCCGAGCCAATCCAACGCAACCTCTTCTATCCCATACCCATAACCCCCCCGAAGCTGCCAGCAACAATGACCGACATCGATATCGATGATGATGATGATATGTACATATGCCTGCATTGGGGTAGCCGTCGCCGGCATTACTTATCGCACAATTTTTCATTAGTAAGCGAGAGCGGACCGCCGCAGCGGTAATGTAATAGTAATAGCTACAGCAATCGGTACATGTCGAAGGTGGGGCAATGCGTGTCGCGTTTTCCATTTTTTTTGTTTTGTTTTTGTAATAAAGCCAGCCGGGTGGCTGCCATCGCCAGCACTATTATGAAGGAAAAAATTATGAACGCATATGAAATTGTACATATCCTAGTGACCCAGTTAGGACATATACCGTTAAGCAAATCGGCCCCTGGCTGGTAGCGTGTTATACGATTTAATTTCATTATACACTATGCAGATGGGGGCATTCGAGATTTGGTTATAATGTTTACCCAACCAGCAAAATAAACCACCAGGAAGTGTGGGTATTTTGTTTTAAATTACCCAAAGTTAGCAAACATGTGACGCCCGAGCAGGGACCTATATTCGGAAATTTATTTTTAGCTAAAATAAGTTTTTGATATTTCAGTGATTGCCACTTGCGTCTTTTTTGGACTATTCGCTTTCGAATATAAACAGGTGACGACCGAGCAGGGAAATCGGATTCTGGCAGAAAGATAATTAACATTGTAATTCCACTGCTTTTCACTCGCTACTTCTTCGGACTAGCTGACGCCCGAGCAGGGACTTTCATTCAGATATACTTAGCTGTTTGTCACTCGCAAATTTCGAGGACGACTCTCCTCTCAATAAAAACAGGCGACGCCAGAACTCGTAAGCCGTAATCAGTTAAATCATGGGTATAATTATGTATAATTTCTTGATAAGTAACTGTTTGTCTATGGACCCTTTTTAGGACATCTTCCTTTATAATGTAAACGCCCGAGCAAGGCCCTGTAGTCGGAAATCGTAATCAGCCGAATTTCTCTTACTGCCCGTTATCCTATGTAAGTCAGAGGCCCTTGCCACCCATTCTGCCTTTCGGTGAGTTTTCTTATATTACTCCTTTCCTTTCTCCTTTCTCCTTCTTTTCTAAACATTCCTTTATCGTATCTTTTATATATTTTAGTTGGAAACTATCTCTGTTAGGGTATTCAAATTTCGGCTAGCTGAAGATAGATTTTCCTGCTTGCCTTTTTATAGCCCATAAGTGGCAGATTTTTTGGGGCGCACATTCCGCCACGTCAAATGCCAAATGGAGTGCAATAATTTTCATGCAATTATGCGAGCTGTGAGCACTGAAAAGTTAGCCTAGTTTTTACGGTAAACACCCACAAAGACCCCTCTTCCCCCCACCAGCTACAAAAATACATTCAGGATAAGCACTTACCCCGGAACGTAGGTCCATTAACGTTTTGTAGTTGACAATGTCCAGGTCCTCCCAGGTCTTTGGTATGGGTGGTGAAAGTGAATCTGGAGGAGCTCCCAAGGAGGCAACTGCTCCCACAGCTGCTGCCGCTCTGGGCGAGGGTGTTACCGCATCCGACGTGGTGCTCTCGCTGCGACGCATAGAACGAGGCGAGGGATCACGTTGCAGATTGTGCAACACTTCGATCTGCTTGTGCGGGACCTTGGGACTGATATTATTGCTACCCGGCAAGGCGGCGGCACCAGCTGGACTGATGCTGCGGCTGCGGTAGACGGTGGGGGAATATGGGGACACAGCCTGATCCTGTCGCTTGGGTGAGACATTGGAACTGGTCGTATTTGTGCTGGGGGTGGATTGCTCTGTGGTGGCGATGGCAGGCTGAGCACTACGTGGTCGTGGTAAAGGCTTTGTATTATCGCTGGGTATCTCCAGGACCAAAGCCGTGGTTTTGCTTTCGCCGAACGTGCTTGGAACACCGCCCATTGCACTTTCTTGCTGTTCTTCCCTGGGTGAAGGTGAAGGCGCTGTTAGGTCTAAGGCTATTATGCTGGCACTGCCATCGGTGCCGTTGTTCACGGCACGGTTGATGGAAGAGGCGCCATCGCTATCAGGTGTACGCATTTTGACCACCTCACCACCAAAGGTGACACGCTTTAATCCTCGGGAAGGCGTATTTGGAGCACTAAGCAGCTGGTTGTGGTTAGCGGTAGGTGGAAGCGCCTTCGCTTCCACCGCCTCATCCACTTCTGAGTCTGTCATAACCTGCAGTATGCCGGCATCCATATCCCGCTGCGATTTCGCACTGGCCACCAGGGGACGACAAACCAAATCAGGCGATTCGCTGGACATCTCCAGGCTATTCGAATTGGAGAAGCGTCCGACACGAGGACTCTCAGACTCTTCAGCTTCCTCATTCTCCTCGGTCTCTGTGTCGGCCTCCAGGATGCGCATGGTCAATGTATCATCGTTTATTTTGATTTCCGTTTCCATGATGACTTTGCTTTTGTCCGGACACACCGATTGCTGCATCAGGCCCTCCGCACTGCACTGCCCCTGCCAGCTGCGTTCGCGGGGATGGGCACGCCAGGCACCTGTGCCAGAGCCACCAGCTCGTCGAGTGGGCGATTTACCCGTCACTCCATAAAGCTGGCATAGCTGGGTATATTGCGTCAGGGCATTCATTTTGTCCAGGTAACTCTCAAACTCGTGCCTGCCCAGCAGCTCGCCTATCTTAGCCAGCACCTTCAGGGTGAGCTCCTGTTGCGCGAGCTGTTGCAGCCGCTGCACGAGTTGCTCCAAAGTCTGTTGCACTATGAAATGCCGCTGCGGAGTGTGCAAAATCGATTGCAACAAGGCGGGCAGCGACAGCAATACGCCACAGCTCTGTCTACCAGCTTGTCCATGGGTCTGCCCCAGACCCAGGCCAGTGTTGAGGATCTGCTGCATTACGGCTTCGGGCCGTTGCGTTTCCGTTAGATATACGCGCAGGCAGTCTAAGGCCCCTTTGCGTACGGTGGGCGCCTGATGACCGAGATTCTCCACCAGCTGAACGGTCAGCTGCTCCATGTGCCTGTCGGCCTTGGCTTGCATTACCACCAGCACATCGACAAGCACACGCAAGGCGTGCTGGCGCACCTGCCATTCAGGATCCTGCAAGCGCTCTTGGAATTCGGCAAACATACTGACCGGGCAAATTGTTTCCGGTAGGCGGCGCGTCCGCAGGATGTGCTCCCACAGCGGCGTGAGCTGGATGGCACCAATCGGTTGCATTTTGAAATTATTATTCAAAATGGATTGCTGTTGCAGTTGTTGCAGTTGTTGTGGCTGATTGTTGTTGTTGTCCTTGTCATAAATGACACTCCCGTTGTGGTCGTAGTCCTCCTCCTCGTAGTCAATCGTAGTCAGTGGGCTGCCATTGGTCACATTGTTGCTGTTGCTATTGCTCTTACTATCCTTGCGCTCCAAAATGCGCCGAAAGAACATGTCGCCACCGCCACCACCTCATCCACCTCCTTCGTAAATATTTTAACTGCAATTATCTAACCAGTGTAGGTTCCCCACTTCCAACTTAAACCCGTTTCTTCACTTCGCTTTTAATTTTTAATTGTCACGCACGCCTGCATCCGGTCCAAAAATTCCTATGACTCTACAACTTTGGTTGACAATTTTTTTCACTTTGAATTTTTTTCGGCTTTTCGTTTTTGTTTTGGACGTTTTGAAGCTGCCTGGTTCCCAGCGAAGACTGCAAAATTTGCCTGGTTGCTGTTTGGTTTTGTAGCCAACTTTGTTAGCTGCCGTGGCGTCCAGTGCGCATGTCCTTTGGTAAGTGTTCATTAAGACTGAACGAAAAACAAAAAACCTTCCCAAGCAACAGTTTGTTTGTGTTACGAATGGGATTGCCAATATTGCCGGTGGTTCCAAACTTGGCTAAGAAAATCCAACCCTAAGGGGCTTAAATATATCCACTTTCAAAAGGTAATCCAATTTCATGAGGATGGAGCTTTATAGAAAAGTTTCTCTTTAGAAGATGTCTCCTTTATTTTTATATCCTCTCCACTCAGCTCTCTTCTAACTCCTCTATCTGTCTACAAAAAGCGCTTTTTTGTAAGTAGTCTTTCCCTTACTTATCTATCCCCTTCTCTTTACTCACTCTCGTCACTCAGTATTCTTCTATGATCTCTTACTTCGCTATCTTTCCCTTTTTTGTCACTCTTGTCTCTCTTTTTGGACTTCTTGTCCTCTGTCTATCCCTTCCATTTCCCATACTTCTCTTTGTACCATCTCCTTCGTGTTTTTGCCCTTTAAATCTTTCTATTTTCTTCCCGTCTTCTCTTTTTCTCTGATTTTTGTTTTCTCAGTCTCTTGTCTTTCTCCTCTGAAGCTATTGGAGGGTCAATGGTAGTTCTTCTTTGGAAATAGTCCTCCCTCATTTCCCTATCTGCTTTTCTTTCTTTTTTCTCTTGTGTATGTCTTCTCTCTCTACCTCTTATTTCCCTCTCTTTTTTACTATATCCTTACTCTGCTATCTTTTTTCTTATCTTCTCTTTCCATTCTTTGCTTTGCTATCCTTAATGCTATCTTCTGTGGCGGTTTTGGAGTGTAGAAAAGATTTTCTATTTGAAAGTAGTTTTTCTTTTATTTCCCATTATTTCTGTCTCTTTGCTCACTCTCTTCTCTTTGTCTTGACAATCTCTCCTTTAATACACTGTCCTCTTTTTCCATAACTCTGAAGACTGTCTAGTATTTTGGTCCTCCCTCTATAATCCTTTTTTTCTTACACCCAATCGATCCCCTTTTTTTATCATCTCAGATTTTTTGTCTATCCTCTCTCTCTCTATTTCACTCTTCTATGTGTCTCTTCCTTGTCAATGAAGTTTCTAGCTGTTTAACGCTCTCACGCCGAGCTTATTATTAATTTATTCTTCTAGCAGTACATTGCTCTACTGCTTGCTCAATATGCATTTGAACCATACCTTGTATTTGCTGTTGTCGCAGCAGCATGGCTCGTTATGAAGGATTATAGCATCTATAAATAAATTTGTTTTTCTTTTATTTTTTATTTTTGTTACGTAAAAATTTCGTTATATTGTACAAAAAATGGTCGTACTTAAATGGAAGCTTCCGGTTATTAATTTTCAATTTAAAAACTATGTTGTTTTAGAGATGTCTTAAAACTAAAGGCAGTTGGCAGAAATGTTGGCGAGATGTGTGTGTGTGTGCATGGAAGTTTTACAATGGCAATAAATATTGTTACATAACACATTTAACATAATTTAATATAGCACAGATACAGACACAAAAGTTGTAATTATAAAAGTTCTCTCCACATCTCTCTCCACTCAGAGCACATCTCTCATCTCGCATCATCAGTCAATTGAATTTCGTTTTGTTCGAATCGTATGGTAATATGGTAATAAACGTATTTGATTTGAAAATCTACTAGGATTGTACATGTATGTATGTATTTTGGGCCTTGATACAAGGCGTTTTAAGAACTAATATCTTTCTAGTAGCAGCATAACATTTTGAAAGGTAACTACAATTAGATCTACAATTAGTTACAGTTAGTTTAATATAACATTAAGGCATAGTTAGGCTACGGATAGTTGAGTTAACTATAAACTAAAACGTTGTACATTGCGAAATGCAAATGGCATGGCTTTACATAAGGCTCTAGGTAAGCGCACACAGTAAGCGGATGGAGCTGATGGGTGTTGTTTACTGTCAAGGTCATCAACATGAAAAGAGTATCTTACTATAGAGCCAGGTTTATGCTGTTTTTATGGAAGTTCAAAGACTGCTTAGTCGTTCATCTTTTCCTGTAAACTCATTCCCTCCCACATCTACTTCCAACAATCCGTTCTATCCGCTTGCTGTATGCGCTCGGCCCAATGTTAGACATTTTACACAAAAGCTTACATTCGTGACACACAGCAGGTACACCCTCGTGTCCATCCATTGACGCCTCACACATACTCCTCGGGTGCCTTTTGTACATTATTGGTTAGGCGTAGCGTCGATACCGTCTGTGGTGACTGCGTCTGTTGCTGCTGCTGCTGCTGTTGTTGCTGCTGAGGATTATTCGTGTCGGGCAGCTCGGCTATATCCTTAAACACACCCATCAAATTCTCATAGCTGGGCCCCCAATTCAGCAGATACTCCCAGCCCAAGGTGGTGGCCGATGGCGAGGCGGCGCCATTGGCCTTACGATAAATACCACTCAAATGATTAGCCAGCTCATCGTCGCTAGCCACCAGGGTGCTGAGCGACCCTCGGAATGAGGACTCAAAGCCATGTGAATCATAGGCGTGGGTATGCGCTGGCACTGGTGGGGTCTTCAGGACATTAGCATTAGAGCTCTCACCGCTCAGGGCGCGGGCCACAGCCACCGGGCTGCGGGCATCGAGCAGGCTCTTGCTGGTGGAGTACTTGCCATCGCCGCTCATGCTGTTGTTGTCGTACTCAATCTCCGAGCAGGTGAAGCTATCGTTGCCACTCTCGTCCGTTGAGGTCGAACTGTGGGCATCGACATCGGTGCCGAGGGAGAGATGGCGTGAGCCAGCGGGACCACGCCCTTGAGGCGCCTCGCTGCTCGAGGAGACTGCATCCAGAGTGGAGACCAGACTGCATGTGCGTGGACGCGCATTGAGTCGCTCGATTTCCTCAGCGGTTAGACCCATGGTGGCCTGTGGGGTGGCCTGTTGAGCCATCTGTTGGGCCTTCTGCCGGCTGGCACTGGAACTCTGACCCGAACCGGACATCTGCGACATGACGGGACTGTTGAGACTCCGCTCGCTATTGCTGTGCAAAGCATCCTTGCCCACGCCACCTGAACTGGAGGTGGTGGCAAGCAGGGCGCTCTGCAACGGCTTGCCGGAAATGTCATGGAGCGTGAGTATTCGCGGTTGCTGTGAGCTCAGCTCCGAACTGGGCGACAGACGCGCCAGCGGTGTGCTCTGGTGAGTTCTCGAACCACTGCTCGGAGGCGGTGGTGGTTGTCCGCCTTGGCTGGGTACGGCTACCGGCAGGCGGGGCACGAATGGGGCATTGACGGCGTGCCGCGGCGAATGACGATGGGTGGCCGCCGAGCTCTGGTGTTTGTGAGGATGGGGATGTGTGTAAGGCGGAGAGGTGGTCTTATACTTGCGCATGCCACCACCCTCCCGGTAGCCCTTATAGTGGTAAACGATGTCAATGTCCGAGGGGGCTATGGAGCTAGCATTCTCCAAATCATAATGCTCTGGATACTCAGAGCCCAAATCCACAGAACTGGCATGATCCAGTGGATGCAGGGGATTGGGTGGTGGTATGGCTAAATGATGCTCATCCCGTATCCCGGGCGGACTCTTGCCTACCACCTCGCGCTCTATAATGTCCGGACGCTGGGGATGTGGACGTTGCTGCTGTTGTTGTGACTGTGTCAGATCTCCACTTGGTGGTAGTTCCCCTCGCACTTCCTTGAACTTTTTGGTGATAAGCTCTGGTCCCACCAGGTGGTGTGGATTAGGCGGGTGTGTGGGTGGTCTTAGGTGCTCCCCACCAGCAGTCACTGGAGGAGCTGGTGGCTCATTGGCGTGCAGATTACGCGACTGCAAGACATGATCCGATTGCACTTGCGACACGGCGGCTCCCACGCCAGGATGTTTGATCTTGAATCCTGGAACACCACAGCTGAGACTGCCGATCTTCTCCTGCTTGCCACGGAAGCGATAGATAACATATGAGCCCAATATCGCCACCACGAGAATGACGAAGAAGACTATCACCAAAGTAATGCCAATGCTCAGGGGATCGGCCACCTGGGCAGCATCTACTCCTATGTCTGCACTGCAACCCAGCTCTACTTTACCATGACGTAACGCCTCCTGGAATATGCTGCCTGAACCATTCAATGGCTGCAGCTCATTGTTGATGGTAAAATTGGCCAGACAGCCGACAAAGTGTGACTGCTCTGGGCTCGGAGGACCACCACCGCCCAGGGTGAGCCTGGTGAGGTAGGGATCCAGAAAATCATGTACGCCCGCTATGTCCAGCTCATCGCCCACTTGACGACCATCAATAAGCAGCTGAAGACTACGGCTCTCGCTGTAGAGGCTGATGTTGTGCCATTTGCCATCATTCAACTGATTCGTAGTGGTCAGTGTCATATTGATAGTCAAATGCTGTTTGGAATAGTATACCAGTTGTCCCTTGTTTAGGGTCAATGAGGTAAACATCTGATTGCTGGCGGCGTAGAGAATCAAACCATCTGGTTTGTGGGTGCGAAATAGGAAACTAAGCAACTTGGCTGGCTGCGGCTCAAAGATTTGGGAGGCGGCACTAAGGCTCAGGCTCATATTGTTGCCCATCGTATAGCGTCTCCTTCGCTCACCCGGCGTCAACCAGGCATTTGGAAGATTATCCAAGAGCTGTCTGCGACGATGTTGTGCGGAGATTTTAAACTCCATATAGGCCCCACCGCTGAGAGTTACAGGTTCCAGAGAGTCACCACAGTCGGGCGACTGCAGCTGACCGCCGCACTGACATAGCGACGTGGACCAACGATCAATGCACTGAGCAGCATAGCTGCCACAACGCTCCGCCGCCAGGGCTGGCTGACAGGCCTGACGATTGCAACCGGGAAGCACTCCTTGCTGTTGCAGTGGGGTGCTCAGATTCAAAGCACGTCCGGCTATATGGACACTGTGTATGCAGCCCACCAGGTCATCGCTGTGGATTTGACCGGGTCGCTCCAGCACCGGGTCAGCGGAAGCCAGACCGCCTATCAGCAGCGGCTGTTTGTTAAAGTTCAGGGTGCTGTAGGGGGAAAGCATAGAATAGAGATTAGAAGTTGCTTTGTTGATCTGCTGGACAGTTCAACATGGGGAATAACTACTTACCCAACGGGTCCCACTTCATTTGCATAGCAGGAGGCATCGCCTGGCGTGCAGTCGGCACACACTTCCCCAGAGTCGGTGCACTTGGATACGCTTAGCGACATGACGCGCCCATTCCGGGTGGCGGTTACTTTGTGCCATTTGCCATCAGCCAGATTGTGGCCTGCCACCACTGTACTGATGGTGGTGCGAGCACCGCCAGATGAAAAGTATGCCTGTCCCTGTACCAGCTCGATGGCCAAAAAGTCAGAGCGTCCACTGGTCTGCATGCCATAGTTGTACAACAACAGGGCACTTGACTTGGTGGTGGCAAAGACAATGGAGATGTCATTGGTCGTGGGGTCTAAGGAGGGGAAGGTCATAAAGGAGAGCGGCTCAAATCCATAGCTGTAGCGCTCACAGTGGCGCCCGTAGCGACCCGATGTGCAGCTGCACTTGTACCCCGGCTTGAGGCTAATGCAGAGACCGCCATGCAGGCAGGGATTGTGGCGACACGAGTCGGCTATGCTCTCGCATTGGCTGCCACGATAGCCATGGCGGCATATACAGAAGTACGAGGCACCATCCGGGCTGCGCTCACAGGTTCCGCCATTGCGGCAAGGCTTGCCGCGACAGACATCACTCCGCTCCCTCTGGCACTGTTTACCCTCGCGATTCGCAGGACACACGCACTGATAGTCGTTGTTAATGCGACGACATTGAGCTTGGGCCTGACAGGGATTGGGAAGGCAGGCATCCAGATGCTGTTGTTGCTTCTGTTGTCGCCTGTCGCATTGCTCTCCGGCAAATCCCTCAGTGCACTGGCAACTGTAATCATGGACTAGGCGAGGACCGCTTAGTATGAGCGTGGGACTGTCTACAATGCTAAAGCTGTGGGAATCCAGGAGTCTTATGGCGGCGCTGCACACACCACCATTGTCGCAGATATTCGGATCATTGCAGGGCTCATAGCCGATCTTCACCTGCGTTTGGAGGAGTTCTGAGAGGGCCAAACGCTTTTCACGCAGACGCTCTATGACATGGCGAGGTTGCTGATAGTTAAGCTTGGCCGTTCGAACGACCAGAAGGATCTCCAAGGCCTCCACTTTGGTAGAGTTGGAAGCACTGTTCGGGTCGCCTCCTTCGATGAGACTGTAAATGAAGAGTTCCTCGTTGTCCATAAATCTAGACTGCAGCAACTCTTTGGTAGAGCGATAGTGTTGGTTTAGGAACTCTCCTGCAGTCATATTCTTTACCCAAATGGACACCGTGTTGGCCAAAGTGGCATTGTTATAGCTTTGGAAGTCCACAGTTACTTTCGAGGTGACATCACCATGTTTGCCATCGTTGCCCTTGACCATGTAGACATGGGACATCAGAGTAGTCTGAGATGTGGTGTACAAATTGCAGGCACTGGGTATTGCCAGTTGAGGTAGCTGCTGCTCCAGGCTGTCCAGACGACAACGATAGTCGCCCACCACATCCACATCATTGGGACGCACATCGGCCAACTTCACATTGGAGGGCAAATCACCATTGAAAATGCTCACAGCCACTTGGACAGAGCGCGGCGTGGAGGGATTATCATTCTGATCCAGGACCTTTACATGCAGCATGTGCTGAGAGCGTTGCTTGGGCTTGCCACTGTCCTCCACCTCAATGAGCGCCTCCAGAGTGGGGTTAACCTCGCGATCATAGCTGACTGTCGATTTAACCAAGCCCGTGTGCTTGTCCACGCTGAGCCAGGACTTGTGTTTGCCGCCCACCAGTTGATAGGTGAAGGGTCCACCATTCTTTGGCAAATCCGGATCGCTAGCGGATAGTGTCATGATCGTAGTGCCTGGCGGCTCATTTTCATAGATGTAGCCAAGCAGTCCATCTGGCGTGAAGGTGGGTCCGTTGTCATTAATATCATCCAGATCCACGCGCACTGTGGCGGTACCCGTCTGCGGCGGCAGACCCGTATCGATGGCTCCTATGACCAGATTATAGTGGGGTATATCCTCGCGATCCAAAAGAGCAGAAGTGCTGATCTCGCCCGTCTGTGCATCAATCTTAAAGCTCTGCTTGAGGTTGCCATTGATGATGGAATAGCTGAATTGATTATTCTGAGGACGGACATCCTTGTCCACCGCCTTGACGGTGGTGACCTTAGTTCCAATACCCGCTGCCTCTGAAATTGTGGCAGTGTAATAGCGCTTCACAAACTCTGGTGGATCATTGCCATCCTGTATGGATATGATGACCTGAGCCTCGTCTGTGTCATTGCCCCGAATGCTGCCATAGTTCTTGGCCATGACCGTAAGCACGGCACGATTCTGGGTCTCCCGATCCAAATGGCGGGTCACATGGAGGACCCCCGTGTGCGTATTGATGCCAAAGCCTTTGTCATTACTGGAACCAACCAGCAGATAGTAAACGCGACCATCTTCTCCACTATCCTTGTCCGTGGCCTGAACAGCACCAACCGGAGTACCCACCATGGAAGTCTCTGACACATCAAAGTGGAAAACGGGCTGCACGAACTGTGGATAAAACTCATTTACTCCCAAGATATGTACATGCAATGTGGCATAGCTCTCCATCACCGAATCCGGGTTCTTGGCCTTCAATTGCAGTGTGTAAGTCCGGCGTTCCTCATAGTCAAAGCTCACGGAAGAAGCAATCCTGCCATTGGTAGAATTTATGTTGAAATAATGGCGATCCGTACCGCTAGGCAGAAAGGAATAGTGTATAATAGCATTCTTGGGCGAGTCCTTGTCGGTAGCATGGGCCTGGTAGACAAAGGTGCCAATCGGCTTGTTCTCCGCTATATAACCGTGATACTCCGTCTGATTAAAAAGCGGCGGATTGTCGTTGACATCGGTTAATATGATGGTCAACATGGCCACCGCCGACAAGGGCTTGAAACCCAAATCCGTGACAGTTATATTCAAATGATACTCCTGTATCAGGTCAAAGTCCAATGGTTGCAACGTGGTGATGGCTCCAGTTCTCTGATTAACTTCAAAATCGCGACGCTCGTTGCCGCCTGAAATAACGTAGCGCAGCATGCCATTTGGTCCAATGGCTGTATCCTCATCTGTAGCTCCCACCGTAAGTATGGTCGAGCCAATGGGCTCATTCTCCGGCACAATTGCCTGATAGCTGGAGGCACTGAAAATGGGCGTATAGAGATTCTCCCCTGTCACCACCACAGTGGCTCGGGTTTGATCCGACTGCGGCGGCACCCCGCGATCGGTGGCCTTGATAGAGAGCTCAAAACGGGAATTGGCTGGGGCATCTAATGGCTTAGCTAACGTTAGCCAACCGTCGTGTTTGCCTATGGCGAAATATGCGCTCAGATTGGCGCTCACCAGAGCATAGTCAATTGCATTGGGACCCAAATCCTGCTCATCCGTGGCATGCACACGCACTATACGTTGACCCACTCGCGCATTTTCCGGAAGCGGCGCTAAGTACTCCACTTGCTCGAACTTGGGGGGACTGTTGTTGGCGCCCACAATGTTGATGTTGACCAGACACTCGGAATACAGCGGCGGTTTGCCATTGTCAGTAGCCAGGATGGTCAAGGCGTACATATTCTCTGGCGAGGGGGCGGCACTGGAGCTCAGAGAGTGTTTGAACTCAATGCGCTTCTTGCTAAATATCTCCCCTGTCGCGGGATCAATGTTGAATACAGGCGATGGCTGCTGCAGGGAGTAGGAGATGACCGAATTGGGACCCTGCTTATCGCGATCGGTGGCTATTATCTGGCCCACAAAGGACACTGCATGCTGCAGTTCCGGGAAATTGAAGCTATAGAAACTATGCTCAAACTCCGGAGCATTGTCGTTCTGATCTTGAATGGTAATGGTGATGGGGGTCTCCGCACGCCAGGCGCCATCTGAGACCACCACTTTGAGGATGTACTCGTCCTGTAGCTCACGATCAATATGTCCTGCCACTGTTATGTTACCGCTCTGCGGTTCAATCTTGAATTTATCACCAGGATTCTCGGAAAAGGAGTATGTTGCATTGGCGTTGTCTCCCAAATCCTGATCCGAAGAGGTCACACGTATTACAAAGCTGCCAATTTCCGCATTTTCTGTGACGTTCAGAGAGAAGAGGCGCGTGAATTTCGGCGGATTATCGTTCTTGTCCAGCAGATGCAAGAGGACAGTTGCTGTTCCTGTCAGCTGAGGGACACCCTGATCCACTGCCTCCACAACCAGGGCATAGTCGGCCACCTCTTCGCGATCCAGACGCATTGTGGTATAAATCTCGCCGGAGTCGGCAATCTCAAAGGTGCCCTCATAGTCGTTGGTCAGCCGATAGCTGACCTCTCCATTGTCTCCAGAGTCGCGATCTAAAGCTTTGACGGCCACAATCAGCTGTGGTGGGGTCTCCTCTTCCATAACCTCGGCATTGTAGATGAGCCGCTCCATAATGGGCGCGTTGTCATTGGCATCTGTGACATTGATGGCTATGAGGGTCACGCTCCGCAGACTTGGCCTATCCGAGTCGGCAGCCTCCACCCAAATCTCATAGCGATGGGCCAGCTCATAGTCCAGGCCATCTGGTCCCACACTCAAGACTCCACTATTGGGATCCACACTCAAAGCGGCGCCAATATTGCCGCCGGCAATGGCATATCGTATGGTGGAGGAGGCCCCCTTCTTGGGTGAAGTGGCTGAGAGTTTGGCTACCATTTTACCCGGCTGCACATCCTCGGGCAGGACAAACTGCGTCTGGTCCATGTAGGCATAGGTGGGAAAGAGTTCCCCTGGACGCAGTGTTATGGTCAACTCAGCCATGGAGCTTAACATGGGCTGACCCTCATCCATGGCAAATATATTTATCTTGTAGATTTGCTGCTTAAGTTCCGTCTTCGAACTGATCACCCCTGATCTTGGATGCACGTTGAAGTACTGCTGATCCTTACCGCTTATATTATAGTGGATCACAGCATTGACGCCCTCATCTAAATCCACAGCTTTAGCTCCAAATACAAACTCACCCGCTCGAATTTTATCTGGGACCACAACCTGAAAAGTGGTGGCCTCAAACTTGGGCACATTGTCGTTGGTATCTCCCACGTTTATGGTCAAATTCACGGAGCTGGCTCGAGGTTCTGTTATAGAGCTGTCCTGGGCCATCAAAGTCAAATGATAGACAGCAGTCTCCTCGCGATCCAACACAACCGCTGTGGTTATTTCTCCCGTATCAGTGTCGATGTGGAAGCGGGATCTGTGCTTTCCCAGCAAACTGAAACGTAGCTTGCCATTTAATCCAATGTCCTTATCCGTGGCTTTGGGCTGTAGTACCATAGTGCCAATAGGTAGATTTTCCTGTACTTCGGAGTGATATGATTGGAGTTCAAAGACGGGTCCATTATCATTCTGATCCTGAACTTCCACCCGCACAATTCCAGTGCCGGTTAATGGAGGTGAGCCCGTGTCCATGCCCACCAGGGTGAGTATATACTCACTCTGCAACTCACGATCCAAGGCTTTCAGCAGCGAAATCTCTCCCGTGGATGCATTGATACGAAAGAGATCTACGTCCCCCTCCTTGAGGAAGTAACGCACCTGCGAGTTAAGAGGCGGCGTATCCGCATCGTAGGCCTTCACCGTCAACACATAACCACCATTCGGTGGTATGGTGTTCTCCATCACCCGGGCCAGGTAGGGTGAATCCAAGAATGTGGGCTGATTGTCGTTTATATCAAGTATATTTATGGTTAGCTCGGCGGTATCGCTGGCACTCTCCTCCAGCGCACAATCCTCAGCCCTCACGGTCAGCACATAACGCGCCTTCCTCTCATAATTCAAATTCTTGGCCACTCGGACCACTCCAGTGTCATCACTTATGCTAAAGTCATGGTTCTGATCGCCAGCCATTATGGAGTAACGCACCTGACCATTGACTCCCTCATCCACATCTGTAGCCGACACTTGCAACACCATGGCCCCGATACTGGCATTCTCCGCCACCGAGGCGGAATATTGCTTGGGATCAAACACCGGACTGTTATCATTCTCATCCAGAATTTTGATTAGCAACTGCATTTGCGTCTCCAGCGGTGGTTCGCCGCGATCGCGTGCCGTTATATTCAGCACATAGTTGGACCGCAATTCTCGGTCCAACGAGTCAATAACGCGCAGCAGCCCATCCGTGGCACCCAAGCTGAAGGGCAGCGGTTCGTCCACTGATTCAATGTCACCATCAAACGTCGTGTCCGTGTTCGTTTCTTCCAGCAGATAATCAATGTAGCCATTGCGGCCCTCGTCGTTATCGACAGCCTTGACTGCAATGACAACCGTATTGATGGCCACATTCTCCATGACTGCCGTCTCGTTTGCGGACACAAACACGGGCGCTTCATCGTTGACGTCCTTGATTACAATCGTCACCTGTGCAAGGAGTGAAAAATGATACGGAATTAGAATAAGACACAGCAAAAACTAACATTATCTTAACACAGTCAGAGATTATGCACAGTTGCGGTATTTGAACCAGGAGCGGATTAACAGGATTGGTGAGCCTCATGAGAACACATAGAGCGATTGGTTGATTATATTGTTGTGTCATCGATGCAGCCTCTACATATGCTGACTAAATTTCAATAGAATCTGCAAGGGTATGTAAGCATCGGTTACCCGATGTTAGCACCGGTTACCCAAAGTTAGCCTTCTTTCTTCTCTTATTAAAAACTATAAATAAGGCAGCTATCACCCGCTGGGCCCCTTTTAAATCCAGCCCTGACTCTGATACGAGTAGAAAGAAAGATCATTTGCTTTCTAGAACACTTCGTACCTTCTCCACACGCGCGTATACAAATGGCCTGAGCCTGACCATAAGGTTGTTTGACCATCAAGTGGATGACTTTTGATAAGATGTTAAGGTAAGGTAAGGCAAAGTAAATGTATGTCACTCTTTCAGAGTCATCTTCTGACTTGAAACTGGTACCGGTTTTCGGTGTAAATCAAGTTTTTAATTAATTAGGGCCAGTTTCAGTACAGATTGAAGACAGATGCTTGGCATGGATTAGACGCGGCGCAATTCACTCTAATTCGTATCTAGACGACTTGGAAGTCCATTCGTCTCACTTACCTGCACTGTTGAGGAGAGTCGCTGTTGTTTCTGATGGGCCAGAAACTCTTGCTGCTGATGCATTTGTTGGTAGCGACGCGGCGAACGATACTTCAGCTTCAATTGTGTCTCTTCCAGCTCACTGAATGTGGCCATTTCATCGGCACAATCGCGGGCGGTTACGGTTAAAGTATAGAGGGCACGATGCTCCCGATCAAGCTGGCGGCGAGTCCGTATGGTGCCATTGCTATTGATCTCAAAGTCACTGTCAGTATCGCCGGATGTAATGCTATACTCGATGAGACCATTGTTGCCTGTGAGAAGAACAGAACAGGACATTAAATTGTATGCACATTTTTAGGTAATCATTCACGAATGTGAGGAAAATTTCAGGTAATAAATAAATTTTTCTTTATTAAAACTAAATTTGCTTTTACCCGAATCAATGTCCTTGGCAGAGACAGTTACAACCTCCATGCCAATGGGTACATTTTCAAAGACTTCACTGGAATAGCTCATGGGATCAAAGATGGGAGCATTATCATTCAAGTCGAGCACATTGCAATACACTGTTATGGTATTTGATAGACTGGGCTGCCCACTATCTTGGGCTTGAACAATCAGTATGTAATGTTGCACCTGCAGAAAGAGATGATTAATGTTGGATTCCTTCACACCTGTCATAAGATTCTACCTCCTCGTAGTCCAAACGTGCGGTTAAAGTCAGCATGCCCGTCTGCGAATTCAAACTAAAAACATCGTTGGCCCAATCCGAAATGACCGCATAAGACACCTGAGCATTCTGACCCAAGTCGGCATCCTTGGCCACAATTTGGCCCACCTGATAGCCACGTGGTGCATTCTCCGGTATGTCAAAGGAGTAAACAAACTCCTCAAACACAGGTGGATTGTCATTGGTGTCGCTCACCTGCAAGTTATTGTTTTAAGATCAAGATCTTGATGATTGTACAAATATTTAAACCTACCTCAATGATCACGTTAGTTTCTGTATATTGCACGCCATCGCTTACGCGAACACGCAGATCATATTTGCTCTTTGTTTCACGATCTAGGGTGTCCTTAAGTAGCAGCCTGCCAGTTGTTGGTTCAAGTATAAATTTGCCATCGTGTCCATCTGTTAGCGAGAACGTAATGCTGCCCAAAGTATCCGGATCATGGGCGCTTATGGTGGATATAGTTTGTCCAATTTCCAAATCTTCGCTGACATTGTAGATGAAGGGCGTATCAAGGAACTGCGGTGGGCTGTCATTCTTATCCAGAACTGTTACTTTGACCTGGGATGGAGAGGAAAAGGGATATGATTAAAGGTCATATGAATAATGTGACTGCGACAAAGTAATTGTACTATATATTTTAGGGGGTGTTTTTAACGAGTATTAGAAATGATTTAGGGCAACTAATTATAATAGGAAGCTACGTTCATACGCCTAATAAATATTTAGCTCGATTGAAAACGTTTTATGATGATGATGATGTCCCTAATTCTTTATACAAGCTCCCTGCTTCGGCGCCAAGTTTAGTATATGGCTCTAAATCACTTATAAATTATTTGAATAGTTTAACAAACAGGCTCCTTTAACACAGTCCCTGCTCGGGCGTCAATGGCAATTGTTTGCTTGGAATTTTCCATACTAACAACTGTTTGATTTAGTGTTTGCATCGATAAATAACCGTTACATTTGGACTGACACTGACCCATATATGCGTATGTACGACTAAGCATTGACATGAGCGGGAAGAGGAACAAAAATGCATCATCAATAGCATTTCCCTCAACTCTTTAAGCGGCTTCACCTAAGGCATAGTTAAGACTGCGCGTCACTTACATAGATCTGTCCATTTTGTGTCAATCGAATGTCGCTTACGTAAACGGCGACGCGCTCTTACCGATGGCCATCAAGTACTCGTCGTCGGTAAGTACAACTTGATATGTTAGCCAAAGCCAAAAGCAAGCGGTACTTAACCGCAAAAGGCCGCTTATGGTCAAACATTGGTTAGAATGAAAATGCGAAATGCGAATGCGGGCAAAGGACCCACAATAGAAACCTACTCAATAATGCAATGCTTCTCCCCCCCTTACTGCACTTCGCCCGGCACTATAATATACAGTAAACGTTGCGTTTTCCCATGAGATAGGCCGCAGCTGTAGCCATTTTTGGAGCCATAACTGCTCTGTACATGTGTATCTCTAGGTGTACCTATGACTTTCGCGACTGACATTGCATTGCTCATTTCTGAACTTTCACACTGCGCTGCTCCATTGGCATAAAATTCTTTAACGTTTTGGCTTATTTATGAGCGAACGAAATATAATTTCGACATTTTGTCATCAACATGTGGCCATAAAAATAGCACAAGAAAAAAGAATATGGATTGCTTATATACCATAACGACGATTATATACCATTCATTGAAAGTATATTAGCTTATGAGCAGGCTGAGATTGGAGATCGCGTTTTTCCTCTAGTCATTGCAAGCGTTTTGAACAAGTGATACATATGACCTTATTGTCATTTGCTATTCTATGGTACTAAGTGTGTATTCGGTTTTAATGGCAGCTATGTGATATAGTTGTCCAATCCGGATGAATCTTAAACTCAATCGAAAACTCTTTCCTCTGTGGGTTGCCAACTTTATGACAAAATGAATAAACATTAACAGTATATTTTTGTGAATGGTATAAAAACAGCAACTAACAAACCAACAAACAAACATTTTTAGTTGTCGCCATTGCCGCCGCGCCATAAAACATGCATTTGAATTTGATATGGCTGTGCGTGCAGCATGCAGCATGCAGCATGGAGCTAGTTGCAGTCGGTCAGCCTTAGTCTCAGTCTCAACTTCAGTCATATACTCGTAGAATGTTTGTTTACAAGTCCCCAACCAACTTCTCAGCCAGTCAAGTTCTACCAAGTGGAGATGGAGATGGAGCCGAAGCCGAAGCCTTCCATGTCTAGTTCTAGTGCCCATTCGCATTCGCAAGTCATGAAGTCGCGTCTCTCACAGCCATAAACCGAGCTCGTAATTCTTGCTTACCCACGTTTAAGCCGCTGCACTCCCAGGGCTCTGGCTCTAAGGTTGTGGCAGCTCTCTACCAGAGATCGACGAAAACGAAAATGAAGAAGGCAATAAATACGGTACACTGAGACAGGCAGCAACAACAAAAACAGCAACAACTGCGCTGCTAAAACGGCTCTAAGTCCAGAACATAAAATACGAGCTTGGTGTCATGTGCTGGGTGTTAAACTTAGTGCCATGGTGGGCTTAGTCGAGTTTTATAAGAGTAAATGCTGCATTTGTAATAAAATTTATGCAAATTTGTAACATGCCGAGAGCCTTGAAAGTGCCACAACGTGCAGATCCTTAAGTATCCAACATACATTAAACGTTCGTCTACTATGAAGCTCAATTGAATAGGTTTAGTCAGGCAAAAACCTGTGAATAAGTGGCCAAGCACAAACGAATTTGAATAGTCGAAGAATGTATTATAATGTTATCTTTATAAGAATGGGTTTAGTTTTAATGGGACACTTTATATTTATAAGAACGTCGGTCTGTTCAGAATAGGGCTAATTAAAGGGCTCAGTGTAATGAAGGACTGAACTGATTGAGTGATTGATTTACGCAATTTATTTCAATTGTTCTCGTTCAGTTGCACTCATTCAGTTATTCTGGATTCTATATGTTTATACGCAAATTGAAAGGACTCTGCTTTGGTACACTGCTCGAAAGGAACAGTTCTTCGAAATTTGAGAAGAAAACTATATAAACTCCATTTCAATCATACCGTATTTCTCGAACATTCCCTTAAGCTGAGCTATAAGAATTTTCATTCCCCTCAACTTTACTTCATCGTTTTTTCCAAGATCAATACAAAACTAGTATCTATGCAGTTGGACTAGAGTGTCAGTCATTCAAGTGCATGGATGCGAGTGCACACATAGGCATAGACTCGTATGTGAGTTGTCTCTACTTTGAAATGTTTGCAGTTAATTGAACTAATTTGGAATGTGGAAAGCTGCTGAAAAATTGTTACCATTTGTCACCAAGTTGGTTCAGCCGTTTCCGTTTTATAATGGCAGCTGTTGGCTGTTGGCTGTTGCTGTTGCTGCTGCCTTCAGTCCGCTGTTAATGTTGCATTCTAATTTGCTTTAATTGCGTTTTATTTAAATCATTTATGGCCTTATGTGCGGAGATTTCGTAGTGAAAATTCTAATGACAATAAAACATTTATTCTCATTTTCAAGACAGCTTTCATTCGCTTGGCCTGTAAATAACTCCGGAGGATGTACGTATATGTAGATATTTAAAATTAACGCACATCCCGAAAAAAGAAACACGGCAATCGTTTTAAATCAAAGCAACAATAAAATTGATTGAAATACTTTTCGCACGCAAGCAGCAGCCGCTGCTGCCAACGAGATACAACAAACAGTACGACATCAAGTAGGAATGCAGCCAGCCATTCAGAGCGATCGACTACAGGCATACTCTATGACATAGTTGCCATAGATCTTCTTTGTGCATGAACATTATTTATACATACTTTGCAATATAAATCGAACTGGAAATGATCAACCTTCTTAAGATCAATCATCCTGCGATCGATTCATGGTAAATGCATGCTCAATCAAAATTCTTCTATGGTCATGATCCGATCTACCAGAATGAATCAAAATAAATTCTCTGATGATCATAATCCGATCAACTGTTTGTGCGGCGAAAAAAATGTTTTTCAGAGTTTGATCAGTTTCAGCAGCTGATCTGTTGGTCACTTAAAGAGATCAGTCTATTCATCAGATACTGATCGGTGTTTTTTGTATGTTATCAATGATAAGGCGTGTCTGTTGAATATGCCCATATGATCACTGTTCATGATTCATAATGGTTCATAATTTCAGGAATATTCTGTATTAAAAAGACTTGAGGGAAGGGGATCAGTCCTTACAGCAGAAGCGTGAGATGTTTTGGACGCAATAATCATTGATTAGTGAACAAGACCGTGGTTAATGTGCCCAATATTTCCAATCTATTCATAATCACTGAAATTAGTAATCAATATCAGTGATTATTGCATTCACCAGGGACACATCGGTATCGGCATCATTGAATTCACCCATTAACTCATCTTGATAGATATATCAGATATATAGATATATATTATATATATATCTCACATTTTGCAATGTATTTCTCCAAGTCTAAAGTCTACATTTGGTGAGTTTAGTTCTTGAACATCATTTTAACCTCTCAAATTATATAATTAATATACTCTTTCCGGCTTTGGGCACAGAGTATAAAACTATTATGGTCGCCTTGTACACAGACTAAAAGGCAAGAAGCTGCTGCTCCCGCTGCTGTTGTTGTTCAGCATGGAACTGGAACTGGATCTGCACCACAGCGCACCACTCTGCACCACACATTTGCATGCGTGCATTGTTGGCATACCTACGCAAATAACAACGTGTCGTCGGCGGGGGGGCTACACTGTTGCGAGAGCGAGCAAGATAAAGTGAGAGAGAGAGCGAGAGCAAAAGCAACACCAATGGCTGACTGCCTGCCTGCCAACAGTGAAACAAGCAGCGAATGGAGTGGAGTATAACGAAACATGAAGGAGGGGGACCAAAATGAAGTGAGGCAAAAGAAACGAAACAGCCATCGGAACGATGGATGCTGCTGCCTTGACTCTGTGCTGCTGCCTGAGTTTGAGTCCAAGTCCAAGCCAAGAGGTTCTTCTTAGGCAGTTTTGTTTTTGTGCCTCTGTTGTGTTGGCTATGGAAGCCAGTCAGTAAAAGGTAAGTTGTTGGCCGTGGTTGTGGCTATAAGTCTCTGCTATGCGCTTCTTCTTGGCCCCTTCCTGTTCCTCTAGCTACTGAACGACATATGCATGCCGAGCTACCTCTATGGCAGACATGTAGGGTATATATTTTGCTGGGTCATAATTAAAGGCAACTGCCAATGAAGCAACTTATTATAATTTTATCCCTGCGGCCCATTTATGCAGGTTTTGAGAGATGCGAAAATACATACATATTTTTTTTTGCCCAGGTCTGTCTGCCTGATTTTGTGCCCTTCGCTGTGGAGCAACGGCAACAAGTAAGGAAAGCGGCATTGCCGAAGCATATATACCCTTTAAATTGGAAATGCTTATTATGGAAAGTCTAGCCGGCCACTGCATCTAGTTCCCATTCCGAGGCATGATGTCGTAAGCTAGGATTGCTTTCTTGCATGAATCATTTCCACGAATCACTAACTTGTTTAAGTCATATGCTATTTTCCGATCCTATGCTACTAAGTGTCCTGCTTTCCGATCCTATGCTACTAAGTGTGCACTATCAAACATTCGGTTCTATGGAAGCTATATGATATATATGTCTGATTCAGATGAATGGTAAAGTCAACCAGTGTGCAGATATAAGAAGCATGAAAATTTGACCTAAGACTTCTGAGATCTCGGAGTTTGAAACACGAACTGGGGGACGAACATAACTATATCGAATCCCCTCCTGATCAAGAATATATATACTTTGCATGGTGAAACGCTTCCTTCTGTGCGTTGCAAACTTCATGACAAAACCAATATGCTCCCAATTTTTAGTGAATGGTATAAAAATTCATTCAGTAGAAAAGGCCTCACGAGATGACAAGAGATCTTTGTGGTGCTCCACTCCGCGCTGCCTGACAACAACGAACGGCATTTGCATGTTAATTTGCATTTCGAGTCATACGCGCTCCCGCGCTCCTTGGGCTCTGGGCTCTCCCTTAGCTTCGGAGTGAGCGTAATCAACATTTCATATCTGCAGCAGACATTAAAAGCGCATTAGTGCGGCCCGCGTCCTGCAACCCAACTGATAAGCCCTTAAAAACTGCCTGCCATAACAACAGTCGCAGCAGCCGCCAATATGGTCAGAAGTGGGTTTCCAGTTTACCACTCGGTATCAGCATCATGCCAGTGGAATGTAAAAACAGGGAGGCGGAAGGTGGAAGAGAGATTTGACTCACCTTTGTGCGCGCCGTTCTTGGCAGCCCGCCCAATGCAATGGCGTAGACCTCCACTTCGTATGTATCGGGTCCAGCTTCGCGATCCAGCTCGGCGGCCGTTGAAAGTATGCCCAATTTTGCATCAATGTCAAATAGCCGATCCACTTGCCTGGCCAATCCTTGTCCGATGTTACCGTTAGCCGACCCCGCTGCAGCGGTGACATTTGTCACAAAGTACTCGAGCTCGGCGCCAGCGAGTTGAGCATTTACCGTTAATATACTCGTACCAATTGGCTCATTCTCATAAACCGAACCATGTAGAGCATTGCGTTGCTCGAAAACAGGGACATCGCCCACTCCAGAGGTGGCGGGGCCCGGTGTTATGATCGTTATATAAGTCTCAGTACTTTTGCGTTCAGCTTGCACCGCCTCGTCGGTGGCCTTCAAGGCCAGTTGGTAGCGTATCTCTGGCTTGGAATGAGCCCCACGATTGAGCGAGATGATGCCCGTGTTACGGTTGAGACGGAATAGCTCCTGCGGACCACCAACAATCTCGTAGGTGACCAGACCATTGCTCGAGGAGTCCGCATCGGAGGCCTGCACTTGCATCACATTCATTTGTCCACCCGTCGGTGGAGGCATTATGGCCGCATTCATGGACACAAAGATGGGAGCATTATCGTTGATATCCTCCACAATTACTGTGACCAGTTTTTCAGTTGAAAGCCGACGCTCTGAAGGTTGCGCCTGATCCGTAGCCACCACCGTAAGACGAAAGGTGTCAATGGACTCGCGATCAATATCACGCAGGGTGTGGATGACACCAGTCTGGGTGTTGATGCCAAAATGTAAGCCACCTGACAGCTCTGGCTCCTGTTTGCTAATGGCATAGGTCACCTTGCCATTCAGGCCCGAGTCTGGATCATCTGCAGTGACAGTGACAATGGGTGTCTTTAGGGCAATGCCCTCTTTAATTTGCCTTACAATCGCTGTGCTGGGAAAACTGGGAGCATTGTCATTGTCATCCACCACGAGGACATTGTACAGCACTGTTGTGGACAGTGGGGGTGTGCCACAATCAGAGGCGGTTATGTTCAAGGTATAGCTCGTGATGTCCTCGTAGTCCAAAGTCTTGTGGAGATATAAACTGCCACTGACACTGTCTATGTGAAAGGTGTCCCTGCGATTGCCCGCCGTAATGCTGAAGATTACTTGGCTGTTGACTCCTTGATCTGCATCGCTGGCCCGGAAGCGCATAAGTTCCGTGCCGCTGGGACTGGTCTCCAGCACGGACACTTCACTACTCGATTGGGTGAACTCTGGCGCATTGTCGTTCTCGTCCAGCACGGTAATGGTGATGCTGGCATTTGAGCTTAGGGGATTCTTTAGAGCTGCATCACGAGCCACCACAATGAGATGATGCATCTGCTGCAACTCTCGATCCAATTTGCGGGCCAAGGTCAACTGACCCGTGGCACTGTCTAGGCTGAAGTGTCCTCCCTCATTGCCCACCGCCAGCGAGTAGTAGACATCACCATTCAGACCCTCATCCGCATCCTGGGTGAAGACATGCATGATGTGCGTGCCCTCTGAAGCGCCCTCTGAGATGGTCACCTGATACGGCGCACGCAGGAACTCCGGAGCATTGTCATTGACATCTGTTATGATCACCTTCACCTTGACCTTGTCCTGAAGTCGAGGCACACCATTGTCTGAGACTATGGCCTCCAGCAACAGATAATTAGTGCCGCCGCTTAGACCATTACCATTACGCTCCTCCTCACTGGCAATGCCCCCCTCTGGTTGTTTTCTCATCACTAAGGCCTCGCGATCGAAGGGTCTTAGGGTCTTAATGAAGCCATTGCGTGTGTCTATGGAAAAGTCTTGCGTCCGCATGGACAGGGTAAAACTGAGCTCAGCATTGCGACCAATATCCCGATCCACAGCCATCAGTTTGCCCACAAAGGTATCTCTCGGAGCATTCTCTGGAATGCTAAATGTGAATGTAGAGTTGGTGAACTCTGGTGCATTGTCGTTCTCATCCATCACATGAATGACCACGGGAACAATAGATGAACGTGAGGGTGTCCCAGCATCGCGGCAGGACACTGTTAAAGCATAATAATCGCGTTCCTCGCGATCGAGTGGAGCCCGTACAAACAGATAGCCATCTGGGAAGACACCAAACATGCGATCCCCATTGCCCTCGATGATCTCATACGAGATGCGACCATTCTCACCCAGATCACTATCGCTGGCGGCCAAAGGAAAGAAGCGCGTATTCACCTTGGTCGATTCCAGCAGCGACGTTTCATAGGAAGTGGTGTCGAACACAGGAGTGTGATCATTCACATCAGTTATATGCACGGGCAGATTGAGTTTGCTGGAGAGCGGCGGTGTGCCACCATCAGTGGCCATTAGTTCCACATGCAGCGTTGAGCCTGGTTCCGCTCGCACCGGCTGCTGCAAGTAGAGTACGCCTGTGGTGGCGCTAATGCGAAACTGTCCATTGGGATTGTGGGTGAGATTGTAAATGATGCGACTATTGATCCCCGCATCGCGATCCCGCACACGTGACAAGTAAATTTCCTGACCCACAGCAGCATTCTCGGGCAGCCAAATGGCAGACTCGGCCTCGTCACGATCTTGCACAAAGCTGGGCGCATTATCGTTGATGTCGATGATGGCTATGTGGACGCTGCACTTGCCATAGGCAAGGGGAGCGGAGTTG
Source organism: Hirtodrosophila duncani (assembly GCA_037043425.1). NCBI lineage: Eukaryota > Metazoa > Arthropoda > Insecta > Diptera > Drosophilidae > Hirtodrosophila > Hirtodrosophila duncani. The sequence goes on along the minus strand of JBAMBM010000057.1, from coordinate 11,802,724 downwards.
TTGCTGCTGCGGCCCAAAACCACCAGCTGATAGTGAGGCTGTTCTTCGCGATCAATAGGACGTGCGGTGGTTATGTGACCACTCCGAGCATCGATCGCAAAATTCTCAGCCCTGTCGCCATAGATGATGATGTACTCCAAAGTAGATTGGGAGCTGGATGTTTCCACTTGCACTCTCCCTACCTGACGACCTCGCTCCTGATCTTCGACTATTTGAAATTCATAACCATTTTGGTTACCACATTCCAGGGTCTCCAATTTGGACTTCAAGACAATCTCAACTAAAGCATCTGGAAGACTGCGCCGCTGTCCTTTATCAGAGGCTGAGATAAGCAGCTCATAGTGACTCTTCAAAGGATTGCCATGGCTTAACATGACAGCGCCGGAGCGAGGATCCACTTGGAAGAGGCCGTCGCCACCTGATTCCAGTTTATAGGTAATTAAGGCATTATCGCCCTCATCGCGATCAGTGGCCGTGACATTCAGCAAGCTTCGCAAACCAACTTTCACCTGCTCCTCCTCCTCCTCCAACATGTAGATGTATCGCCTGGGATAGAACTCGGGATTGTTATCGTTGATATCTGCTATGCTCAGGTAAACGGTGGCCGTCGATGACTGTGGCTTTGGTGCTCCCTGATCGCGTGCGATCACAAAAATTTCATAATTCGCCATTGTCTCACGATCGAGAGCTCGGCGCGTTGTTAATTGGCCCGTTATGGAGTCGATCGCAAATTGTTGTGGATACAAACGTTCCACGTTGGGTGCCAGAGCATATGTTACCGAGCCATTGGTGCCCTGATCGTGGTCAGTGGCCGTCAGCATGGCCACCAGCGTCTGTGGAGCAGCATCCTCGCTGAGGCTAATGTTCATTTGTTGCTGGGCAAACTGTGGCGCCTCATCGTTCTCGTCGAGTATGGTAACCTTTAGCTGGGTATATGCATACTTGGGATTGGGTCCACCATCGCGAGCCGAAATGCTCAGCTCCACGCTGCCCTGAACCTCACGATCCAAGGCGGCAGCCGTGACAATCAAGCCAGTGCCTGGATCCATCGAAAACCACTTCAATTCATTGCCAGAGATGATCTCATAGTGAACCTCTGCATTCACACCCGTATCCTCATCAGTCGCTGTGATGGAGGCCACATAGCTCCCCTCTGGCACCAGTTCGCTCAGCACAGCCGAATATTCGGACTTCTCGAACACCGGCTCATGATCGTTGACATCGTTGACATTAATGATGAGATGCGACGTTGTGGTACGCGCTGGTGTGCCCTTGTCCATGGCCACCACAGTGAGATTGTATTTGCTAATCTCCTCACGATCCAGGACACCATTTACCCTCACAATATGGAACAGGGGAGTCTTCTCCAAACGAAAATGGCCCAATTCATTGCCAGAGACAATGCGTGTGGTTGTTTCTCCATTGAGGCCATCATCCGAATCAATCACTGAGACGGCAGCCACCACAGTGCCATTGATGGCATTCTCATCTACGGTGGCCACACTGCCAGTGGGTGGAAAGTACTGGAAACGTATAATGGGATCATGATCGTTTGTGTCTAGAAGATTTACGGTGACATAGGTGCGGCCATCCTGGCGGGGTGAGCCATGATCGCGAGCAAAGACAGTGAAGACACAGCTCTTCTGCTTGTGCCCCTTGCCCCCCACATTCGTCTGTTGTGGACAATTGATGCGCTCTGTGGTGGAGATGAGACCCTTTTCGGGATCGATGGTAAACTGGTGCTCCGTTTCGGCGAGGTAATACGTCAGCTTGCTGTTGTCCCCCAGATCATTGTCAGAGGCCATCACCCGAAGCACTGGAGTGCCCGGCAAGGCAGTCTCATTGAGTGACACATTATAATCGCTGTGATCGAAGATCGGAGGATTGTCGTTCACATCCAGTATGGTCACATTGACCTGCAGGAAGCCAAAGCGGGGCGGAGAGCCACCATCTCGTGCCGATATGTTCAGTTGGTAGCTGCCGCAGGACTCGCGATCCAAGTTTCCCGTCGTCTCCAGGTGCAGGTAGGAGTTATCGCCACTGGGATTGGTGGTGGTGACCAAACGAAACTTGTGATCAACATTGCCATCAACAATCTCATATTGATCAGTAACACCATTGATCCCCGTGTCCGCATCAGTGGCCGCATCCAGCAGCAGACGTGTGCCAGGCATGGCGCTCTCGGAGAAGGACACGGCTATGCTGGGCTCCGGGAACTCTGGTGAATTATCATTAATATCAAGCACTGTGATGCGCACTTCGATGGGATAGGTGGGCTGCGACGATAACACCACCAGATCGTAGTGATCCCGCATGCCCTCACGATCCAGCACAACGTTTGTCTTCACCTCGCCCGTAACAGGATCGAGCGAGAACTCGCGCGGCGGCTCATTAAAGCGGTAGGTGAACTTTGGCTTGGTGGGTATGAAACCCACTAGAGTGCCACGCGGCTGACCCTCGAGCACTTCGAAATCGGCACTCGTGTCCACGGCGCGCGATTGCATTTCTCCCGCCGGTGACGATGAGCTCCGTCGTCGCGGAAATGCCGCGTATTGCTCATATGTGGTGGCATAGCTGCGTCCCCGTGGCGCCAGCAGTTCCAATTTGGGCGTAACCTCATCCCGTAACGCCTCTTGGCCGCAGGCAAGCCGGGCGCACAGCAATAGCAGCAGCCCAATCTCGCGGAGCAACTGCATATTCGCACTAATTTGTACACTTTTCGGCTTACGCGTATTTTCTAATGTTTTCATTTGCAATTTGAATTTGTTTTTTAACTATTTTTTGACTACGATTTGCTGCGAACATCTTACGATCCGTCATTTTATTTTGGATATATTCTGTATGGTATGGTTTGGTTGGTAGAGTCTACACCTGGAATGAAAAGAGAGAGAAATATCTTAATATTACTTGTAGATATTTATTTGGTCGAGATGTTAAGCTCTTTTTTGTTAACAGTTCCCAAATGAAGAACTCTTCCATATCATACACGTATTTATACCATTTAAATTTCTTAAAAAATTCCCTTTATTGAATTTTTATTTAACTAATTTTCTTTTGGCCAGCGTTTAACACTCCTACATTATTCGTGTCTCTCCGGCCGTTGAGCATATCAACACTTTCATACTCCGTCGAGCATAAAATTGCTAACTGCTGGACTTTAACGCTTTCCATCGCCATAGTCTCTCTGCCGGGGTGCAAGAATGTGCAGTAGCCGGTATTGTTTTAATTAACCACAGCAAACGAAAGACTTAGGCAACGAACTTGAGCAAGAGCATACATACCCATGCCTGTGTCTTCTCAACTGCATTAATGAATTAATGAAACTGTAGGCTGGGAATTCAAATCTTGGCATTTCACTTAACTATAAATCTCTTAACTAAACCATGAATTGATGGAATGCCAGCACTGCCACTGAGCTCTTAGTTAAATCTAATCAAATTTTTATATTTTGGGCGGCATCGATTAATCAAAATGAAATTCCAAAAAAACCAAAAAAAAACCGAACACAATAAAACTTCGAAACCTTAAAACATAAAGAGAGAATGGACACAAAAATTTCCATTAATACCATGCGTGTCAGCATTAGACTAAATTAAAGTTTTGTGGGCAATCTTTCACTAGGAATACATATAAAGCATCTAAAAACAACAAAATCAAGAAAGAAGAAACAGAAGAAACAAGAAACAGGCTTGTAGTCGTAGCTAAAACATGCACCTAAAACTATACCTAGAAATTCTAAAGGCAGCGCTCTAACTGATTTCAACAATGATTGAAATTAACACTCCAGAGACAGGCAGCAGCTGCCACAATCAGCACGACAACAACAACAACAACAACAAAGTAAACAAATGATAGAATCGATTAATAGTTTAGAATTAAGGCATACCCTGTATGTGAATGAAAGAACGAAATGAGGAATGAACTGTAACTGGGGAGTACAATTGATTCTGGGCGGAAAACAGAAATTAAGAGTGGCTTATAGATATTAGAAGGGATACTTTTGTGAAACTTTTCAAAGGGTGTGATATGGAGATCTCTTAAAATTGGGATAAATGAATGTGTAATAATCAATTCAATTAATAGGCTCCTTTGTACAAAGATCTTTCTTTCGAAAAAGCTATAAGTGGAAGTGAAAATGCCTACGATACTCCCAAATGTATTAATCACATTGATTTTCATGTTTGGATGTCTCATTTGGGGATACAAATCTGTCCTTTACCCCTGGGGAAAACTCATCTTGAAAACCTTGTTGAAATTGACCTTAGACTTCTCTGGAGTTCGTTCAGTTAGCACGCATATTCCAGTCTTAAAAGGACGCGGCATATTTTTGAGTTGAGCAACAACATTTTAAAGACCTGTTAAATGAATTTAAGACATACGTTTTTTCAAGGTCTCCCAAATATCTGCCCAGGGAATAGCTTATATCTAAAATGTTCGTACTGATCTTTCTCAGAGTTCCTATGACCTTAGTTTGAGATAATACCTGATGATACAAATAGGTTAACTCTAATCAAGCTTAGCACACTGGCATCTATATTAACTATCCTATTTATATGATTATTCAGTTGATAACATTAACTTGACTTTTACTGAATCTAAGTTTGATAGTTTGTTAAGTGAGAAAATCGACAATAAGAAACGAACAAGAGTCTCGTACTTATGTGTAATTTGTATTCCCTAGATTTAGAGCTGTTTAAGGAAGTATGTTAGCTTAACCTGTCCCGATACCCACAGAGTATAAAAAACTGACTCAAAAATCTATACATACATACGAAACCAAACCCAGATCAAAATTGATGGTCTCACACTCAGCACTAAGCCGATTTTGAAACAAAATATATATCTATTGTTGTTTGTATATAAAAATACCTATAAATATAGAACCTGCAGCCTTTGTTAATCTACATCCACCTACCTTTGCCTCAACTTAAGCTACTCTTAACAATGTCTTTGTCCATAGAGCATGGTTGAACTAACTAGACAAGATATATGGGCAAGCACTAGGCGGAGACCCAGACCTTAAGTTTCTTTCAAAAATGCGGGTTAACAGTCGTTTTGGACATCCACATCCACTCGATCTTTGCGGCTATACATGTGTGTGCGTGTGTGTGTGTATTTTCTTTCTATAGCTTCGAAATGCGTCGTAAATTTTTGGGCACTGTTGTTGTTGTTTTTGTTGTTGCTGTCTAAAGCTTTTTTTCCAGCCGAGCCGAACCCGTTCATTAATCTTTAAAATCTACCTGCTCTAATGGCATTGTTGTTCTTATTGCTCCATGGCTGTGGCAGTCCCTAGCCTGGTTTTTTTTGGTTTTTTTTTAGTTTTTATCAAAGAAATTTTTTTTGTATCTCTATACACTTATATGTGTATATATAAACACGTTTTCGGTGTGAGTGTTGGCCGATCTGAATGCGGCTGCTATGAGTAATATGAATTTATTATGCTTTTATAATTTGATCTTTGTCTATATTTGATTTAGGATTTTCTGGGAATTTGTTGAAGGATATTTCAAAAGCATTTGAATAAACCTCAACAATAACAATTCTCGATTTTTCTTTGCGCTTTTTAATACGTTCACAATTTTGATGATTCACAGAATTGCATAAGGTTTATATAACTTCTTTTCGGATTTCGACATAAATGAACGAAATCATGTATTTTTGAGTTATCGATTGTTTGTTGTTGCTGTTGTGTTGGTACACATGTCCCGAACACATGTTCACAGTTTCAAGTACAAAGCATGAAAAGGTTAGACGGACTTTGTTGTGCTCGGTGATTTCTATTATAATACAAAATGGGCACCAAATTGTGTGTAAAAATTGACTTAGGTGCTCTAAAACCCTTGAAATCTTGACTGGCGTAGGGAGAGTCTGCTCTAAGTAAGAATAAGCTTTACAAAATGTGGTACAAACTCTTTTAAGATGGCCAAGAAGATGCCGACGACGAATTTCGCCCTGGCACTTCAACAACAGCAGATTTCGTCGAATCTGTGAAGAAAATTGATTTTGAAAATCGTCGAATTACCATAAGAGAAGTTGATAAGGATCTCGGCTTATCAGTGGGCTCGTGTCCTGCAATTTTTCGGATTTTTTGGGCATGAGACGTGTGTCAGCGAAATTTGTTCCGAAAGTCCTACATTTTAATGAGGAGAACCGTCGCATGAGCATCAGTCAGGAGGCCAGAAGCAACACGACAATCATGCCTAAGCCATATTCACCGGATTTGACCCATGCTACTTTTTCCTGTGCCTAAAATTTAAAATTCCTATGAATGGACAGATATTTGCAACGATTGATGAAATAAAAAGTGAATCGCTAGAGGAGCTCAACTCTATATATAAAAAAAAGAGAGAAGTGCTTTGAAGATTGGCAAAAGCGTTGGCACATTTGAATTGTATCTGAGGTGAGTTACTTTGATGAATAAATAAATATTTTTCCATAAAAATATAAAGTCATCTTACTTTTTGAAAACACCCCGTTTACCTCTTTCTATCCCGATAGGAATGAAAGTTATTCAGTGTAAGTCCACTGATCCACAATCTATAAGTATAGATGAGAGTCATAATTTGAATCTGTATCAATAGAAGACATATTTCCCATACTAATTGTAAATTCTGCAAAAGTCGTCTCTATGGTTAATATATAATATTATAGAAATTTGTCTTCTAAAGGCATTCATACAAGGATTGATACCCATCTAAAAGTAAAACGAGGCTTCCATGCTAAGTGATATTTCGGAAATAGGAGGTTCGGGTTTAATCAAACATACATCTATGTGCATATGGAAAAAATCTTAGCTCTGCAGCTTTTAAAATTTCTGAGATCTCATGGTTGATACTGCAAATACACATCTCCATATTTATGGCAGTTCATGTTAATCACTTCAAGACAATCTGTGATATTTCATCCACTGTTCATTTCTACTCAGCCTGCACATAAGCTCTTCTAAGGAGTAACTTAGACTTAAACACTTCTAGACAATTAAATCAGAGCATCAAAAATAGGCATTGTCGCATGCCCTCGAAGTGATTTAATATCCGAAAAACCTATTCCTGTTCATTTGCAAACTTCATGTCATAATAGATATCCTATTTGAGTCCCTCTTTGCTGCATGACATATGAACTCATCCAATTTGGAACCACGTGTCATTCACATATAAAACTTGGAATTTATAAAACAAAAACTGGGTAATCATGTCGCCATGGTTAACTGTTGTGACCTGACTATTGGAATTTTGTAGAAAAATCATCAAATGACAGAAATTTATACACTTTCTGAATCACAAATGATACAAGATGTTTCAATTTGAGAGCCTTTGTGATGTAGATGAGGCTTCAGGGCTTGGGAAATGAGACAAATCAAGCTATTGTTCTTACACATATGGCTGTATGTCTTTATAAGAAACGCGTTACGTTGAAGCTAATTCAAGTAATAATTATAATATAATTAACTTTTGTGGCGTCACAAGTGTGAACACTTAACAAGGCGTCAAGAATGTGACAAATGAACCTTAAGCCAGATAAGAATTAAGAACTTGTTGGCAAATGCAAACAAACAAACAAACGCGACTTACAGTTTGGCCTCCTCGATGACTTATTTGGGGCTTGGCTGGGGGAACTAGTTAATCTGCATATGTGGAGTGGCAGCCCCCACAGCAATCTCAAAGGCAGGCAACGTTACTATAATTAGCATATGAATGTAAAAATATAAAACAAAGAAAAATGATAGAAAAAAAACCATATGCCAAGAGGAAACTAAATCACTTTTTTAACCAATGAGATATATATGTATGTATATGCAATAGTTAAATGTCTACACACCCACGCTTCAATTAATAATTTTGTATAAATACAATACTCTCATAAAGTGGTCGGTCGGTCGGTCTCCGAGAGGAAAACAAAAAACCCAAAAAAAAAAAAATTAACTCAAAGCAAACCAACGAATGAGCGAACGAAGAGTCGAAGAAACACACAAATAAGATTAATTGTGGAATTATTATAAGGCAACGGTATAACGTAGGAAGAGGTAAGGGCAGGGGCAGGGGCAGAGGCGGGCATTTGTTGTAAAGGTTGGAGGCTGAGAGCTGCTCAGATGCTGATGCCTGAGACTGAGACTGTAAGCTGAGCTCTAAGCTGAAGCTGAAGCTGAAGCTGAAGCTGAAGCTGAAGCTGACTCCGAGTTGAGCTTTAAAACGCCCCGCTTTTGTGGGCCTCTGCTGCCACGTAATGGTTGAAATTTTTTCTCCTGTTTGTTGTAAGAAATGTGTAAGAAAGAAAGAAAAGTATTTCTTTTTTTTTGTTTTTGTATTATTTTATCTGTCCTTGTATGTGTTTGTGTGCAGGCAAGACCAACCTTTTTGTGTCTGTTGGATATCGAAATGTAAATGAATATGAAAATATGAAAAACACGTTTTCTTTCAACTTGAATCGGTGTTGCGCCGTCGACTGGTAAGATAGGCAGCCAGGGGCAGAGCGGGGGCCGGTGCGGACGCACAGCAAGCGCGCATGTAAAGTGAAAAGCTCAAATAAAAGAAAAATTCATAAGACATAATAACGATATATGTGTATTAAGTGGGAGTATATGAAGGGGTTTTTCGTTACGTTTCCTTTTCGTTGCTGCACATGCTACGCTCACGTTCATATAGGGTGTTCCAAAAATTTAAGAAAAAAATTGAACGAGACGTAAATCAATGAGGCGTTTTTTATTGGTGAGAAATGTTCTTTTTTATGAAACGCCTATGAGCAGCTGATCCTTGTTTAAAATGTTGTACAGAAAGTCCAAGCAACGACTAGCGAAATCCAGGTTGAAAGCTCCCACCTTCTGCCCAACCGGCCGAGGGATGCTGTCGCACTACTATCAACACGAAACGGAAAACAAAAAGGCGAACTACGTTAGGAAGACCCTAAGATATGACGAGTTTAGTTGTTCTTATAAAATAAGCTGGGTCCAGCCCACAATGGATCATTCTTTTCACGATAAAATTTATATATATATATATCAAATTTGAGCCCTGTACGTTGTATATGTATCTGTCTCTGCAAAGATATGATAAATCCTAAATAAAAGTTGACCCATAGTTTCATAGTTCTTAGGGTTCGGATTGTTTCCAGATATGAATGAATTGTGAACAAGTAAGGATGGTTTTTGTCTATCAAAATCTACTCTGCTAATTGAATTTTAGTGCACCCTTTATGTTGAAGTATTTATGTACATGCTCAGGCCTCACGAATTCTTAAAGCGATGCTGGCCTGTGTCCAGGTTCAAGCCGCATCTCCTCCGTTCTAGTTCTCCCTACTCCTCCCAATGCTCTTCCAAAAAAAAACAAACAAAATTCATTCTGCGCTTTGCCCTTTTTTCTTATACATTATAATTTGCATTGCAAATCCATAGATAGACAGACATACATCTATACATACATACATACATATAGTCAAAATCTTGAACAGATATGGTGGTATTTATGAGCTCTTAAATATAGCCCGCATAACCATTCAATATTAATGGCCGGGAAACCAGATATGGCCATAAGCCCAAGCCCAAGCCCGAGCTAGCATATGGGAAAGTGTAAAACAGCTGCGATACATAAATAGTTAAAAAACACACTATATAAACATATATGTATATGTATGCATACATCAATCAAGTAAATGGATTTTCGTTGCTGACTTTGGCTTTTGTCTTCGAAGACTTTAAAATCATTTGACGTAGTAAATATTTTAATATCTATTCACAGTGTTTGGCATTTGAACAGTTCAGTGACTTTTTGAATTGACACTGCAAATATATATCAAATTCAACCGTTAGCTATTAACTATGGCTAGACTTTTACTTGATATATTTCTCACATTAACTAATTACTCAACCATATTACTTTCCCAAAAGTCGACACACATCAAAATATATTTTAAGACGGAAAACATAATGATGATCTCTCAGTGAAAGTTGCAACTAAGCCCTGCAGCACATTTTGTGTAATATAGTTAACAATTTATAACTTTTTTGGGAAAAAATATTAGAATTTGCCACTGAAGTAATATGTACCTATGATCAAGATCAAGGTCTATACTTTTAACTATATAATCATAAGCAAGTAGACAATGAATTGGAAGAATCATTATCATCACATGCTGACTGCAAGGGCAGGTTGATTGTTCTCAAAAGCTTTGCCTATTGCTCAGTCTAGAGATCTCCAGCAAAGTATCTGTGGATGATGGAATTGAGTTCCAGATTGATTTCAGAATTGACTTGTAAAAAGTAGTTTGTTTATCAGGTGATTCAGCCATTTGTTAATAGAGAACCAAATAATTACGCCCTTGCAGAGGATATTATAATTTTGTCACTATATTTGTAACGCATGGAAAGAAGCATTTTCGACCCCATAAAGTATATATATATTCTTCATCAGCATGGCAAGCAGAGTCGAGCCAGGTCCGTCTGTCTGTCAGTTTGTCTCTCTGCCTGCCTGTCCGTGGGTTTCTATGCGAACTGCTCTGTCAGTTTTGAAGCTATCACAGTCTTCTTATTGCGATAAGCTGCCACCTTCAGATATCGTACCTTCTTAACGATATGCCCCTTGATCGGATCGACTCAGTTGATGACTGGGGTATTCTTATTTAGGGTCTAAACTAAATTAGAATTCGACTTTCACATTTCAATTGCCGTCATTAAGGCTGTGGGTGTTCTGGGATTTATCAAACGATGGTCGAAGGAATTTGATGATCTTTATATAACTAAACTACTGTATACTTCTCAAGCCCATCCTATTTTGGATTATGCATCATGTGTTTGGTGTCCACAATACAGGAATCACCAGGACCGCATTGAGTCTGTTCAAAAGAAATTGTTACGTTTTGCTCTCCTTGCTCCTTGCTCTCTTCTTCCTTTGCCCTCCCTTCATATTCAAGTAGGCTCCTGATAATAAACCTTCCATCTCTTGAAAATCGTGGAATTATGCTTAATGTTATCTCTATACATAAGCTGATTAATGGTGATATTGACTCGTCGTCTTTAATTAGCCAAATCAGCTTTGTTATTTCTCTTAGAACTACTAGAAATTATGTTCCTACCTATCTTCAGCACTGTAATTTAAACTATCTCCTGCAAGAACCTTTTCGTCTCCTTTGAGGCATGAAGATCGCACTAATATAACATATAGCTCCCATATAAAGTCATATAAATAAAAGCTTTGTACAGTAGATGGCGCTAACAGAATTTTATTTGCAAGCCAAGCAGCGCTGTTTGTGTCAATCTTAAATAAAGTTTAAGTAATCTTTGAACTGTATTTGGTTTAATGACAAATCGGGGGTTCTTTTTTAAGATTTTTATAATCTATAATTTGAAGTGTTCAAATTGTTGAAGTCTTTAATAGGTCGCCACTAGCATTTTTGTATTAAGAATTCTCGAACATAAACACTCTGAAAATAAAAACTTTGCTCTGGGTTGCAGAGTTTTTGTCTTTGAGTGACTTTCTTGATTCAAGCAGGAAAGCTTTCGATATTTTCCCGTATGTAAAGTTATGAATAAAGAAAGCTCTAAGGATTCAATGAGATTTCAAGAAAGTATCAGGGATAAAGACCCTTTTTGTTCGTGGTAACTTGAATGTTTCCGAAATTTCCAACTTAAATATTGGGGACATTTTTGGCATTCACAGATTAATTGAATTCATAATAATTATAATAGATTTAGATGGTTGAGAAAGCGTTTGTCTGTTGTTATCTAAAATATATGCCTTACATTTCCATAAGACACAAGAGATGACAAAAACCACAAGAAGCCAACTTGAATTTTATATACATTCAGGAACACTTTTAAATCAAGATGTAGGACCAAAAAAATACATATATAATTTGGGATACATAAACATCATAAAATGGCATTCTTTTTCTGAATATTTTTGTCTCTTTCTCTTGAAAGAGATTGTCCTAAAGTGTTAGAAATTATACTGTCATGGCAGACGATATGAAATCTTAAGCCTATTCAAAATTGTTTTCTAATTAAAATTTTTGTGTAATATCAAAACTGGCTATTTTGAATATATAAACTAGATCATTCACTGTTTCTTCATCTGAAATCAATCTAATTCCATGTACGAATGCGTAGATTTTAGCTAGATTCTTATCTAAACATGAACTCAAATAAACTAGTCATAGATAAATCCCATAAATTACGCATAAGCCAGTTATATATCTCTAGATTTGGTCTACATAGACATATATATATATATATATATATATATATATGTATCTATGCAACAATCTCAGCTCATATTTATACGAATTTTCAAAACAAATAAAATAAGAAAAGCTAAAAAAAAGTGCAGCGGCGGCCTACCATTATTTCCATCACATTTTTACATGCATTTTGTGGCTGCTTTGGTGATGTTGTGTTGTTTGTGGTTATTGTTGTTGCTGTTGTTGGTGGGCTCACATACACTGGCACATAAAAAACACAAATGCAACTGCAAGATCGGCCGCCGCAGACGCAGCATATTTTTTCTTTTTTTTTTTGTTATTTTCTTTTTAGCAAAACGTGTTTTGCTTCATTTTTCTTCTTTTTTTTTGTCGTGGTGCTCTTGTATTTGGCTTTTATGTTGCTGCTGCTGCTGTTGTTGTTGTTGTTGCAGTGCAACGTTGTTGGAATTTTTCACTTATAAAAATTGCACACACACACACACACAAACAGACACACAGAAGGCGCTGCAGGCGGAGAGTCCGACCTGAGCTTGATATTATTTTTCAGCTGCTTTTTTATATAAAACGATATATATTTATATACATATATTATTCAAAGGATATTGAAATTTCTTATAAATCACACGCACACACAATTATATATATATATAGGTAACGTTGCAGCCGTTCCGTTTCCACCCGACGACGACGCACCTTCACTTTTTTTTTCTTTTTCGTTGTGTTGTTTTGAAAAACCGTTTCAAACGTGTGCGCCTGCGCCCTGCCTTCGCTTAGAACAGCCACTCGCTCTGCGGTCGCAACGTAAACTGATTGCCACTGAGACCTGAGCGCCACGAGCAGCAGCAGAGCAAGCAGCAGATCTCTTCTTGCAGCAACTTTGGCCACAAATTATGAACATAGCGGTTGCCGGAGACGGAGCCGGAGTCAGGCTTGGAAAAGCCGCCTGACGGGTTTTGGGAGAGTGCCGAGTGCGATTGCTAGTTCCTCTCGATCGGCTCTCCAGTGCGTCATAAACGTGCCAAATGTGGTAGCCAGCCAGCGCCTCGTCTCCAATCCTCGTGCCTGCCCCTGCTGTTGCCCACCATTGTCTACCTGTTGGTCGCTTGGCCTGCAACACATTTTTCACTTGTTGCAGTTTCGTTTTTCATTTTCTTGTACGAAATCCAGGCCCGAGCTGCTCTCTCCCTCTGACTGTGTGTGTGTGTTTGTGTGCCTTTTTCCTATGAAACTATTCGATGCGCTCTCGCTGCTGTTGCTGCTGCTGCTGCTGCTGCTGCTGCTGCTGCTGCTGCCACAGGGCACCCGTAAACCCGAAAAGCCGAAGCCGCCCCTCTGACTTAGGCCATAAATGCAGCCCGCATTTCCACAACCACCAGAGTCAGAGCCACATCCACATCCAGCCTGACAAGATTCTATAGCCAACGGCGACCATAAAAATTACTTGGCTGCTTGCTTGCTGCTCCCATGTCCATATCACTTGTTGTTCTTCAATGTAGTTGCCTATACACTGCACAAAAATACAAGCACACATAGAAAGAGAGAGAGAGAGAGAGAGAGAAGGAGTTAAAGTTAAAGGTTAAAGGATATAGATAGTTTCTAATGGAAAATCGTTTTAGAATTTGCAATTTACTTTAAAATATGAATATAGCTGAATTTTTATGTGTGGATTGGGATTAGAGATCGTTTTACAATCAAAATCGATTAGAAAAGAAGCTGTGAGAATATTCTTATAAAAGGATTTCTTTGTGCTTTTGTTGAACCCTCAAAACCAACCCAAAAACACTTTTAAAAGGAAATCAATCTTAGGTACACAAACGCACGCAGATTGATTTCTCCAAATCTCGAGAGTTTCCGTGACATCCCCCATATTATACATATTTCTGGTTACTAAGGAATTTCGAGTTCTTATAATATGCACAGAATTATCTCAGATAGAAGTGCAGCTCTTAGAGTTTTTTGGATTTTCTCATAAGCTAAAAGAAGATATTATAAATTATTAAGTTAAAATAGATTTTGGTTCATTCTGAAACTTCTTTTGAAGTTGCACCGTACTCATCTCTAATTCACACCTTTTGTTTAGGCAAGCCTAAAAAATTCTAATTTAAAAGTTGTTAAAGATTCTTAATGGAAATCGAAAACAATTTGGCATTCAAATTAAGTTTGATGATCTATTGTGTTGTCACAACATCTATATAAATTATAGATTCCATTCCGTAGTTCGATCCTAATTTATAACTACCACAAATTCTATACTCTGCTCAGCCAATCCGCCTATATCGTATATGGTTTTCTTGTGGTTTTAATGTGTTATTTCAAAACTAGAGACGAGATCTTTCTCCTATCCAATAAACTAATCTTGACATACATATTTCTATATCTCCATCATCCTGCTATATTTTTTGTCCATAAACTATCTCCAAACGTTTCCATCGATATCCCAGTCCAATATCATTGTAATATTTCTTTGGGTGTAAGATTGGGCGCTGTTATTGTACTCAGACCCATGAATGCTTGCGCCCAGTACGCAGCCAAGTCAAGCACAGAGGCAGCAGCAGCGGGAAGCAATCGCTGACCAAGACCAAGTCAAAGTCGTCTCCGGCTCCCGGGTTGGCTTTTGTATTAGGCCCAAGAAATTCTTTCTTCTAAATAGCTCTCTGGCACAGCAACAGCCAGCTCCAATGCAGCTCTCCAGCTAGAGGCCTCTCTCACTCGTCTCTCTCTCTCTCTATCTGGAGTCTTGGACACTTTTTTGTTTGGTTTTGCTTGGCCTTCGATCGGGCATGCTTGGTGCCGCCGCCTGAGCATCGGCTTGGTCTTCGGCAGCAGGCGCAGGCAGCGGCTGTAGAATTTTGTGTTTAGCATAGAAACTGGTTTCAAATTAAAATTATCGCTGGTCATTTTTCTTATGGTTAGTTGTCGTTTACTTTAGTTGTTGTTGTTGCTGTTGGTGGGTTTGTTCTTTCTTTTTTAGGAATTTTTTTGTTTTTTTTTTTTGGTGTTTGGGTCTGCGTTTTACTTCCCTTTGGCGTGATGTTGCTGTTGTTGTTGGTGTGAACTAGCGCTGTCCATGCGTGTGTGATGCAGAGCAGAGACTGGAGGGCAGCGGCAGCAGCACTCAAAAATTGAAACTGGGCCTGACTTGGGCCCCGGCCATCTTGTTGCCTATTTGGTCTTGGTCTGGCTGCGTCTGCGTCTGTGTTCAAATACCTGGAATTCTTCTTGGCCATGTTATATGGCTTATCAGTGCTTGGGTTTAACTGCTTACTGGGTCACCACACCCCTGGACTAACTACCCTCAACATATAACCTAGGTAATGGGTTTTGAGCTTACATCCATCCATCCACCCAACCACAACAGCATTCATAGCAAGTTCGTTTGCTAAGTCTTTTGTGTGACCTATGTGAAGCAGCGGCAGCAGCAGCAGCAGCTACAACACCAAGCACCAAGCTTGTTGGCTGCTGTTGGAACCTGGACCTGGGCCTGGGCCTCGTAAAACTGTCGCTGTACATAGTAAAAAGGAGCATAACAAGCGTTTTGCGTTTTTCAACCAATTTTATTTCTTTATGAATGTCGCATTCGCCCGCTGCACAGTGCAGCAAAAGTATGACAGAATGCGACAAAATTAATAGCTTTATTTCTTGATTAAAGTGAGAACAGGAACAAAAATCGTCATAGGATAATTGAATTATGCTTGGAGAAGCAGTTTTTGCCTTGGGCTGGTTTCAGGAGCGATCTTTGTTTATAGTATGATCAGTGATGATGATGATGCTAGTCATCATGATCATAATAAGGAGAATGTTCATGTGCGATGAAAGATTCTAATCGGTTTTATGTTCTGATTGATCATCGATCAGTATTCAAGAGCGTCTCCTGAATACGCTGAATGATACCAGCCATCCACGGATGATCTAGTATCTGGGGAAGACCGGCAAGCCAAGTGTAGTAGAATGTAAGACACAAAGCTGTGTGGTGATTGTCGGACCCGGATGGTTATAAACCAAGGCAATCTTACTCTCTTATATGATTTGATCAAAAATCTAAAGAAATCTATCTTCTTTACTTACTATATAAGCCCAGTCTCAGATTTGTAAAAATTGTAATATTTGCTTACTGCTGACCACACTGTCCTCTGCCTAAATGGCAATTCACAGTCTCAGACTGCGCCTGGTCTGGTCGCATTCTTATCTTTTGAGAAATATTACAAAAACACGCAAAGACCAGAGACCAGAGGCAGTCACCAAGCTGCAGCAACAACAACAAGAACGACAACATCAGCCACGATTGGTGCCCAAAAAGCGTAGCCAAGCCAGGCCAAGGCAAGGCGAGCAAACCAATAAAAATAACTACCGCCGCCGCCGCTCTGCTGCTGTAGCTGGTTGCGGCTTTTATTGTTGCTATTGCTGTGAGGGCACTGGTCCAACTAGAATCAATATCGGTTCCTGACTTTGTATGTGTTTTTGTAATATGTACTATAATTTCTAGTTTTTGACATTTTATGTATGTCTAAGATATTGGTAATAGACTGGGACACAACTCACCTGCACTTAATCCTTCTTTTTGCATATAAACCAGCATATTTCTTAACCAGATATCTTTGGAAAAACTTAATAATATAGTTTGTTACAATTTCAACACATTTTATAGTTTTGACAAAGCAGCCCGCCAAACAGCTGTTCGCGTCAGTGTTGCTGTGCAGCAAAAAGCCAGTGCTGTCAAATGGCAAAGGCACAAATGGTATGCATTTGCTACACTCATTGTCAGTTTCATCAGGTTAGGAAATCGGTAAACTGATGAATAAGAACTATTAGTTTGCTTATCAAAACTACACAAATTAATTAAAATGCCCAAGACCAAGTCTACTGTGCATGTTAAAAATGTTAATTTCAGTAATTGGTGGGTAAGCACTGGTGTTGTTTGACATAGCAATGTTATCGCTATCGATTATAAGAGTAACCGGGCGGCATATATGGTGTTTAAATATTTTAATAGAACCTGAAAGAGATGCTGAAAATTACTAATTAACTTGATTAGTTGAGAATCAAGTATTGTATGTCAATTCATATATCATTTGAGATAGAGTGCATCAAGACGTTGCAGTGGGAATCAATTTCTTTAAATTAAGGAATGAAAGGATAACAACTTTGGACTTTGGAAGTTCATTGCATATCACACTGATTACTTAGCAACTAGCTAAATGTTGAACCACGAACGTGCTTGATTCCCAGATAAGATAAGATCATCAGCCCACACTTATTCTTCACATTCTTAATTTATTTGATTTAGACAAAACCAAGCGGGGTGATGAATTGCCCCCTCCCGCTGGCTGCAGCAAAGAAAACACACAAACACATAAATTCCTCAACGTTGAGTTTTACAAAAGATGATTACAATTACGACTAAAGATGTGTTCGTTATTACGGGCTTAGCATTCCACTTTTGGACTATATATACTTGCATATATAGATACTGACAAATCGTGATTATTGTTAGCGTATATATAAAGATAAGGAGTATATAGGTGTAGGTATATATATATTACTGCTTCTTTGAAATTAGTCTAAAATATATATATATATGCGCGAACGATGTGTACATACACCTCCTTCTGGGAGTGTCTGCATGTAAATTTGTTTACTTTGCGGCTAACTAATCTTGCTTCTTTGCGGCTGCTGTCTTTTTTGTGGGCGTATCCGCGGTTGGGACGCCTTCTATAGCGCTTGCTCCTCCACCTGCTACGGCTTCTGTCTTGTTCTTCTCCATTTCGCCGGAAAAACCAAACTCGTTGACCCGCTTGAGGTCCACACGATATTGCCAGCGCTGGTAGAGGAACACAAAGAAGATTATGTCATCTCGGAAGCAGCCCAGCCTATACATTGTGGGCATTTTGATGACAAACGCAAAGATGTCATCTATGAAGGTGTTGAGGAACTTGTAGGTCATCATGCGCCAAGGCATGTGGGCCACGGACTTCAGTTTGTAGTTGATGAATAGCTGCGGCGTCATGAGGATGAAGCCGAAGGTCAGCAGATAGCTGTAGAGCATGTTCAGCACAAAGGAATACCAGCCCTTGTGCTCGTTGTAGATCAGCGAGTAGACGAAGTAGCCAATCAGGAGCGGGAAGCAGGCCCATCCCAGATATTTGAAGGCCAGCTTGTCGTACTCCTTGGTGGAGCTCTCCGAATAGCTGCCCTTGTCCTTGAAGCTGATGCGTGGGAAGATCCCCAGCAGCTTTTCCTGACTATTATAGTTGACATCCACAACTTTGTGGATCTTCCACACTTCAATGCCCAATCCCACGAAGCACGAGATGCGTATCATAAAGTTTGTCTCATTGTCCAAAACATATAGAAGGATAATCAGCGACTGGAATACGGCAAAGAAGACGGAGCGCACAGAGAGACCCTCCAGCGACTGGCGATTGTTCCAGAATTGGATGTCATTCTTGAAGGCCAGCAGCTCGAAAACGGAGTGCAGTATGGATACAGCCACAGTGATGGCCAGCAGATAGATATTCGTGTCCAACAACGTCTCCTTCAGCGAGTCCTGATCTTCGTCGCTCTCCTCGGCAGCTCCCGCTGCCATAATCTCGCCCAACATATTGCCAGCCCATTTGTTCTTCATCTGTTTGGCGGCATACAGCTGCCACTTGAACATGCCCAGCGGCTGGAATGTGAGATGTAGCTCCAGTTCGGGTGTTGTGTGATTTATGGGATAATACTCCCGTTGCAGATTCCAATAGTCGTTGACGAACACAATCGGCAGATAAGTCTTGCCGCCATCCACGAACTTCACATACTCATCCAGGGGCGGCGGCACCGAACCCTGAGCCCAATTGGTCTGATCCACCACCAAATTCACGGTCAAATTTGGATGCCAGTGTGACACCACTTGATCCTTGAGATTGGCATGCTTTAGTTCATGCTCCAGTTTCTCCTTTTCGCTGGCCAGCAAATTGTAGTTGCGATTCACGCGCAACTTTTTGAACTTGTTTAGCTGATGATGCTGGTGACCCATGCGGCCAGTGCGCGCATAATTGGCCGCCTTGGGGTCAGGACTTTCGCCACTGCGTGTCACAAAGGCGTGCAGGTAGACACTGCCATTGTTCATTAAATGCTGGCTGGCCTTGATCTTCAGATTGTGCGTGTAGATGCCGTTCTGCGTGGGGCCAGAGACCCAATCTCCATACGTAAGATCCTCCTGCATCCAGAGCAGGTTGCTCTTCTGCTGGAAATTGACATAGTCCGGCTGCTCCGACAGCCACACATGCAGATCGAAATCTGTGCCATTCTCAAAATAGTTCCATGCGGTTATTTTTGGACCTGCATTAGCAACACTTTTGTCGTCCTGGCCGGTGGTCTGTGGTTGTGGACGCCGAAAGAACGAGCTAACAAAATAAATGATGAGGGCGCGCAAAATCAACGACTTGGTCATGGCAAAGAAGGATTCCATGCGAGTCGGCTGTTGCTGCTGCTGCTGCGGCTGTTGACCTTCAGCAGCCGTCGAGCCCGCATTTTGGGCCACCTCACCGTTCCCAGCGACCACCTATAGAAAAATATATCGGTTGGCCAATAAAATGGAAACACGTCGATGCGAGCCAAATGGTAATACTCACCGCTCCTTCAGCTGCGGCCTGGCCATCGACGTTGTTCGACATGTTGCGTATTTAAACGTAATCCACGTTTTTTTTTTAACACAACAGCGCAGCCTAATTAAAATTGGTGTGAAAAAATGCGGCGGCAGTGTTCTTCTCTTGTCATAATCACATCAGCTGTAGGTATGTGATAGTTCAATATTTTGTGAGCGATATATTTGTGTGGCGATATTTTTGAAGTTCTGTATATGTCATACGTTGATGAATAATTTGAAGTTTGTTTAATACGAATTTAAATGGATGGTTACTTTCATTGCAAATAAATTAACAGTTTCCAAGTAAATCTGATATATATATATAGAAATTCATTTAACCGCTATATCAGAATCAATTATTAGATAGCTAGACAAAAAGCTAATTGCTATGAACACCATACGAATATTATGGCTATGGCCGTGCTTTTTGGTTTTCTATGTAAACAAAAGTTTAGTTGATTGAAACATGATTTTTTAATTAAATTTGTTCATGTTATATTTATGTATTTGTAGTTAATTGTTGATACACCAACATTTATTTCAATGCTATTTTTACATTATCGATAAAAGGCGAATGAAAAAAAACCATCTGAGGTACACACTGGTTAAATTGCTTATCGCTGACTTAGCACACGCTTTTTCTTTTTTTGTGAATAGCATTTTAATTGTTTTTTCAAATTCTCAAACTCAATTCTTTATAATAGATATGGAGGTACGCTTTCATTAACCAACGTTTATTTTATTTCGTATTTTTGTTTTTAGACTTATCGATTTTTTTGGCATAAGGCGATTCACAAAAATCATATGGTGTACACACTGGTTAATTTTTCCTATCGATGAATTTGTACACACTTTTTCTTTTCTATTGTGAATAGCATTTTGGTTGCACGTTTCTCTTGGTAAGCTGTTAAAATATGTGTAAAAATAAACGTTAAAAGTGAAAGCGTAGCAGGGATTGTGTGGCCAGTGACTAAATATAGTGTTTAGGCAATGGAATATATAGCCATTATCGTCAAAAGATGAAAATATAAATGCCAACGGTGTCTCTGGTCAGCCACATCGTACATAACCTCGAACTGATGGCTGAAGCAGACAGACTGGCAGATCTTTGTCACCGGAAAATATCGCTTTCATTTTGTGTTTTCATATTCCAAGTAAATATGGTTGAAACTAACTTTTCAAAACATTCGCCTTTTGCAGCAACATTTCAACATGCAAATCTTTGTGAAAACCCTCACCGGCAAGACCATCACCTTGGAGGTGGAGCCTTCTGACACCATCGAGAATGTCAAGGCCAAGATCCAGGACAAAGAAGGCATTCCCCCAGATCAGCAGCGTTTGATCTTTGCCGGCAAGCAGCTGGAGGATGGTCGCACTCTGTCCGACTACAACATTCAGAAGGAGTCGACTTTGCACTTGGTGCTCCGTCTGCGTGGTGGTATCATTGAGCCATCGCTGCGCATCTTGGCCCAGAAATACAACTGCGACAAGATGATCTGCCGCAAGTGCTATGCACGTCTGCACCCACGTGCCACCAACTGCCGCAAGAAGAAGTGCGGACACACCAACAACCTGCGCCCCAAGAAGAAGTTGAAGTAGACCGTCAAATACGTGTGTACGTGGTGCCGTTCTGTTGTGCATCAGCTGTGGACCAGCAGTGGCGCCAAATCTACAGTTGAACTCCATCAAAAATGCTTAACCATTTAAGTAAATATATAAATTTTGTAAAAGTATCACAACAATCCTGATTTGGAGAGCGAAATGTATTTACTTTGCTGAATGGCCAATTGAGAATATGTGTGTGTCTAAATGTTAGCTGGAGTTGGAGTTGGAGTGAGTGTATATATTCACCACCAGAGCTGGCTGCAGCTCTTCTCTGGATGCAGTTGCATCGTACAACTCTTATACGTGGATTTGTATTGAGATGTATGTAAGGCGATACTTTGGCCAATCCGATGAAACCTGTTTTGGCGCGGCCTGTTCAACTGTTATGTACATGTACTTACATATATGTATATATATGAAAACATATAAACATACATACGTTTATATTCTTGCCAATTGGGCCAAGTCCAGAACAGGGCTTTGGCTTGTATTTCAGCCAGTTACCATATGATATGCAGGAAGCATTTGGACCGCAAGGTAATTGATATCAAAATATTGACTTGGTGAAGAATCTAGTGATGAAAGCTATATAATATATATACTGAGCTGGCAACATTTGTTGAATTTACAGTTAGTGGTTAAAGTTTGATCACGATATATGTAAGGAATAGAAGGAATCATATCCACACAGTGGAGTTGCTGCAAATAGTGCAGTTGTTGGTCTGTTCCTATGCGAACTTGCCTTTGAACTTTAAAGATATCGGAAGGAAATTGTTGCCATATAAATCTGTATATCTGTAACAACATGTCAGAAGTTACTATATACAAAAGCTGTCATTGGAATTATCGGTTTAAATAAGCATTTCTATAAAACTGCGTTGCACCGCCCACTTTTCCAATGAATTATACTTATGTTGGCTTACCCACGCAAATCGCAAATTTTTGGCAGATTTAGTTAATACACGGTTTATATGTAAAAGCACTTATCCTTACGATCTTCCGAATTTCATTAAGATTGGATAAGATTGAGACTAAAAACGTTTCCAGCATTCTGCTGGGTCAACAAAGAGATCTCAGAAGTCTTAAAAGCTACAGGCCTTAATTATTTACCAGATGTTTCCCTTGTCTGCGCCCTTGTTAAGTTCGAAATTCATCCAGATTCATCCAGATTGAACAGCTACTTCACATAGCCTCCATATAGCCGATAGTTCCGGAATGAACACTTACGAGCATAACTTTTCTGTTTTCTTCCAAATCAAACCAACTTAAGTTTGCATCCATCTGAGGAGACCCTACGTCCAATGGCTCGTTCTGATCAATATCGGATAGGAGCATAACTTTATATTTTTCATCCAAATTAAAACTAATTCGTCTTGTACCCCTTGTATCCACTGTACTTCCACGCCCACCAAACAATATAAGGTTCGGCACGCCCAAGCTAGCCTTCCTTTCCTGTTTTAGTTACGCGATTTGGTTGATGGCAAGTTAGCAGGTTTGTTTTAAAAATAATTCCCTATTCGCGTTATTATATCCTGCCAGATGTAAGAACTCTAAATTGAGACTGAGCCCACACAGTTATTTGCTTTCAACACTAGAGCACACTGATGACCGCCTTGATTTTATTGTATATTATATTGACATTTATTATGATCTGCGGTTTTGTGACAAGGTTGTTGTTGGAAGCCCACTTGCCCCTGCCTACCCGCTTGTCTCTGTCAACCATCGTGGGAAACCTTTTTCGCTCTCATTCGAATTCTGAAACCGCTGTGGATTTTGTGTGCTAAGACAAGAATAGGACCAGCTGGGCATGAAGTGGGTACAGTTAATTGGTTTCATTGACTTTGACACACACACCCAAACACACATACACAAGCATATACATACGTATAGAGAAGAACTTGCACTTGACCAAGAGTGAGTGCCTTAGCCAAGAACGTGTTGGCATATGGAGGGCTTCCGTTATGGCTGTCCAAATAAGCAACATCTCAGACAAAACCAGTTAAACGGCAAACACTTCAACTTGAGTGACAGTTGTCGCCTTTCCTGGGTCCTCCCTCCTACCAACCCGCAGCCCCTCGCTCTCAGCCACATCAAACGAGTTGATAAAAATTTGAAGAATCTCTTTATAACCGAGCTGCTTTTGGACTTGGCCTTTCGCCTGGCAGCAGCTTGGCAAAGTCATATAATAATCAGGCAGCCGTAGACCCACCAATGTAGTACCTGTCCGGAACTCACGTAGTCCAAAAACAAAAAGGGTTCGCGCTTTCGTGCGAAAAATCCTGATAAACAAAATGTGATAACACAACGCGGGGGCCAGCAGCAACAACAAAACAGCTGCCAGAAAAAGGACGCAGGACCAGCAACGCCAACTCGAGGCACAAATTGCGGTCAACATTAATTAAAAAATGCACACAGTATGTAACCCAAGGCAGGCCAAAGACTATGGCGGTAAATGGGGATTGGATGGCAATGGTGGTTGGTTGGTGGCAGCATAAGTACAAAGAACCTTGCCCGCGAGCTCCACCAAAAGGCGTGCAAGGTGAAACACAACGGGTCACAGTAAAATGGCGCAGCTCCATCACACCATACCTGCCCCTCCTTGAAGAAAGGGAAAGAAACTGGTGAATAGCGACCTGTTTGGCTTTTGGCCACAGTTGGGCGGCACAGTGGTAGAAGAAGCCATTTGGAAACAATGGATAATATATTTGTAAGAATTTTACTTTTCCTAATTTGTCGTGGGTTAAGAAATTATGTTAAGATTTTCAACAATACAAAATGATCGTAAAAGAAAGAAAGTGGTATGAGGATCAAGATTGGCAAGGTTTGCTGTTAGCTTTCAATTTGCAAAGAGTTTGTCGAAAGTTTGGCAGAATCTGGCAAATGTTTGTCGGTCCTTCAAATATTTGTCAGTGGCATAATTTGAGAGATAATGGCATAGATTGAAAGAGTTTGTTTTGCTTGGCAAAATTTGTAAATAATTTGGTCAACTTTGTTGCAATAGGATGAGGATGTTACCAGTTTGGTGATCTTTGGCATAGTTTTTCAAGAGTTTGCCTAATTGTGGATAGTTGTGAACTTTTGCGATCTTTACCATAGTTTGACAAGAGTTTGTCATAAAGCTTGTAGAGTTTTGTCAATATTGTTAGTATGTTAACAGTTTGGTGAGCCTTGGCAGGGTTTGTTGAGAGTTTGGAAAAGTTTTCAAAGAGTTTGGTACAAGTTTGCAGCATTATGATGAGTCTATTTACAGTATGATGATCTTTCGTGTAGTTTGTCGACAGTTTGGTAAGGTTTGTAAAGAGTTTGGGCAACTTTGTCAAAGGCTATACAGGGTTTTAATGACTTGGGCATATTTAAGATTACGATTTTATAAGGTGTTCGGTATGAACAGCCAAATTTCAGTCGAATTTTCCAAGCATCTTTTAGGTTTTCTCAAATTTTTAACTTTTTTCCCCAAAATTATAACACACTGTGCCTCGCCTTGCAGGTCTTTGCCCCCACTCATATAATATAAATAGGTGTTATGTTCAGGGTTCGGGTTCGGCCAGCAAGGCAAGGCAAGGCAAGGTATTTTAAAAATTAACGCACTGCCTGCCGCCCGGAGTTGGCTGGAGAAGTGCATACTTATTTATGGGCAACGTTACATTTTGGGTTTGCTAAAGTGTTCCGGCTGCCGCTCCTCCCGCCATTTGCCGCAGGCGCCAACTTTGGCAACATTTTGTTGTAGCAGCATCCCTTTTTTGTTAAGGACAAAAACTTGAAGAACTTGAAAAGACACTCGTAACTTCTTTTTAGTGTGCTATTATTATACTCTAAAGTCAGTAAGGGAATGTATAGTTTTTGTGAGCGGGTTGTTGGGGGAGATGAAGGCACTGTGGATTTACGTGGACTATAAGTATATGTATAATCCCACCACACCAGAACCTAAGCTAATAATATGTTTTTAGAGAAAACCAACAACTTCGGAAAGTTATTGATAATGCTTGGGAGATTGTCCAACGTTTATATTATTCTCTCTCAATTTCAATATCTTTCATTAACACACTTTTCCTCTTTATCAGTGCTCTTCACAAAATACAATCACATTTTGGCATTGCGCTTGTGTGCGACTAAATAAAGACGACTCTAAGTCACAGCAAGAGTTCAATGCGCCTAGCCGAAGCCACACGAAAAGCTTATTGGTTATGTTAAATTGTCGAACTAATAGCCTTGCCGACCACTGCTCTTCATTCTCCTCTCAAAATCGGATTCTCTAAGATATTCCCTAAGTATATTTCAGTTGCTTCTAAAGTCAACTTACCTTCTTTATACTTGCGCTTGCAAGGATTGTAATGCATGAAGAAGCAATTCACATCCGCATCTACAACTTCATCCTCCAGCTGGTTGACTTTGTCTTTGGGGATTCTCTGCGTTTCTGTGTGTGTGTGTGTGTAATTGTCGTTAGCCATCTTTGGTGGCGTTTTTATGTCCTGGCTGTAGTTTACATAACAGATGTGACCAGAATAATTAACAATGCGCGTCGCCATTCGGCCATTCGGCCATTCGACCATTCACCCATCGCCAACGCTATTGTCATTTGCCGAGTGACCCAAATACTTTCGCTATCCATATCCAGACTGGGACAAGGATTGGCCACTTTTCGGTTTGGCTTTTTGTAACATGGTGGGCGTGGCCGGGTGGGCGTTTAAAGCGCATTAATATTGCAAACGAAAGTTGGAAGACGCTTCGGTCGCAGCATCAAAGTTTGCCTTCTGCCCATTGAAAATTGAACGAATTTCGAGTTTTTTCATTTGGAGGCGACCCGCCCTTCCTGATGCTAAGGGAGTACGTAAGTTATGTACACCATTTATGCAACAAAGTCGCCTTGGAAATTCAACTTGGCTCTGCGACTTATCCAATATCCAATCTCGACAAAAAATAAAGAAAAACCAAACAAATCGTCGAGCTTTTCCCCACTTGCAAATCGGGTTTGGTTAAAATATGCACTCGGTTTGGCTGTAAGTAGGCAAACTTTAAACCAAAACCACATGAATTCGCTTACCCTATAAATTTACGCCTCTCAATATGTTAGGTAGGTAGAGGTGGAGGTGGAGCTGGGAAAAAGAAAGACTGCCATAGATAAGCCAAAGCAGTCTAAACAGGCGAAACGTTTATAAATTGGAATCCCAATGGTAATGATGTCAGGATGTAGGATTGGAGGGTGGCCGATCCCCAACACCAACTGAGATGTCAGAAATGTGCACATACAGGCCTGCCACGGCCAATAAGGAAATATAAATTGCTTGAAAAAGGAGCCCCTTGATGGAGCGCAGGAAGGGGGGAGGGGGAAGGTTCCGTCAAGCAAATAGCGCATGCAGCGGAAAGTCAAAGAAGTGGGAATTAGAGATGAGCGAGTTTAGCAAATGTGTTTCGAATCTCAGATAATTAACTAGGTTTAAGCATAGAGAATCGCGACTATCTAAAGGTGGAGGAAGCAGCAACCGCTTGGCCATCTATTGATAGGCAGCAGATGGTCGAACCCAACCTAGGATGACCATCAGAGAACTGCAAAATCACTGTTTATTCTTGATTTCAGAAATGATTGCTACAAAGAAGAAACAGGACGAAGCTAAACATCGTTGAAATGGTGAGAAATGAACAACGAATTTGTAGGCACACGCAAGTTAAGTTAATTTGACACAAAGGCAATAACAAGTAGCCATTCTCTTTCCTCAACCCTTTCGTGGCTCATCCAATCGTAACAGACATCGTTATATATGTGAATGCTTTAATATTCCAAGAACAAAGATCGTGTTGCGCTCAACAAAAGCACGAACTTTGCTCAACTCCAACTATAAACGTTTGTGAAATGCAAAATGTGAGCATGTATGTGTATTGTAAGCTAGAGCGTGTAATTTAATATGCATAAATCGATACTTTTGCTGAAACTGAGGCCCGCCCACCCACAATACCCACACTACCCCTCCTCACTACATGCGAAAGTTGGGTATGCCCGTCTTATGCTTATGCCTGTGCCTCATTGTGTTGTTTGTATTCTATTTTGAGCGCAAAATTGTTATTTGTTTTTATACATTGTGCATATATATATATATATATATATATATGGGTATTGTATTGATATATCCTGCGAGTACAATTCGCCTTTGCGTTTGTTTCCTTGAAGCGCCCGTTGAATTTTCTCAGTCCCAGTCGCAAACCCAATCCCAATTCCATAGTCATAGTCATTCCCATTCTTTCCATATCGTCGTTGTGCGTGTGTGTGTGTGTGCTCCTTCTTTCGATTTTGCATATCTAGAATTTATGTTTTTTGTCATACAGTTAACATTTTCCCATAGATAAGCACTTCTCTGACGCTTTTGTTGTCTATGGGGCAGCAAATAATTTGAAAAGTCATTTTATTCAATTTCGATTTTATCCGCTTATTCGTATGAATGTGTGTGCGTGTGTGTGTCTGCCGTAAACTAAAATGTAGGCGGAAGAGGAGACAGAGAGACAGACAGACAGACAAATCGTTTAGACAGACATATTGATTTCCTTGATACATTTAAATACTTCATAAAAATCCACTTGAGTGCCGGGTTGATTTTAATAAAATTTAACAGCACATCCTTTGGGGCGGGGGAGTTGGTCGTTTTCACTTTAAGTTAATGAAATTTATACCAATTTGTTGACTCCCAGGTGGATATTGAACATATCGAATGAACTCAGCACGATGTCAAATAACTTCATTGGGAAAATTGAGATGATGATAGGAGATAATAATGCGTTGCCTTATAAGGAGTCGGTTCGCTTGGTTCCAATAGTCAGTTGAACATAGACTAGCTTCAGGAGATAAACCTGTAAAAAGCATATTACATAAATATATAATATGGCTGCCGAATGTCCGTACCCAGCTATGTCCGCCCGTCTGTCTGTTTAAATATCTCAAAAGAGCTCAAATTTGCTCTGAATCAGACAGCTATTTCATATAGCTCCCATATAATTTCTGCTTATATCTACTTGAGAAGGCCCCACGCCCGCCGAAGAGATTTGTTCCGAAGAGACATATCTAATGTGAATGGTGTGAAAGCTTCGGTGCTTAGCTCTTATGTTCATTTATGGAATCGAAGATGTTTTGTTTCCTTCAAAGAGCTATGAATATTGCATCTAGTTAGAAGAATCTCGCCAAATAATTAAAGTAGTTATGATATTTCTTATGATCAGCCATTGGAAGTTCAGATATAAAGCCATAAATAATTCTAATAATTTATTCTTGGAATTGGTTCTATAATAGTTCTAAGATACCTAACATTTACTAAACATTTCAGACTAACTTATAACTCCTAACAACCATCTCTATAATTTGACTAGAATCCCATTAGAATCCCACCCATTTCGAGCTAGTTATCATCCTTATAATAAGCTTAAATTGTTTCCAAATACATTCTCTCCATTATGGAAATTAAATTGACATGCAACCACAACCATAATTGCTTCAACAGAAGCACTTACTCCTGCTTCTAGTACAACATCGTGATTGACTCATTAAAGCGCATTAAGCCAATCGATAAGCCATAATCCAGACCAAGAATCACTCTCGGCTGGGGTTGTCCACTGCCACCACACCGTATCTGTCACTCAAAGAGCTTGGTCTGAGTCAGGACACATTTTACTCTCTCTCCCTCTACGTCTCCCCCTTTTACTATTTGCTTGATGCACAATAACATTTCTATAACTATTTGAAAGTAAAACTCGGTTAAGCTCAAGTACACAAACCACTGTATTTCCCCTCGTCCTTCCGTTTCAACAGCCACAACTATGTACATATTTTTCTTCCTGCAGTTGCAAAGTTTTTGCCGCCACCGACTCCTGGCAAACGGCAATGGCTTCGATGTGCTGTGCGATTAACCAGACATCAATGGCTAAGACCAAACCGTAGCTGGTTCAACTAGTAGCTGAGAGCTGTGGCCGCTCCATTTCCCAGCCACGTCATCAGTCCCCTTTATTTCAGGCACATTCTAGTGCAGCATTGGCGCACCACAAAGTTGGAAATTAGTTTGTTTTTCTGTCAAGGTGGCTGCAGCACTGAGCCTGAGCCACTTGTACCAGTTGGAATTTCGGACTTTGCAGGATTAGATTTCAGTTGATTCGGTTTGGCCTCAGCATCCGCATCCACATGCATCTCAGTTGCATCAAGGCTCTTTGCACTCACACATACAAAGAGTTGAAGACTTGGCAAAGTTTTTTAATTTAAAAGTCGCCACAGCCAAATCCTTGCTTAGTGTTTTGCCCCGCTTTGGGGCTATTAAGGTTGTGCTGACATTGAGTTTTCGTCCATGATAATATGAGAGCCAAAGCGTGTCATCTTTCATTTTTAATTAAAATTAAAGCAATGTTCGTATTACTTATAAGCAGTGTGTCCTTTTGGACCTTTATTCGTGTAATGTCAACAATATGGCAGGCAGTTAGCTTTTATGCTCAACTAGTATGGTCAAAATGGGTTTGCTGTTAATTAAAGGAGAAACTCGGACATTAGTTTTTAGATAAGCGATTTAAGCTAACGGCCTTGGCCTTGCCTTTAATGTTAATGGTCTTAATAACAAGAGTGCACAGCAAAGATTGTCCAAGGAAATGTCAAAGGGGGCGTCAACGTAATAGTTCTCTTGTTAAAGCTTTATAATTCTATCTCAACTTTACTTAGCGTTGTTTGGGTTGTCTTTTCGATATTTTTTTCAAAAAAGCTATCTAGATAAATAGATGAAAGACAGAGACAGCAGAGTCTTACTCAAAGATCTTTTAAATGTGTGTATATTATTTAGTTTTGATCATTGTCGTCCAATGCTATGCATGCAGATATGCTAATATTGCATTTCCCACACCTGGAGAGCTTTGCTTTTGTGTGCGATCATATTACCTTTCCATTTGAAGAATGCTTGTTCAAATCTGTCTATACATATATGTACATTGCAACTGAGTGTTACAGTGTTTACTCAGAACCGGTTCAGAATGGAATCGAAGATGATTTTTAACATATCTCGAGATATATTTGAGTTATCGCCGTGATACTAGAAATTAAGATATATTTCCAGGCTAAAGTTCCTGTTTATAAGAAAGCATCTGCGTAATGTTCTAAACATTTTTATGCTCTTGCAGAGGGTATTATAACTTTTCAGGATATTTCTAACGCATAGAAAGATGAATCTCCGATTCTATTCTTGATCACATTTGAGATGCCGAGTCGATATATCCATGTCCGTCTATCTGCCTCTTCGTCTGTTTCTATGGTAACTAGTCTCTCAGTTTTAAAGCTATCAAATCGGACCACTATATCATACAGCTCCTTTATAACCGATCAGTTCAAAATGAACTCTTAGAACACCAAATTTGGTTGTGTACCAAATTCTTTACATGTCAGTTTTAGAAGCCTCCACTTCTGCTGACCAAAGTTGATATGGATCGGTTCACTATAGCATATAGCTTCTATATAATTAACCGATTTGCAATGAACACTTAGTATACCAGATTTTTTTGTTTTGTATCCAAATTGAACCAGCCTTAGAAGCCTCCATGTAGGTTGATCAAATTTTAGCCGGAACGGGCGCTTCAGATTTTAGGCACCTTAGGTTTATTATAGTACTAATCTGCAAGGGTATGTAAGCTTCGCTTACCCGAAGAAAGCCTTCCTCTCTTGTTCGTATCCTAATTTATTAGGTGAATCGTTGACTTAGCCCTTTTAAACCTCAACAGCTAACAAATTTACAGTCTTAGTCAAAAGTTGAAAAGTTTCATTGATGTTGTGTCCATTAAAATACGAAGCGTTGAAGAGGACGAAGTGCACCCAGATTGTGGTGGTCTGATTCAATTAGATTGATTGCACTAGAATTTGAATTTTGTGTCATTTCCGAAACTACACTCGAGTGGCTTTTAATTATGCACTAGCAAACAGGCCTTCTTCTTCAATGTGCACCCAGACCCACCAAGTAATGTGCACTCTTAAGCTTCCACTACTAACACTGACTCATCCAACCACTTTGTCCTGCGACCGACCATCTTGTAGCCGTCCCCCCCTCCCCATTTTATCGAATTGAGGCACTTAGCACAAATTTGTGTCATTAAAAATGCAAACGACTTATTGGCCGGACACACAGGCACTTCGGCCTTCAGTTAGTTGTGCTCGTTCTTGTAGAACTAGACAAGTCCTTGCAAATCCCCCAGACATGCAAACATAAGTATATATATAGATGTACACCGAGAAAAATCAAATGAAATTGGGTTGTTCATGTTTAATTTGAGAGATGGGCGTTGGTCTTGGGATTTAGTAATAATTGCAAAAAAAAAATAAGACAAACTTTAGTTTGGTAATTTTTGAGAAATTTTAAGAATATTTTGAAATAGAATAATTTCATTAAATATTTTCTATTTATTATTTGAAGTAAAAACAATTTATACAGAATTATAAGTCATTGTGTTAATTTCCATTTCCATACAAACTTTGATATCAGTTGTGACTCTTTTAGTGTCGAAACTTGGCAAAACGGCTTCTTAGTGTTCGCTTACTTAATAAACCGTATAAGCATTATCCTATTAATTGCCGCTTGACCTGTGCGTTGTTGTTACTCAGCCAGTCAGGATAAAGAGTTTTCCAGATGTGTGTCTATCTCTATGTTATAGGCGCCTAAGTTATTGAGC
This sequence comes from Hirtodrosophila duncani, assembly GCA_037043425.1. Lineage (NCBI taxonomy): Eukaryota > Metazoa > Arthropoda > Insecta > Diptera > Drosophilidae > Hirtodrosophila > Hirtodrosophila duncani. Next base: position 11,770,635 of record JBAMBM010000057.1, on the reverse strand, counting down.
CGATCGATATGTAATTTTTACTTATATCGAATAAAATTTAATATATATGTTAATGGGATCGAATAAATTATGATTCCCTACAAAAGTAGGTTCTCATATCTCCATTCCTGCTAGACCAATCGCCTTTTTACAGTACACTAATATCAACCAAATGAAATCTGAACTAAATTGGCCATTTTATCTCTTTTTGTTACCTTTGTTTTTGAACACAAATTATTATTTTAACGAAAATATATTTGATTAATTTTTTTCTCTGTGTATAAATAGCAACTGGATATGTATGTATGTGTGTGTGCGTCGTGTAAACTTTGTCTAGCTTTGCTGGTTTTTTTTGGAAAATATTGACACGCAAAGTTTGTGCAATCACCAAACAAATTACTTCATCAATTTTACAAAACAACAGAAATTTAAGATCTTTTAAAAAGTTTCGCAAGCAACCAACCCACGTAGTCAAAAATGAAGGAAACGAGGCCCAATACCCAGCACCAAAGGAGCACAACACGCACCCCAGTACCAACCAGCTAAAAGGCTGAAGTCCAAAGTTCTACCTCTCTATTTCATTCTCTTTCTGGCTCTCTCTCTCTCTCACACACAACACAATTGCGAAGGCAGCTGAAAAGTTTGCAACAAATTGCTTATGTTCCGACACACACATCCATAGATAGGCTCACAAGACTGCAGGTTGGTGGAGAAAGAAGGAGAAAGAGCTGAAGCAGCAGCAGTCTCAGAGTCTGGAGGCTGTGTGGAACTTGTTAATTTTGACCAGCTGTCCCAGCAGTAAACCAACGATAGTGACGTCGACGTCGACTCGACTCTTTAGTCCCAACAAGGACAAGTGTGACGACGAAGTTGTCGTTTCCCTTTGCCTGGCTGTTGGCCTGGTTGAATGGCAGAAGGATGGCCGGTTGGCTGGCATGGTCCGTTGGTCGTCGTTTGGTACTTTCATTCTTTGGCCATTCAACAAAATGGGCCAGGGCAATTGACCCACTCACTGCCTAGGCCGGCCAGCCTCTCCACCCATCTCTACGCATTGCGTCCTGTGCTAAATTTAAATTGGAACTTTGCTAGAGAAAAATGCTACTTTTGCATAAATGAAATCTGACAGATACGATAGATTGCCCTGCTGCTGGGATCTGGTGTACACCACAACATCCGTATCTCTCTATGTTTCTCCATCTCTAGCATTGGATGCATTTTGGTACGAATGCTTTGACTGCTGGTTAACCCAAGTTACTGATAGCGATACACAGGCAGCTGGATAGACTGGAGAGATGGATAGAGTCTAGTCAAGTCAAGTCATGCGATGGTCGTTAGTCCAACTCCTTTGACCAGTTTGACATTACAGCAATCGCTGCAGCGGCCAGTTGCTTATGCCACTTACAATGGTAAGTAGTTTATATTATGGCCAATAATAGGTCTCCTTTATGTCCTTTAAAGTGACATGTGTGCGTAAGCATGTTTATAAGGTTCTTAGCATTCGGGAGTAAAGTTTCACACTATCAAATGATGAACGATCTTTAGTTTTAAACTATAAAACCAGGGGAACATATTGCAAATACAATCTAGCACAGTCTATATGATCAAAAGGCAATCCAAAAGGCAAAATGCGAATCAGTAACATAATGACTCCTTTATTTGGCATTGATTATCATCTGTGATGAGACACATTAGCCACACCGACTCAGGACGCTTCGAAGACGCAAGATCAAAATTCTGTAATTGCAAGATTCAAGTAGATACCGAATTCGGACCAATACAATCTATAAGTCCAACATAGTTTGCCAGCCATAGCCGACTAATGCGCTGACTGCATTCTGCTTTTCACACATATCGAAGACCTGAGCTCCTTGGTCTTAAAAGCTTTCATTCGCAAGTCAAATTATATCCCTTTGAGCGGCTTTAAAAAAATGAAAAAAATTAAAAAAACTGAATCATTCATTCTTATAATTTATAGAAAATGCGGATGTACACGCTGTCATCACTATCGCCAAGCCTCTTAGCCCGACTTTAATACTTTGGGTTCAGTAAAAGCGCATACGAAAAATTTTGTGTTTCGCTTCGTTTGGTTCGTTTTCGTAGTCAAAACAAAATGTTGTACCCGTGCCTAAAATAAAATAAAACAAAATAACCCAAGACTGAAACGGAAACAGCCTGAATGCTGTGTTACAAACACACTGCCGCTGTACCCCCTAACCCAGCCCAAACGATCTCCCCCACCACTAACCCAACCTCCTCCTTAGATATGCTGGCAAAGGTTGTGAAAAGTTCATTTGATATTTTGTATGTTGTTTTTGTTTTCTGGGGCGGGAGGGGGATGTTTTGGTTTAGATAGGCAGGCAGTTTTGACAGTACATTTTGGGTAAAGTTCTTGTAACATGTTTTGCATGTTCAATTGTAACAACAAAATGTACACTGAAGAAAACAATATATGGCTAAATCTTGGTAGTAAAATTTTAATCTAAATGGAATGAACTTTGTATAGATATGAGAATCTCTAGAGATTTGGATAATTAAATGTATGGACACTTATATTAATACTTAATCCTAATCCTTTACCTGATATTATTCCAACTTAACAATGCCCTCAGCACACCCACAATTCCCCACAATTCTAACATTTCACTCATTAGTCGATGCAATTTTTTCTAGTGTAGCCATTTCGTTTAAATGAGCGTGTGTGTGTGTGCTTGTGACATTTTGCTGAATTTGATTTCGGCATGTTGACTGCACTTATTTATAAATTACATGCATAAGTATTAGTGTAAGTGGCCACAGACCATGTACGCACACAACGCTGCGTATGCGTAATATGGTGCATGTTTATCGCTTGTCGTGTACATTAATTGTGTGATTCTTGGCCTCAGCTTTGCCACTTGGTCGGGCGTTGTCCTTGACAGCATCATTGATTTTTAGCACTTTATGTCGAACCCTGACACTTACGGAGCAGAGCAATTGACAGTTAAGCGAACGGGTAATACGTGGCCGCATCTTCCATTTTCCATCTTTCTTCGCCTCCTCCTACTGCTGCTTCTGCTGCTGCTGATGCTGATGCTGGTTAATGCATTATTCATGCAATTATGCGTGCTGTCGGGCAATTTTGTCGCCCCTCACCCACAATGTGTCTCACCATAAGCATATGCAGTCGCGCAGGGGCAGTGGCGGGGGAAGGCCAACGATGAAATGGAGGCCAAGTTGTTGTGTCTACGTAATTGTCACCAGATTGTGGGTAATCTACAAAGCTGCTAGCGTTTTAAGATTCTCAAAGTTTTCGTGCTTTGACATAATACACTCACTGAGATGATTAGAAAAAGTTGAATTATAAGAGAAATATTTTGAAAAAATTTAAAATTTCATATCAGCCAAAGGCTTAATTGAAAAATCTACGAAACTTTTATGAGACTCATCATATTCGGACTAAATATAAAGGCTCTCAGAGAGTGTTTGCAAGGAATATAACAGCTTGTTCTCCTCCTTATCTTCCACTCTTCTCTATGCTTCTAAGAATTTTAGGCAATGCTGTCGGTTATGCTATGAAATATAACATTTGAATCTTTAAACTGACACTACAATAAAACTTTTTTTTCTAAAATATTTTCAGCAACAAATTTTCAAACACCCATTTCAAGCTATTGACTTAGGTCCTGCATACTAAACATCCTTCTCTTCTCCACCATTCAAACTTTCTGGAAGCAGCCGCATTTATTGTGTAAAAATTCACGCCTAGTTACATGCCAACCCAGGTCGCTCAGCTGCATTCTCCTTCTCCTGGCAGCGCCACAAAACTTTGTCCTTTACGCTCGACATAGCCGCACTCATTAACTTTGCTAATTGAAACTATTGAAACTAGAGGGAATGCAGGAGTAAGGGGGAGTGGTGCAGGGTTTGCAGTGACTTTCAGCTGCCGTCAATTGTTGTTAAATTTTACATAACATTAAAGGCAATGCGATTAGTGGAAGAATGTAGTGCAAAGTTAACATTTAAACGCCAGGAATTAGTTTGTTCCAAACAGTTGGCGCTGAAATGTATGCAATGAAATTATGTGGAAGCTGAGACATAGCAAGGAACTGACATTTGTATGAGGCGGAGTGGGTTTAGTATGTGGTTGGAATGTCTGCCAGTGAGTGGATAAGTGAATTTATGGCATTGTGAGTGACAAATGCATTTGGAAGAGCCAGCAAAACGGCAAACTCAATGTGAGATCTTAAGTTTAAAGCCAGCAGTTGTTGCTACTATGTCCGATCCAGGCACATTGTAGGCTGCTGATCCACCCTAGAACATACATATCAACAACAACAACAACAACAACAATGTGTTGCTCAAGTTGGTTGCAAAAGTTTTGCTTGCCAGCCACAAATCGTAGGCAAACAAGTTGGCCAAGCAAAGCACCTACGCACACACATTGCCCAGCTGGACGCAGCTGTTCAATGAATGCCACAAAACTTGCTCAGCATATGCAACAGCAGCAGGAGCAGCAGCAGCAGCAGCAGCAGTAGCTTCAGCTTCAGCTCTGGTCCTGGCTTTGTTAAAACAATGCAAGTTACACATACGTCGTGTGGTACTGGGGACTTGAAACAGCTAGCTGGGATTTCAGCGTTGAGCAAAACTTTGCGCAAATGTTTGCCTTTCAACTGTGGACATTAATCAGAAATGCATGAAATTGCTAAAGTTTCCAGCATATAACGCTCCAACTCACCCTGTCCCTCATACCCGCTCCTTGGCAAATGTAGTTTGCCATTTTTCGAGGCGAGTCGAGACAAGTCAAGTCTTGAGAGTGTGTGTGTGTGTGTTTTAGACATTGAAGCATAAGCCTGGGCATAAGGGAACAGAATTGGTAGGTAACTTGGCCAATGATGGTAAGAAATTTGTACCAAATGTAAGCTGTCAAAATTGGACGAATGAAATATGGGATTATATAGTTGGAATTCAAATCTTAAGTCCTTAGTAAAGGTTCATATTCAGAGTTGAATACTCTACCCACTGGCACACCTTGTTGAAGAGAAATTAAAGGAAAGTTTTCTAAAGCAGAGAAAATACTTTCTGGAAAATGCAAAATTTGTTCTGCTAGTCAAACTGGGGTCAAGGTCGTAAGCTTTAAAAGAATATTGTTGTAAATGTAAGGTCGATTTTCATACCCTTCCAGAGGGTATTATAAGTTTGACTCGATATTTGTATCAGACCACTATATCACATGGCTCCCATACTACCAACCGATTCGGAATCCCTTTGCTTATCTCTAATCAGAAATTATTTGCCAAAACCTAAACTAACAATGTCTAAATTTGAACGCCTCAAACGTAGCAACTCAGTTGACAAATTGCGCAATTTACGCGTAATTCAACTGCAACAGTCGAATCCTGTTGCCAGTTTTAATGACTCAAATGTCAACGAGGGGGAGGCATAGGCATTTGCCTGCATCTGTTACCAACGGTGTCGCCAGGACACACACCACCTCCCAGGCACACACACATGGCCTGCTCTGCTCTGAAGCTGCTGAGACTGAGCGCTTTCTAGCGCATCTCACACACACTTAACACATGCCGGAAAACTTTATTTAAATCTGAGACGTTAATTGCTGCTGAACATTTATCTTAATTAAGTCGACGCCGGCTTGGAGGCTTCGTGCCGGTAATCCAAGCGTACGAAGCGGTGACGCCGCTTTACCCCGCTAGCTTTTGTGGCGGCGTGATCTTCTATTTAAATTGCAAGCAGCAGCAGCGGCAGCAGCAGCAGGCCCAGAAGGGGTAGAGCGAGGTAGTTTGGTTGCGGCAACATGGCAGCCGGTAGCCTACCTAATGAAATTAATGTACATACTTATCAAAGAAAAATTTCCTTTTATGCCGGAATGAAATAGTGGAGAAAGTGAATATTTGGTAGAGACGATATTGAGATGAAATGTGTAGTTGTAAAAGGACTAGAAAATGTGTGATTCCTGCGCTTTATAAATAGCTAAATTTATACTCTCTCTCTTTTTGAGCTAATTCCAACATTCTTAGAGTTTTTTCTGCTAAAATTGTTCTCTAAAATCTTGCTTAGGAGTAAAACCTATGTATGCTCCTTAATGAACTGAAATTCTAAGCTGATGAAAACCTTTAATTGGGTAACTGATATTATATCTGAAGTCTCAGTTAAACCTTATACGATTTTCTCCATTTTTGCTTAATAAACAGAGTCGTTCATAGTTTAATATTTGTGCTGGCATCACTAGGCTGGGCTGGCTTACCTTCTAATCATTATGAAATGTAGAGGCCTCTATACAAACACAATCCGTATTCAGATGCCAAAGGCAAGGCAGGCATTGGCCAACGCACGTGTCATAATTTGTTTCCCTCGCCTGGCACAGCTTCAACTCCACCCCGCATACGCTTGGCTACCCAAAACTCCCCGAAATAACTCCCACCTGTCCATGGTGCGTGCAAATCAAAACAAGCCACGCTTGTCAACTTGCCTCGCAGCCAATTTTTCATATTAAAATGTTGCCTGCCAGCGGCTAAGGATTAGACATGCCACATCTTTGGACAGGCAGCAGGAGCAGCAGGTCAGGTGGCAACGTCACATCTTCTTCTTTTGCTACGTGCCTTCAATCTTAGACTAAAGCCAACCACTGCATTCTGTATATAAATCATTCGCAGCTACACAGAAAGGAGAAACCACACATATGCAAAGACGTTGATGGAGCAGAGAAAGCAATCCCAAAGCAATGTGTGGGAATTCTGTAAGCAAAATGTAAATTGACGCGACAACCTTTAGGAAAAGATATTCCTTATCGAAGAAAGACACTACGATTGATATAGGTCTTTTGTTGAATTGTCAGTCGTATTCGAAGTGCTGAAACTTAAATTTTCAATTAATAATAATTATCATGGCTCTGTTTATGTAAATAAAGGTAAGGCCAATCTGCTGTCATGTGTCTTAAAAGTTTGACAGAAACACAGATTTTTAATTAAAAATTGTTCATATTTGTAATGGTAGACAATAAATGCTTGATGCGAGTAGGAAAAATGATCTGATGGAAAGGCTATACAATGTTTAACTAGTTCTTGAGCATCTCCATGTACTTTGTGCCCAAATGATCATGGACTTGGGGAAAAATGCATACCAAAAATACGAAACTAGGAAGAAAATCCAGCACATTCATTCACAAAAGTATGGGAAGGCACGCCTTTCTCCAATTGTCGACGGTCTGCTCAATATTACAATTATTTCTCATGAACGTTTGTGCTGGTGACACTTCTTAAACATTTTGGATCGAATCAGAAGCGCTTTATTCTCATTAAAAGAACATTTTTGGCTCAGTATGAGAATGCTTTGGGCTATATTTTTCTGAGGTCTTAAATATGTTATTCCATCGCTCATTGGATATATGTAAAAGAATAGCTCAAGAAAGCTAAGAAAGCTGTTATATTCCTAAGAACAACATGCTGAACAACATGAATGAATTCTAGTTGCATTCCTTGCCCTACCAAAGCATTAATATGGAGATCATTTTCTTTGAAAAAATCTAAGGGATAGCTAAGACATAGATAGATCATTTGGCCCAGAAACAGCTATAAGTTCTGCCCTCACAACTCTCTGTGTTTCAAGACATATTTCTGAAAGAGCATGAACATTTCGACTCTCCCACGTATACTTATGAATCCTGCGTTTTTATTTTTTCGCTTTTGTTATTATTGCGGGCGAAAAATATATATATAAAAAAAAATTAAATAAAACTAATTTACGGCAAATGCCACTTTGTTGCCAGCAGCAGAAACAACAGCAGCAGCAGCGGCAGCTACAACAACAACAATTTTTCAATTACCACGCAACGGCAATTTCCGGCTGGAATTCCTCTACTACATACGTATCCCACGGCCCTCCCCTGGTGCTGCCACGTTTGAACTTAACAGGTGGACGGGCGACAGTTTGGATAAACGAGCTCGTAAAAAAACGCATTTAATGTGTTTTTGATGACATGTCAAGTTTTGTGGCACAACAGGAGAGCTGCCAGCAGCACCACACCACCACCCCCTGCTGCCCCTGCTCCCCTATAGCCAAGTAAAGTGGCAGCTCTGGGACAGGACAAACAGCCGCCAATGCGCGGCTACAGCAACAGGGATAACCATTTTTTACAGTTCCAAATTGAAGCCTGGCACCAAATAGATGCCTCTTTGTGATGGGGTGCGGGTGTGGAATGTTGTGGTTGGGTATCTGTCTCTGCATATGTGTGTGTGTGTGTGTGTGTGGGTGCGAATACTTTCTCCTCTCTTCCGCTTCAACATATTTGCGGTTGTACGGCCGTATTGTGTGTGTCGAACAACTGCAAATAACTTCCTTACGGCTAACAATGCTTGTTTGTTTGAGCACACGAATGCACAACAATGCCTCTACTCCATACATATACAAATACGCCTTCTTATCCATATACCTTCGGCCCCTCGGCCCCTCTCTCTCTACACACACGTGAAGTGCGGAAGTGCGTGCATAACATGCCACAGCACTTACACTTATGCTTCATACATACATGTATTTATATATATATATACATAGTTTTCTTCTCTCTTGTTGCTTCAAGTAATAGCCATGGGCATGGACTGAAGAAAAGGCAAGAACAAACCATAAGAAAGAATGCATGGCAGCCGAGGGTACACGACATGGAGATACTCTGTGAATGCAGTCACAGAATGTGCAAGAGGATCTCATAAAAAGCGGATTTGGGTAAGTGCCCTTAAAAAGTCTCCTAAGTTGTGTCTTGTTTCTATTTAGCTATTGTCAGAGGAATATTGTTACTTTCTAGTGGTGCTTAGAGATATCTTAATCCTTACCATAAGCTGTATATATAAAATTTTAGCTCTACTTTTGCCAGCATGTTAGGTTTTTACTTTCACCAGAGAACTGCAAAATAGCCGTTTATTCATGAGGTCAGGGAACGCCAACAGCTGGCATTCACTTTTATCTTCCCTAAAACTTCCCTAACGTCGAGATCAACAACATTCAATGAGCCAGCCCATAATTTGAGAGAGCTAGAGGAATTCCAGCTTTTCTATTGATTCAAGCCAGCAGCGATCAGTTGCTGATTCTGCATTGCCATAAGCTAAATTATGATGGATGCGTGGAAGAAGTTGGGGGATGTAGAGAGAGCCACTTTCTCTCCTGCGTTTTCAGTCTTATTCTGTTTTAAATCTAGTAGAAAGCCATTGCTTTGCCTGCCAACTGATCTTCCTCTTCGGGTTATTAAGCAGACTCCATTTCTGGCAGGACTCCGAATTGTTTCTCATTCACAAAATATTATATATATATTATATTTTTTTACTACTTTAAGGTTTATAATTTGTTTTAAGGACAGTGCAGTTAGCCCTTAAATCTCCATCCTTAAAATTTTGGTCATATTTGTTATTCTTTTGTTATTCTACACATTAACCTGGATGTCTCCAGTTCTTATAACCTCACTCAGCATACCGATGAATACGTCGACTGACATTGCATAAGTTTTATATACTCTCTTGGGAGCTGGGTATAAAAATCATACTGAAACTTGCTGCTAAAATGTGAAAAATTCAAACCTCGAAAGGTCCTTTCAGTGCAGATTGCGAACGTGAGCTGAAATTTTAATGAGCAGCCGCAACCGAGGCGATCGCCGCTGTTGTGTTTGGGGTTAGATAAAATACTCATACATACTCGTATATGTATGTATGTATGTATGTATGTATGCCTGTGTATGAGTAGGCATACATATAGGCATTTGGGCACCTTAGGGGCGCACTTATGCACATATTGAAGCCCAGAGGTGTGCACACTGAAAGAAAGAAAAGAGTCAATTAAATAGAAGTAGGAGAGCTTCTTTAAAAAGATTTTGTTTTTTTTGGAAGTGAAAATTTGAAAGTCAATTAAAATGACAGTTAGAGAAAGCAAATTATATGGAAAATATCGTATTGTATGTAAAGGGAAAGCGAAAGTATTTTGGTTATGCTCCATACTTCCCCGCCTATTCAGCTCTTTTACGGCTCTTAAATTTTGCAGCTGCCATTTGGTGCCACTGTTTTAAAGGTTGTTTTTCTCTTTCGTTATTATGCAATTTCACAGCACAGCAATTTCTTCTACTCATATTTTCATGACTTCAGATTCCATGCGATTCATTTGAGCTGAAAAGAAATACTTCCGACTTTGTTGTTATTTCTTGATATAGTTTATACCATATAGTTTTAGCACGAGTCTGGAACACTTTGAAAGAGTCCTCAGCAACTTAAGATACAATCACTGAGCGTGTACAATATAGAGGTTCCATTTCACACGAAGAAGTCGAAGAAAAATTCGAGCCAGATGCTGCTCTGCCACGTACGAAGATGATAGTTTTATATGCTTAATGAATATTCTATCGAATATTTCCGTTGATCTGGAAAATATATGATTTTTGGAGAGATTTTTGTAGTATTGATGGTGGATATATATTGATCATGTCGGGGTCACCATTACCACTTTCAAATTCATGAATGAATTTGAAGAAAAACTATTACTTACGGGTCTATTCTTATTACCAATTTCCAATTTCTTTTCAGTGTAGCTTGCTTGTGGCGATGTCCATGAATGAGTTCGTTAGAATGCTAAATATGTATTGCAACTTTTTTGACACTTTACATTGTTTGGGGGAGGGGATGGGGGGACAAACATCACAGCACATCCGGATGGCAGGCACACACTTTTGTTAAGTATACGCCGCATGCTACGTGGTTAAAGTGCGTCGTCTACTATGCGTTGCTTAAGTGATTTTTAACTTATGCCAAGCCGTGTGAAAACTATGGCTTATATGTAGCTTAAGCCCAGCTGGGATTTGCTTAGAAAACCTTATGTTTTCTTAAACAAGAAGCGTAGAATGCGAAATTATTTTGCAAGCCACAGAAGATGAAAGGAAAATTCAAAAAGAGGGCAGGACAGACGAACAAGTTGAAGAACAACAAAGAGCCACGCCTAAGCCTTGGTCTACGCCTACGATTGCTTTAAGAAGAAGAAAGCTGGGTGGGGTAGGGGGAGGAACCAGTGTGCTAACAAGCTCGATTAGAGCTCAGCCAAAAAAAGGAGGCCAAAAGTTTTTGCTTTTGCCTTCACGCTGGCGCTCAATAATAATGCCCACCTTTTTTTGAGAACCATTGGGGGAACAAGGCCAGGGGGCAAGGGAGGTGTGCTCTGGTCTGTGGGCTGCCAAAAAACTAAAGCAAAGTTTCTTCAACCGGAAATTAATTGTCCTGACCGCAATTTCCAATGTCATTAAAGACAAGTCAGCAAACTTCAAAGCCGCAAGGAAAGACACAAAAAGACAAAAAAAAAGCAAGGGAAGGGAGAAAAACGCAACAAAAGCACAAACTAAAACAAAAGTGCACAAGCCAGAAGAACAAAAAGAATAAGAAGCAAAAAGTACATAAGCAATAATGTATGTATGTGTGTGTGTGTGTGTGTGTGTGTGTGTGTATGTTGCACTTATGTTCTTGGAGTCCTTAAAGCGAATATCAGCCAAGAGAAAAAAAAGTTTGTTGGACAAGTAGATAAGCGGGCAAAAGCGAAAACAGAATGCGCTGCTAAGAATATTAACTCAAAAATGCACAAAAGCTAAACATAAAGTGTCCAAAAAACCAAGACTTCTAACCAAGGAAGGAGGACGTCTTGTCCTGTCAGCTGAGATAAAATAAGTAGCAGACGACGATGAGAGACCAACTCTGAAAACATGTAAATGACTGCACACTGCATACACTGCAAACAATAAGCTAAATTTTTGTGTGTTTTTTAATAAAACATGAGCTAGTCGGTTCAATAGGAGGTATGTATAGGATATTGTTGTTCGATTTATAACGAAAATTTATAAGGAAAACTAAAACATGTGACCTTAGTAAGCATACTCGAGGTCAAGCTAAAATAGTAAGGCTATTTACTAGCTGTGATAAAGTGGCAAATGATAAATTTAACAGTCGACAGCTGGTGAACGACTCTTTTGTAATTTATTATAATATTTCTGATGTTTTCTTTCTTTTTGTCAAATTAACTAAATGAAAATGAGTAAAAAATCATAAAGGTGAGCTGGCATCCATGACAAATTTCCAGTAGTTCTACGAGGGCACCAGAAACTTATTGGGTTTATTAAAGTTGGAGAGTCAATTTTACCCCTAATCAGCTTATGTATAAAGATAATATATAGCATAATTCTACAATTTTCAAGCGATAGAAAGCTTATTAGGAGAAACCTACTTGAATATGAAGGGAGAGGGGTCCCAATTCAACCCACGGAGAGCACTGGCAACAATTTCTTTTGAACAGATTCAATCCTGTCCTGGTGATTCCTGTATTGTGGACAAGCACACGATGCGTACTCCAAAATAGGTAGGTAGGTAGTACAGTAGCTTAGTTGTATAAGGTAACATGCATTAGTAAGCTGACCTGACACCACGATTAACAAGAATCAAGGTCATCGTGCAGATCAAAGCCGAAGGAAGATTCGTTGAAGGACAAGCAAAGCTTAACGTCGCCGGTGCACATTAGTACATGAGAATGGGTTAGAACCTTATGCCGTTCGTTGTTAATAAGGTGAAGAGAAGGAGACCGAGGTGGCTACCCTGCGGTACCCCTAATATAAGCCTTAGGGGCTTAGGGTAAGATTCTTTAAAAAGACCTTTCTAAGTTCTAAGATAAAGGTAGTCCAACATTCGCTTAAGAAGATAGGATGGGAAGCCAAGGAGATCCAACTTATGAATAAGTCAGTGTAAAGGACCTCAGTTTGCATTTTATTCTTATATTCTTGTATTACAAATAAGGAAAATTCTAGTAGATTAGTGGTGGTAGAACTACGCTTCATAAACCCATGCTGAGCAGATGAAATCATAGAACCACAAGATAGAAATAACTGTGAAGTTAATATTTTTTCAAAAAGCTTAGGAATAGCAGACAGTTTTGATATGCCTTTGTAGTTTTGGGCACCAAGCTATATAATGTGGAGTGTTTATATACTTCAGACATGGATCATAATGCCCGCCATGAAGTTATTTTGATCTTATGGAAGACTCAAGTGCAGTGGAATATTGTCACAGAGTGGGAAAAATATATAAATTTGAGAAAGAGTTTTCTCATCAATTTCAATGACAGTTGATTTCTATATGTAGACTCTTGATACAAAGAAAGTTAGGTATAGTAATGCCAATGTTCGTCATAGCATCAGATCCGCATCAAATTCGGTCCTAGAAAGTGTACATATTGATAACAAACCGGTTCTATATGATATAGCTTTCCATTCTTTCCATTTTCCATTCTGCTCATTTATGAAAACTTACCTACAACATTTTTGTTCAGTGTATCAAGAACAGGCCTCGTAGAACAAAAGGTATGTATATCTTTTGAAAGCACGACACTGCAACGGCATTGTAAGAAACTAAGGCCAGAGTTGTTGGAGATGAAGCTGGAGATGCTGTGCATCGAATATGCTGTGCTGGCATTTACACAGCCGAGTAATAAAACCAAAAAGCTATGCAAACATTATTATGCACGGCCTCAACCCAGCCAAGTAGCCAAGCAGCCACCGTCACCTTCATCGTCATCCGCCCAGCATCAGCATCAGCCATAGCCTGGACCTGGACCTGGACCGAACTGAAGTGAGCTGAAGCTGAAGCTGAGCCATTGCCAGTTCGTTGTTCATGAAGACTTTATGAGCTGAAGGTGGCGCTGGGCTGTGCAACGAGCTGCTGGTCAGCTACATTCAAATTGCTGCAGTTGTAGTGGTTGTTGTTGTTGCAGTTGCAGTGAAGTGGCATGGCATGATTTTGAATGGCAATTTAAAGGCTGCCTCGACATGGCCAACCTGACCCTGCCTGTTTGCACACACACCCGCCATTGGCTCAGTCAACTGTGTGGTGTGGTGTGATTGAAGGAGCTTAGTCTAAGGAACTACTATGTAGAATTCAATTTGCTCGCAGTATAAGTATGTAGTTTGTAGTATGGCAAATAATTTCAGATTCTCTAGTTTAAACTACGGGGAGATGTATCTTCCCAGCGATGGATGCGTGTCAATACGACTAGATAATAATAATGTATAATAATGATAGTTGGTCATAGTTGGCTAGGATTAGTTTTGGTTGGAAAGTGATAGGGCTGTGTTTAGGTAGGTTTCAATAAACACAATTGCATAATGATGGGTTGATCCTTTTTAAGTTGTGTTCGAATGGGTTCGAGACAAGCAATTTGCCTTCGTGTTCATTTGATTTTCATCAGTGTTAGAAAGTGTGAAAGTATTCAATCTCATTCAAAGAGCTGCACGTTTAAGTGGCCCCACAAAAGACTCAAACGAAATGGTTTGTTTTACCTGAAAACTTAGACGGAAAGAGTTGAGCTGCTTGTTTAACTTTTTGCCTTACCCATATTTGATTGTTAGTGATTGATTAGTGTTTGATCAGAATTTGTTTGGTGTTACACACTTAAGTCTTTTCTAATTGTTTCATTTTAATAAGCTCTCGTGCCACCACTCATAAGGACTGCAACTCCAGAGCCCTAGAGCTGAAAGGCCCTAAGCCTAAGCCGCTTGTAGCAGGACATCCCATTCCTCCATGCAGTGATGACAACGCTTCGCTGAACGCTGAACCAAGCGGTTAAGCAGATTACTTGCTATTATCTTTCATGCCTCACCCCCGCCCTACCCCAATTCCAGCCCCCCCCCCAACTCTAAATCTGATGCAAATGAAGAGAGCACAATTTTAATAGCTTTAGCGTGATGAAACTTAAATCTATTAACCCATAATAGCCTTGCTATAGCTGCAAAGAGAAACCTGGGTAAATTTAGTATATAATTTTGAAATTTAATTTTATAAACTTTTTATTTATATTATATTGTCTGAGCAGATGCAGTTTCTATTTAAATTTCCACGTTTATAGCCAAAATAATGACAACTGAAACCTCAAATGCTCTGGGGCCGCACTTTAATGGGTTAAACTCATAAATTATAAATGAATTAATTTAGCGAACATAAAACACGACCTCGCGTATAACACACGCACACAGACACAGACACACACAAACACCCTACGGCTCCCCCACCACCTCACACCGTCACCTTCTAAAGAATGCAAACAGTTTAATGCGGGAAAAGGTTTAAATTATGCAAAAGTCGTCCAATGCAACTATGTAATTAGAGTGAGAAAGAGAGAAGAGAGAGTAGAAAGAGAATGTAACGGTAACTCGAATCTAAACCATCATTTGGGTGCACATATGTGTGTGTGTGTGTGCCACATAATATGCCTTAATTAAACGTCAAATAATACGCACTTGCAGCTAAAATATAACAGAGAAGGGGTTGGCTAGACCAAGCCACTGCGGGCGGGGTAAGTTCGGAGTTTGGTGGCAGGTTGAAATGGAGTTTCAAATGCCCGACGGCGCCAAAGAAGAATATGTACTTAGATAGAATGCTCGTAATGCAGACCCGTTTTAAATTACGAGCAGACAAGGAAACGGCTGCAAGCTTTAAGGATAATTGCCAAAGCCAATTGCACGAGCTAACAAGAAACAGAATATTTTCTTGGACTTTACCGAAGCCTGGTATACCCTTCTGGGTGCAGGTAAATTTGCAGGGGAGGTGTTACAATAATCTTTAGATATGTAGACACTTCAGTTTGCATGCTAATTTTTGTGGATTTTTAGGAAGATAGAAGGAAAGTTACTTTATTTGTTTGATGCATTTGATATCGTCAATTTTTCAAGGATTTTCTCATAGAAAGCTGTGAATGTTCACACATAAAAATGTCAGAATCCCTTGAGTATTCTGTGACATCCCCTCATATAAGAATTTGTTCAATCAAAATCCAACTGAATTACAACTATAAGGAATCTATCTATTTGGCTTATTTCAAACCGAACAACAATTCGAAAGCATTGCACCATGCTGAAAGTTGTTGCAATATTCATTGCATCTCATGCAAAAGACGAGCACATCAATACACTGACAGTTTTCCTATTTGTCTGTTTCTGTAGCAAACTGTGAATATGTGTTTTGATTACCTTTATGGGTGAAAATGAGTATTCAAGAAGAGATTGATGAAGGTAAATTAAATTTGATTTCAATACTGTCATTCGGGTGCCGTCTCTTCGGCCTTCTTCTTCTCAAAGGTTAGAGAAGAGCCCTAGCAAAAGAATTAGGCTGCTCCTCTAGAGAGTTAAAATGTTTCTTAGCTTAGTTTAGTTTATCTCCCACTTGTCTGACACCTGCTTAAGAAGAGTGCTGTTGCTCTCATACCAGGGCGTTCTTATTTTGAAGAATCTGTCGTCTTCTTAGTTGGGTTTTGAAACAGGACCCCTATATTAGTGGGCATATCTGAAGACATATGCAACCACCTTGTTCCACCGCTCTCTTTCAAGCCAGCCAAGCTTCTTTAACGACGTTTTGTGTGCTATTTTGGTCAGATATCCTAAGCATAACTGCAGTATTTCGGCATTGTTGAAGATATGAATCATTGCGAGACAATGAAATAACAAAACTCCTAGCCAACATCAGCTCTATATAGTATTTCCTGTGCAAGCCTTACAAGCAAGTTGGCTTACCTTCTTGTGAATGGTATTTGAAGAGTAAGCAAGGCAATATATCTGTTCAAGTCTGCAATGCACAATTTTGGCCAACTTTCTACTGTTTTCCCCCTGTTGTCTCTCCTTTGGGCAATGGCTTATCATGGTCATGGATGGTGTTCGCCGTCGTATTTGTCTCTTGTCTTGTTTATGGCTTAAACTCAAGTAGTTCATTTCTCATTTCATTGGGTTTTGGGTTTGCCCTACATGCAGCCCCAAATGCAGTGTGAGCGTGATACTTCCCCACTTTCACTCCCCTGGCCCTTAGCCTTTGCCAATCTCTGGTGTACTTTTCGTTTGGTTGGCTTGCAATCATGCAATTTTAGCTCCAATTGAATTGAAACAATATTTTTCTTTTCCGTTTCCGCTCTGCCGCTTGCCAGCACAGCCCTGTGCCCGCCCCTCCTACCCTCCTACCCTCTTACCACTGGTCCTGGCTGTCAGCGGGCGCCAGTTGGAAGCTGCTGCTGGAGCTGGAGACCAGGCCATGCCAAGGCAGGTTTATATCGCGTGCCTTTTGCTTTTCGCCTGCTTCAATGCTCATCCTGTCTTTGTAGCCTTTCAACGGTAAATGGCACACATACATACACACACACACACACACACACACACACACACACACACATTCACACGGCGTATGCATGGAATGCAAAAGGTAAAACAGACCACAAACAAGGCAAAGATACGAGCGGAAAAGGTAGGAAAAATTTATAAAATGTGAAAATAAAGCGGGCTTTACTGTGTTTTTTCTTTTCTTTTTTTATACCCTGGCCTCCTTCGCTTGGCTGGCGTTTTCCTCCATTTTCTTTGCCATTTTAACAGCTTGGTTTTTCTTTTATTCTTTTTTTTTTTGGTAAATGAAATTGGCACAGAGAAAGAGAGGAACAGAGAGACAGACAGACAGAGCAAAGATATAGTCTAGGTTCAATTGCAGCCCACAGAAGCGACCGCTCGACCAACATATTTGCCCCGCATGAACGACCAACTGACAGACTGCTGTTGCCCTTGCCACCGGCTTTTGCCTCACCTCGTCCTGGTCCTGACAAAGTAAAGCCACTCAATGTTGTTGACAACACTGCAGGAGAGAGAGAGAGAGAGAGAGAGAGAGAGAGAGAGCGCGAGGAAGACATACAGCGAGAGAGTCCTTGGCAAATAAAGAATTTGTGATTTGGAAAATTAAATTTTTCGGTGGAAAGCACATTGATGTCTTGTAATAAAATTAGTTGCCTGTATTTTTGAATTGATTTCCACTGAACCATTTATGCAGTTATTTTTTAAGGTTTTTCCTGTTTTCCCTAATTTAACAATTGTTTGTTGATTTTAGTGAGTTTTGGCTTTTGATGAAAGTTTGCTTGCAAATTAGCCTGACATTTCAACAGGCAACTTTTAATGGCAATAAGTTAGCTAAACCAAATGAAGTCCTGAAACCGAAAACTTATGAGATTTCGTTTGACTTGAAAGAGGAATTGGAGGTACGAGGGTGGCAAGGACTTTTTAATACAAAACAGTTGTTGTCAATAAACAATTGAATTTTTATACATTTAGCTCATTATATTTAGTCCAGAGTTTGCTTGAGTTTTGTTAAGGCTTGAAAGTTATAGATGCTGTGTTAAGAATTAATCAAACTGGTTGTTGAGGTTGTGGTCCAGATAGTTTAGCCTTCCATTCAAAGTTTTATCAAGCTATAAATTGTTAGCATTGCTTGATTTAAGATTTTCAAATCTCTAGTATTTCCATTTGGCTTTGCTTTGCAGATAACTGTCATTCTCTCTTTTGAACCTACACACACACACACAATCTTATATATATATTCAAGTAACTGTCTCCTAACGCCGCGGCTCAGAACATTAAAGTTTAACATCACCTTTGGGTTTAACCTCAGATTCAACTAAAATTGGAAACTCGTACGGCTGAGCTTAAGGTCGAGTGGTAACAATTGCGGCACCCTTCGCTTTGTTATCTCTTTCGTGTCCAATAATCGCTCAGTTATCAAGTCTATAGCTTCTGCTACCTCATGCCTCTCATTCACCGATTGTTCTATATGATTCCATGGATCTTACTGGCGATTCTGACCTAACGACCACAATGGAACTCATTAAGCCAATTCTTAATCATTGAAATTCATGGCGTAGAGTCCTCATAGTGTTTATAAAGCCTTAGCTTTTCTTTCAGCTTTCAATGGCTGTCAACAACAAAGAAACTGGAGAAGCTTGCTCGATTACCAGATGACAGTTTATAGGAGAAGTCTGGCATGTAAGATTGATTCACTGACATCAAACTACCTTCGTATCATATTTGTTATACCTCAGTCCACTCCATTTTCGACGCTAATTCTGTCAGTGTATGGCATGAGGCATCGCCTGCCTATTATTCAATTTGCTAGTTAAAAACCTCAGATTCAACTACAATTGGAAACTCATTTGGTCAGTTAGCCAAAGTACAACACAGCCGGGAGGCCATGAAATTAGCATCAAATGCGCTATGCAATTTTGATGACCAAATTTCGATGAACAAACCGTCGGGAAACACAATATCCTAAAGCACAAACCAAAGCAATGCAAACCAAACTGAACGAGGCCAAAGCAAACGTACATAACGGATACCCATCCTGGTCAGCTCCTGGCCAATAATCATGGAGTGCAGCGCTAGCAGCGCTAATGAAAAATGCAAAATTTCAATACGCAAAACAAACAGGCAGCTGTGATATGTGAAATGGGAAACCCCATTGGGGAATACACAAACACACACACACACACACACGTAGGTGAAGCAGTGGAGCGTGGCGCTAAATGATAAGGCAGCCAAAATGAAAATGGGACTGCAACAGTTGTTGCGGCAGCGGTGTCAGTTGGACATGTGACGACCGATTTTCGGTGGCATGCCGCGTGTCAAGTTTGGCAAGTAATGCCGCAAAACATCATCATAGGCGTGGCATAATTTGATTACAAACACAAACAGGATAATGGTGGAAGGCCTGATGAGGGACGAACTAACGTGTCCTAGCGGCATGTCATTTGCTCATTTGTGTATGTGCGCTTGCAGGAGCTTGTACACAGAACAAAATTTCGAGATAAATTCAAGCCGAAAAGTGTTGGTTCAACCCTGGATTCCTGAATAGAGAGATTGAGTCAAGTACGGAGCAGGAATGAATTGGAATTGAGAGCGAAACTGATCAAATCAAGAGTAAAAGGATTGGCTTAACTACAGATTCGGATTGATATTAAGACGAAAAAAGCTCGTTATCGTTTTGGATTGATTCAGCAACAGACAAATTGATTCTATCCCTTTATTATTTTGAGTGTATGCGTTTGCACTTGAAACTGTCAACCGGAGAAGTGAGTGTTGAAAAGGTCATGCCCCCTAGAATAGCAGCATAAGACTCCATTAGAGCCATAAAAGATGAAAGCAAAGACGCTGTTGTTGTTGTTGGTTAAACTAAAACCACTTCCAGCGTACGATTGTGACTGCTCAGTGATTGGAAATGACTTCTCGACGGGGAAATATATAAATAGTGAGAGAAAGAGAGAAGTATGTGAAATGCCGCTGGTAATGGCAAACGAAATGCAATCAAAGTAAAATAAGAAATAAATGTACAAAAAATGTTCGACTTACGATTGCTAAGGTTGAAAGTTGGCAAAGGTAAGCCGCATTTAACCAAAGTTGAAATACTCTAATTACTTCTATGAACATCAATATAGGACTTTCAAGTGAGTTAAACAAGTGGAAATTATCATTAACAGAATGCTGGAACTACGGAATGCACGCACACTAACACCATCCATGTTTAAACACAAAAATATCAAGACTACTTTTACCTTTGACCCAGATTTTGAACCATTTGCAATTGCAACTTGTTAAAGACGAAGTTGAATCATTAAGATATTATAAACTTAAAATTTAAAATACATTTTTAATCGACTTTGAAGTGTAAAGTATTTAGTTTTTGTCCTGAATTAAAGATAAGTTAGCTTCAAGTGAAATCATGTTTTAGTAAAGAGAATTTGTATAAATTTTGTTTGCTTCTATTTTATGTTTACTGAAAGATTTACTTCTTTTGCTATAGATTTCCCCTTTAAGTCTTTTGTCAAAGTACTTTCTAATGTTTTAAGATAAGATAAGATATGATAAAGTCATCTCCTAGCTTTCTTCATTGCAAACTTTATGCCAAAGTGAATATGCCCAACTATATTATACCCTATTCTATGTACAATCGAAGCTACCAAATGCATTAAGCAAACACCGCCAATGTCAGTGCCTGTGGCAACAGCAACAACAACAGCAACAACGACAACACCCAAAAAGTCTGCGCAAATAAAATCTGCCAACGATGCTTAAGATTCCCCCTCATCTCGCCCCTCATAGCCCATACCTTTATGCAGGAAATTGTGTTGAAACTACATATATTTGGTATTGGTGTCACTTATCGTTGCGCTTTAAACGTGTTCTACATGTGCTTTGTGTTCAAGCGGGACATATGTGGCGTATGCGCAATGTGCTTGCTGTTGGCCATATGAACTGCTTTCTATTTGAAATTCTTGCCCCCAAGGGGGGCTTAGCTGTTTCGTAATTAGCAGAGCGCATTGTTGGTCAAAACAAATGTGAACTTTTAATGAAACGCTTCATGAGCAGATGCTGCTGGTGGCAGACAGAGTTTCTCAGATGCAGCTAAGTGTGTTTGTGTGTGTGTGTGTGTGTGTGTCTGTGTATCAATATGAATGCGGTTTCAACGCCAACAACTATAGCAACACGAAATGTATACGGAAATGACAGCAGGAAAGCCAAATGGAAAGCTTGAACTAAACCAGCAGTAAACTAAACTAACAGTCGGCACGCTGACTTTTTGAAATGTTTGCAGTTTATGTTGAAAGCGTGAAGTTTTTGATGAAGTCCAGGCAAGATGCCTCTGAATTGGTTGGTATATAAAAGACCACCAGTAAAATTTGTATAAAAATGGAATAAGCTGAACACCACCTGGATAGTTATAGTCATAGTTTATTCTATATGTTTTTAGAATTGTTTTGAATTTTCTTTTGAATTTTATATGGCTGAGAAATCCTTTTCAAGTCATGGGGTGCATCTTTGGGTGTCCACCAAATTGTATTTAGAACGAGGGAAGAAGAGGCAAGCAGCATGAAGCTTAACTTCGTTAAAGTGTTGGGAAATGAACACTGAATCAGTGTACATACGCATTTTATATTGCTGCGGTGGAAAGAACTCGTTTGTCTCTGAATTGGACCTTCGGTTCCATACTAAAAGAGAAATCTCACCAATTGCCATCATTATTTGTAGCTCTTCACATTGCAAACTTCACACAAAACTTATGGCATCCCTTGGCTTAGAGTATTAAAAATGAAAAGCCACTCACTACTAAGGGAAATATATTACTTTTCTAATCAAAGTGTGTGTGTGTGCTGATTAAACTAAGTTGAGTTCCCCTTTTGCAGCCTTTCCTTTCATTTGATTTTCACCTGTAATTCGTGTCTCATGTGCGTGCGTGCATTGCAATATAAAACAATATACAACGCAGTTTTTATAACACACCTCCGCTCACCCACACCCAAGTGGAGCTTACCCTTGCCGTGGCCATATTAACATTTTATCATCATCTTGTGGGGCAACCAAAAACAATTCCAGCCAGCCATCCATCAATAACCACATCACGTATTTGTTATAAATTTGTTTTATATATTTTTCCGAGGCACAAAAAAAAATGTATAAAGGAAAGAGCAGAAAACTTTTCAGGGCACTGTTTCTGTTGAATACTTTATCAAATAGGCAAAAACACTGAAGTGATGAGGTGAAAAGTCTAGTGAGAAAAGCAAGTCGAGGACTCAAAGGAATCTGAACTTAAAAAATATCATTGCTCATCACTGTTCCATCATCATCTTGAGTATCTTTTCGTTGTTCTGCAAGATCTTATTACGACTCTCGTCAACGAGTTCCCGATACTCCTCAATGGTAACTTCGATCTGTCGCAGCTGCTGCTTCATCGGCTCCGTGGCCGATGCTGTCAGATTCCTCTCACGCTTCAACTCGGCCGCCGCCTGGGTGTACGTATCCCGCCACATGGTCAGCTCCAGTTGCATGGCATCGATGTCTTCGGGTATGAAATCCAATAGCTTGCCCAGCGGCGTCACCGACTTGGTAATGCTTTGTATTACATCCCTCAAATCGTTCACCTGACGTGCGGAGCTCTGGCGGGCACCCTGTTGCTGCTGCTGGAGCTTTTGCTGTGATTCTGGATCATTGCTTTGTTGGACTAATTCCTTTTGGGTTTCCAAAATCTGCTGAACTAAACGACCCTGAGCGTCGAGCTGCCCATCTAGCTGTGGGTCTGTGCTGCCGCCGCCCGAGTCTATGTCATGGGCATTGGCATCTTCAATGATGACCAGATTCTCGCCGTCGTCATCCAAGTCGCCAAATGTCTCCAGTTTCACATTGATGCCGGACATCTTGATTTGATCATTGGGCTGCAGCACAATCTCCACATTGCGGCGTCTGGGAGCACCCGGGCGGGCAGAGGCAGGGCGCGCGCTGGGCGGACGCAATGAGGTACGAGGACGCTGATTGACTGCCGCCTCCTTGGAACTCTCACGCGTGAAGGTGCTCTCCCGCTTGACCTCAGGCTCATGCTGTTGATTGTTGTTGGTATCTGGGGGAGCAGCCGGCACACTTGTTGGTGGCGGAGGCGGTGTGGGTGTCGAGTTGGCCTCACTCAAGACTGGCTGAGATTCGCTAGCATCTCCTCCAGCTGCTGATTGCCGCTGGCTGGCGCTAGAGCGTCGACTTTTGACCGATGAGGCGGAACTGCGGCTGAGCTCAGCTGTGGCAGCTGTGGTCACAGGTGGTGGTGGTGAGGACTCCTTGACAGGCTCAGTTCCATGCTCCACTTTGGTCTTTGCTGAACTATTTGGGGAGGGTTTCTTTACCGTCGCCTGTGGAGCTGGTGATATGGCAGTGCCCTCACTTTCCGTTGAGTTTTCCTTCTTTGTCTTTGTTGGTTTCACTGGCGAGGGCGTTTTTTGCTTGGAGCCTTGTTTGCTTAGCTTTGTCCTGGCTTCTGGAACCGCCTTTTTCTTCTCCTTCTCCGTGGGCGGTACGCGAGCTGCCAGTTCCGTAGCCTTTCGCAGTTTTTGCTCCTGTGGCGAGATGCGTTTCTCTTTGCGCTGAGGCTGCTGCTCCTCTTTGTTTGTTGTTTTCACCTCCTCTTTTGATTTGCTTTTATCCGATTTGTTGGCATTCACCACCTGCTGGACAGCCGCCTGCCAATCTAGATTCTGCTCCGCCACGCTGGCCATGGCCTGGAGCAGCTCATTAGTCAGCTCCGGTTCATGTCCAGCCACTATTTTCGAGGTGCGCACTTTGAGTTCCCGCTTGGTAACGAGTTCTGTGAAAATTCAATCAAATATTCCTTCAACTTAAACTCAAAAAAAGAAAAAAGAAGAGGAAAACTCACTGACAACATCGATCATTTTTTGCAAATATCGTATCTTATCCTCCCGGTCACTGATGTTCTCGAAAAGCTGCTCATCGGCCGTATAGAGACCCGATAATTTGCCAGTTTGTTTGATGAACTGCGGCAGGGGAAATTGAGTGAAATGTGGAAATGACTTTCCTTAACCAAACTTACCGAATTGAATACATCCATGAGAAAACGAAAGGGCGGCTTCCTCAATAGCTTCTCGGTCAGCGGCGGCTTCTTAATGTATTTACCCAAAACCTGTTGGGTCACCTTAATGGTAGAATCCAAATCTTGTTCAGACATTTCTGGCTGCAGTAGAGTCCGGTTCAAAAGGGTTTTCAATATTAACTATTTTGTGTTTGTCTTCAAGCAGGTGTTTGTTTGTACACCGGCTGGTGGTTGGCTTGGTAACCAGTACATATCACACCGCTGGCAACCCTAAATAACCCTAAAGCTGTAGGTAGTTTCAGCTGCGCATGCTCGAATAATGGAATTTAATTATGCATAACATTTTAATGATATTTGTTGTCCACGTAACACATTTACTATATTTATATATATATATATTAATATTAGAAATGCTTTGGATATGTTTTATAGAACAGGGTATCTGAAGATCAATTTTTTCTACATTAAGAAATTCGAATAATTCTTGGTTCAGGTCATGTCTATTCTTTAACATGCATGAGTTCGGCTACAGTCTTCAGCTTTCAAATAGCGCCGATCCCGGCATCTTATCCCCGGCATCTTATCTTATCTTATAGACACATAATCAAAATTATTATCTTATCTATGCTATTTTCCATTATCCAAATCAAACCTAAATTTGCCGTGACTCCATGTAGTGTTTCATTTAGTATACTTTTTATTGAAAATACTACTGGCATACAGTCCAGACATTAAGAGAATAGTCCTTACAGGGATATAGTCAAAAATAACGAAACACACAAACGAACCCTATTCTTAATTTCCTTACGTTATTATGCCCTTGCAGAGGGAATGTGTAATGCATAGAAAGAAGCATCACCGACCCCATAAAGTACATATGTTCTTGATCAGCATGGCAAGACGAGTCGATATATCCATGTCCGTCTGTCTGTCTATGCGTCTGTCCGTCTGTAGAGTTGAAATTTGTACCATATAGTTAGTTGTAAGCTGCTCACGTATCAAAATCATTCAGACCGGACGGACTACTATATTATATAGCTCCCATATAACCGATCGATTCGGAATGAACTCTTAGTATAGGTTGTTTTTTATCCAAATTTAACCAAATTTGCTGACCAAAGTTGCTCCGGACCAAAGTAACCCGCCTATTTGGAATGAACTCTTAGTATACAAAACCAAATTTCGGACATCTCAGTCTTAGAAGCCTCCACGTAAGCTGACCGGATTTCAACCGAATCTCCAAGGGTAGGTAAGGGGCCGAAGTTGGCCTTTCTTTCGTGTTTAACTTGATTTCTTACCTTATAGGTAATGTATTTTATACTGAATGCTCATTATATTGCAGCTGTATAATCAACTTTGCTAATACTAGTCAAGGAGGGATGACGAACTTGGAGGCTCCTAAGCTAAGATGATGAAAAAGAGAAGCTGATTTTAAAGAGAAAGATTAACACATGGTAAGACAGGAAGAAAGCCGAAGCTTATATACCATTCACATTGTAAATATATACCCTCTTCTATACCTATATAATATAGCTGTATGATATAGCTGTCCGATGCACTTCCAACTTGTTCGAACTTCTTCTAATGAATAAAAGCCGCATTTGGATGCAACACAAAAAAGTTAATCTACTAAGAATTCACTCCGGTATAATCAGTTATATTGGAGATATATATCATATAATTGTTCGATCTGGATGAATCGTAAACTTAACCAGCGTGCAGTTAGTGAAGATTTTAGCTCTCTACTTTTTGTAGGACTTCTGAGATCTTTACGTCTTTACATACAGAAGAAGAGACGAACATACAGACGGAGAGACGATATACCTAATATCGACTCCCCTTGTCATGCTGATCAAGAATATACATATATACTTTGCATAGTCAGAAATGCTTTCTTTCTGTGCGTTTTAAACTGCTTGACAAAATTAATTAATGAATGTTATTAATAATTAAGCCTATTTCGAATCTATTTCAAATTTATCTACAGAACTTGATCATGGTGAGGATATATGAAAAACGAATCCGTTGAGTTGTCATAGGAATAATTTTTCAAACGGCTTCCTTTGAATGCTTAGCTGGGCTTTCTCCACTAGCAAATATCACAATTCGTTCCGCCTTGCAAATTTTTATAGCCATTCGTGCGTGTGCCTTTGCGTTTGTGTTTGTATTTGAATTGGCGTGTATGTACGATATAACTCATACATATGTACGTATGTACAAACGTATGTATGTTTGTATGATGTAAATTATGTTGGCGGACAAACTGTCTGTGCTTAGGTGAATATGTGCATATGTGTGTGTGTGTGTGTGTGTGTGCGTCTGTGTGCCTTTTTAATCAAAGTTTCTGATGCGTCAAATCCTTGTCACGAAGCGCAAAGCTACTTAGCGTAAATTTGTATGTATGTATGTGTGTGTGTGTGTGTGTGTGTTGCTTTGTATCGTGACACAAATTAACTTTAGAAATGCGCATTTGGCAAGCTGCAAAGTCAAATGAAAAAGTTTACAAAAAAGGAAGTAAAATAAATTAGCCTAATTTCCTGCGGAACAACAAAAGCAACTGGTTGTTTGGCAAGAAAAATATGACCTTGATGCGATGCGATCTTAAGGATTTTGGTAGAGTATTTCGAATGAGTAAGAGTCTGTTAATCCTTTTTATCTACATTATGCTAATATTGGCCAGGGGAACGGGAAAAGCCATATAGCGGTGTGGAAATTGATATATATCAAGCATTATCGATATATATCGCTTATTTTTTTTTGTAAAATTGACAAATATCGGCTACAATAAGTTGATTAATCGATTAATATACAACTCGATATATCGATATATATCGTTTATATATATATATATGTTTTGCAATCACTTTAATATTATAATATCGACCAGGAGAAGTTCAACAGCTATTTATCGGTGTACAAAACCTGATAGATTGAGAAATTTCAATATAAATCGGTGTGGAATAGCTTGTAAAGTATAATAAGATCCTTTATATCGATAAATATAGATAATTTACGAAAATTGCTTAACAACGAAACTGTGGCATTCCGATGGGGATCCGAATGGGACAAGGTGTCTTAGCTAACAGTTATTTAAAGTAAATTTTATCATTGCATAATACAAGGCCATATATTCTCTTAGAATTCATTCTTCATTCATCTTTAATAAAAAATATATAGTAACAATTTCGAAAATATACAGTCACATCCATATAACATTTTTCTCTGTCTATGCAATTCTTGCCTGAGCTTCAGTTTTATTCTCAATTTGAGATTAAGTTTCAGCTTCACATCAGCATCAACATCACCCATAGGAACTCTTAAACTGCAATTATGGCAGCTGAAATAAATGTAAATTTAAAGGAGACATGGACACTGAGGGCAGGGCAGGGCAGGGCAAGGCAACCCAGCTTCTGTTCCACTTAATATTGTATATTCACACATGCTTGCTTTAAAAAATATTAAAAAAAAAACGAAGGAGCAAATTGCAAAACCGAAAAATGAAAAACGGCTGCTTGAACATTCAAAAGGCAAAACCAGTCTCAGCTGCAGTCCGACTATTTTGTGGACTCACATTTAAAAGCAAAAGCATACACAGTCTTTTTTAACTCTGCGCTTAGAACAAACGTAGAATTCTGCATATACAAGTGCCTGAAAATGTCCTGTAAACATTTACAATGTGCAAGATTTTAGAAAAGGTTTTCAAAAATCTCTTTGAAAATGAATGTTTCTTTAACTGTTTGCTTAGGAACTTAAAGTTTCTTCAAAGATTTAAAAATGCAAACATTTCAGTCAACAACGAAAACATATAACACAAATTACATCACGACAACCATATGAAAAGCAACTTGCTGGACAAACCATCGATGTCTTAAAGGACTTATCCCAGTGGTTCTCCGGTTTAAGGCAGCTCTGGTTTACTCCAAAGCAAGAATCTTTTCAAACAATTTTCAAGAAATTCGTTTTCTTTACCTGCTGAAGCTAAAAAACTTAAAATGTTTACAGGGTTTAAGTATTTTGATGTGTGAAACAAATGTGCAAAAAAGTTTAGCATATTTTTCTGTACATGCCTGTGTGTGTGTGTGTGTGTATGTGTGGTGCATGTTTTTGTGAGCCATGAAAATGCATTTAATGTGCCCAACACTGAGAAAAATTAGATATGAATATGAATTAAGTGCAGATTAGAGTACTTTACAAAGATCCAAAAAGATATGTGTGTGATGATAGATCATTCTTATTAAATATGGAAGAGCAACTTTCCTTAATTGTGTAGCAAGGACTTATGTATCTGAATAACAAAAATTCACGGACGTATTCAACGTTGTTTTTGCTTAGAAATTATGATTTCAAATTGGCAGTTGGCTCAAGCTTGAAAGTTGCCCTAAGGCTTAATCAAAACTATTTGGAGTGCAGAAAATGCATGATTTTTGATAAGAAAACAAATTGAATAAAACTATCATATTTTAAAGAACCAATTTTGAACGTTATCCTGAAAACTTAAAGTGATTCTAACGTATATTTTGTGAATCTTGTAGTAGTAGAAGTTGTCATTAGCAGTCCCAATGTGTCTCTGTCTGATGCACAATTTGCCTCCAGGCGTGTCTGTTTTTGCGCGTCTTCTCCAATTGGTAACACCAAGTGATGTCAGGGCTTTAGTCCCTTGATTCTTCCAGGTTATCCGGTGCCTTAATCTCCTCCATTGTCTGCCAACTACCGCATCGAGCAGCAGTTTCTTCAACTATACCTTTAAAAATGGCCCAACCAGCGTAGTATTCAATCGCGTGACCACGTCAATGTTGCCCTACAGCTCATACAGCTCATCGTTCCATCGAATACGATAAGTATCGCCAAAGCAAATAGGACCGAAGATCTTGGGAAGAGTTTTCCTCTCAAACACCCCAAGAGCAGCTGCAGCTGATTGTGTTACTGTCCAGGCCTCAGCACCATATAAGAGCACCGGAAGGAGGAGCTTCTGGTAAAGTGTTAGTTTCGTCTGAGAGAGTGACAGCTCTTCTGTTCAATTGCTTACTGAGAGCAGAGCCAAGACATGTGAACTCCTAAACAGACTCAAAGTCATAGATCCCTGCAGTCAGCTGAGAATCAAGACGTCGCGACTCTCTGCTAGAGCTCACCATTAACTCCGTTTTGCTCTTTGGCTGATTTCCTTTCGATGGCTTCAAAAGCACCAGTAACCTCTCGCTTGGTCCGACCGATGATGTCAATATCATCAGCAAATCCAAGGAGCTGGACACATCTGTTCGTTAATATTGTGCCCGTCGGATACATACCGGCTTTCCTTGAAATGAAGATTGAGAAGAAGAAGGAGAAGATTGAGAGCATAAATAAGAGCGTGTCACCTTGTCTAAGAACTAGCTTATTAGGAAAAGTTTTAGAGAGGTAGATTTCTACCTTAACATAGCTGATGGAACTCCATTCCGCAGAGCCGAGTTAGCTTTACAGGAATACCAATCTCAGACAGGGCACCATATAATCGATCCAGCAATCACTTGAATAGATCTTGAGAATGAAATTTGCCAATGTTTGACTCAAATCCAGGAACAAAACATTAAAAATACATTTCTTATTTATTTTTTTGCAGTGTAAAAAAAGTTGTGAGTGAGTGAGTGTGTGTCTGTGTCTGAGTAATGATGGATGCTTTTTTCTGTTTTCTGCATCGCTTTCAAAGTGCCACTAAAATCGCATAAGCGTAATGAATGCACAGTAGGAGGAGAAGTAAGAGTGAAGCAAGCAAATAGAGAGAGCTTGCTCTCCTACTTTCCTTCAGTAAGAAATAAATAAAATCAGCTGAGCGTTGTCCCTGCAGGAGCGAAACAAACAAAACATTTCCTGTTTACATTCTCAAAATTGCAAAGTTGCAATTTATGGCGCGGTTTGTTTATTTTTACTTTCCTCCTTCTTTTTTTTGCCTTACACGTCACGAGTGTGTATATTTATGCATGTGTGGGTGGGTGGTTGCAGCTATTGCCTCCTGCTTGGATTCTGCCTGGCAGCCTCAGCCTCCGCCCTGCTGTATGCAATATATTTTACAGTTTTGTGCGCTTGAAACGTGCCTGCAGGACATTAGTCGGCGTTCGCCGTCTGTCGTTGTCGTTGCCGTTGCCTTTGCCTTGGCACTGCCGATCTCCCCTTACCATCCGCTTTCAAGCCGGCAGGCCACTTGTCTGATGATGAGTGGTGGGCAGTGTCCAGGCTCTGGCCAGTCAACACATCGACCAGAAGAATGCAATAATACATCCACGAAGCAAAAAAACAAAACGAAACGCAAACAGAATGAAAGATGCGTGGTATCAGAAGGGGTTAGAGGGAGGGCAGGGCATTGAAGGCGTGCCAGGAAATATTGTTGGTCCATAAATAGAAGCACAAACACAACAAAAGCAGCAATAGCAGATCATCGCCATCATCGTCAATTGGTCATGCTTTGAATGGGAAAAAACTGACCTCTGTGTTGTAGCAAAGCATAAATATTTTTTTAGAATTACACTTTTAATATGCAAAGTAATTGCATGGTAAGGTCAAAGGTTATTAATGGATATTTTAAAGAGACCATTTGATAAACAATTTCATGAAAAATCACTGGTGAATCGCAAAGTAATTAAAGCTTTTTCGTATAAAGTCAATGAAAGGCTGAAGCACTTAATGTAGAGATTTCAGCATAATCTCGTATAGAAACGTTCCTTTCATCTTGCTCCTAACAGCTGGGAATGTTATTATGTTGTACAAAAAATGTTGCTCTGGCTTTAGTTCCTTTTAGAATGGTCAATAAGAACCATGTTTCGCCTTACAGTGTATGAGATACATATGCAAAACTTAGCACTGCCGCCTCCATTGCTCACTTTCTCGCAGACTTTAGTCCAAAGTAGAGTAGTTTTTTGGGTTTCACTCATCACCAGAGAGTTTCGTTAGATTAGAAAAACAAATTCATAAAAATTGATTGAGGATTGAGCCACTGAGGCTTGAGTTGTCGATAGGCATGAAGATGTGATATGTGGAATAGGGAATATGAATACAAATAAGAGGCTTATCTGCCTAGGTTAACAGTAGAGAAGTAGATAGATGAAAAAAGTAAATTTTAAGTAGATTATAGAGATTGATCGATTATGCAAAGTAAATAATCTGATAACTTGATGCAAGGGGTAAGCTGGCGGCGTGTTCTCGCCAAATATTAATTATATTCGACGGAAACAGAAGATGACTCTTCATTCTTTTACGCTATGGATCCATTTTTGATTCAGTAAAGCTAAAGCAACTGCTATTCTTCTATAAATCTGGTAAACATTTAAAACATCACATGGAGCAGAAATATGTACGATTATTTGATAATTTTGCTTGCCTAACCTTGCCTGGAAACAATGTCCATTTCAAATACTAAACAGCTTTAAAAGCATATGCTGCTGCGCCTTTCATCATCATCAGCAACATTCCCTCTTCAACCTTGCCCTCTCACCATGAACATCATCATCATCATCATCATCACTCATTATACCGCTGTCCGGCCACATGCAATGTTGCAATGCAACCCCAAAAAAACAACAGCAACCATTAAAAGAATCCACATCTGCTCTTCACTCTCCTCGCCCCACTCGTCTTCACCTCCTCTGTTGTCGTTGTTGTTGTTGTTTTGTTTCCCACTGAATAGAAGAAAAGCGCACACTGTGCAAAAGTGTAATGAATTTTTCCGCTGTTGTTGCGCATAAAAGAAATGGACAGAGCAAACATAGAGGTGCAGAGAAAGAGAATGAAAGAGAAGGAAAGAGTGTGAGTGAGCAACACCAACAACAACAACAACAACAACAACAATAATAATAAGTGCAAAAAGCAAGGAGCACAAGAGTACAAAGGATGCACACACACACACACATACACACAGAAACAGTAATACAAACACAGTCACAGAGTTGCATAGAAATATACTTTTTGTTTGCGATTCACAAAAGAGCGGCTAATTAATGTCATTGTTTTTTGACAGCACAG
Organism: Hirtodrosophila duncani; assembly: GCA_037043425.1. NCBI lineage: Eukaryota > Metazoa > Arthropoda > Insecta > Diptera > Drosophilidae > Hirtodrosophila > Hirtodrosophila duncani. The sequence continues at coordinate 11,738,458 of JBAMBM010000057.1, read as the reverse complement.
TGTCCTTCCGTTCGTACGCTACCCGCCAAGCCCCTCAACCAACACCCGCACCCGCCTTCCATTATGAAAAATGCATTTTAGGGCGCGGCAGCAAAACAATGCAATATATGTTGGCGGCGATGGGCAATGGGCAATGGTTGGATCTCAGCTGAATGCTGGATAAGACGCGGCAGCACTTGAGAGTTGTCTTAAGCTGCAGGCAGGACAAAACCCTTACAAACACTTATGCTTCAGTGTGTGTGTGTGTCTTTCGCTTTGCCTCTTAATAAATACACAAAGGAAAATATTAGGGAAAATATTTCTTTAAGTTGACCTTTTGTAAAGTATAAACTTAACAATTCAAAAATATCCTTTGAAAACGCGGCCTTGTATATGTCGATGAAGTCCACTTGGCAATCGATCTCTGGCCCTGGCATTGCCATCGCGAGTGCGGCTAAAAGTACCCTCAATGTAAAGGAGCGCTGTCAAGGGCATTCCTGAAATTAAAAATACTCAGAGAGCTTAGATGATTGAAATACCGCTGTGTATTCTGGACCTAGCTAAGATGAGAGCTTGCAAAACCTAAGTCACAGGATAAGAGTGAAATCGGCCGGTAAGATCTGTCTAAAGGCCGGTAAAAGCTGCCTAAACAGGGGAAACTTTTAGGGATGGGGGTATTCTTCTCCAGTCTCCGATATATTCACAGTCTTCGTCCACGATGCTTGAGCATCACAGTTGCAATCCAGGCTAAGCTTATGGCCATAAAATTGTTGGCTTTTATGGTGCAATGGGAGGAACAGAGTGGAGTAGTTTTAGTATACTACGGTGGCTCTTGTCAGGCCGTGGCTACTGGACAAGCGACGCACACTCTTTTCTGGAATGCAGATAAGCGAAGAGGTTCCCATGAATTTGATCCTAAACCAGCTTTTTGCGTTTTTTTTTAAAGGAAATCGCTTGAAAAGCTCAAGCAAAACTGTTATCTCATCTTGAAGTTATCCAGTTGCCTAACTGCCTCCATTAAAGAGTTCTTACAGAGGACGTCTTTGAAAGGATTTTCTTAAGACACGTTGCTTCAGAAGAATACTCAACTTCTGGGCGAATTCAGTTTTAGAAGTCCACCAACGTTCTGTTAGGAGAGTAAATTAGTTTCGTCAAAGCTTTCCTCTTTTCTTCCACTTCTTCAGATCTAAATTCCAATCTTGGGCAAAACTCATCGAAGTCTCAAGTATCGATAATATTATCCAAATTAATGGTGAGTTTGGAAACATTGAAGTATCTCTATACTATAAACCATTATATAAAAGCAGCTTCAATGATATACATAACAAATATTGACTAGACAATTACATATATGACTTTTCTCAGTGTACAATTGCTTAGCAGAACAAGATAAACGCAGGCCAAAGGCTGAAAGTCTGTTTACCTAACAATTTATATTGACTGTTTGTGTATTTGTATTGGTATTGATATTTGTCTTTGCATTTGTGTTGAACACAAAGGCGTTGTCTTGCCCGCAGTCATCGCCAGCCACATCCGTACGCACACCCGCCCACACACGAAAACACGCAATATGCAGAAAAGTATGCTATGAATTTGTAGACAAAAAGTTCTCAATCAAAACTGTTAATGCGTAAAGTTGGCACGACTGGTAAATGTGTTGGGTAAATAATTACACTGGCTAACACTAGTTTTTAAACACGTGCAGAGGTATATATGTTAGTGTGAGTACACTTATATAACTGTTAGGTAGATATGGATGATACATCAGATATTTTAGTTTTTCTCAATTCATTTTCATCCCCATACAACTCGAAATTCAGTGTAGATTCACTATAAATTTGACTAGATACTGACATTGGGCGGGGACCTTGAACACTCATAAACCATCTGGAAGAAATAATCTAAATGTTTTCCGATTTTTTGTATTTTTTTTTACAAGACTCTTCCGCAGTCCGACTTTTGTTGCCTCGTTTGGCTCTGACTGCTTCGTCTCTTCCATATCTATGCAAATCTGAGACAATCATCTGCCAAAAAGTTGTTGGAAAAGTAAACTATAATTGAATTAGTTAAATGACAGGCTTATAGAAGTAGAAGGCAAAGGAGTAGGACCACTATATGCCCACCAACCATTTCTCTTACTCAGGCGCAGCGGCGGATGCGCAACAAATTCATTTTTAGTAGTTGCCGCGTGGGGCGCCAGCAGCCTCCAGCTGCTCCCCTGCACTCAGTCATTTCCCCCTGTCGACCGCCCGCCCACACGCTTGACTGCTGGTAATTATAATAAATAACAACTGTGTCCTGTTTACTTCATCATAATTAACATAATGGGACTTCAAGTACAAAAAGATGTTGACAGTAAACAAGAAAAATATGACAAGATTTTCATGTTCATGCCCCACTAAGAAGAAAAAGGAGCAGTCACCGGGGCTGGCTGAGGCGGAATGGCTGGAACTCCGCTTTGGCAACTCTTTTGCTGCAGTGCGCAATGCTCTGTCAGCGTTGTCCTTGCGCCATTTAGCCAGCTTTTCCCGCCTGTAACTCAATGTTTGTATTGTGTCGCGTGTGTTCTGCTGGTTAAACGGCTTATTCGTCGCATGTCCTGGTGGTTCTGGTGCCCTCCTTTTGTGTGCGCCACACAGCTGTTGACTGTGTGGTGCGGCTGTGTTGCTTCCTTGTTGTTGTTGTCCTGCGTTTGTTGTTCTTATTGTTGTTGCTTGTGTAACGCACTCAAATTAATGCGACTTCATTAACACTGTTTACCCGTAAAATGTGCGCAACTGTGGTCAGATGGAAGAAAGCGCGCTAAGAAAGCTGTGCAGCATGTTGCAAATGCAAATGACGCAACAACAACACAAAAAAGGAGGAAAACTGAAAATTCGTAATGAATTTTCTCGCAAGTAAATTTCAAGCTTTAAGGCGGCATACTCGGCGTCGTCGTATACATATTCAAATTTCTTGTCAAGTGGCTGCTGCTGCTGCTGCTTGGGCAACCAAATAAAAGAACATCTAAAGGCCAAGCAGCAGCAACAACAACAATATCAACAGCAACAACAACAAAAAGCAACCAAATAACCGCAAAGCACTTTAAAATAATTTAACCAACGCCCCAGCCGCAAATACTGAGCATAGCATATACATATTTATATTGTAAAAAAAATGTAGAAGAGAAAACAGTTCGACTTTTGGATACTTTGCAAGTGTAATCTGATATTCAGCTATAGGTGATATATATGCGATATATATATAAGTGCATTTCTTGATACTAACAAAAATCTGACATTTCTTTTGCAGAGGGATTTGGCTATCATTGAAATGTGATTTGAAAGTGACTAAAAGTGGTTTCAAAAAGTTGAGTTTTTGATATGGAACAACAATATCATCATGGCCACGATTCGGTCTTAATAGTTCCTATTCCATTCTCTAGGTAAACATTGTTAGATCAGCGAATATTAGATAGCCTATGGATGCGTCTAAGTCCATAAATTTTGCTCATCCCGAGGGCATGTCATACCATAGAAGCAACTTTTGTTACATTATGTATGTTCATTCTGTTAAGATTACACTCCCATAATGTGCTCGAGTCGAGTAGAAACACACCATAAGCTATATCCAGTTCGAGATTAGCTTTTCCTCTTTTAAATATCTTAGAAATTATAAAGGATCTTTGAAATGTTGTTATAAAGCTGGTTTTTACTACTTCTACTAAGCTTCCCCACATTTTTTAGAGGTTCTACAAACTAGTTAAACAGAGCAAAGTGTAGAGATAGCATAGGATTAAGAAGTATTTGATTACAGTCTTGTTTTTGTTGTTGTTTTATACTGAATTTGTGTAGATGTATATAACAGGGCCCAATTGAATTTCCATGTAGTTTTTATCTGCATCAACATCTGCGTTTTCCGTCAATCTGTCTGTCTTTTCATCCATATGTCAGTGTAAAGGTCCAAGATTCAGAGCATACTACAAAATGTATATAAATATGACTTTTAAACGATAGATATATCGATATATCGGCGTTTCCGCCCTGGCTGCCATACTGTACAAATTTCATGCCGATCTGTCCAATAGTTTAGGCGGTAAGAGAAGAACCTTTGACTTCCATTTTGATCTACTTGCAGCTGGACTATGGCAAAATGGCTTCTTAGTGATCGCCTAGCCCTTGAACTATACCTTGTGTACAAATTTCAGTATCCTATCTATTTCCCTTTTACCTGTGCGTTGATCCTAAGTCAGTCAAGACAAAGACCTGATTTCCCTAGGGATAGGGTCTTGACTTTACAGACTGTTTTACGACCTGCCACGGCCACTCATCAGATCTTCCAGCTTAACAACTCAGTCTCATCTCAAGCCTAGAACCCAGTCTGAACGTTTCCTGGCACACTCACGACCTTGAGCCCGCTAACCCAAGCTGTTAGAATAGTAAAGCTTTTCACTACATTAACTACTTATTGTTCTTTCTTATTCTAATCAGCAAATCTCGCAACAATATTCCATCCATACAGACTCCCAGCTGTAAGGTATAGTGTAGTGTAGGGTATCAAGAATGGTGTTTGTAGCCTGTCAGGCGGTTCGTTGTTCCCTGTCACTTTTGCAATTGACGTCGCGACTTTAATACAAGTATAAGTATGGGACATGTCATTTTGTACTCTTCCACATTTTTTGTTGTTGTTGTGCGCGACATCCTCTTACCCTAACAAGAGCTGGTAATTTTTTCTCTCTTCTGTTTCATTTTTTTTTTTTTTTGGCGGAGCCCAGGAATCTCCCATGGGAGTAATTTTGCGTTTTGTATTTTGTGGTTTTGTGTATTTTCTTTTCATTTTTGTTGTTGCTGTTTTGCCCCGAGCAAATTTTATTTCAACTTCATGCTCCAGCATAAGTTTTTTGCCTCCTCAAATTTGCTGCTGCTGTTGTTGTTGTTGTTGTTAACGCGTGTCATTTAAATTTAACAAATTTTCAAAGTTTTTTTACATACGCATAATTTTGACATTTTCGCGGAATTTAAAAATCAATTGAATATGACAAATGTAGGGAAATTAAGAGAGTTGCTTTTAAAATATTTTATAGAGAGAAATGTTATTTTATAAGGTTTATATAAGGATCATCTAATGTTTATTAAAGCTTGCCTTAAGTTATGTAAGAAGAAGTGTCTTGAAGCCGCGACACTAATCAAACTTTATCTTTATTTCAAACGAAGTTTATGTCTGAATTTTTGGCCTAAAACTCATCTCCAACTCTGGTAGTATATGTTGGCTATATAATCAAACACATGCGGACAATGGCAGGGACATGGAAACGGCATGGTTAGGTCGAGTGTTTCTTCGTTGCTTTTACATAAGCTTGTTTATGTACGACAAACACAAGCACATACACACGTTGCATGTGTGTTTTCCCCCAGCAAACATTTTGAAGTGTTTCCTATATCAGAAGAGGGAAATCAGCTTAGCAATGTTTGTATGTACTTCAGCAACTTCTAGAGGAGACTTAGTTGGTAGAACGGAGATCGTTTATAATATTATTTTCGAAAATCAACCAAAACTAAGAAAACACTCAGGCCATGATTCTGTTTCGATTTGATTAACATTCTTTTCTACATATTTGTCTCATATATATAACGCTTAGCTTCAGCATCATTGTGCCTGCAATGACTGTATAGGTTAGAAAATAGTGGCGACACTTACCCATTCCACAAAAGACACACCCTATCGGTTAGAACATATATACGTATCGTATCTCATTGGAAATAGTTTCTTAATTTGTTTTTCTGAATTTCAAGTTTCAAAAGTTTGATCTTCTGATAGAAGAGATTCCATTAGCAAACCATCTAATGAGCCTCCAAAAGAGATCTATTATTTAAAATTTAAGGGTTTCAGAAAATTTAAAGAAGCCCTAATATATTTGGTATTTTTTTAAATTTTAATATTAAAAATGTTGGAAAATATAGTAATTTTCAAGAAATATTTCCACTTTGACCACGACGATGACTTCAGCCTAAATATTGTGTACAAAGATAAGGATTAGTCGGGAAGAGGCATTTGGAGATAGAAAAAGCAAGCATTCTCGCTATATGAATATCCGAATTGTTCCTATAGGTTCTTTGTCACCATTCCCTCCCTCCCTCTTTTGTAACTGCATTTCGTTAATTCTGAATGAATATAGAATAATTTCTATACCACATGTTAAAGTAGCCAGTTCTATGAATATACAAAGTTATCAAATCATATTTGATCGATCATTCCAGGACTCTATGATCTACTCAAGAAAATCGCATTGTCTTACAAAATGTTTTCAGGGTTTTTGCCTTTAATATGAGTTAGAAAATATTCGTGCTTGGTTTGTTTTATGGCACCATAAATGTTTGTTTCATTGCAAGTCGCACATTTATTTCATTTCGTTTTGCTCTTGCGGGCGTTTGCGGTTACAGTTTGCCACGACGAGAGCATATCCAATGCGAGAGATGCCAAAAAACCCAAATCCAAATTCCGCAACCACATCCCTGTCCCCCGAAACTCCTCCGCACACATTAAAGTTGAAGCGAATGCGTATTGCTTTAAAGCTTTATATGCAACAAATCGAATAACTTTGCTTTATGCCTGAAAGCGGGCGAGTTTTCTGCCGTATTGAAGTTTATGAGCCTGACGTTGCCAATGACAGTTTCGGTGGGTTTGTCTTTTCGATTGCATAAGTAGGGGAACAGGAACACTAACAGGAACAGGAACAGGACCAGGACCACAACCTGAACCAGGACCAAGTCAAACGCGTTGTGATAATAAACGCAAATTACAGCTACGGGAATTCGTGAACAAGCAAATGCTGATGCTGTTGCCTTCAGGCCAGGCCAAAAACCCAGGACCAGGCAGTGGCATAGTAATAGGGGTAGGGGGCAGAGTAGAGAGACCACACAGCCTCAAGTTCTCGGTGCGCGCGGCAAAATGATTTTAAAATTACAAAACAAGAAAAAGGGCGGTTGTGCTCATTACGCATGCCAGCGTTTGCGTTTTGGGAATATGATGGCGAATGCCATTTGCAAAATATACTCGTTCTTGCCAAACGCAACACAAGTTTTGGAATGCTGGAGATGGTAGCTGAAGATGGTGATGGAGCTGGAGTTGGAGCCAGTCGGAGCAGTAATGCAAAAGCACAAGTTAAATGAAACGGGCATTGCCTTGAGGCGCCAGATACGTAAATGACATAGACATAGCTAACATTTTACACTGAGAGAAAACATCATAACGTAATTAGCCGTGGACACTTTTAAAGTGTGAGTGAAAGAAACGGGTTCTCTTTGGATGAAGTCCCTGACTTACTTTTCTGTATTCTCCATGTGCGAGCTATTTCTGCTTTCTTAATCTGCCTCCCACTTTCCTCCTTTCCTTGCCTCGTCTTTTATGTTTTAGGATATTTTTGAAATCACTTTGTTCGTTCCTATAATAATCTTGAATTTGTTGCTTGAATTTTCTGCCTTGATACTTTCACAGCAAATCTGATTTTCTGAGTGTACTCGGGCGGTCGTCAAAGTCGTTGGGCTGCCACTCGTAATGAGCTAAAAATAAGTTGCCATAAGACGCAACACAACCAAGGCGGCGGCGGCGGCGGCGGCGGCCACTCCATGTGAGCTGCTGCTTGTTGATGTCTGGGCATGGTTTATGCATTAGCCGCTCGGTAAAAGTAAACCTCAATCAAGCACGAAGTCAGCGTCAGCGTCAGAGACAGACACATAGACATAGAGACACAGAGAGCCTTAGCTGAAGTTGAGAGCTTGGAGTCGTAGTCTTAGGTGTATGGCAGCAACAGAAGCAGCACCATCCGCATCACCGTCAGCATCAGCGTCAGCTCTTTGCCATCGTCGAGCGCCATTAACGTCTTCAACTTCCTGTTAGTGAATATTTCAATTATTAATGCCGCCCAGGGCCGCCCTGGCCACCTCCCCCGCTGCTCCTGCGAGCAGGTTGTATGGCAACACATAAAAATGTAAAGCAACGCTGAACTACATGTTCTACCTGTTCCGCGACCGCCCGCGCCAACTCCTAACTCCTTGGTGGCGCAGACACGCCCTAGAAACTTTAAGCTGATGACACTGGCTACGACAGGGACATGAATGGGTAACGATGAGTATGCTGATGACATCGTTACAGTTGTCGTTACTCCATCTTCATCTACATATACCTACTCCCTACTCCCTCCTCCCAACTCCTCCTACCTTCATGCGTTGCTTCATCCATTGTGCATTTTTCATAATATGCCTGCAATTGTACGTGTAAGTGGGAAGTAGAGATGTGTGCGTGTTGCCAGCAGCACGGAACACACTGGCATATATTTACTATGGCTGACAAATTCAAAACACGCAAACATAACAATTGTACAGCAACGTCGTTTCCAAGTATTTGCAAAACATTTTTCTCAGAAGTTTATCAAGGGGTCTTTTAACGAAATCAACTTTTTTTTTGTTATTTCAATTTTATGAAATCATCTTAGCCATATAGCTTTATGATTGAGTAGGGTGTATTGGCTGTTTTTTTTTTGCGAGTTCCTATGAAATGACAGCTGAACTCACATATATACCAACTTGCCAGAAGTACAAATTTAATAAGAAATGGCATTGATGATTCGCTTTGTTAAATATACTGAAAAATGAGACGCCTATACATATGTTGATGTATTGTTGGTTAGAAGACTCAAGGTCGTAGTTGTCTATCATGTATTAGAAGGACATCGGACTTCTTCATTAAGTCAGAATATTACTATGAAACAACAGTGAAAATAGCAAATATTGGTAATGTTTCGAGATGAACCACTATTTCTCCATCAGCAACTTTTTCTTAATAGGTCACCGTTTGGCTGCTAATTTACTGTTTAAACATTAGAATATGTTGCGAATTCTAAAGCGTTGCAGCAAGATGAAAACTGAGACAAAACTGCCTCAATCAACGCTTTTCACTTGCTTTGACGTTGAGCCTTCTAAGGAACCATTTTGTGCTAGTGTTAAATGCCGACAGATGCGGCCGAAATCATGGATTCCTACGGACTCCTAAGAGTATATCAATGACAGCTGAAAAAACATAACCCGCTTACCAAACCGTTATTATATATTAACGGTATACAAAAACTAATCAAATTTCATAACAAATATTTACAAAATTGACTTCATTATATATCAAATATTGAACAAACCATTTTGTTTCCCAAATTTAATATTTTAAGAATATTTTGTCAGTTTTTTATTTAGTATTTTAGTAATAGACTTCTTAGCATTCTTTGTTTAGTGAAAGTTTTTGTTATATCATTTGTGTTAGTATTTTTAGGTATTTTTTCTATTTCTATTACAAGTTGAAAATTTTCTAATATTTTTATATTTTATCAAAAGTTTTACCTTGGAGCTTTTATAAAAATACAAATCGAATGGTATTTTGTTTTGGTATAATATCATGGTCTTTAGGTTTTTATGGTATTTTTTATTGTTTGAGTATTTATAGTATTTTAAGGAATATTATATATATGTTTCTGTTTTTATTTTAACAAATTTCTTCAAAGTTTTTCTTTTACACATTTATCCAAAGACTTCATAACTTCTAGTATTTCCTGAACTTGATCTGCTCTCATCTCTATTAAGATATATAATTCACACACATTAATGCAGGCTGCACTGCCTGCATCCATGTGACCACAGAAAAGTGGCTTTGGCGGAAATGCTAGTATCAGTGGTACAAAAATTCAACGCCCTCATGGAGTCGGTGGCGGCAGACGGAATGCGGTGTTCCTGGCAAGGCTCTCTTATGCCTTGCTCTGCCCTGCTCTGCTCTGTACTGCTCGGTGTGGTCTGTGCGCGTTTTGTTAACTAATCCTGCGGGATTGAAGGCAAGCTGCTGCTGCTGCTGGCTGGGCTTGACTGCCGGATTATTAGATGTAGGTACAGAGGGACAGAGGGAGACCTAGCGGAGTACGATTTAGGAAGCTTGGCGACTTGACTGCCGCTGACATTTAAAGCTTTGGCCAGAGTGTAGGGCAGAAGCAGACTTGGCAGTTTCTTATGATTACCGCCACAGCTTGATGTCCTTGGAGGGCTGGCGGCAATTCCTTAAAGACTGCAGTGCGATAGATTGATCCCCATTTTAAAATCGCCTGCTGGCTGCCAGCAATCAACATCTTTCGCGCTGGAGCGGGGGAATCGTCAGCAACAGTCATTGATACGGCTCGTAAATGTAATCGTCGTCATTGGCAGATCTGTCAGCCTAATGCCTGGACCGTGTTCCGCCACTGTTCCACTGTGCATATTCTGTGCTCATTATGGCGAATGCTCTAGAACTGAGCCGTGAGCCGTGGAGTCCTCACGGCGAATTCATTTGCATCGGTCTGCCAGGTTAATTTTGACAAATGGCTGCGCTCTCCCTAATGTATTGGAGTAATTTAGCAAAATTAATGTCCCAATTAATCAGGTAGCGAGCGGGTCCGTTTGTCCGCTCATCCTTGCTACCCCTGCTGCCACTATACCTCGCCTACCATTTGCTCGATTTGGTTTAAAGACAATCTGGCCGTATCTTATCTGCCCGCCGCTCTCGTCTTGCCCCTGCCCATCCTGTTATCGACGTATCGATGTGTATTGGCTCTCTGCTGCTGTCTATTTAGCAATCAGTTGCGCAGCTTGTCTATGTCTCGAATCTTGGCAACGTTAATGGGCCGCATGTTGGCAAAATAATGAGGCTTAGCCAAAGACAAGGTGGCGAATGCGGGGGCGGGGTGAATTGGGGATAGCGGGTAATACGTGACAGAGCCAGAGTAAGAGCGAATGGCTACAATGGGCTCAATCAGCGAAGCTAATAAATTGATACAGTTGTGGGGTGGGGGAACGGGAAGTGGGAGTACATGGGCAATGGTTATGGCGAGTGTTGATAAGTACGGAAAGTAGAACCTCATGTTGGCCGAATAATTGGTGTAGAAGTTTGGGGAATCGAAATGAAAGAAAAGTTATGCGCTATTTTGACAGTTTTTCTTTTTGAGAATTATATTCTTTATTTGAAAGAGAAAAAAGTATTTATAAATTAAAAGGGGTAGAGGGAGAATCACGTAAATGTTGTGTGGATTTTAGTTGACCAAATTCGCCGACTTAGCCGATAGGCACAAGCAGAACCAAGAAGAACAACGAGCCCTGCAACGACAGCAAGCCGTGGGGCTTTTAACACGCGAGACAGCTAAAAGCTCCAGCCTATCTATCCACTGGCCGAGGGGCGCTGCCTTTTAAGGAGGAATTTTAACATCGGGTAACCGAAGATTGCAAACCTTTACAGATTCGGTTGAAATTCGGTCAGCATACCTAGAGGGTTCTATGGCAGACACTTTCCAGATTTGGTTTCATTCGGATAAAGAACAACCAATTTTGCTGTGCTAGACTTCATTGCGAATCGTTCAGATATATGGGAGCTACATGATATAGTGATTCGATCTGGATAAACTTTGGTCCGCAGACTTAGAGGCTTCTAAAACTGACATTTCCCAATTTTTTTCAATTTGGATAAAAACAAACAATTTCGCTGTACTAAGACTTCATTCCTAATCGGTCGGTTATATGGGAGCTATGTGATATAGATGTTCGATCGAGAAAAGTCTGACATCTGAGTAGCAGAAAGAAGTCTATGGTAAAAATGTCAGCTCGATAGCTCTAAAACTAAGACTAGTTCACATAGAAATAGCCAGAGACAGACAGACAGACGGACATGGCTATATCGACTAGGGTTGTCATGCTGATCAGGAATACATATACTTTGACTTTGACAAAATTATAACACCCTTTATAAGAAAGTGTCTATAAGAAACGTGCGTCGCCAAACTGTACATCGCTGCGTATAACCTGAAAACAAAGCAGGCTACGACGACTCGATGCTGCTGGTGAATCAGGCATCAACAGCAGCTGATGGCTCGCTTAGACTGTATGTGTACAGTTTACAGTTAACTTCTAGCAAACGTAAGCGAATGCCACACACATACTATAACACTCTTACATTCAAGTTCAACGCACACACGCATATAGACGTTGTTGATGCGTGCGAAACTTGCCGCAGACAAAGCGATGCCTTAGACTAGACGCGACATAAGCATGTATGTATATATGTATGTATGTGTGAGTGCATATGAATGTGTATGCAAGTACTGGCAATGAACACGTATTACTTTATGCATAACCAGTTCTGTTCGAAATTACCAAAATAAATATATCAAAAACAATTTTCTTTTAAATGTTTAAAACATTTTATTCTTTTCATTTCAGATAATATTTCCACATAATGCGCATCTGAGGGGGGTGGCATTAGTCAAATCGGATAGGGGCGCATCAGTAGATTCATTAAACGTTTTAAAAATCCACACCAACTGGACCACACCAACTGGACGTTCTGGTACTTGAGTATCTCCTACGCGATTGTTGTTCGGTATTGGATTAGCTGGAGCTCCCACAGCCAACATGGTACGGGCACGTTGCGGAGCAGACGGTCCCGATGCTTCCTCAGCATATTGCTGACGCTGAAATGCAGCCGTTCCGGGCACCCAAACTTCCTGTGGATCATCAGAAGGCGGCACCTGCTCTTGATTCTCGGTCCCACCCTGGGCAAAAAGGAAGCTGAAACCGGAATCTCCAACAAATCTGTACGCACGCGTATGCGGTGGTTTACCACATGAGTATCAGTTCCCTCGGGAGTCAACGACAAGTTTTCCTCCGGCATTTTTGCTGCAAGTTCGACTTCCCTTTTCGTAAATGAAGAAAAACTGGTGTGACTTGCAACTTTGACTTTGACAAATAGAGACAACACTATCGGGCACGATGGATGTATCGAATAACTGACTTTTGTGTACGGTACTATCGATGGCTTTCTTTGTACATTATCGATAGTGCGTCTCTTACAGGCTGAGGATGGAAATGCTTTCTCCAACAAATTTTTATTGGTTCTCAGACTAATAAGAAGATGTTATCGATAGTTTATGACGATTTATGACAACTTCAAATCACCGTTAATAAGCAAATTTGCCAAACACTTTGTTCGTGTTCATGTGTGGAAAATGGAGAGTTGCTCTTGCATTTATATCGAAACTCCAAGAGCAGTAATTAGTAGATGGATCAAGCACATTCATGTAAGCGCCATTTTTATATTGTGCAAGTCCATGTCATTTAGATTGAATGAATACATATATACATATATAGCATATAGCATAGCCTTGCACGATATCAATTTCTCTAAATGTTGTGTGTAGTAAAATTATGCCACGTTTTTCCAATTTAAGATTCAACTAAAGCCTGATTCGTTTTGGTTGAAAGTAGGATAAATGGTTCAAAACGAGTTCGGCTTAAAAGCAGGCTTGTAGCCTCTGATTCTATGAACAATTTTGGGAACACACAACGTGCGTTTGTAAGCTGAGTAAAATGCATCTTTCGCAGCTTTCCAAGTACTCTTAAATTGACAATTTTTCTCAAATTTAATAAACACTTAGTTATAGGCATTATGGCATACACTCGCATCTCAAATTCTTATGTCAGCTTGGGAATCGACACCCGAAATCGTTAAATCAAAATTATCGGCATACATTGGCTAGGGCGATGCCATCGACGATACGGCTCCATATTTTATTGCTTAATTATGTCATTAATAACACAATCATAACTGGCATAACTGACAAACAGATGATGACAGTGAGAGATAGGGGGAGATAGGCAGCACTTCTGGCTCCTATCTCTTCCACCTTCACACGGCGACAAAGAAATACATAAATGAAAACGGCAACAAAAAAATATATATATTTAGCAATTTCCGTTAGCTTCTCTGCCGCCCGCCATGTTTGATAAATTCGCACGAAAAAAATAATTTAATTTTGTAATTTCAGCTTGTAGAGGGAGAGAGAGAGGGGGCTGCCTTCTCAGCCGCATAATTTTGTGCCACTTTTGCCTATCGTGTTGTTGTCGTTGCCCTCCGCCGCCGCCACCGTCGTCGTCGTAGTCCTGATGACTCCAGTTGAGTTGTCGACGCGCCAAAAAACGAAAATTGGCCCGAATGCCGTGCTTGTTGTGAACTGTTTTTCCTCCTCCCACCTACTTCTACTGCGGCATTGACAAAACGCTTTGGCATGAACATGAAGCCATATCGATATCCTTGATCTAAATTGTGCACAACCGCAAGCGATCAATAAAATACAAATACGAGCGCCGAAGACTTTGAACAAGTTCATTTCAAGTCTAGGCGCGCCTCCATCGTAGTTAGCGGGGGATAGGAAGGGTTTGGGGCTAGCAGAAGTGGCTGCGAAATTGCAATATGCGGTCGGGTAGTTCTTAGAAAATGTTTAAATTTGCACTGACTTTGAATGGAAATCATGTTGCCGCCTGACTTCTACAGATCTAATTTGGAAAAGCTTAAAATCTTGAAATCTTAATTTAAGTGAGGACAATTTTTCCATTTTAGAAGCGAGCAACTGGAAAACTAAAAAGTTTGACCATGGTGATTCAATCGACGTGTATAAAATTGTGACAGGTGACGAATCAATCGACCCTGTGGGCATTCCAAGACGAGCCAAATCCAACAAAAGTTGATCATGGAAGAAGTACAGCGAAGCCTATTTCTTTCGCGCGATTGGGTCATGTGTCTACTGTTCCGCTTGAGCAATGTAGGACGGTCAATTTGGAGTGGTACATGACCATTTCTTTGCTGGAGAAATTCGTAAATCCAACTGCCAACAACGAATCATTCTCCATCACGACGATGCGAGCTCTCACACATCTCGTCGAACAGGTGAATTTGGCACCCAATGACTTCTTCTTGTTCAAATCAAAGGTAAACTGCTTGGTCAATGACTTGCGATCGCCGAAGAAGCAGTTTAAGCGTTCAAAACCCATGTTTTGGAGGTGTCTCAAGAGGAATAGAGAAACTGCTATGACAAATGGTTTGAACGAATGCAAAAGTATATTGAACATCAAGGGGAATATTTGGAAAAACAATAAGGTAATTTTTATATTTTCATTGTTTTTCCGATTTTTTTGATTGAATCATTGTTTTTATTTTATTTTTAAAAATTTTAAATGTTATATTTTAATTTCAACAGTTTCTTGGAAAGCTGCAACCACTAATTTCGACTTTTTTTTATTACCAAGAAAAGTTTTTGTTAAGCCTTTAGGACACTTGCTGGGAGTGTGTGCCTGTGTTCGTCCTGGTAAATATAAAACAGTTTTATGAAATTAACAAGTTGTAAAAGCAATTTTAATAAGGATTTGTGCAAATAATTGCTATTGTCTCTTACAATTGCGGCAACTGCAATTTCAACTGCAACATGATTTTTTTAAGCTGAAGCTGCACATATTCTAGGACTCCTCCTGCTACCGTTTGAAGTCCTGGCCACGGCAATCCATGCAAAGCTCTGCGGTGGTTGGACTTTGCTCGTGCTCGTGAGGCCGCATTTTGTGCACTGTTGGCATATTCTTTTAATTTAGCAATTTAATATTTAATGAGCTGCGCCAGTGCTGGCAAAACCTGAAAAGCAGCAGCGTTGGCAAAAAATAGCTGAGGCTCGCTCCGGCAGAGGCAGAGGCAGAGCACTGCGACATGGCGTTCCTCATTGCGCCGCAGTTGTGAATAATTACGAGCAACAGCAAAACAGCAAACTACTGTCCTTCTCCGCTGGCTCCTCCGACCACACACAGGCGGTCCGCCCGAACACATTTGAGTGCAGTTTTTGCTCAGTTGTCTAATTGCGTGCTTCTGCAGCACGCTTGACCTCGACTCAACTCAAGTGAAGTCAAGTCCAGCTTAATGTGGCAATCATATTGTTTGCTAGTTGAAATTTAAATACTATTTTAATATTTCATTTTAATTTATTGTGTTTAAACATACAAAAAACATGAAATTGCAAATGTGCTTGTATAATGGAGCGCTGCTCCATATATTTGTCTTTCCTTACACTGCCATCCACTTGCAGTTGGAACTATCAAAACGCCTCCTTAGCCGTGTATTGTTCCTCAATCAGTCGGGCAGTCAGTAAGGACAAAAGTTGTCCAGCTTCTTTTCCCATCTGTGAAAACTTTGATGAAGATTATTATAAGTTTCATCATTTCATATTTGACCTGGTTGAAATTCGATGTGATTTCTTTACAAGCCTGTTCAACTTTAATGTGCCTTGGGCATGTCAGAACTATTGGCTTGCATGGTAATTTTGGCATCCTTTAACATGCCATGCCATGAAATGCCACTGCCACTGCCGCATGCCACAGTCTTTGTTAATTACAAACCAATTGAGAGTTCTAAACTTAATAGAACCATTGCCATTCAGCCTGATGCATTGAAGCATTCTATGGCAACTCAACGATTTCCCTTGAACATTTCAACTCAACAATAATTTATGGCTATAATTTAGTTTAGAATTTGATTTGTGCATTGTGAGCAGCTGAAAGTGTGAGTGTGTAAATGAAGTGAAATCTTTGAATAGCTGCCGCAACACTTGATTGAACTTTGGACAGTGATGACAAATCGCCCTTAAGGCAAAGATTTGCATGTAAATTGTTATACGCCCACACTCGATGGTAGGCAAGACTACCAAGAACTCTAAGATCGGATCGATAGATAGATGTGTACATATATATGTGTGTATGTGTGTGTGTGTGTGTGTGCCTGCATATGTAAATTACTTTGAATTCAAATGGGAAATAATTGTGAGCCTTAGCTTTATGTTCATTTTACATGCAATTGCAGAATTAATTGCATACTTTCAGGCGTCCGCTTGAAGCACAACTGCAAAGTCCGTCCCGCTTCAGTTTAAAACTAATGCAAAATGCACGCCCACCAAAGCTCCTTGTTTCTGTACAGCGTGTCCTGTGCTCTCTGTGCAATGGTCTTGCAAATCGAATGTCAATTTTCAACTCGACTCGTTTCACGGCACACTTGAATTGCTCGAACACAATCGCAGAGCCTGGAGGCCGTGGCCGAGGCCGGCTCTTTCCTCTTTAAATCTTGTTTTTGTGCTTTTCTTTTTGCTCAACGTAAAACTTCTGTTTTCGATGGCGTTCATTGATGACAAGTCAGCTGCCAGGTCCAATTTTCCCCAAACCAAACTATTTTTGCTTTGTTTTCGCTACGATTTTATTACTGCCCAGTCTGGGCCTGGGTATGCCTGGGCGGTTTCTCTGATACAGCCAGGAATTGGTTAAAAGCCGCACATATAGTTGGGCCAACCCTCGCTGTGCATGTAATTGCTGTTCATGCTGTGTTTTTTTTTTGTTTTTTCTTCTTTTTTTGCCCCGTAATTGAGCGGCGTTCGTTGAGCGCGGCTCGCGTTGGTTTTTGGTTTGCTTCGCTTAATGCTTTTCCAGTTTCAATATATCGTCAATGGACGACGCCACATACTTCAGTTGCAGATAGCGTATACAGTTCAAGGCTGCTGCTCTTACGGCTGGTCCTGGTCCTGCTGGCGCTGCTGTGGTTAAAACCCTCCTAATTGCGTGCCTCATGCCACCGCAGCTGGTGGTGGCTGGCTGGTGTATATGTAAGAGTAAGTGTCCCAAAAGTGTGCCACAGTGGGCTAAGAGCAGTTATAAATTGTTCGTGTTTGAAACTTCATGTAATATAGAATCTTGTTTTCAATTGTGTAGGCTTGACAACGTCCTTCTTGGCAGTGGTTACCAAACCTGAAGAGTTGCAAACTCGTTTGGTATCAGAGAACTGAAAAATCTTCGCATATCCAACGCCAAGCTAAAGGGAGGCTAAGGGGACAGTTTCTTCTCTTCCTCCTACTTCGTTTTCAGTACATTATACATATGTTTGTATGTATATGTATGTATGCGCCATCATAAATGCAACATTAGCTCCGTTAAGGTTAAGTTAAGCTCAGTCAAGAGGTTATGTCTTTATGTCCTTGAGAGATAAGCATATCGGCAGAAACTTACACACGAGTGGCGTCTTTTTTTCATAGAAATCTACGTTTTTCATCGTTTCTGTCACTATCCTTGGTTTACTTTTTGTCCGCTCATGTTCATTTTCAACTTAAATTCCCTAATCTTTCGATCTTATGACTATTTGACACACTGTGCCTGTGCCTGTGCCTGTGCTTCACGCCGCTGCCATTACATTTTCGCGTATCTCCTGGTGAGTATTGAACCGCCTCCGTCCTGCCTGCATTTGCCTGTTTTCCCGCCTGACCGGCGTATGTTGCAATTTGTGAATCGCTCAAGTTGTCGGCTGGTACAGATCTGTGGTCGATTTTCCATTAAATCGAATCGTCCTGGCACTCGAATTGGTTTTGCGGTCATATCGCTGGCGGTGTTCAATGTTGCCATTGCTCCACTTCACTTTGAACATTGCTGCACATCGCAGTGAAAGCCAATGGCCACGACGGCACTTGTAATGTCCTTGTGTCCTTGTGTTACGGATACACTCGTACATATGCTGAAGGAAATGGACTAGAACTCTTCTCTGTGCGTCTTCCACACTTGATGCTGCAAGAGGACCCCCATACGGTAATTGCTTTCCATTGCACAGGACAAAGTTATGGCACGGAAATGGCATAACGTTACATAAAAAGCCAAGGCTTTCACAGGGTGCAGGATGCAGGCTACTTAATGGGAACGTTTTTTCACACAATCGAGTCCATAAATAATGCCTAAACTGACTAGATTTTGGCAGAAATCCGGTACAGCAAAGCTGTGCGGGGTCAGCGGGGTCTATATAAGTTTTAGCCAAACTTTAAATTATGATATTTAGTTTTTAGCTTTTACTTTTGACTGCGACGTGCCTTCAACTCGACCCAGACTCAGCAGCAGAAGCAATGTTACTGTGTGTGTTTGGGCTCTGCTCAAATGTTGACCTCCATTTTGTGGGGAGCTGCACTCTGTATGTAAATCTCGAAAAGGCATATTAGCATAGCTTGAGTGTGATGCTGAAATGTTTGTGCTTTATTGATGATATGAGGTATAGTGGCATATCACGGGAACTGTAAAGTTAAATGTGGCTGAATAATATCTGAGATATCTAATGATAATTGATTATGTAATATATAACTCTAGACTTCTGTGTGAATGATCGCAGTATATCAAAATCTCTTTGTTACCTATTGAAGAAGTAGTCAGAAAATATTTTCCAAGATTGCCAGGTGGATGAATCCAGATTAATCTTAATCCAATAAACTTTTCTAATATCTTCCTAAGGAGCATTTATTTATTCGAATTTATTGAATCAATAAGAATACGAATAAACTAAGGGGAGAAGGAGAGTCACGGAATACTCTAGAGATTATCATAAATCCATAAATTTTCATAAAAGTTTAGGCTCTTATAAATTAATCTCTTCAATTCTTTAGAGTTTTCTGTAACACCCTCATTATGTAGCCAGCCAAGCCACACTGCAGAAGCCAGAGTTCGATTGTCGATAGGCTCAGGATACTCTTTTAGACTAAGCATATTGGCGAGTGATAACATAGACAAACTATTGATAGATTTCCAAAATTGAGAACACTATCTTGAAGGTAAATTAACAGCGAATGCTGAAATTTCGTGGTCACCTTACCGTTTCTTCGCACCCAATTGAAAGACCAATGGTGCTGTCTCATATGAATATTTTAGGATAGGTAAAGTGACCACAAAAGGGTCGAAGAAAAGTTGAGGGTCTATATATAGTTTGGCCATGTCATCTAGTCATCTCTTATACATATTTGATTTCCAGGATTTCTACACAATTATTTCTATGAATTTCTTTGAATTTCTATAATTGATAAAAGTATTTCAAGAGTAAGAAATGATATATGAGTATTTCAGTGTCGTGCCGACTTCGAATCCTTAATTGTTATTTTGGCCCGTGTTTTTGTTGATGCCACCGTTTTCGGTTGTTTTGGCTGCTACGTTGTGGTCTCTTCGTTACGTGTCGTTTCGCTGCTGTCCTGTCCTTTGTGCAGCGAACTGCAAAACTTTTCAATGGGCAACCAAGTGGAATTGACTGCAAAACGTAACCCACACATGCATACACAAATACACACACACACACACGCATATATAATGAAAACATACGTGTACAAGAGTTTTCGACCGTCTCTAGCCTTCCTAGCTGAATTTTTCCTTTCATATAGGCTTGACTCTTTTTTTCTTCTCGTCTGGTTTTCATTTCAAAGACGTAAGCGTTTTTAAGGAATTTCACTTAACAAAATGTCGGCTATCCTCATAAAGCGAGGAGGGGAACAGCAGTAAAGGCGCAAATTGTGCTTTGTGTGTTATTTATGCGCCTGTGTTGTGCAGAGCCAAGCCTAACCCTAACCCCAAGCCAAAACCCAACTGCCTCAAACACCTACACCTTCAACATCGTTATAACATATTATTTATGCGCACCGTTTCAGTTACAGTCGTAAAAAAAAACTCAAGAAAAAGGGAAGCCAAAGCGTGGCTGACCCTGTAGATACCCTTTACACCTGTCTTAGGGTAATATTGAGGCTTAGACCGTCTATTATAATCCCAGATATATAGATACTTAGATGCCGGTGCCAAATTGAGGGGACGAACTTTGGGTGTGGTGGAGGTGGAGTTGGGCCAGCTTGCAAGAAGTTGATTTAATGGAATATGTAGAGAAATCCGGAAAATATGACTGTTGAGCTACAAAATAATGAATTTGCTTGCCAATTTAAGTTTCTTTATGATGGCTGAAAACTTTAGCTTACTGAACATAAATAGGATTGAATATGAGAGTAAATTTTGCACAGTGAATTTAGCTTAGCTGCCCGCAATTTTGAAGCAAAGTTTTTCCGGGCAGCTAAGCGAAATGAGAGATTATGCAGGAGGAGATTATGCAAAGTTGCAGAAAGATGAAACTTTCGATAATGGTTCCAGAAGCAGATTAGGTCTGTTAATACAATTCTCTATGAATTTCAGATGTCTGATAAACTCACTGATTACAAACTCGCAGCCAAAACCATAGCTCTAAAATGTTCCACAAAAATCAAGCCTGAAGTAGGTCAAAATCAAGGTTAAAGCTCA
Organism: Hirtodrosophila duncani; assembly: GCA_037043425.1. Lineage (NCBI taxonomy): Eukaryota > Metazoa > Arthropoda > Insecta > Diptera > Drosophilidae > Hirtodrosophila > Hirtodrosophila duncani. Next base: position 11,717,513 of record JBAMBM010000057.1, on the reverse strand, counting down.
TATGATAAGTTCATATGACGACCTTAAAGTTCATACTTTATATGCTCATTTCTATATGTCTTAAAACCCGAAGCATGCTCTTCAATGAAACAAGGCAACATTCACAAAAGATATCAAAAGATAAAGGGTATCAAAAGGAGTTTCCATATGAATATGCATTTACACATTTGTGTGACCCCCTCCCTCCCTTCCTTTTATTTGATAAATTGCTTTGTTGTTCTTGTTGCCTTTCTAAGAGGTTAAGCTGAAATTAAATTTAAAGGGATTCCCCGCAAATGCAAAAACAAAAATAGAATTCATACACTGAATCATCCGTTACTTTACTCGTTTTCATCAATTTGCATTAAAAAAGAGCAAGGAAAGCGTTAAAAAAGTTTAACGACAAAACAAATTGCCAACTGCCAACAATGGCTTTCCGTTGCTCTTACCCAACCCTAAAACCACCCAAACCACCCAAAACACCCCATACCACCCCTCACTCATTCCCTCTCTGCCATTTCCATTGCCATTTCCATTTTTTTCCCGTCCTTTTCTGCTCTGCTCTTCGCCGCTGATTAACAATTTGTGCGCTTTTGGCCTTTTCCTACTTTCTTCATCGCTGTGCGAGTTTTGCTCTTGATGTATTTATTTATGCGACACGCGAAATGATAGATTCCTGCTCTCTACATATTTATCAAAATGAAAAGCAGCCAAAGTCGTCGAAGGAGCCGGAGGAGTCAGCCCGGGCAACGGTAGGGCACGACCCCAAGGGCAGACAGCCAAAGCACACACACAAAGGGCAAACGAAAAACACAGCAACAGAACTGCTGCTGCTCCTGCTCCAGCTCCTTATCCTGGTGGTTCCCTTGGACAAGTCCAAGTCATTGTGGCACGTCAAGAGCCCTACTCTGTATATAGAGGGTTCCAGTTGCGGCATTTGCCAATGTGCCGCCTTTGTTGAGCGCAGCGCATACCGCGCAGACATTTTTGTTTGCCTTTCATGGCAATGGCGCAACGCCATCTGAATGCTAACAAAAAAATCGTTGATAAATTATATGACATGGCGTCATGTGTCACATGCGAAAGGCAACCCAGCCATGGGTTGAAGGAAGCAGGAGAGTAGGCTATGAATCTGTTGTTATTCTCTTTTCTCGAAGCTCCTGAAATGTAACAAACACAAAAAACGCGCTAGGTTAAAAAGTGACGATGGCGCTGACAGATTCACGATTGAGAGAAATGAGTGATGCCATCCAGCAAGGCTACCCTAGAGATGTGCCGGGGATCAAGTTATACCAAAGCGATTGCCCAGAAATATACCACAGCATATACTTATCCACTGCCAATTCCCAAAACTTATTATCAAGGCAGGTGCATGTGCGTGTCTTTGTGCTGAAAATTTCATATTCCTTTCAAATGATTTCTGAGGCTTCTGAGGCTTTGTAGACTCGGATATTGTCTTCAACTTGGCAACATTTGATGTTTAGAATTGAATGACTTCATTGTGTCTTCTCAGTCAGCATAGGAAGTTAACGATGGTGTATAGCTCTTACAGTTCGAACTTTGTATTAGAAATTAGTTCGAGAATTTTTGATAAAAGCCATAATTTCTCCAGCCAAAGTAACCTTACATTGCGTGAGGCTTCTTTTATCTATCGTTACCATATTATAATCCGTAATGAAATATTGGATTATCTACTAAAGTAATTGTTGTTAATATGGATTGGATAAGTATGGATTGCCCTTCCGTCCAAGCAATCTAATATGCGTGTGCCTACAGATTCGTTGTTCATTGTTTCATTACTTTTCGTCTTCTTAGTAATTATTTTGTGTCAAAGCAGAGAGAGGAGAGAGAGAGAGAGAGAGAAAGAGAGAGAGATATACAACCCAATAACAAAACAAAGAGAAGAGAAGTACCTGTCCCCTTTCCTCTTGTCCCCTTGTATTACGATTCTCTTGTATAACCAACAAGTTCCGATTCCCACAACACGAACACCAGCCGTTTCCCAAGCCTACCTTATCGTGACACAAGTTCACACACATTCCACTTACTTCCCCACTTCCCTCACTTTCCCCTGAAACCTTCTGTTGATGGAAGTTCGTAGAAGTTTTTTGTGTTGTTTTCATAATTGATTACAAAAAATCGATCAAGCTTAAATCGATCTTAGCTCAGTGCCATAATTCATCTCGCACTGTAAAAGTATTTCAGCTTGGATGTCCTTTAATATCCTGCCGTTGCGCCAAGAAGATGAGAGAGCTATAAGCAGAGGCAGCCACAGCTGCAGTCTTCGCTTCGGCCAGCTGTCAATATCCTGCTTGCACTTTTGCTGAATTTCAAAGGATGGCTGGCATAAGAAGGAGCCTTGCCTGGCACGTTTACAACGCTTATATTAACTTAATATTTTTCTGGCATATACAGAGAGGGGGGTGTGTGCGGGGTGAAGATGGTGTAGTTGCGCGTTATATGAGCTTGTTTGTATGAGTATGAAATGACATTTTAATGCCACGTTATATTTCCATTGTTGCTGCTGCTGCTGCTGCTGCGGCGGTTTGTCACCATTGTTGCCACACATTGGGCGCCACACCACACATAGGGAAAGGTAGGGGGAGTGTTGCTGCTGTCGTGGTGGCAACATGTAAAATCCATTTATTTTGACATGAAACACATAAATCTATATTTGATCCATTTCTTTCTTTCTTTCTTCTCTGGCTTTCGTTCAACAAAAGTGCGCCCTGGCCGGGCGGGGGTAGAGCGCAGCAAAGGTGTAAAGTCATTTCCTCAGATTTGGCAAATAAATTCACGCCCATCCAGAATTTTGAGCTTTAAAAGAAAATAAGTAAGACGATTTCTGACATTTTCTTATAGCAACTGACATTTATGCCTTTCAAAATTTGGTTTGTGTTCATTCGCATTAGTTACAAACCAATGAGAATGTGCTATGAGTTAACCTAATTGAAGTGCTGGCTGTAGTTTTGTGTGGGTGGGCAGGAAAGGATGCGGGGTAGATAATTGAATGGCCCACTCCTAGTGTGGTTGTAGTTGTTTCAATTTCTGATTCTGTTTTTGACAGACTCCAGCACCAGCAGCAGCAGCAGCAGAGCCCAAGAGCTCTCAGTTTAGCTGCCAAAATATTTGATCTGTTGCATAGATCTGAAGTTGACTGTGTACAATTGTACTTTGGACTCAGCCTGAGCTTAACAAACATAATTGATTACACACACATACACACACATATATCGAAGCCACGCACACACAGCATCAGAGCCAGAAATGCAACTGCAACTAACAGAAATATAAACACATCGCCGTTAGAGTTTCTCTCTACGCCAATTTCTATTCCTTGTGCCATGTTATACGTTGCGGTGGGCGGTGGGCTGTGGCCGAGGGGTGTGTGTGTGTGTGTGTATGTTTTCCCACCCACAAGCCGTATAACAAGTGTATACCATTAGTTCTGTACATTTTGGGTTTGATCTCTCAGTCTCAGTCCTGCTGCTTTTGTTAGTTAGTTTGTGATACAAATTTGTTGTTGATACTAATACCCTGCTCATCAGTTGAGCCATGCGAGCTATGTGTTCGGTTGGGACTTCAATGTTGAAGTTGGGAAACTGGATGTTGCAGAAAACTAATTTGTTGATGGACGGGTGCAACTATGACAAGTAGAGAAATTCAAGGCAATCTTAAGTGGATTATGAACTGAAGCTATGTATTAGCCACGAATGTGGTGGAAGAAGAAGTGTGAGAGGGACAAGGTGGAGTATTACTAAATCGAAGCTAGAATAGCGTTAATCTCTACTAGAAATAGCATATAACTAGGCCATCAGGGTCCACTTAACATTCTAGAGAGATGAACAAACCACACCAAAGCATGAAAGCAAAACTAGCTTTAAATTGTAAATATATAACCGATGTAGATCAAATCTGGTAGGCTGCCGTGATGCTACAGTGGATAGAAAGACTACAAGTCGATATGATGTTGCTTGATTTCGACCAAATTTGGTTTGACTTGGATGAAAAACAGAAAAGTTATGTGTTCATTCTGGAACAATCAGTTATATGGGAGCTATATGATGTAGTTGTCTCATCAGAATGAATCGTGAACTCAACCAGCGAGCAAAAAAAAGAAAAATCTAGTGAAAGTTTTAACTCCGTAGTTCTTAAGACTTCTGAGATTCCGAAATGACGAAATGATGGAATTTGTTGAGCAGTCATATATCATCCTACTTTTGTCATATTTTTTAGTTAACCTTTATTTTTTCAGTGTACAAAAAGATAATGGCAACCAGTTGAAACTTAACTACCTACCAGTACTATAGGGGTGGGTGTTCCTTTCTCTAAGGGTCCTACTTCAAGTGATCACTTATCAGATAGACTTCTCCTCTCATAAACACTGATCCTAACCACACAGGCAGTGCATCTTCGGCTTCGTCACATTCATTCTGCCACAAATTGCACAGGAATTGTTGTTGCTGCTGCCATTGCGGTTTGCCAGCGACTGTGACAGTGCTGTCTTGCTGTGCTGTTGCGCAATTGCAACAATATTTGCACTGCAAATGTCATTTTGAGGCATGCCGAGCAACGCCACGCCTCGCCATTGCTTGTAGTCGGTAGTTTGAGATGCAACGGAGTTTCAGTTCCGCATCCCGGCAGGCGGTCTGGCGCTGTATGGCAAGTATGTTTCGTCCGCCGCTGTGCTGCTGTTAAAACATCATGCTGCTTTTGCTTGGCTTGGCTTGGCTTGGCTCTTCGATGATTAATTATATTACTTTTGTGCTATTTCTGTAGCGTCTTTCGCTACATGAGTATGTAAGGATGTATAAGTGTGTAAGTATGTATGTGTGAGTATGTTTAATTTCAGCATATTGTATGCCGTACAGCATGCTGATATAGATATATCTCGGATTGCAGCCAAACTATGGGAATCAAACTTACATATGGAAATACACTCACAAGAAAAGTATTGAGCAGAGTATATTTTTGTGAAGAAGAAGAGCTAGGATTGGCAGCAGAGTGGTATTTTTGATTGTCTCCTTTAAACTGATTTGAATATTGTAGCGGAAAATCTCAGCTGCTCTAAATAAGCGATAACAACAGAGATGTATTAGCTACGAACTGCTATCAGAACTGCTATCAATAGCAAGACGAAAGTTAAGTTTGACAGCAAAACTTAACATTTACATGGCGGTTTCCACTTTCCGCCTACGTTCTCTTGCAATTTGGCGTCCCCACGGAATAGACGTGCTTCTGTAGTAACCCATGTCTTCACCATCTTCCAGCATGCGGTCTGTAGCATCTAAGTACCAAAGGTAACTGTCATGCATCCACCAATTGGCCGCATCGATCAACACCTTTACTGCAGCCGATCTACATAGCAGGAGTCAATATTTGTGACTTGTTTGGACAACTACAGGAACACATAACGTCGCACTGCTAACCATAACCCCAAAAGTTGTTCCCGCTCGGCTAAACTAAATCAGAACTACTCCAAGTCTGATTTTCGCTCCAAAATGTTTTCTCTATGATGTTGTGGCAAAGTAATCCTTGTCAACAAAGTTTATTCTTTCATTTCTTGCGGAATTTAGCCACATTTTGCATTATAAAGGTTCAAATTATTTCTTTATAGAGAGCGTTTCATTTGAATAAACTTATATAAATGAATATGGGATTTAGTCGAAACATAAATTGGTCAAACCAATACGATAAACGAAGCTGAACTACAACAACCCCTGCAAAATCTGCTTTTAAAAGAAAAGTTTCTGGTTTCTTGATAAACATATCACATTTCAGTTTGGTTCTTATTCAAATCGAAACAATCGAAAGAATTGATTTGTATCTTTCTGTAGAAAACCAGAGCTGAAAACACAAAAAATTTCGTTGGGAGGCTTCTGGTCACAATCTCGAAGCAAGTTTCTTCTCTTGGCTAAAGTTCCAATAGTTTATATGCGAGCTCTCTAGATTTTTGTTCAAGGCATGACTCGAAACCAGGGTCTGTAAGTTCTCATACATTTTACTGTATTTTAGCAGGCACAAGCCTGGTTAGGATGCTGAATGTCAAGTTCATAAGTATTGAGATTTGATATAGTTCATACTTCGATTCGATTTGTTGGTCACTAAATCTTAAGAAATTTATCAACTGATGTGGATAGCTTGATTTGTGTTGAGTGTAGTAGAGTATATACATGTACATATATACAGGGTGGACAGTGTATGGGCCAATACATACATATATATATATATATTTATATATTTATACCGCTGGGCAAAATTGGCTTTGTTCGCCATTACAGGACTGAAACAATGCGGTTACAAAATTCATCCTTTACACAAACACACACACACGCACATGTAATGTACATACACATACACACTCACAACATTTCTCTCGAACAGCAGAATGCAAGAACAACAACAACAACAAATACACAATGGCCGTTTATTGTATTTGACATTGTTTCAAAAGTTAAGTTGGCTGTGGCCACACATCAGCTCACTCACAACTTGTTGTTGCTGTTGCTGTTATTGTTGTTGTTTTTGTTGTTGTTATTGTCGTCATGTCTGTGTCTGAATGTGTAATGTGTTGTACTTCTCCATATACAGACACACACACAGATGTCTGTGTATGAGTTTGCAAAATGAAATCATAAATCTGGCATTGCAATTGCAATTGTAATCATGTTTTACACACACACACACTGACACAGGAACAATCAGCACACACTGACGAGCTAAAGGTTTAAATAGGCAGCAGTTTTCAGGCACTTAATATGTCTCTATCTCTCGCACTTCAACCCTGTGTATGTATGTATTTTGCATATGTAATTGAAACTTTGCAGCTGAATTGCAGTTGACAATGTTCAGGCGCAGATTTTTTATATAAATCAATGCTCTCTGTCCTGGCTTACAAAAATCAGGACATAAATTACAGCTAACAGGCCAGAGATGGTCAAGGAATGATATTGGAGCCGCAGAGTAGCTACGCTTATAGAGTTACGAATGTGATGCCCATTACAAAAGATCCCACACAATAGGCTCTATCCTAGAATATGCCGTCCGACGTATCCCAATATAGAACGGAATGAAATGCGGGAAGGACAATCTATTATGACAATCTTATATGCCAATAATTATATAACTTATGAAGATGGAAAGTGTTATCGTACTTCTGCTCTCCAACATCTGACAGTATGGTCTGGAATCGGCTATCATAAGGCAAGGACATATTTAAGAACTTTCTCTACACCCTTTCAAGTCTGACTTCCAATCACAGTCGCTGTGGAACTCCTCTTACCTCTTTCATATCTAATATTCTTCTTATTAAAATCAAAAGCAATCTAGTATTCATCGCGGAGCATCTCAATTTAAAATCTACATCAACCTCTCAGTTTACAAAAGTCTTCCCACAGAAAAACACATTGAACTTTTCGACTACAGAGCAAAATTTTCCAATAAACAATTTTTCTTTGGTTTTTTTTTTACATGAAAAAAAAGTTTTAGTAGAAAATGGCCTTAAAAAAAGTAAACATATCGATGGCTCCAAAGAAGCCGCAAGTAAAGCCGAAAAAAACAAAACTGAAATTGAAAAATCGTATCCCAAAGAAGCCAGTGATCTCCCAGAGTTCTAAGTTCAAGCAGCAGCAGAACCATTTGAAGCAGCAGTTCAGCAAAGGCAAGGGAGGACATGCCAAGCAGAAGGGTCCAGTGCCACCAAGTAAGCGGGTTTGGCGCAAGACCATAGTGCGTACCAAACCAAAGCTGGTGACGAAGCTGCCGCGTTTATTCCGCATGGACACACGCACCGGTCTGCCAGTGGACTACGAGCGTACCGTGGAGCGGGTCATGCACTTTGTGAATCCTCATCTGGCCAACAAGCGTAGTCCAGAGCAGTTACTGGAGGAGATGCTGACGGACATGTTTGCCAATTTAATGAAGCAGGGCTGTAGCCAAAGCGTGGCAGAGCAGCATATGCGCGCCATGTTGCATGAGAATGGTGCCAGACCCAGTTCCTATAACCAGAATAGAAGCAATGCCAATGAGGAATTGAATGACTTCTACTCTGCGTGGTGAGAGATCAGTTGAGGTTTAATTTGAACAAAAGTTGATTTCATGCCAATATTTCCTAGCAAACGCGGTCCCTTGATGTTGACAGAACTGGGTCCCACCTATAAGAGCAAGTTCAACTATAACAACTTGAAAATAACCAGCTAGGTAGAGGTAGGCTCAGCTGGGGCCAAGAATCGAGTGAGGTTGCTTTTATTGGATATTTTAAACATCTTGTTCTGAGTGCAATTAAAATTTAACAGTCCCAAATTGCAAAATTGCAAGTCAACCAAACTTCAAGGCATTTTTGTGTTCGTTTTATTTTTATTAGGAATTAAATTCAGATGACGTGAGTGCAGCAGTTGCCTTCCTGTTGCCTTCCAGTTCTGGCGGGACTCCAGCATGCAGGAGATTAAGTTGCCTGGTGAGATCGGGCCACCCATGACTTCCTCCAGAGTCGACCTGTGCGAGGCGAATCTCCCGCACTCGAAGATCATTTGGTACGGGCTTCCCACTGCGTCGCCTTCGCACCAAGGACATTCATTTGGTCATGTCCAAACCGTTTGAGGTTTGAAAGACACTGCGTTAGGTGGAAGTTGACTTCGCCATGTTTTCGACTTACCCATGTTTTCAAGTTCGGGATAAGTTGATGTGTCCATCGCTCTTTGGATGACCGTTCCCAACGTTCTTGCCAGCTTGTGATACTCTGCTGTCTCAAAACGCGTGAGCTTTCTGTAGAGTGGGCTTCTACGTGAGCTCCGGCTACAGCACGAATCTGCTCTGCCTCCTTGACTAATTCCTGTAATAGAAGCATCCCTGCCAGGACCAGAGCTGCCTCGTCCGAAATGGTTCGGAAGGCACAGATGACCCGTATGGCGCTTAGGCGGTAGATCGCGCAAACGCCTCGATTGTAGCTTGGAATCGCCATCGCTCGGCCCCAAATAGGTGCTGCTAATTAATGTAATTATGTGTATATGCTTAGTGGAAAGGCAAATGTATCTTCGTTTGAGAATGATCTTTTGGTAAATAGATTACCATCTTGAGTTCCAGCCAGGTCATTCAGTGGGATAAACATGTCTTCAGACAAACTTCTATTTATCTTTCTATACCTCTTCTACTTGACAGGAATGTTCTGGCCACTTTCGAAAAAGTAAAGAAACACGATTCCACTCGACCATTAGCCCCATCAAAGAGTTCGCTTTTGGGTATGTTGCGATAACTTGTGAACTTCCCTTAGATTATCTCCACTCTAAGTGCGACAATTTTGCAATTGATATGCCAAAAATGATCCATATTGTCGATCGTAAATATATGGTAACATTCTTGAAATGAGCCATGATTTTCGATAAAAGTTTAAACAATTTGTTCAATTCGTAACTAAAGTCTTAGCGTTAATTTCTCCTGTTCATTCAGTTCCTTTCACCTTCGTTTCCCTGTTTCCTTTTAACTGCTCATCCTTAAATGAAGGTCAACTTCTTTTGGCTTTTGGCTGCATTCTCAATTTTAAATATTTAGTAATATATGTTTGCTCTGCCACAACATATACAAGTCATCTCTCTCCCTCGTGCAGCATGCTTTAAGCAGTTAGTCTGAGTTTGAAACAATTAAAAGCTTACCACTTACCAGAAAGATGCATGATGCTGGCTGAAAGGCAAGTCAGGATACAGCAGGGCAGGGCAGGACCAGGAAGAGGCAAGCCAAACCCATAATACACTCAGTTGTAATTAAATTCAACTGCAGACTTGAAAAACACACACCAAATGCAAAAGCAAATATCAAAAGTTGATTTAAATACTTGTACGTACATAGTATATGTACTTGCATATTTCTAAGTTGCACTTCAATTTAAATTTAGAAATAGCACAAATGTGCATGTGTGCGTCTATGTGCCTATGTGTGTGCCACATTGTCGCCTGCAACAAGCGCAGTAAATAAATTCATGGAAAAATGTAAAATTTGCAAAAATGAAATTGAATTTATGGCTTTGCCTAGGCTTCGCCTTGTGGGCGGGCGGGCGAGTGTTGCTGCCAGCCACACTTGCAGTTCGCTTCATTTGACTGAAAATCATCATCGACATCACTCGCAGGCATTTAGCAAATTGAATATTAATTCTTGACTGCCCGCCCGACCAATCAGTGGCTAAATCTTTTAATTAAGAAATTTTGTACAGTTTGTAGAGCGGCGGCGCCTCGCTTCGTACCACCTGCCTTGGGCAGAAACTGAAAGCAATCTCAAGTCGGGGGGCCGCTGGCGAACTTGTGTGCGAATCCACCAGCTGTGCCAGCCCAACCCCTCCTGCCGTTTCCGTTAATACGCTTCAGAAATGGGTATAATAAATTTATTAGAAAGTTTGCAATGCAAAGAAGAAAGCTTGAGGAGAATAATTATTCATTACACTGATCGGTGAACAACGAGTAGACTAAACCATGAGAGCTAGATTCCATATTCCACCATCAAAAATATGAAAATGCTTATGTATACACAAACAGACTGTTATGCTCACATGGCTCTCATATTCCGGCTTGAACTTGATTGTGCCGCAGCACAGAGCATTGAAATCAGTTTTGGCAGAATTTGGCTTTTAATCGAACACAAGTTAATTCTAATGTCGACGTCTTGTTTTAACTCAACAAAGTCGAAAAAAAGTTCTTAAGAAATATGTTTGGCCACTGAAGTTGTTGTTGATTTCTCTAGAACAGCATTAATTTTTCTGTTATGTTTGTTAGGGCATATAAACTTCAACACGCCCAAAGCTAGTTTTCCCATCTTTGCTGGTTTTCCATTTTCTTTTCTTTTTCAATAATAAAATTCACGCTAAACTTAACTAATTTCGCGAAAACTCGATTGCACGTAAGTAAGATTCAAATGGAAATTTCACTCTTTGGGCTTGGCCTTTATTTTTGGCCCTTCGGCAATGGGTTGGGGCTTTCCTTTTTGGATCGAGGCAGCCAGTCCTGCAGTGGAGGCAACTGCGATGCGATAGCGAATAATTCATAAAGGGGGCAAAGAATAATATCAGTCGAGCGTGTTAACAACTCCAGCAGGGCAAGCCAACCCAAGGCAAGGCACGGGAAAGTAAGACAAGCTGCACCCAATCACTCCAACCAGTACAGGTGAGGCTGAAATGAATGAACAGTAGAGGCGGCTTTATACCATATTGATGAGAATGGCTGTATTTTATAAGTATGTGTGTATATGTGAGGGTGTGTGTGTGTATTTGTAAAGTTCAACTCAGTGCTGCGCTTTGCTGTGATTGCGAAGGCGGGAAGGTTTGCGCAAACACACAGTTCATATTCAACATACCCTATGTGGGATATTCACAATTATAACTAGGAAATACTGTTAGTTTCACAAAGATATCGGTTAACGAAGACTTGGGATCATGTCCTAAAAATGGAAATGGAAATGGAAATGTCCTAAAAACGAATGGTAAATGTTCAACATCATCATTTGATGGGTGCAGTTGCTAAGCAATCCACAGTCTTTTCTTTAGTGTGAAGCATAAGACAGTGGATGCATTACTGGTCCTTAAGAAGGGTGAAGGACGCACCTGCTGCATTGCACATACATCGCTAAGTGTAACTAAGCTATATCTCATAAGCTGAAAAACTATTTTCATAAACAAACAGAGTATCTTACCATCGACATCGCTTTTCTTCTACAAATATAAACCAGCTGACGCATATGCGTCGTATACTTAATATGCAATCAATTTTCGCACAAAGAAATCTGCGCCCGCCCCGGCCATATGCAAAGCATATACGACTACATACTACATCCTTATAATGAAACATCCTTTGCCTGGGCTGGGATATGGTTTTGGGCGGCTTCCTGAAGGCTCAAGCCGCATAAAACAAACTGATAAACAGTGCACAAAAAAATATTGCCTTATTTATATTGCATAAATTTGTCTGCCAAGCGACTGATTGGGAAATTGGTTTGGGTTAAGGCAGCGGGGCTGGGTGTACGGGGATGAGAGCTAAGCTGCTTATACCACCATATTTCTGTTCCTGTTTGCAGCATTTTCAATGAACGACGACGGCAACGGCGGCCACTCGAACGCCGCCTGGCGTTGTGGTGTCTGATCGAGTGGCTCTTGAGTGATGTCTTGTTAGCGAGCCAAAAACCCTGGCCACGCCCATTAATTATACGCTGCAAATTATGCCAAAAGTGGCGTTACTAACACCCCGCTCCCCAGCTCCACCGCAGGCCACTTTGCCAGTTTTAGCCTCCAGTTTGCTTCATCGGAACTCCTCGCCCCCATGTTGGGCGCCAGCTAAAAAGCCAGCTGTAACGCATTGATGTCAATGATGGCGACAAGTGCACTCGCGCTGTCAGGCAGCGGTGGGGGAGATCTGCGGAGCCGGGAGCGGGGCGGGGCGAGGCGTTGCCACTTGAGCCAAGTTGACAGACAGCTCCAACGAGCGCGCATTTAGCATTGTCTGAACGAGTGCCATTGTGAAAAGCACTTTGGCTCTGCCGCACTGCCAATATATCTGCCACGAACTATATGGCGCATAGTTAGATATCGCTGCTCCGGCTCAATCGGAAGTATGTATGTGGATGTGTGTGTGTGTGCAAGTTGGTTAAGCGCCTGGCAAATACGCCAAGTAGCCAACCGGGCCACCATTTTGTTGTTGTTTTAGCTGTTTTTGTTCTGTTCTCTCTCTGTGTGCACTAATTTAAGTGGCCGGCAACCCATTTCCATTCCGATGCTGCCACTAGAGAGAGACCAGCCTGCTTTTTGCATAATTTGATGCGTTTTTAAAAGCTTCACCCAGGCCATTTTGGTGAAATGTATCCGCGCCTCTTGCCCGTGGGACGCGCCAATTGCCATCGGCCATGTTTTGGAAAGGCTTAGCTGGAGATGGAGCACAACAAGGTAAATATTCAAGTGGCTAATTATAAGGCTGCTTGGGATTGGGATGCCTGCTGGCCTGATGGGGTCAACTAAAAAATGTATAATTTAATTTAGCTGCAACATAATTTTTCTACATAGGCGCTGAATATTCATAGCTAATTTATCTGAGGATAGCATCGCTACACTGCGTGGTCAACCGAGCAGCGAGATTATAATTTGATACTCTTCAGTTAGGTACTATGAATTAGGAATATTCCTTGTAACACATAAATGTGCCAGGAACTGTTTGGTGGATCTGGAAAGGTGTTTTTATGGAGTGTCAATCTTAGTTTGAAATCAAGCAAAACATGAAATCATCAAGAGGTTTTTGGTTGTTCTTTAGAATCGCTGAAGCATGAAAATATTAAGAGTGGTTTTAGAGCTCATTGGAATTGTTGAGTTAACAGAGGGAGTTCTGTATTATTGTGTAGGGACCCTTTGGATCTACTTCATTGATGAATGCACTGAACTTCTCTGTGTATTATCCATAAGTTTGAAAAGCATAAATGCATTGGGAATGTTAAGCTAATGTTAAATGGAAAATGTGAAAACAAAACAGGATCCATGCTGCAATCCCTTAGATCCTGAATATCACCCAGTCACTTGGGAAGCTTTAGACGTTTGACAAAAGTTAAAGGGAAGGATAGACGCTGAAATGGAATCCACAAAAATTACCAAAAATATACTGACTTTGAATAAATGTCAGCGGAAGTAGTCCTCTCTTCAAGGCTGATGTCATCTCTCAAGTTCAACTGCCAATCTCATATTAGCAAGGGAATGTTAGCTTCGGCCTTTCAAAAAATACTTCACATTTCTTGTTTTCTATCTTTTACAACTCTTAATTAGCATTTTTAAGTGGACCCTCGCGGCATAAATGCTTGAGCAGCTTGGATAGGCCGGCAAACCCAGACCCAAGCCAAAGCCAAGCGCCAGCCCCAGCCAAAAGCCAAAGTCAAAGTCGCTGCCTTCCACTAAATATTGTTGCGCTCTATTTGTAGTTGGTAAGCATCCTTTCGAAGGATACCTTTATGCTTGCTTTACAGGCGACAACGTCTGCATCTTGTGTTTGCTTACGTGGTAAATTTGTTGTATTACGGATTGGACACGGCTGCTTACAAAGGTGGTTGGTTAGGAAATACCGGTAATACACGCTTAAACAATGTAAATGACACATGTCTCTTTGGTCTAGGAGCTGAGCAATGCCTCCTTCATATATTGATTCTTCTTTGCCCATAAGAGGATGTTTCTACATTCAATCGAGTGTTCACCACTGACCCCACTGACACCACCATTTGGCGCTTTTAGCACTTACAACACTTCACTTAAAGTTTGTTTATCTTTGGCATGTGTGTGAATGTGTGTGTGTGTTTCTGTTTCTGTATCTGTATCTGTATCTGTATTTGGGTTTTGTCTGCTTAAAGCTTAACAAAAATTGTCGAAGGGAATCGTATTTGTATTTGCTCTCAGACTGAAGTAGTTTTCACCTACCCTTCCTCCTGCCTCCTCCTCAAACTTCAGCCCATTGCCACGTCAGCCCTGCTTTTGGTGTTTGCAGAATGTGAGCGCCACTTGAGTTGTGTTTCTACTTTCTGCACTCCAAAAGGAATTGTATTCCTACTTAGAGCTTGGGGTTCATGTCTTAGAGAACTGGGGCGTGCACTGGCAAACGTTTATCTGTCGCATTATCATTACCTTTATGGAACGTAACTGAGTTTTAACCTGCTGCACAATGAGAGTGCATTCATTGTAGTGGCATATAAATGTATACATATATGTGTATGTGTATGTGTATGTGTATGTCCTTACATATAGAAATGAAGAAATTCATTTGAATTTTTACATTCTTTGAATCAACAATGTTGTACATACATGCAATTTATACACATGGAGAAAGGATGTGTGATCTAATGTGCAATGTTGTGTGTGGAATTGAAGTAAGGCAGAAGAGAGCAGGTCAGGAAGGGAATAGCTATGGCAATTCTTCCCTTCAAGTGACCTAATACAAACTAATATTAACTTCCATCGCAAAAGTTGACATTTTCAATCTTTAACCGTTGGATTACAAGTTAAATTCTGATTAGAACTTTCCGGGTCCAGGCTTATGGTCCCGGCTGGGTGGTCAGTTATGGTGATTGCCAAAGCGCTCGACAAATGTAGTCTGCCTTAAAGATAGAATTTGTATGGAATCTCTATGGTTAAGTAGAGAAATTCCTCTTTTAATATATATAAAAATTTCTTGAATATGCTTAATTTTCTCAGTGTATCTATTCTTCTCCCTCTTATTCCATGTGTAAACTTTCTGAGGCAGCTGATTACAGCTGCACTTAAGTGCGAGATTTTTACGATTCGCATTCGTGCGCGTCGAGATTTTAATATTGAGCTAATAAAAATGTTTCGCGTTTACTTTTCCGGCTGCGCTTGATTAGTTGGCGCATTGCAGGGCTGAACAGGCTCCAGGGGAAGGGGGAAGCGGGTTTGTTGGTAGTGATGTATTTTTTTGTCCACCTTTTGCCCAGGCTTCGGAGTCAGTTAGATAACTGGCAAGTGTCCACCAGCCTGCTGAGCTTTGCTGTGTTTTGGCATCTCTTTTTTGTTGAGGGTGTTTGAGTTGAAGCTAAGGTCTCATTGGGGGTGTCGCTTGCTCTGGAGCGGATCATCGTGTTGTCACTTGCCAGCTAAATAAACAAAACAACAAACAGCAGCAATGGTCATGGCTATGGCATCGTCATCGTCATCAGCATTCAACATTTAGGGAGGCGGCGGTCCCTCATCAAGCGCATTGTCCTGTTGCTTTTTTCAGCTCCCAACTGCCAGCTCCCATGTTTAGCTCGTTGTTATATGGAGCTGGACTTGAAGCCGCCGCTGTTGCTCCTCCTGTCAGTTGTTGTTGGCTTTGTTGTCGTGCGACAATATTGAGATATCGTCTCAAGTGTAAATTGTTATTGACACTTTGCGTAGCGCTCGCGCGTTCATCTAAAGCTTCAACAATGACCCGGACACGAACACGAAGCCTCACCCACACCCTCAGAGGCAGCATCAATGGCAATACTCCGGCATCATCAACGTCAGTGGCACAAAGCTGAAGCTTCATGGCTGCCACTTCCCCCGTTCATTTGCTTCTTCCTGGTCGCTTGTTTATTTGGAACGTTTGTTTGTTTTGTGCATTTGATCGGCAACTGGCAATGGCACTGGCCATTCCAAACGGCAGAGACCAGGCCCAGACACAGTTCACATCAACAGAGCGAGAGCCGAAGCTGTAACTGTAAGTGAGACTGGAGCTAACTTCCACGATGACATGACGTGACAAACATGCCCGAGCATTTCAAAATTTTAATTAAACTGCGAAATTAATTTCCACAATATCGTTCAGTCAATGTTTATAAAGCATGCCAAACGGGTTGGCAATGGCCCGTTGCCAATGTCAATGCCAATTGCCGTTTCAAGTTAATTAAAATTAAAGTTATCCAACCAGAAGATGGACATGGCCAAATGATACATCGCAGATGGGTTATATTACTTAACTCCATGTGAAGTTTTCACAAATCAAAATGAAAATAAGATCATATAATGATTGCTTTATGAAATAACTGAGATAATTAGGATGTTCTGTGCCTTGTTCAAATGAAGTTTATATTCAAGCCGGCTTTAAGGTAAAGCGTTTGTTGTGTTGCTGTTCCTGTTGTAATATCTTCGTTCCTTTGAAGTTTGGACTGTGCCTACTAGCTGCAAGTGCTGTTTTTTGTACATTTGGTTGGTATCGGAGTTTGTGCTAATCTCGTAGAATCGGTAGAATCTAAGTATGGAAGTTTGTCCTCATCAACCAGTTCAATTGTGAGCTTTATGCTCTTATGATACGAATTTAGTTTTGCTAATCTATCTTATATTAAATAAATAGTCTTGGGGGGAGTCTTAGTTGTTTTAAAGTTGTCTGCAGTATGTCTTTCCTTATTATATCAGCTATATTTGGTGAGGCAGACGGAGAGCAGCCTCCCCGTCATCGTTATTCAAAATAGACGGGTCCCTGACCTGGCAAGTAAGGGGTGGCTTGAAAGTACCTCGGGTTATGGAGAATATTTTCACCGCATGGCTTGCCTAAGACTGCGGTCTGCATGTTCTCTGGTTGGGTCCGGATGGAGTTCTTAACCACCCTGGCATGGCCAAAGGCCGTCGATGTGTGTATATAGGATGGAATTGTATCTCTTGCAGCACTTCGCACAAACTTCATTTCCTGGATGCAGAATATGGCCTCCTCCTACTCATCCTTTAACTGGCAAGTGGCCGCACTGTCACCGGTAGTGGTGCTGCTCTCGCTGGTCTTAAAGTCGCAATCATCATCCACCGTCGCAGCGCCCTACGTCTGGAGGTTAGACTCGCTTTCGGCCTTGCACTTTTTCCCCTGCAACTGCTTACTCAATCGGCTGATATCGGCATCTTCCTTTGAATTCAGGAGATCACCATGATCGCCTTGTTCCCCCATATTTTCTGCATCTTCTTCTGCCATGCTCAGGGATTGGGCACGCTTATTTAATAACTCGATTGCCTGCATGAGGCTGTTTCAAATGATTGGCAAGTGCAAGGGAAAATCCAAGGCGGTGAGTCGGATAGAGCTGCCAGAATTTCCACTATCAGGCGGAAGAAGGCCCGAAGATGAGCTACGCCCAGTGAAAGGAAGAGGTATTTTATTTTAGTCAAAATCAATCAAAATTCCAACGCATGTGAACGCACTTAAATTGAGAAAGAGAGATATATAGAGATAATATAGAGAGAGAAAGTGGATATGCTCTCCCAATGATGGGAGCGTTTAAGTTTAGGCAATGGGAAGAAGTGAATGTTGCAGTTCTCTGATGGCACTGTTCCAACGCGGGAAATTCTAATTGATTTGAAACCAACTTAACTTATGTTGATCGTATATGGGTTGGATTGGATAACTACATCATATAGCTTTCATATGATGAATTACTCGGGAATTTCTAACCCAATGGAGGAATTAGGATGCCAACTACAAGTTTTCAACAAGTTGGCAGGCCATTAACAGCAATAGAACTGCCAACACAGTTCATAATTATATTTAACAAACCCAGAATCAAAGCAAATATATCAGCTGATAAGATATGATCACAGTCTTATAATTTCTAAGCCCTTCAGAATCATTCTATTCAAAAACGAAAAACACTATAAATTTATATAAATTTTGTCATATTGAAAAAAACCTCAACATAAATTAAATCATTCATTTCCTTAACTTGATTTGAATATTATGTTGTATGCACGAGAATTTTATAACAAAATAATGTCATTGCGTAAGGCTTTATATGAAATGCCAAAGGACCAACAGCAGCCGACTTTATATTTATGTTGTAAGCCTTTGTCCTTTGCCTTACACGATATCTTCTTTTTGTCGCTGGAAGATGGGTTTATACACATATACACACACATACATATTTAAGTACACACAGATATTTGTACATATATGTTAATAAAATGCATAAAATTCGACTGGAAAAATACTTACAGGCTGCCGCAGCAGCAGAACAGAAAGGCTGAAAGGCTTCTGGCGATATTTGTTTGTGTGCTTGTTCCATAGGAGTGCATGGCCGAGTATTTATGTATATAGAGAAGTCGGAATAGAACGAGGAGAACGTAGGGGGGACATAAACAAACAGTTCCGCTTGATACGCAATATAAAAAATGCCATGAAATGCGACGCAGTCATCAATAAAGAAATATGAGTTCAATAAAATACCAATCAGCCAGCAAATGCTCATATTGTTAAGATTTTGAATGTCCTTCTCGAGCAGACCATGGCCTTGGCTTAAGCTGAAGGCTAATGAAAGAGTTTTGCATGAGCATTTAGCTTGAAGAATGTACAAGGGCAAGAAGCTTCGAATAGAATTTAAAGAGCTCACAATATCAGAATATTAAAAATCGTTCAGATCAAACATCTATATTATATTGCTCCCATATAAACAAACGATTAGGAATGAACTACAGCAAAATTGCTTTTATACCATTTTGTTTTTGATCCATATTGAACTAAATTAAGTAAATTTCAGTAGTAGAAGCCTCCACGTCTGCTTCTTCCTTCCATAAACACATCTTGGCTTCCACTGGAAGTTATATATAGAATCGAGTCATTAATTTGGTATCCATAAATCAGTAAAGTTCTTAAGTTAATTCCTACATAGCGGGGCTAACTTTTATAGCGATTCACATTGATTTCTCACACAGGTTCCATTACCAAAAGCTAAATATGAGTTGACATCGACAGCCCAGAAAACTCATGATTTTCCCTTCTTAAATAAAATGCCTCCATTTTTCATGAGGTTCGGCTTGTTCGCTTTGTGAAATTGTGAATTTTATATAAAACTTTTAAGTTTCGTAATTAGTTTCACAATATGGACAGTGTATATCCAAAGAGCCATAGCTTTACCCCAACTAATGTTCCAAAGCACACAATGAAGAGTGACTGTTGCTCCTGCGCCCTCCTACCCGTGCCCACTCTATCACTCTTTGTAGCCCTTTGCTGGGAGAGGCAAAAACCAACAACGTATTTTAAACCCTAAAACCATTTCCAAATCAACAACTTTCTATTAAGCATAATTTGTTTTCATTACACAAAAGTTGTGCACAAAACTTTCTCTGCTGCTTTTTGCTTTGGCCCCCCCTCACCACCACCCATCACCCATGGCCTGGCCTGCCTTGCCTGGGTCCTGCTCTTGCTACAACCTGAGCAGCTCAAAATTTAATTGGGCCTACAGAATCTGCTTAAAATTTTCTATATGTATCGAAAGGCAATACATTATGTGCTTAGTTCCCCATCCCCCCTTTTGGCATGAGGAGAGGAGGCATAAATCATGGCAAATCAAAAGCTGAAAATCATCAAAAATAGCCAGAAGCTGTTTTATATTTCTCTAGCGAACGTGGCCGAGGAGGCAGTGGGGGAATAGGATTCAGAATAGGCCCAAACAAAAGCCAAAGCCAGCCACAACCAAACTTAAGTACAATCAAACTTTTGTCGAAGACAAAGTCAAAAGTTTTCATCATCCGATGATGATGGGGCGATGGCGATTATTCAGCTTCAATTTCTGTTCAATGATTTGTGTTTTTGGGTTGCGCTTGGCAACAGTTCATTGAGCAGCCCAGGAGTCCGTCCAAACACTGGCAGCCACTGCTCGTTCTGTCTAATGAACGATATCCTTGCCCAATATCCTGTCAACTAACATCTGAAGCTGGCTCAGGTTCGCCAAAAACAAGAAAAAAAAAAGAAAAGTTAACCACACCAAAGCCGGAAAACGTGTCAATTGTGGTGTGGAGTGTCTGTGGGCTGTTTTGCGTGTGCGAAAATTGCCATTGTCTTCAGTCGTCATCAGCATCATCGTCATTGTCCAAATACAAATATTCATTTTGTATATAAACTGTGAAGGTCGTTTCATTACGCCCAAATGCCTGCGGCGTCCTTTTTCGCCAAAGTCAAACACGATCCAAAGCCAAGCCAGACCGCAGCCAGCACCTCCAACGAGACAGGCATCCAGAGACAGCCATCCACCCGCAATGGTGGCAGTCAGCGAAGCGTAACCTGGGCCCGGCACCAGCACCAGCACCCATTGCCCCCCAGTGGCCAGTGCCCTCCAGTTCGTTCCAGTGTCAGTACCTATTCTAGCCATTCATTTGGTTGGTTGTGCTTCATTCATTAGCTTGGTTTCCGTTTCCGCTTCATTCAATTCTCTTGATGCCATCGCTGACTGCTGCTGGTGGTGCTTGATTCTGATTCCAACGCTTCTACTCTGACTTAATGCCATCGACAATGCTGGCGGAGCTCGAGCTCAATTGCGGCCCATATCCTAAGCTAAATGCTATGCTATGCTTTTGTTTTGCCTGTTGTTTATTTCTAAGCCCCGCCCCCACCGCAGTCAATCTCTCTCTCTATCACCAGTATATTCTTACTAGCTCCCACTCAACCCAACATTTCGCAATTCATTTTCAATTTATCTTGCCTAATATCGACATGCTTTTAGGTAGCCTTAACTGGCTCAAGCTCAACTGGGCAGACACAGAGACAGCCAGGATACGGCGACGGAGACAGAGACGGAGACGGAGTCGGAGATTGGGTGTCAGACTGAGACGGTGAGCGAAACTGAATGGAGAGCAACTTTAACTGTTGGATATTTGCCTTTGTGAATGTGTTAGGGCGCCGCATTAAGCACAGAGCAATATGAGTATAAAGTCTGCACCAGATTTCATTTCAAATGGATGGGGAGCTCCTTCAATACTGAGAGGTGCATGTGCCCCTGCAGAATACTGATTCTTGGGGGTATTGAGGTTATTACTTTGAGGAAATTGCTTACTTGAGTAAGAAAACATATTGGTCGATGAGGAAACTATGAAAATCATTTGGCTTTCAATCTCTTAGATAATATTCCATATTTACATAAGATCAATTGAATGCTGTCCCCAAAAGTCTATTCAGAGCGAAAGATTTCTTATAGCTTTATATCCAATAGTTAATTTACTATATATATTGCTATGTAGAAGGGTGTCCTGGTATGTTCCTTATGATTCGGTTATGAATTCTGTGCCTGTGTGAACTGGACTTCTGCTTTCATTAACCAAAGCTGACAATCATTTCTTGATTTTTATACTTAAGACTAAAATAACTGCATTTGAGGACCTTTTTTCTCTTCAAACGAAAGCTAAATCAGCTTAATATACAACGTCTATATATAGTTTAAATTACTATTTTCTTCAACCAACAACAAAAGCTTCAAATGCCGATTGATTCATAGCATGTTGTTGTGTCAACTGCGTGGAATGAAGGTTCATTTGATACTTTGCCATTTCCCTTATGCACTTCGTTTCCTGCAAATCTTTTGTTGCATTTGCCTTCCTTTGCATGTGTTTGTGTTTGTGTTTGTGTTTGTGTGTGTGTGTCATCCTGACTCTACTAAGTGCAGCAAATAGAAAGGATCTGCGTTGTATCCTCGGTCCACTTTCATCCATTTTAATAAAGTTAAAAGCCACCCGAAACGAAACCAAAACCAAAACCAAACCAAACCAGACCAAAAACAGCAGCAACAACAACAACACCAACAACAAAAAGCCTTGACACATTGCCAGAACCCAAGCCGAGGACGAGACACTGCTGGCAGCAGGCAATGGATGTTTTTTTTTTAAATTTTTTAAAACAATTTTTCTTGTTCGGTAATATTCTCACAGTTGTCCAAAAGCCAACCCAACCCATTCCCAGCAGCAGTGTATTATGCGGCCGAGCATTTGCCAAAAACTGCAGAGGGGGGCGGTGGACCTCTTGCCCAGGATGCACAAACATTCATTCATAAATGGCGGTGCTACCAACTGTGTTTCAGTCTCTTTCTCTCTCTCCCTCTCGGTCTGTTTCTGTGTCTGTTGGTTTGTCAGTTTTCCAGTTGCACTTTTCACTGCTACCAGTTCACACTCCACTTTACGAATCTCGTTGCAGCCCCCCTCCCCTGCCCGACCATCTGGCAAGTGCAAAGTGCTTACATTTTTCTGGCAGCGGAAATGCATATTGCTTCCGGGCTTTTTATTCAAACCGTCTCCTTTTTTAAAGCACACTCTGGCCAGCAGAACTACTTAAGAGAGTATCCGTTTTGTGCAAATATTAGATCGTTTGTTTTCATGTTGCTTGGAATAAATCTTGTGCCTCATTCAGTGCCCCGAATGTAAATGACAAAATTATGCAAAGTCAGAGTGGAGGGGAAGTAATTTATGAGAGTATGTCATAGTCGAGCTGACTTCAAATACTTTATGCTCAATTCTGTATTTGTTCATTTTTGTGAAATTTCTTCCACTGACTTAGCGGACATTTTGTAAGAGACTTAAGCTACGATCACAGGTGAAACTATTGATAATTTCTAATTTAAATTTAAGATCTGGATCAGAGATCATAAAACAAAAGCATGGCAGGTGATAGTTCGGAGTTGATGCAGATGTAAGTTGTCCAGATTGGAAACATTATGAGCTTAGAGGTAGCTCACTTGTACTTATTTATCTGTTACACTTTTGGCAGTAAAACAAACCAATATATACCAAAATGTTATCAATGTTTTCAGAGTTGCTTGCGCCATCCGTAAAATTTTGATTTGGGTCTATGTGCGACTTCTGGCCCATGGATTTTTAGTAAGAATTGGAATACATGCATGCCCTGCAAGCAATATCAACTGAATGCCCAAGTGTAATTTCATTATAGAAGCATACTACGTTGCTAGTGAAGATAAGTCAGAAACAAAGGCATCGATAACAAGACGTATTTTCAGACAAACCTTTGCTATATGTTCACCAGAGTACTGAGAGAGTGCCTAACTTCGGCTGTTGACTCTCATTACTAAATATGCAGCTACTCAGCTCAGTCAACTAGTGCTAAGTTAGAGACCGTTGCAATAGCAAGCTGAGGATGTAAGCGAAGAGAACTATGATAAGCGATAAGCACGATACGTGGGAGAGCGTGGCATCGTTTAGTTATATCTGTCAAAGGCAATCAGATAGCTCTGGCAGAAGCAGAACCACCCCTGCTTTTCTTGGTACTCAAACGACAGCAGTACTCGCTCAACAACTCACACCACCGTTGACTGAAACACCGCCACAAACACCGCATTTGAGAGTAGTTGACTAGTAGTGGCGGCCCATAGCTGCAGTTTTCTGACATTCCCCAACCTAAATATATAATCAGGAGAACATCTTACAACTTCAGCATGGTTGACAAATTATTGGCAATTTCTTTTATGAAATTATGAACTTATACGCTTGTATTATATATATTCTCGCGGTTTGTCAAAACAGAATAGCCCTTGATCTTCTCCTGGCCGATATAAGTTTGGTGTAAAAACTTCATTGCAATGGCTTCAATAGTTTATTTCCCTACAAATTACAGACAGACAAACATTCAGAATGTCTAAATAAAACCGTCTAAACATAGCTTCAGGCCTTAATTTAAGCTATGACTTTGGTTTTAGCTTTAGTTTTTAGCGTTATGCCGCCCGCCGTGCTGCTGCTTTACAAATTTTCATGCCGCGACGAAGCCAAAAATGCACTCCTCTGTGTGTGTGTAAGTGTGTGCAAATAAGTTTTGTGTGTTTGTGTGCATGAGGAGGCCGTAAAGTTGCAAGCGAAAAGCGAAGCATTGATGGCAGCAGCAGCATGTAGCATGTAGCATCAGGCAGCAGGCAGCAAAAACTGCACATTATTATGCCTGTCATGGCCCGTGGCCCATGACCTGTATGGCCCCCATGGTCTCTGGGCTTAGCAGCTCCACTTTCCACTCTCCAAATTCAACTGCTTGGCTCAGCAACAGAGCATTTCACAAACACACACACATGGACATACGAACATCGAATGGATGTTTCTGCCCCCTTTTTTTACTGGTGACAAAATAAACTAAAAAGCTGCAGGAAAAAAGCTAAGTAAAGCTAAATTGTACTGTGTCCAGCCAAAGTGCTACACAAATATTAATCTTTGTCAAAAAGGGATGCTACTACCCCAATTTCTGCACTTTTGCTTGGACATCTGCTTAGCCCAATTGCGTTGCATTTTTCAAGTTGTAAATCGATGCAAGTACATATAGATAGATATGAGCTTTAATATAGGATAGATTGCATATAAGGGAGAAATCCTTTAGAATTCTAAACTAATTTCATAATTTAAAACTGGCCGCCTTGGGCGCTCATTCACACTCAATACGCTCCTGGAGTTTTTTGAGCCCTGTGCTCTCCCTCATATGCATAACATTTTGTGTGAAATTTGCAAATCCAAAAGCGGCTCCAAACAAACCAATTTGTAACCAAAGTGTTTTGCTTCGTGCACACATTGGCACATTTTTAATACGCTTGAGAAGAGAGAATCAACCAAAATGAGGTTAGCGTACCCATCTCCATTCCTTTGTCCACCACACTACCCCCAATCCTAACTTCCTTCGCATTATCGCACACAAAACTTTTGGTAAAAAAGAGAAAGAAAGAAAGAAAAAATGAGATGAAAATGTTGCAGGCCTGCCCAGCATATGTGAGTGAGTAGGCGTGACATGGGTTTGTGTATGTTACTGTGCTTGTGTGTATGTGTAAGCAAATCTAATCCCATTCAGTTGGTATAAACATGGACGTGCCACTGCTAGAAAGGGGAGTAACATATAACTTCTACTTCAGTCAGCTGATTTGTAGAATTTATTATTTATTTATACAGATCCTTCTGAATTCTGAAGTTCTGAAGCCCCCTTTGGCTACGCCCATGTTCCTATAGTTATCCTTAGGCACGTGCTCTATAGTTTTCAAGTGCTTGCAGCTTGATTTGATGTAATTTATTGAAAATTTATACAAATTTTAGCTTGTCTTTGCACAACAGCGGTTGCAAAACTTCCACAACAAACCGCTCCTCCACAACGTCCACCATACTTCCCCTCTGGCTGACACTTTACCAGTTGTAAGCTTAAGTCGCCTGCGCATTTGCTTAGCTTGGAGCCGTGTCTCTGTCTCAGAGCCATGCACGTGCCTGTTAGACGGAGTTTGGGAAATGAAAATCGATTTCAAATAGCCGAAAAGGGCATACACTTATAGGGAAAATTGCAGGGCAGAAACAGCCTAAAAATGTTCTACTTTTACGACCAAAATAGCATTCTTAAATTAAGCAAACTGTTTGCGGTAAGACTGTGTTGTTTTCGTACCGAATTCAGTATAAGTATAGGAATGTTGGTTATAGACATGGTATGGGGTCCCTAGAACTATTTGGGCTCATTTCAATAAGGTTTTGGTAGATTTATAACAAAAATAACATTTCAGAATCAATTGGTAAGATTCTCTGATCTCATTTGAAGAACGATTTAGTCACATTTGCAGAACTTTTTAGTGTAGTTTTCGGAATCGTTTTGGTCTCATTTTTAAGTACAGTTTGGACTCTATCTCGATTTTGATGAAACTCTTGAAACTATCCTCTTCAGAGAAGATTTATCATGAAGACTTTCAACCATAATGGCAATAGAATATCATATCCATAATTATATATCACTTTAAGACAAAACTAAAGTCAATTCCATCCAACCTACTTGATATACACTCCCTTTGTCTTGGCTAAATAAAATCTTGAAACACCAAAGCTACTCTCATATGTGGGTCACGTAGCCATGTGACTTATACCAAATGCAAATGAAATAGTATATAGTATAATATGTACTGTATAGTGCCAGAATGAAAGAGAGAGAGAGAAAGAGACACCTCTCCATACCTTCCACCTCTGTCTGTTGTCCAAAATGGCAAACTGCCCAATATATTCCTAGTGTTCGCGTATTTTGGTGAACTTTTGTATGTGTGTGTGCTTGTGCCTATGTCCAAAGTTTTTGTGTGCCATGGCCGACGTAGAATCGATGGCATGGCCAGGCAAGAAACTCCTGTTCCTGCCAGCAGCAGCCGTATAATAGAATTGGTTTTGTTTTTCCTTACTATTTTTCTTTTTGCTTGCATAAGATAAATGTGTGAATTTTGCGCCAAGTGAAAGTGTTTTTGATAAATCTGTAAGGCATTTCCAAGGCAGCGCAATCGTAAATTGTGCAAATGGACCTTGGCTCCACGGATATAGTATATGTGTGCTTGTGCCCATATGACACTAGCCCATGGAGGCGTACACTTAAGAGTAGTATATCATTGGTAGACTTATAAACAATTTATTTGGCAAGAACGAGAGATGCATAATGTGAAATACTTGAATGCATTATTTCGGATTAAACTGGATTGGGAGTGGATTACTCAATGTCCAGGTAAATATTAGGGAGCATTAACTTCAGATTTAAATGAAATTATTCTTAGAAAGTATGGGGTGTCAGGTATATCTACAGAGATTTTGGTAAGGTTGGCTTGCAAATCGCTTGAATATTTGCTAGGTGTCATGGAACATTGAGAGATTTCACTTTTCGAACAAACAACTTCGAATCATTGTTTGAGCGTGTGTGGAGAACCCGTGCTATGACACGTAAAACTGCTAGTATATCATAAATTAGTGGATTTAACTGGGGATGGCTTGATCAACTCTCTATAGTATCGTTTTTTCATCCCCTTGCTCTTGTAATCTCTCATTATCAGCAGGGTTATAGTTCTTTTGTTGCATAGAATACTTCTCCCCTGACAATTGTTTGACTCTCCAAATTAAGGACAGCTTTAGTAGTTTATCTGCCTGAGGTAACGAACAAATTCTCTTTACTTTTCTAGTGTAACAAAATTATTGTTGTATTTTGCTCAATTGAACCTTCTCTCTCTCTTGCTTGACCTGTGTGTGTGTGTGTGGTGTCTACTTTCGATCTATTGTAGTGCCAGCTGTTACCTACCTTTCTTTGGCTGCAGTCGTCAGTTCAAGTTGGGTCCTGGTTATGGCCTTGGTCCTTATCACAAAAATTGCTGGCGTTCACATACAAAAGTGTGCTACAAGAATGAAACTCAACGAGTTGTTTCCGTTTCTTGCTTTTGGCCATTTCTGAGTGTTATCTGTCAGAGAAAAGAACTTTACTTTTGTGCTTGCTTTTCACAGTTATGTTTGCGTGTTTGTGTTTGATATTTGTCCTGTCCACACACACACACACATACACACTTGGTCCAGGCTTTGGCTGCGTCGTCGCCTGGTTTATGATTTAGGTTGATTGTTTTGCTGTTGTTATAGTTGTTGTTGTTGTTATTGTTGCTCTTGTTCTTATGCTACTGCTGTGTGCTGACTGTCTGTCTGCATCTTGGCTGATTTCTTTGCTTGATTTCCTTTTTATATTTTCCATTTTCAATTTCGTTAAGTTTTCGTTTCCTTGCCTTTGCTATCTTACGTGTGGGTTTTGCCTCTGCTGCCCGGACAGGAAACTCTTCCTGCGCCAGCAGCCAGCAGCTTCCTTTTAAAATAGAATTATTTGTATCAAATTGTGGCCAACAGCAAGCAACAAAAATGAAAGTGGAGCAGGACACTAACAAACCAAAAAAAAGATACAAAAATTAAATAAATAAGGCAAAGAAAAGAACTTGTTATCTCTGACGAAGTTTTAATGCTCTTTACACAGAGGCGTGAGAAAGGCAAGGTAAGGAGGGCTTTTATTTTAGATTTAGTTTTAGTTTCTTTAGTAAATTTTGTATTCCAATTGATGTTTTCAATGGCAGCTTGATGATGGAAGTCATGTTTTATGGAAGCTTAATCACTTTAAATTACATCTTTATTATAAAATATCTAGGATTTATCTTAATTTCTCATAATGTTCTGTATGGGAACAGTAAAACTATCTAATTTATCGGGATTGACCCAGTCCACGTGCTCTGCTATTCATGGACGATCTTGTTAAACTTCTATTGTCAAATTTATTAACGAAATACAATTCTAAGCCCCTTAAAAAGTTCGGTGAATTGAATCAATTGATGTCAGCTATGCGGATATTCTGTCTCTTGGGTCAATCTTGCTTGACCTCTATAACTTTTGTGACATCTGCGCTGCTTTCCAGAGTACCAGAGTAAGCAGAACCACTATTGCTTTAATTGGTAATCCAACTACCGCCATACTCAGTCAACAACTCACGCCACTCCCTCACTCAAACACCGCCACAAACACCTAATAACCCAGCAGTTGCGGTTCATCCCAGCAGTTCTCTGCTGTTGCGCTTCTCTGCGTTAGCACAGCAAAATGTGATTAGAAGTTTGTGTTCGTTGTATAACCATAAAAGAAAGAGAGAGAGAGAGAGATAGTGGGTTATTTCTTGATCCAATATCGCTATATCTATTCATATGCCACAGACTGTTTTAGCTATTTCAAATGCTTTGCTGATCAGTAACCGATATAACTTTCATCAAAACGATTTCTCTTCTATAGTGCAAGTTCCCATAAAAACATAAATCTCCCTTTGCCATGTCAGGGTATTAGGAAAACCCATCTATATCTGCGCTAACACAATTGAAAATTTGAACAAAGGCATTTTTATTCTCGCCTACGCCAGACAGAGAGCCAGGGAGCGTTCTCAAATTGAATTAAAAGTTTGGGGCTTTTTTCTGTGGCCTCGCCTCACTTTTGTATTTGCAGTTTTTAGCGCAAACATTTTTGCCTTTTATGGAGTACTATTTTTTTTTGTTTTTTGTATTTTTTGTTGTAAAGTTGCTGGAAAACGTTTTTCAATGAATGAAAATTGAATTTCAGCAGATTGCAAAGGCAAGCAGTAGCAGGGACAAATGAATATGCCAAAGCCTTTAGCTTGGTTCGGCTTTGGCTGCCTCAAAAACTTTCAGCCCAGAAAGGATGGCGCCTAGGAATGTTGCACACAATTAGATTTTGGCATGTGTAGCATGCAATCAGCTGAGGTTCAGGCCAGCAAAAATTGATGCACAATGGTGCGTATAAGCAATGCGGCGGAAATTGATCGCTGCCGCTGATGTTATTGCTGCTGCTGCAGCAGCACCTCCTGCTCCTACTGCTGTTGCTGCCTGTGACTCTGCATTTATGACACGCTCTTTTGTGTTTAAAAGCGCAGGTGGCTGGCTTGCAATTTGTCAGCATCGCTCCTTCACGTGCCACATCTGAGGCTAGAGCACGAGCACTGCGCTTGACAGTTGATGTTGATGCCCGCGTCAGCCTGTCTCTCTGTCCCTGTCTCTGTCGCTGCCTCTGTATTCCTACCTATCTACCTCGCTGGCTGCAGCCTGAAATGATACACTTTAAAGGAAAAGGCGTTATATGTATATGCTGTCATTTGCTCTTCCTCGTGGCTGTTCGCTTGGGCTGCCTCCTGCTGCCAGTTGCTGACAAAGACAGATGAGCCAGGACCCGCAATCAGCAGCGAAAGTAGATATTAAAAAAATAACAAAATTCAAGCAGAGGAAAGACCCTGGTTCATGAGTCACATTCCTTCACTGAATAGCTTTGCAAGTGCATAAAGTTGCACTTAAATGAAAACTCAGAAAATGGAAAATTTGTGGGTGATATAATTAATACCTAATATAGTTTTTATGCGAAACTGAAGCTATTACATTTTCAACTATTTTGTCATAATATTTTTTGCTTAAAATCTTTAAGAATTCAATTTTTATGAACCAAAAACAGAAAACGAAATCATTTATGTGAGAGCAAGGAATGATTAACTTAGAGAAAGCGAGAAAGCGGAGCAAATAAAGCTGACTTAGAGCTTGGTAACAGAAGCGAGTGATCTATACTTAAGACAATTGTGTCTCCGTGCCCTACGTCAATTTGAAGATCGTACATTTTTGTTGGATTTTGATTTCAATATATAGTCGACTCACCCAATTACAAAAGCAGACTGCTCTGCCTTCTTTTCATGTGTTTAAAGGCTCAACTAATCTAGTCTGATTTGAATTATTTGAATATTTTAATTATTCAGCTTTTTGGCTAACAACAAACTGCAACATTGGTTGCCTCTCGACAAATCAACACATTTAATATATTATAGTCAGACAGTTCGTCTGGCTGTTTAACATATAATAGAATACCTAAACAAATACATCCACACATAAATACAATCATACTTATATGCTTTGTAGTTGCGATATTCATTCCTTTGCATATCAGCCTCAGCCTCAGCCAGGGTATAAAAGAAACCATAGCATACTTTTGTGCTCTCAGTTTGGTGGCTTCTGCTGCTGCCGCTGCCGTTGCTGTTATTGCCTCGTCAATGTTGCTGTTGCTTTGTTGCTGTGTTGCGGCTGCTCAGCCATTCACAAAAGTTTGCCACACGCACACACTGACAAACACACGCACACACAGTAGCGACATTTTGTCGCTTGGCTCGCTTACGTTTTTTGCGTTCCTTTTGCCGATTGATTTATTGAGAGATTAATGCCAACGATTGCTTTTACTGCTCGAGCTTTTAGTGTTTTAGTTGTCGAACGTTGGTTGCAAGAGCATTGCAGCCTGGTAGCGCCTGCTGCTAGTGCTGCCGTTGCCAGGACAAAGGAATAAGTTCAGCATTATGTGTATGCTTGAATGCTTTTCCCATGGCTTTGCCAATATTGAGGCCATGAAAGTGCTGTCATTTCAATATGCCAAGTGGGCTTGGCTGCTGCAGGAGAAAGACCGTCGAATGTGTGTAAGCCATCTTTTGGCCGCGTCTGCATATAAACTGTAATTATATATGAGCATTATGAGTAGATATATATATGTATTGCCTCCACAACTCCGCACAACATTCAAGCGGAATGCGCACCGCACACATAATCAATAATCAGCTTCAGTTCTCAAGATGCCGAGGCTATGCAAAGTTTCGAAATTCAAATCCAACTGCTGTGGCAAAATTTCAACTTGGTTTGTTGTTGAACTAAAAGCAGTCACAGTGCTTGTTGCTGGCGAATCCTTCCTCACATTACGAAGCATGTTTGATGCTTGCTCATTTAGCAGCAGGCAGGAGGCATCTGCACTCAGGATTCAGGCAGCAGGCAGAATGTGTGTGCCCTTTTAGCCACACTTAAGCGGATTATAAATGCACTCAGCACTTGCCAGAGAGTGAGTGAAGGGGGGCTGAAGGGGTAACACAAATGCACATCAGCAGCAAGTCTCGCGGGCACAAGTTGTGATTTTTTAATAACAAAACTTCTGCAACTTATCACATACACAAAAGGCAGCCAGTCCTCCTTCTTTCTCTCTCTCTCTCTCTGTCTGTCAGTCAACATCATAGGTCAGGGCTAAAGGGCTTAAGTCAAAGGGCTATGACTATGTGGGTAATGTTAAACTGAGGTAAAGTCAAGCACATCAGCAGCAAGATTGTAAGATCTAACATGTTAGTTCAAGTTCAGGTAGGAGAAATAGCTAAAGATCGTTTCTCCCCTCGCTTAGAGAAGAGGCAATCGCAATAATGAACCAAAGCCATAGCTAATATTTTGCTAAATTTCTCTTAGGGTAATCTGTTCAGGTAATTTTTGTTAAATTTAGGTACTAAATCTTTCCGCTTGTTCATGCTACATGCCTATAAGGTTATATAGTTCTTCTACTTTTATTTATCAAAATCAAGACGTTAGCAAAATGAGTTGCTCTCTTATGTAACCCAAAGCAGTGCCTAAGTGACAGAACTCTAAGCCCCAAATGGCTGGCAACTCTGCTTAAAGTTTATAAACAGCTATATGCCACACAATGTCTATCTATAAGTTGCAGCCAGGCATCACGCTTTCACAGATACAGACACACCCACCCACCCGCACACACCAACACACACCAACACAAGCCGCTACATGAAGCGTTAACTTTCATAGTTAGTGCTTTTGAAAAGTTTGCAACTATAAACCCACCCTCTCACCATCATCCACCCCTCCTCGACCACCAAAAATATACACAAAGCCGTGGCATCAAAATTGTAGGCAACACGCATACACTTGAAGTGCTCCGCGGTAAACACTATAACTATAGCAGTTCTCTTAACTTCTGAACAACACCCTCCCTCCCTCCCCAGATTGGCCTCTCCTCACGCCCGTTGCGCACTTTGGAAATGCTTAATTTGCTGTCAAACATATTTTGTTGCCGCCGGCATTGCTTCATGCTCATCTCCTCTATTGCTCCTCTTGCGTTTCGTCACGCAACCAGAAACCAGCAATGAGCTTCGATGAGCCGAAATAGTTTCGAATTTCAGTTCAACTGTCATTTGGCCCCCACTTCAGGCTGCGGTTGGCTGTGCTGTGTGAACTTCGACCTCCTAGATCTCTGATGCTGTTGCTGTCGCTGCTCTGGTTTCGATATGGCGCTGCCGCGTGACTGTAACTTCATTAACGTCTCTCCATCTACCGCCACCGCCCACAATTACAATTTTAGTGGGTGTGGCATTTCACGCGCTAAATGCATTTTAGCTGCACGGTGCACGCTCCCATCCCCCCTCCAGCTCACCCCTTGAGGCCGCTTGACACACTCAGCTTTCCACTTAAAAGCCTCATTCTCATCTTCATCTTCATCTAGCAGCAACACACACAACCAGGCATGGTTTAATTAATTTTCC
Organism: Hirtodrosophila duncani; assembly: GCA_037043425.1. Taxonomy (NCBI): domain Eukaryota; kingdom Metazoa; phylum Arthropoda; class Insecta; order Diptera; family Drosophilidae; genus Hirtodrosophila; species Hirtodrosophila duncani. Next base: position 11,684,646 of record JBAMBM010000057.1, on the reverse strand, counting down.
TGTGGCTTTTGGCTTTGGCTCTTAAGTGGTTTCCACCGCTGCTTACTCTTCTTTTTGCTACGATTTCTGTCAGCCCTGTCAGCCGAAGCCGGAGCCAACCAACCAGTCAAGCCAAACCAAGCCAAGCCAAGGCAGCTGCTGCTTCTTGCCGCAAGTTTTATGCCTTTTTGCCAAAAAAATGGCTTTGTGTTTTCTAATTTTCGCATTTGAAATTGCTAGCGGGGGGCGGGGAGAGGCTTTGAAATCTGTACAGCTGAGAAAGTAATTGAAAACACATTGATATTTAAGGTGGACAAGAGTCCGTGTTAGTGTAGAAAGCACATATTCTCTGGAGGAGGCTTCCTCAAGAGCAAACAAAGGCTAAATTTTAGCAAAGTACCTTAACATTTTAATGAAAATCTACAAAGCTTAATATTTTTGATATTTTTGCTTGACAGGATTGAATCGCAATTGCAAATTGAGACGTTGCCACGAGGTACTTGCGCTTTTGACAAAACTGATGAAAACAAGAGAGGAAGGTCAACTTTAAGTACCCGTCCGTATATACCCTTGCAGATCTATAAAAAGGAAAGAAAATTTAGTAGTGTAAAACGTATTTCCTGCAGCAGTGAAGGCAGTGAAGCAGTCTTCTTTCTTTTACATATATATGTGTGTACACACATACAACACATTCGCATATTAAGAAACCTGTTTGTGAAAGAGAGAGATAGGACGTAGGGTTGGCACAAATAACTTAGCTTGGCTTGAAAATAACATTTTGTTAGCCTCAATTATTACACAAAGTCTTCATTTGTATGTCTCTATAGAGGACCTATATGTTATAGTAGTCCGATCTTTATGATTTTTACATATGAGCAGCTTACAGCAAGTAGAAAGAAGCCTACGGTGAAAATTAGAAATCGATAGCTTCAAAACTGAGAGAGCAGCTCGCATAAAAACAGACGGACATGGCTATAACGACTCGGCTTGTCATGTTTATCAAGGGTATATATACTTTACGGCATCGGAGATGCTTCCTTCTATGCGTTACAAGGAAGGTATAACAAGAAAAGTAGGCTAGCTTCGGCTTGGAAAAGAAAGGTGCAATTTAAATTCACATTTATAGCACTGATTGAATTCATTCACATTCACGATATGAAAAGCTTGTTCGGGGAGAGGAGTAGGCAGCAGTACTTTCCAATCAGCTTTTTCACTTCCTGCAGGAACAGGTCCGCTCTAGCGGGCTGCTGTATTCCGTTCCCGTTCCGCAGCGCGAAATCGGAAGCTCTGGCGTTGCTGTGACTAGTTTGTGGCATTATGATAGCGTTGTTCCTTAGTTATTTTAGTACTTTTACGCGAATTCGTGTCTTTATTAACTTGCTTCTTTTTTCTTTTTTGAAACCAAAAGGCAACTAATTGATATGGTTTTCCAAACTGAATCCATATAAGAAGATATAAGAAGCATCTGTTGAATATTTCAACTCTGTAGCTCTTAAGACTTCCAAGATCGTGGGGACGAATAGACGGCCAGTAGGACATAAGGACGGGCAAAGCAATATCGAACACCCTCGTCATGCTGATCAAGAATATATATACTTTATCTGGTCGGAAACACTTCTTTCTGTGCGTAACAAGCCCCATGACAAAAGTAATATACATCCACTTTTCAAGAATGGTATAAAACTATTGTTGTTGGTTGACTTTAAATACAGTTTCGATGTTTCAGCTCACCTGGACATTAAGGCTCTAACATCAATGGATTGCAATCCTTGCAGTTTCCTACATTTCATATTAATCGGGCTACCATAACAAACAACAGCCATAACATTAATTATTCCGAATACATTCTTTGCCTTAAATTAAACATTTAATATAGAAATTAGCTCGAATTGAGGCCGCCTGGGATAAGTCTGATGTCCACAAAACTCTGCATAGTTTGTGGCTTAACATGAATGATTTCAACTATGGATTTTAAAAGCTAATCTTTTGCCTGCACAAAATTCCAAAAATAACTTGTCAACAGCAGTCATATTGATTTGATTTACTTTACGCTGCCGTTGCCATTTCTGCTATATAATCGCAATCCCTGGTCAATCAGCAGTTCATTTGGTTGTCAGTCAGAGGAAAAGGGTGGAAGTGGCGGGAGAGGCTCATTTAACGAAACTAATCAAATATTCATTCATCCAAATATTGACCACAAAATTACATACAAATCAAAATCCAAAACATAAATCTGCTGTAATGCGGACCAACAAAAAGCCGCCAACCAGCAGAACCGTCGATGTTGAGACCCGCAAAAAAGGATCCAAAAGTATGCCTGAGTATTTGCTGGATATGTTGATAAGTGTTGTTGTTGCTGTTGTGTTTCAGAGCTTCAACCGCAACGCAGTCGAATGCAGCGTGTATCTGTGTGTCCGTGTGTGTGTGTGTGTGTGTGTGGATGTGTCTGAATCAACATTTCAAAAAAGGATAAACAACCACAATAAAGCATGTAAGTAGATTAAATTCAACCACTCATTAAATTACGAGTTCTGCTTTGCATCGAGTTGGCACATCAGAATTTGAGGACCACAGCAACCGCAGAAAACATATCCTTTGATTTGAGTAGGGCAGGACAGGGCAGCTGGCATTGTTGGGGACCAGCCGCTCGAATTGATATGGCCTAATAACATAAATTGTCAAACAGTTGACGCAAAGACAAGCAGACAGCGGGTGACGGGGTAACAGGGGGGACAACCCAGCACCAACTGGGATCAGAAAAGGGTCTGCAGAATGTGCCAATCGAAATCATGCTTAAATGCCTGATTGACACGACGGCTACATTGTGTAAGTGGAAATCACAAAGTCAATGGGCTTGAATGTAAGGCCTGTGTAAGGCATGAGGGGGGAAATGCAAAGTATTCCTATTAAATTCCAGTAGCAAAGCTCCCACAGCCAACCGCAGTCGTCCTTAAGCAGCTTAAAGCGACTCCATAAGAGTGCTGCAGTGACCAGCTTAGCTGCAACCACTATTGAGAACTGAGGCAAATGAGGTAGGCCAACAGGTAAGAGTACAAGTGCAGCCCTGAGACGTCTTCGTCCTTGCCAGGGAAAAGGCATATCAGTTAACAGCAGTGTGGAAAAAGGTAACCGCCTGGCTTCAAACGTCACCCAACCGCCAGGAAACCGCAAAAAGAAGCAACCATCAACAGCAGCAGCAGGAATATTTTGCAAAAAAGGAAGCTCAAGTTGCTACACTGCTAAAAGAAGGAAACACTTACATTTTTACTGGATTGAAGTTAAGCTTCATTCCCCGAGTTAGATTTTTAGTAAGCAAAACTTAAAATTATAAAACTATTTTCGATTTCTTTATAATTATCAGTTTTATAAATATTTAATCTATATTCTGTGTATTTTTCAGCTTTCAGCCTATGTTTCTTTGAGTGTATCGTAACAACTGCCGGGGAGCATGAAATATAGTTAGAAAGAACATCGCAACGGGTGGCAATTCGGCATATCGATTTATACATATTTTTATTTGTGTTATTTTTACAGCCAGACTCCGTTGGTATTTTACCTGCACAAACTCGCCCGCTTTTGCGTCCTGCTGTTTTTGTTTGTCGGCATCGTTATAAACATGATGTATGTGTGCGTGTGCCAAGTCCTTTAGGCGTACACTACACATAAAAATAGTCATCACTTCGATATGGGTGTTGACGGTGTAAGCCCAACTTTCCATAGGCAATGAAAACAAGGGGCGGATGCAAGTATAAGTGGGTTTAAGTCTTTAAGCAGCCATGCCATAACATGGAAGTTACGACCACTAGATGTATGTTAGCTGTAGAAGGACTCTCTCTTTCAGAATCAACCCAACAGTTTTCCTAGGCTGTAATTTTCTACCTGTTGTAAGCTATATTTTGAAATTACCCATACAACATGTTGGCCACAGCCAACATAGCAAGCACACATTGCATGGTGACTTAAAGTTGTCTTCCCAACAAGTTACAAAGGCATCTGGAACATCTGATATCCTACGATACACTACATGTTGCTTGAGCTACATGTACCCCAGCTTTATCGACACATTTTTGCTCAGTGAAGCCTTGGTAGTTCGAACCCATATGAACCTATAACAAACTGCTAACTAAAAACTCAACCAAATCAACAAAAAAGGGATCCCACCAGCTCAATTAAAAGTGGAAATCTATTGAGGCAGAAATGCTTATGACCTGACTTGCCGTCGTTTCCACTTCACTGAAGTGCGCGTATTCCATGGGTGGGTGCAATGAAAGGCTTATGATTGTGTTCGGTTCGGTTTGGGTCTCTGTATGTGCCCTTTCAACTTCAGTTTTTGTGGGTCAAGAGTTCCTTCAGTGCCCCTAACATGCGTTCAATTTTTGAACTTACTTTAAAGAAGAGAAATGAATTGTACTTAAAAATCCAGAGCAGAGCCCATAATTTGATATGCTCGGCTATTTATGTATTTTTCACGCAAATTAAGAAGCAACAAAAACTGGCAAAGGACAATTAGGATAATTGAGCTAGCCATACGCAACAGACAGCTGGATTCGCGTACTCGTTCGTACAGCCAGAATGCGATACTAACGAACCTACCTCCCTACCCTTCCTTGGCTTACGAACTTTTTAAGCGTGCACGCTTGAATACGTACGCTAATGACTGTAAATGATGGTTTCTTCCTTTTTTCTTGACTTCCCCCCACCCCACCCGCCTGGCATTTTAAGCGAATGAACTGAAATCCTTGAAGCAACTCAAGTTCAAGCACTTGAACAAAACTTTAAAGCCAAGCGAATATAAAGAGCAGATGTTGAACAAATGAGAGAATTTTCAAAGGGAGAAAAGAGACTTTCTAATGGAAACCCATGCAGTTGCAGTTCTGAGACAGAGGCTGAATTTTGTTCTCTTGGTTTCGGAGAATTAGAACTATCATTATAATGCAGGTGTTTTCCTTTTTCAAACCCTCGGAGCACTCACTCTACAACAACCTCCATGCCTTTCGCTGTTAGCCGAAATTGGTTTTTGGCATAAATGCCTTATGCCTTGCAAGCCCAATCCGTCAGATTGGACCTCCTGCCGCCTCTCTCTTTAGACAGCCAGCCCAAGTGTTGGACGCCCAGTTTGCAAACATCAATTTGCCAGACCCACTTGTTGGCCTGGCCTGAGTGTGGATGTTTAGTTAAACCCGCTGAGCCACGCTGCCACGCACGTCATCTTCACACAATGCACATTAGAGGCACAAAAGTCGACACTGTGCCACAGCCGCAGCTAGTGCCACTGCCACTGCCACTGCCAGTTGCAGCCAAACAATGCACAGCCAGCGGGCAAAAGAGCATTTTGCTCAAAAAGTGGCCAAAGTGCGCCAAATTGTTGTGCATATAGAGATGTGTGTGTGTGTTTGAGTCTAGGATGTGTGGCTGAGGGGTCTCTTAAGAGGAAGCAAGTGGGAAGGAATAGGTTAATATCAAGATATAGAAAGGCAACTCTTATATCTACTCAAGTATTTAGTTAAAAGATTGTCATATCAGAGCAGCTTTAAAAGGAATCGAGGTCTTATTATTGATATGGAAATCTTAAACTTTTAAGGATAGCTTAGAGACAATCAAAGGCAACATAGCTTAAAAAAATGTGACAGTGATATTGAAGGGTAAAGTAATCAAAACCAGAGAAGGGATAGGAAGAGCGCAAGCGGAAAAACGCCTTTGGGATTGTCATCGTAGAAGACTGCAAATACTGCCACAAAAAATCCATTAGTTCCTGAACAGTAAATTCCGGTTTCTCACAGAAGGCTTTAGAGTTTTTTGATATTTTCATAAGTTAACACTCTAATTTATAGCTCCGTTTGCTGTCCTTTTGACACGGATGTAGAACAAATTCCACGGCAGTTAGATTTGAGGCGTAGCAGATGATGAAATTTCTATGGTTTCAAATGTAGCAGCGATCAGCAGACTAAAAAAGCGTCCTCAGAAGGATTGAATTAAGCAAATGAATCTAGTAGCCATTGAGCTTTTCTCTATTTGCCAAGATAGCTACATAAGTGAACTTATAAATTGAAGTGTTTACACAGTGATTTGTCCAAATTTCTAGAAATTTCCTCAGTTGCAATGTATATGTGCATATGATGAGCCAACACTGTGACACTAAGTGCAGCATGGGATCTGCAACGTCAGCATATCTGCATGCCTTGAATTTGACAATGAACAAAATTACATTATGTACACACGAAGGCAGGGAAAATATATACATAAAATATACATAAAGTGCAGCTGGCTGCATTTGTCAAAATCTCTAGACATATCTGTAAAACTTGCCATGGAACTTGGCTTCTGAATGCACGAATCGCATCGAGAAAAGTATCTACGGAATATATACTACCGTTCGTATTTCAAATTTCAACTGGTTAACTGTAAATATCAGATCTCCTTATTTTGTTAAATTTTTTATAAACTTCCTCTGTTATTAAAAAGAATTCCTGCTGCAGCAACTGCTAAAGTATGTAAGCTGAGGCACAAAGCCAAAACAACAAGAAAATTAATTGTCAGCTGGCTTAATTGCAAGTTTTGGCTGCGGCACACGAAACAAAAGGCCAAAGATAAATTTACAAACATATATAAACATTTGTACGAACATAAACATGTACAACAGCAGGAAAATGCTGCGCATACCGCGAATGCCACAACCCTATAGAGAGGTAGGTACAGAGATGGGTACAGAGGCTGGGCTGGATGGAGAGCGGTCAGGTTAAGGCCATTCACAGACACAGTCTGGATTTGGGTGCTGTTGCTACGGCGTGCATTTGGGGAGGTGGGCTGCAGTGGATACGAGTATGACACGGTGACCCAAAGGCGACAACAGCCGCATCGCATGCAAAGTGAAGCTGAAGCACAAGAACAATGCTGAACACTAAAAAACACACACACACACACACTGATGTATATATATGTATGTGAACTGTATGTTTGTTTTGTTTTCATACCATGGCCAAAAGCATGTACATAATACTAATAAACAATGGGCCCATCGCTTGACTCTAAAGCCTAAAGTAGAAACAGGAGCGGTCTTGAGGCTTAAGAGGATTGTGAGAAGTCTTTGTGAAATAAAGTATATGCCGTTTAAGGTTATTTAGAATACCTTGGGATACATTCAGAATCCTGTTAGACGGACAGCTTTCATTTGACTGAGACCAAAACCAAAGCCGAGACTGTAAATGTGCCTTCTTCGACGACGAGAAGAACTTATGACTGTAAGCGCGATCAATTGCAGAAAAGTATTGCTCTACGTTCAACCGATGTTATTTGCGTGTGTGTACATATTCATCGTTCAGTTATCAGCTCCATACTGCTTGTCGGTTCGTGGATCACAAATCGAATGCTCGCTGGCCGAAAACCCAGTGTGTGGAGGAGGAGCAGGCGAATAAGCTATGCCTCACCTACGATTCCATCTTAATTATGCGTTAAGCAATGCGGCATTAGACAGCTGGTTACTACGGGCTTTAGATGAGACTAAACAGATGTACTTTGGCTAAAACCCCCGATGGGAATGTCTCTTGGGAACTTTTTGAGGTAATTGTGGTTGCTTCCACGGGCTTCCTTTCACCTCTTTCTTCAGTCGTGGAAACAAAATAGAGTCGTACGGAGCCAAGTTGCAACTGTAAGAGGGTTAAGGCACCACCGCGCCGCCCTACACACTTCACGCGGTGGCACGTCTTTCCACTCAGATTGCTCGGAGCAAAAGGGCGACTGGCTTTATTAAAAGGGCTGACGTCCCGCCAAATTTGCCTTTCCGTTTTATCTCACTACTATTGCGCATTACTTTCATAATGGTTCTTAGAATAATTAGAAGTATTTCCTGTGAACAGAAATTTCTTTAATGGTTTCCCGAGCCAAATAGATCAAAATGCTTTAAGTTTTCATCATTGGCTCAGTTCAGCCCTGTGCTCTAAGGCTTTGGGCTCAATGCAAGCCGTAAGAATTGGCCGGCGACATATAAATTTAAGAACAGAGGCCACAAGCTGCCTATGTTGTTGCCAGTTGTTTTTTTTTTAGCGCATTTCATGGTGTTTTTTTTTGTGAAAATTTTTGGGACACGGACAATGTGGCGTATGCGTGTTGCTGCTGGTTTTCTTTGGCTTGGGTTTGGCTTTATTGTGGCAGGGGCGGCCTTTTATTTTTCTGCAGGTGTCAAGTGCCAAGTGTATAGTTTACTGCAAAGTACTTTTCACACAGATACACACACACACATGTAAAATGTTAGCTATTTACTATGGCAGTGAGAGGTAAAAATGTGAAGAAGTGACAGAAACGAACAGGCGACATTTTAAAGACGTTTTTACTCGGGAGACAGGCAAAAGCTGTGCAATGTTGTGGATGCTTCAGTTGTGGATGCTGCAGAGAAATTGTAAGTAAATATAGTAGGTAAAGGCTGCAGTTATTGACATTCCAGAAGATGTTAAGATAGCTGAGTCAGTTGGGTAAATAAAGGGATAAGCCAGTGGTTATACTGTTGTCGTGGCCATTCAAGCGTTGTAGGTGGAGAACTGGGGATGTTAAATCAGGGAAAATGATACATTTCTATAGAAAGGCAAAATTATTTTATATGTATATATAAAATACTGCAGATTTCTGCCATAATTATGATACATAACACTTGTGAAAAGCCAGGTATTTCTATGTAAATGTTTTGCCTTGAAGCTTTAGGAATCATAGCCACATATTCACATGAAAACACTGTAGCTTTCATTGGCTTTTGTTGATTAAATTGTCCTAACTGCAGGGTGTGATATCTTGGCCTTTTGCTGCATGCTAAATCTTGACAGATCTATCTGTCAGCCTGGCATCTCAGATAAACTTCTCTCAGCAATGCTTCATAGTGTTTTGCAGCAAATATCTGAGGATTAAAAGTTAACTCTACCAGCAAAAACCCTTTAGGCATAGCTCAGCAGGTGGCATAATCATTTTGAAACATTCTTATCGAAGGGAACAAGAGGTTCTTGATGAAGTCAAAAGGAAAGAACGAGTATTGAATTGAGAAATGCCTCATAAGCTGCCCAGCAATGACTCAACTTAAAATTTGCTTTAATTTGAAAAACTCTCAGTAATTCCGAATGCTCGCCTCAGTTTCAGAGTTTTATAAGGTATTACCCCATGCCCGAACACTAAAGTACATACTTAAACTATGTAAAACTCATTTAAGATACCGCAACTGACAACGTAAGGTGAGTAACAAGGGATCTATGGATGACTTTGGGTGTCCACTTGGATCATAAACCTTAGTACTTAACCTCTTCAACACTTCAACAACACTTATAGAAATGTCTGTGGCTATGATGATAACTATCTCTATTCTGATATATTAGATTCTTTGTGTTCTTTCTTCTTTCCTAAAAAGTACGTTCAATAAAAGTGTGAGCAAAGCTCAAAAAATGGCTTTGAAGACTTTTCAAATGGATAATTTCTTTTCAGTTCCAATATACCAATATAAACCTATACATAGAAGTGCTGCTGGCTCACCTGCTGTCTTTTTCCCTTCCCTTCTCTCTTCATTTCACCATCGTCGCCGTCAAATTCATACATGTGCTTTGCCAAAGTGCAGCTGTGAGGAATATTGCAAAACGTCTTCTTAGTGTTCTCCAGGCTTCACAAAATTTAACATTTGTGTAAATTTTAGGTGTCTACATTTTGTGGCGTGGCCAAACAGTCGGAAAGGGTAGATTACACTTACTGAGAGCTTCCTCTTCTCATCCTCATCTTCTGCTTCACACATCTTCTGCTTCTGCCTTACATTCAAGCCTTTGTAAGCCAACAAATTAATTAGTTTTCAACAGGTGAGTTATTTTAAATAGCAAATTCCTATAATTAATTTCTCATAGAGACACACACACACACAAATGCTTGCCTTGTTTTGTGGAGAAATCTGACAAAACTAGAACAGAACAAAACCTAGCTGTCTACTACAGACAGTAACAGCTTTGGTCAGCACAGGGACACATCGAAAGCCATTGAAATACAACGAAGGAGAAGGAAGTAATTTTCCTGCTGAATGGACTTGCACAAAGGCAGGACAAAATGTAATAGATAGCACTTTACATGTCATTCTTAAGGAATCTATATGTCCATATGAATGGCTTGCTTAAAGCTGCCTAGACGAAGGAAACTGGTCACATCAGTCGATAGCAAATCACTCAAACTGAAACTGGCCCACATAAATTATTGAGCTGCCAGCTGCAAATTGTTTTAAAATCAAGCCAAATGTCTTTCACTTTGGCAAAGTAAAAGTTAACTTCGGACTGGAGCAGGAGGAGGTGAGGAGCATTTGACTTGCAAGTGAAAAATTGTGCTGCAAATATTTAAAATGCAATTCCAAAGCGATTTGCTTTATGGCCCCAACTCTAAGCCATAAGGCTTGAGCCTGGAATAGCTGGTCATTGCTAGCACACTACTACTACTACTACTACTCCTGCTCCATCCATCCATCGACACACAAACACTCACACAATTGTTTCGTTTCAGCATTTTTAGAACTCTTCTCCGTATCCGTTTCCGGAAACACACGCTCTGCTGCACACGACAGCCGACGTCGCAGCGCGGAAAACTTAACTCGGATTTGATGTGGCCAAGCAGCTGTTAATGCTGCATGATTTATATATCAGCCAGAGATGCCAGCAACAGCAGCAAGAGGATGCGGAGGGGCAGCAGCCACCAGCAGAGCACTGTGGTCATTCCTGTAGTGGAGCTCATTATAAGCTACTAAATTTTGGGTTTGCTTCAAGGATGAGTGTGAGGTGAATGTAGATGAAATGTTAAGCATGTACTATATAAATCTAAGCTGACCTAAGGATGTGATTATTCCTGCACATTTGACGTACCGGCGACAATATTGCGGAACCACTTCATCCAGAATTTATGTTAATAGTGTGGAGAGATCTTTTTTTGTGGAAAGACAAGAAACGAGCTACTTTCGTGTTACTTTTGGGGGTGGCTGATGATGTATTTGGGGTCAGGTAAATAGTCTTTTGAAAGATGTCACAGTATTTTTCAACAAATCTAAATAGAAATTTTCTCATTGATGGAACCACATGTTTTTAGGCAATGATCGAAAGAGAAAACTTCCAGTTCTTGTATTCCGATGGACACCAATCCTATGACTTGTTACTCCAATGCTTTAACATATGTTCTCACCACAAACCAGCTCGAAGCAGTTATAAAATGCTCAATTAGGATGGACGCTTGGCTGTGGCTTGTTCGTCTCCTCATCGTTTTGCTGTATTTTCGATCAGCGGCTGCCTTGGCAGTACATTGTATGTGTGTTTGTGAATGTTTGAAATCAAATTTAAGAAGTGGACGGAATACCTTTTCATGTCGACATCTCTATGTGCACAAAGGACAACTACAAGTCCCACTGTAGTTGAAAACACAAGCAAAGAAGGCAAAAACTAATTAACGAAATTGATTCTCTCTCGACAAATAAGCGCACAGTGCACAAACTTGCCAGCGTTTGTACTAATTGGAGTCATTTAAGAATTCAGAATTCCAAAATTTAAAAACTAACTTGGCGCCCCACAGCCCAAGTCGGGGCTCTCTAGCTTTTACAGTCTCCTAGGTGTTCCTAGTTCTAGGTGTTCCTTCAGGCTGACAGACAGACGAACGAACGGACGGACATGGCTAAATCGACTTGGCTGTTGATGCTGATCAGGAATATATATTCTCTATGGGGTCTTAGACGCTTCCTTCTGCTTGTTACATACATTTGCACGCACACAATATACTCGTTTACTCTACTAGAGTGCGAGTATAAGGAGCTTAACCCATAAACTATTTCCTTTCCTTGCTCTCTTTACCTCTAGCTTGCTAAATAAACCAAATTTTTTTTGAGTGTTGTTCGCAGGCCACTAGTTGCAGTTCTCTGGTCACGCGCTCATCTCTAATGCATAGCTGCAGGTCAGTGCAGGGAACTCATACATACATCAATGTCGAGCCTGAGCCTGGGTGTACTTTTTAGCAATCGCTAACCAAAAGTCCACAGCCTGGCGGCCAATGCACTGCCACTTCCGTTTCCGTCTGCTGCACTCTACGACCGCCTTCACCCGCCTTCACTCCACCAGTTTATACTTTTATCAGGACCGCGAACTCAGCCGACAGTGGCAGCATTCTGTAACTGGCAGCCGGGTGGCACCCCGAAATCCAACTGCGAATGCGAATGCGAATCCTGTATAGCTGCCAATTGTCAGCGTTGAAAGTCGCCATTGCCGCCGTCATCGTCGTCGTCATCGTCGCGGTCCGGCTGCTGCTGCTGCTGCTGCTCTGATGTGTGCCCCCTGATAGACGCTTTCAGGCTGTCAGGGTTTTATCCCAATCCTCAAAGGCCATTGTGTGGCGCTTTGTCTCGTTCTTGCCGTGCATCGATTCATGCTGGCATTTCGTTTGTTTGGCCTCTTCCTGGCTGCGCTGTATGAAATGATTTGTGTGTGTGTGTGTGGCCGCATACTGGTCGACTTTCTCATATATATGTGTGTGTGTGTAATGTGGGTGAGTATTGGTGTGTTTTTATGCCGACGCCCGGGCAAACATAAATCAGCACTCAAACATGGCCTCGACGCGCCCAGATAAAAGGCCATATACACACGGCGTATACGTGTTTTTTGCAACATACATTTATCCCATGCCCCCCTCCCTATTCCTCTATCGCTTGCTCTGTCCCTCCTCTATGTGTCTGTGTCTAGAACTATTTTCTATTTTGAGTTCACAAACTAGCTGACCTGAGCTTTTAAATTACTATTTAGGTTTATGTGTGCGTGTGTGTGTGTGTGTGTGTCTGTGTGTTTATTTATTTTGTACATGTGTATGTGTGTGATATATTCTATTCATGTCCATTAGTACAAAATTAGAACTATTATATTTATAGCGCAAATAGTCCGCACATCATATTTATGTTGTTTTTGTTTTTTTTTGTTTTTTTTTTTTGCAACTAAAGCAGGTAAAAAGCCAGGCAGCTAGTCAGCCGGCAGCCTGCTGTTGGCTTCTGCTGCTGGCTCCTGGCTCCTGGCTGTGTCTCCATCTGTCCCTGGCTCCTGGCACACATCTACAAAGCCATTAGACATACACCTAACAGTTGCTGTTGCTGTTGCCGTCTCTTTATCTGTATGCTTAGCTGGCTGCCTGCCTGTGTGCGTTCAAATGTAATAAAAACATAAAATGTTGCACATTATGCAAACACACACACACACACACACATGTGGATACAACCAACACCCGCGCAAAAGCAGTGCCGAGTGTGGAAGATTTCATAGCTGGCGCCACATGTCTAACAGTTTCAGGCAGTCGTAATCATTCCCCTAGTCATGTGTGTATACACTGAAAACAAAACAATTGAAGGCTCTTGGGGGAGTGCAGGTAAATGAGGGAGAGGACGTCTGTAGTTGAGTTAGCTACAAACCTAAAAGAAACCTCAAGAATAAATAGTAAATATATTTAAAAAAATGGTCAAAATGAGTTCCAATTTAATCCCATTTTTTGTCTGAAATCAATCACGTTCTGGCTTGAAATTCAATCCGGAATTAAACAGGAAAAATTCAATATTTCCGGGGTTTAAATATCCGTTGTGGAATCAATCCCAATGAAGCTAGTTCTGTAAATTTCAGGGTCGGATGACATTCGTTATCATTTCGAATTGATTTGGATAGATTCCACAAGGGATTAGAAAAGTGTAAAGTCTTGTATGCCCCCAGGTTTCCGTCACGATCTATATGAGCTTGGAGATCACAAATTTGTAGTAAAACATATCTTTAAATGATACGAGACTTTGGCCAAGGATATATTTATATCTAGATACTTCAATCAGCAGATGGCTTCCTGCTGGGTCTTAAGAAACTCTGGATCTTGGCTCTTCTACAGATAGTCCGAATCATTACATCCGGCAAAGAATTGATTCCATTAAAGTAGCTTTCTTCTTTTGCTAGGCTGCCATTCTCTTCAGATTGCTTTCCCCCTTTACACATTCCAGCTCCAACTCCTTCACAGAGCTATCACACACCTTTGACCAAGCAATATCCATTGCCCTCTCAACATCTGCATATTTTTCCAATATAATTTTCTTCAAGTGTATGCCAAAAGGCGGCGGCACTAGGACTTTGGCATGGCCCTACAGGCGCATACGCCATACGAATAGAATCCGCCAAGCACATTAAATTTATTTGAAATTATTATTATGCGCATTTACCTGACATTTGCATAACCGTCAAGCGGTAAGTCCACATCCACAGTGCGCCAGTCTGCGCCAGAAGGACACAGGGACCCAGCCAGAGGTGGAGACGGGGACACAGCCGCAGTGTGCCAATTTGTAAGTGAATAGGATTGGGCGTGGGGTAGCCGTAGCTTCGGGGCGTTCACGCTGAAATTGTGATATAAAATTTGGTTTCCAAAAATTTAATGATTAAGAAAAAAAAAACGTTGGAGCTGCTTTTATTTTTCCAGCTGCTTGGGAAAACTACAATAACATGCCGCAACTTCCAAGAATCGCTCCACTAAAGTAATGGCAGCTATATTTACTATGTGCCAGCTTTCGTTTTTAGCCAGGGCATTCTCAACGAACCTTAAATAACACAGTTTAACTGTAGTACAATAAAAAACTGTGTCAACAGGCATAAACAGGACATAAAGCAAATCAAGACAAGTCCTTTCTGTAAGTAGAGAGAAGAAGTAAAATAGTAGCAAAGCGGAGAATGTCGCGGCACAACAGCAACGGCAGCGGCAGCAAAAGTAATATAAAATATGAAACAGTAAAGAGCCTTGCGGCATTTCAGCGAGGGCTGGACACTAAATAGGTGTAGAAGACATAGGAACTCCATCATCAGACAGTAAACAAGTTTGTAAATATATTAAAGCATAATCTTGGCTTTGGCCAAACTGCTTTAGATTCATTGAAATGGGGTGAGCTGATCAGTCACACTTCCACTCAAATTCCGGATCCAATTGAGCCGCCCATTAAACTTTGGGGCTTCAAAAGTTCTGAATAGGTGGCGAAATCAAAAGCAATACGTCGTTATTGCTTTTACTTATCATCCGATACATATTTGTATGCCAATTTTCAATTCATTGGGAAGAGTCTGTGTGTGGAATGAATCCACTTCGTGCTGTCACTGTTCATCGTTCTGTATCGTTCTCTCGGTTGGCGTCTCAGCACGATAATATTGAGTTCGAAAACGAATTTCATGCGGAATCACGAACACCAGTACGACGTGGAAATAGAATGGTATTCGGAGCTTCCTCCAGGACAGGACCTTTGTGGTGGTCTGGAGTGTGCTCTGGCATCAAGCACATCCAAGCCAGTGTGCTGGCTCCCACATTGTACAGCCTATTCACGCATGATATGCCCACTGGTCGAGACATAATCACTGCGCGTCAATGGACATTCATAGTGTGCACTTTCGCCGATTACACAGCTGTCCTGGCCATTGACTCCAGCATCTATTTAGCCACTGATATGCTCAGGAGTACCTGTAGAAGTTTGACAATTGGGCGTGCTGGTGGAACATCGCTGTAAATCCAGACAAATGTGCCAAAGTGACGTACTCGCTCAGGCGTGATTCCTGTACTGGGCTCTTCCTATACGAGGAGTTCCTCAGCCACAAGATCGCCCATATGTGCTTGGGAGTCATTTTAGAGAGACGGCTGACGTTCAGGAGTGACGTTTTGGAAGTCGCACAAAACATCATGGTGAGTAGGATGGGATTGATGAATAAAATCGCCATATATATGGTGATATTGGCCCCGCTATAGAAATACGTCATCCAGTGTATGGAAGCAAGCCCGCATTCTGAGGCTTATCCCCGGGGCCTGGAGAGGGATTTGGGCTTGCCCATGATATGCAACGCCATCAATTCACGGCCAGCAAGATACCTCGATAGGCTTGCCAACCACTCCAACAACCTTGCTCGACGCCTGCTGAGAAGACGCTGGAGACATCACTCAGGAGGACACAGACGGCTGCGCAGGATTCATCCTGAGGACCTGCAGCATCGCGTCATCTAAGTAAGTTATCCTGATATATAAAGCTGCATTGCAATAAAGGAGAGGCAACCCTCCAAGTTCGCTTTATATGGCATATTTTGTTGCAACGCAAGGCTCAAACGCACATTTCATTATGGCCAACGCTTTAAAACCGCCCACACACACACACCCACATTCAAAGCCACAGAGAAAGCGCTTACAATTAGAAAATGCCGTTACAAAGGCTGCAACATCATGCTGCTGCAGCAGCTGATATTCCTTTTATTTTCTTCGCGCATTGGGGGAGATTTAAAAATTTTGAAAACATTTAACACACGGCGGGGGGCCGATGCAGTTATGTTTGCTGCTTGTTGAAATTTATGCATGAACGATTTGTGTGTGGGTGTGTGTGTGTGGGTGTGTGTGTGCTGATGTTGTTGTTGACCATGGAAAATATTAAATCAATTGTAGATGGTTATAACCATGTATATGTAAGCAATTTGAAGCATGCCGCTTATTGCGTTAGTTTATGGCTTTATTTTGGCCAATGCGATACGATGTTTAAATAAAAATAATAAAAACAGGATTTGTGGCATGCGCAAAATAAAACACAAAAAATATAACAAGCAGGGACAACTGTCGCTGACCAGACGAAACTTACACACACTTGCTGATACACAAATGTTATATATATATATATATATATAATTAATTTAGTTTTATATGAAGACATTGGTAGTATCATTACATTTGAATGAAATATTGATTTAAATTGATTTGCAGCTACAAAATTCAATACAGATGCAAGACCAAGTGTCATCTGCAGGAGAAACATTCAAAAAATATGAAATTGAAGTGAAAATAGTGGAAGGTGTTTTTGTTTTCTATTGATTGCAGTCTTTTTCATATGATCGGACATAATTTTATTTCAAATTCCAATCGTTTATGTTGAAAATCAAATTCTACTTATCGCTTAATGCCATCCCACGATATGTATCTAATATATCGATTGTATCGAGCTGTTCAGTTTCCATTTGCTCGTTGATAAATCTGCACTGCGAACATAAGAACACTTAACACGTATACTTAACTATTAATAAAAACCTCAGTTATCTACAAATGAGGTAACCAACGGCATCTTATAACTGGATATCGGTTTTTCCATTGGAAAAAGAATTACATTTTTTGTACTCTATTGTGAAAGATAACTTATTACGGCTTGGGTTGTCTAATTGATTTCAAGTATGTCCCGTTTTGTTAAATGACTTGCTGCCATTTGAAGGATAACTTTAAGATTACACTCTCAGTGAAGCTCTGTTCCTCGCTGATAGAAAACTCGCCTAATCTAGTTTCGCAGTCCACAATTCAATAAATTTGTTTGTCATGAAGAAAATGATGTAAGGACAAAAAGAGATAATAGTCGCTTAATGCTAGATCCACATTATACAATGGATGCATTTGAACTTCCCATCCAAGTTTCCTAAGTTTGACGCTCTCATTTTCTATTGACCAATTCTGGTTGCTTCTGGTCTATTGCAATCTTCAAACGGTCTTATTGTTGACAATAGAGGTCCGAGTTGAGTATTTGCACATTTGGAAGTAACTCATGGTAGATGATTCTCATCCAATCCCACAAGCGCACAGCATAGCCTTCCTGACTGTTAGCCCTGGCTTGGATACCGTTTGAGATGATTCAGCGCCCTTTGACCAGGATCGTTTTCTCACATGACCCATTTTGCATTACCAGGCATCATCCGCTTAGGAAATGAGTCGATTTCATTACGTTTGGCTAACGATTTGTAGATGGAAAGTCGATTCATTATGTTTATTTAGACAATTGGTGAGGCACTCATACATCTAGCTTCTTTCTTAATCCAGATTTTTGCAGATGGCTCAAGAGTATCGGTGCGAGGTGCATCTTTAACTTAATAGTGGCGCAAGGGTGAAACATTCCACCTGTGTTTGTAAGTCTTTCAGTTCACGCTTCAAAATACTTATGCCATTCTCTTTAGCTATTTACTTCTTTAGATATGCTTCCAGAATTTGCTTCTCTTCTGGAAGAGACGCCCTTTTTCAAGGGATTTAGTACAAAATACGTATACGTATCAGTTTCCACTGTTCTGCTTTAAAAAATAACTACAATTTAGCACAAATTTTGAGCCACTTAAAGGTGGAGTTTTCCACAACGGTTTTCTACCGCTCACCATCCACCATCCAAGGAGCTTAGTCGTGCTTAGTTTATAATCAAAATAGTATATTTGTCTCATCTTTCTCTAGCCCATCAGACCTTTAGATCTTCTAAACATCTGCTCTATAATATCAGCGTTGCATGTGCAAATGTACCCTTTGAAAGTGTATGAAAATAAATTGTGCATGGAAGGTAAAAATATTGCGCATAAATTATATAAAATGGCAATTTTTTATGCTCTGGCTCAAATATAAAAATTGATTTAAATAATTAAATATTTTTTGCTCGGCAACATTTAACAAACATGTGTGCGGTTTCATAAGCAAACATTATGGTTTAGCTGTGGAAAAAAACCCCACAGCACCCAATCCGTCTGCTAAAACCCACTCACAATCGGTGGATTACGTAAAACGAAGGACTGCTTTCTGGTTATGATCTTATCCTTGCCATTGTAGTCCACATAAATGTCAAAGATCAAGTCGCGTGTGTTAATCGGATCCGGTTTGAGTTCGAAAACGCCTCTGATGCACTCGCCAGCCTTTACAGTGAGTGGATCTTGCAAATAGAAAACTGTCTGCTCCCAGTGTGTCCAATCGGCACGCGGCGATGTGCTGAGGCTGACCCACTGCGGGGATTTGCTGAAGCCCACATCGAAATATGCCAACAAGGCATTAATTGTGCCAGTGCGGCTCAGCTTCAGCTCAAAAAAGGAGCGAATTTCGGAAGATTGATATTTGGCGGTGTAGAGATCCAGAGACTTGATCTGGCACATTCCGCTCATCAACTGATTTTCATCGACGCGCTCCACAATGGCCTTCCTCTCAAACGACTCACGGATGATGCTCATATCAAAGCCATAGACATTATTCCAAAAGTCCAGATCCCGCACACAGTTCGTGTTTTGGGTAATGGCCATGAGGAAGAGTTCAGCGGAGTCTGGAAAGATGAGTCCGCGAGGAGCAAGCCATTTGTTGCGGGCAAATATCAGTGAATTGAGCATTGCTTCTGAGAAGAGGCAGTTCCTAATAGAAGAGATTTAGTAGAAAAAGATGTTGAAAACTGTTTTAAAGCGACTTATGACCTACCCCATCCAATCGCAGATGATGATGTCCACCTTTTTAATGCCATTGGGCAGTTCCACCTCCTCAATTTTGCCCTGAATGATGGTGATGACTTTGTCAAAGCCATTGTCCTTGACTACACGGCGTGCGTGGTCCACTATAGAGGCAGCATCTACAGCAATGACCTTGGCAGCACCAGCCTTTGCTGCAAACAAGGACAATAGGCCTGTACCACAGCCCACATCCAACACGGTCTGCCGGATAGGATATATAAGATTTTGAGAGAACTATTATGCCCTAGTATTCCACTCACCTTGCGTCTGAAAGTGGACTTATTTTGGCAAATCGCCTTATCGTAGGCCTTGTTACGCGCCTTATCCTTCAGCAGCCATTCGTGGAGAGCAATGCTGTCATACATTTTGAAATAGTGCCTGTCTTGATCCATTCCTTGTTGGTTGTCATTCCCATTGCGTTTTTGATTAACATCGCTTAGATGCAAATTATGAAAGCGTGTTCCAAACATGCTGCAGAAAGTGAATATTTATTTGACCAGAGACCAAGATTGTTGTGGAACTAAAAGGCAGAGCACACTAGATGCAAAGGAAATGTTTTTAATTTTTTCAAATTAAACTTTCCTTTCCTTTTCGCTGGCTCCTTTGACTCGTATTCATTATTTCATTAGAATGGACTGTCCGAGTTATATATCAAGCAATTAAAGCGCTCATTAACAGGCATAAATCAGCATTATACTCAAGCCAACCCAGGACATCCACTGTCAACCCTCTCTGGACAAGGACAAAACACCGAAAAGATTAAGGATGATGAGATAAGGAATTGGACAAAACAACCAACGAATTTTTGCAAGAGAAGAGCGTTAGAGAAAAGCATCTGAAATGGACTCTTAATAGAGCTAGCATCCGCTGCATCAAGCAGTCAAATGACACCAGCTTGACCAGATTTAGTGCACGTTACAAACCATGCTTGGTCACACTGCATTGGCAATATTCACAAAATTTTGAAATAATATTAAATAAAAGATAAGAACATTAAATGAAATTTTTCTGCCAGTCAGACTCTGGCTACGAAATTAATGACGAAACTGCAGCTGAATTTGTTTCTTCGGATTTTCTCTTCGCCTGCAATATGCGGACATTCGAGCAAGTTAATCAGGCCTGTCCGCGTTTCCACTTTAGTGTTCGCAATGTTCGAATCAGAAACGAATTACAAACTTGTAACTTGCGGAATCAAAAGTAATTCACTTTTATTGTCAATCTCTAATTCATTGGGAATAGTTTTAGGTTTTAATTGATATAACTCACGTGCAAATTTATCTTAGAATATTCCATAAAAGAAACCAATGCAAGTGTTTGTTGTTGACCATCAAAAATGCTTGGGTTGTCGCCGCAACATTTTCTTTAACTCGAACATAAAATTTTTAGCTAACTCAAAAATGTTACGAAAATATATTAGAACTATTCAATGTTAGTTTAAGAAAAGTAATTGCATTATAAACATTGTATAATTGTGTTAAAATGGATTGATAAATAACACATTGCCAACAATGGCAGCCCTTATATCGATAACCACAAGTTGCACTGCCGATGACATTCATTAATCATCTGACGAACATGTAAGTTCAAAATTTGAATTAACCAATATTGATGTGGGGATAACCATTAACTGGGTGTTTGGCAGAATAAAAGCGTGCTACTCAGATAATTTTGAACTAAATCTATCTGGCAACATTTGGTAAATCGCTTTGTTAACTCGATACGACTCTATGAACCTACAACATTTGAATTTTATTGGCACAAGTCCATTTAAG
The DNA here is from genome assembly GCA_037043425.1 of Hirtodrosophila duncani. Taxonomy (NCBI): domain Eukaryota; kingdom Metazoa; phylum Arthropoda; class Insecta; order Diptera; family Drosophilidae; genus Hirtodrosophila; species Hirtodrosophila duncani. Next base: position 11,663,615 of record JBAMBM010000057.1, on the reverse strand, counting down.
TTAAGTTTAAGCACAAGTTAATTTTATATACTTGAAGTTTGACGTTTGCGTAATTTCGCAGATGTCTGTTTATCCTTATTTCTTCAATCTTGCGCTTTCTTCTTGCCCCCGCCCATCCAAATGCCTTTGGCAATGGCATTCTATATTTTATTTGTATAAACATTGTGACAAAACAGCTGCTGGATTGTATAAAAAGGTTGTGGAAATACAATCGATTCCAAGCTCATATGAAACTTGTTGAAGTATAAGTGGAATCGATTTACTTTTTATTATCGCAGTGGAAACGGAAATAGGCCTAATTATCTTCTTTGCAAAAGATCGTCTTCAGCTGTGTCTTTATCCTCAGCTAAGCTAAACGTCACGTTATCGAGAAAATGCTTAACTTTTCACAGTGGAAGCGGAGGAGACTATTTGAATATGGTTTCCTCATTACAATCAATGCAGTTGCAATGGGAATCTGCTGGGAGTCTTAGGGAAGATTCCGCATGCGCCTGAGTATTATACAACTATGTGTATTGGCTCGAAAGAGGGTCCTCGGGTGCACTCTCTTACAAATCTAGTTTTGTGCAAATATAGATCGGATAAAACCTTGATTTCTATTGAATTAGAGCGCCTATCCCAGGCAATAACTTTAGGCTAACTTAGGTCGATCTCCTGCTCCGTTGTTGTACTACTGTTCGCACGGCCTATCCACTTCTTATTGAACTACCTTTTGCAAAGACAATCGATCTTCAGACACCCAGTGGCTTTGGTATAGATTCCCCCATACTCCTTTTATAGAAGATGAAGCAAGACAATTGGCGTACTGCTCTGTCCAAAAGAAGAAGCTGACTTTAACATCCTCATGGCAACTGCTGTCGCCTAAGACCCCCTTCAACTTTGATCTGTCGGTGAACATCTGAGTAGAGTTTCGGCATGCCTGGCTCAAAATCTTGTTCTCTTCCTTGTTAAAATAATATACAATGTACACAATATCTTTTAATCGTTCCCCATTCTATTGTCCATTCTTTCAGTCAATGCATTTTTCATAATTGTTGCATCACCGAGACACCCCGCCTCATCGTGTATCCCCCTGACCAGTGAAACCCGCCAACATTAATGTGTTCGTTTGATATAAAAGTATAAACATGACGCTTCAGCTTTTGCTTACCAGCGCGAGAATCTGAATATTAAAAGAAAAAAATAGTAAACACTGACAGCGGGGCCAAGGCAACGACAACAACAACAACAACAATAACAGCAGCAGCAGCAGCAGCAACAACGCAAGGCAGAAAAAAGTGGAAGTGGAAATGCTCCTTTGCCTTTTGGTTTGAATTTATATAATGACCCCAACGTGCATAGCGCTGAGCAAAGCGTGAAAACATCATAAAAATGAGAAATTATTATCTGTTTTCTTCGTTTTCTTGTCTTTTCTTCTTTATTATTTGCAACGCCAGACGAGACGCCCGAGCAGGGATGGGGACAGGGCAGGGGAAGCGCTTGGTGCCAATACCTTTTGCCGTTAAGCTGCTCTGTAAGCGATGCTGAATGAAATATCACATCCTGCATAGAAATAAAATCAGCGTCACACACACACAAACACACACAAAACACAAATACATACATATAAGGCAATGGAAAAGGAAGCAGCCTGAGATGAAACAGGAAGCAGCAGCAGCAGCACACACACACACAATCTCACGCCAAGCATTGCTGGGAGCGTCAAAAGACAATGACGATGACGAAGCAAGCAGAGAAGAATAGGGAGGCAACGAGGAGCAGGCTCTGAAGAGAGACTGGAGGGGGGATACATGGTTGGTGGATATTTCTCCACGCCAGCTGATGCTGTAAGCGCGCAAAAGAAATATAAAGCCGAGCTGAGTAAATACAGAAAACAAATAAAAAAGTGAGGCTGTCGAGGGGTGTCCTGGGCTGCTGCTCCGGCATCAAACGTGACGAAAAAATAAGAAAATGTAAAAATAAAATATAATGGCAATGTAGTAGTCCGCAGTCCGCAGTCCTTAGTCCGTAGTCCGTAGTCCGTAGTCCCCGAGCATAGCCAGCGTTTTGGTGCTGGACTTTTGGGCGATAATTTTTTATTTGTATGTCCTGGCCGTAAGCTAAAAGTGAGCGACATCGCCATCGTCGCCGTCATCATCATCATCGTCATCATCGTCGTCGTCGTTGTCGTTGTCCTGCGAAAGTGCCCAAAAGCAAAACGGGTACACACACCAACACCAACACTTATACATACACAGACACAGGCACAGACTGACAACAAACATAGACGGCACGACACACACTTAGCCTCAGCTTCGCCCGAAAAAAAGGAGCAAATCCTCCACACTCGCACACAGTGTGAAAAAACACTTTGCGGCCATGGCCATCGTTGGTGCGCTGCTGTGGTGTTGCACCATCGTCAAGCCTGAGCTTTATCCTTTGTGTAATTTCTGGTTTAATGAGGCGACATTGGTAGGTATACACAACCTCCCCTGCTCCTCCGCCTGCCCTGTGTCCAGGCCACCTTCCTACATACTCCTTCCATACGCAGCGGTAGGCTGAAGCTTTTGCTCTGGATGTCAAGCCACTGTCTAAGGCTCTCAGGCTCTGGGGCTCGGCTTTTAACGTTCGTCCATTTTGTCGCTCATACATTTTTACGACGGCCTGGCATTAAGTTAAAATTTGTGTTAAATATTTTATTGTTTTTATTGCCACATGAACACCTTAATTTTAATGCCAATGCCAACGCCAATGCCAATGCGATGCGACGAATTTGATAAGCCTGAGCATTTCATAACCAGGATGATGCTCATGTTGCTCTGTGCTACAATTTTTGGTATTAGCAAATAAGTTTCGCAAGAGGATCATAATATACTTCATTGAGCTGAAGAGAAAGAAAGGGTCATTATATTGCCAATTGGCCTTTAAATTGTTGAACATGTTGGAAATGAAAGTTTGCCATATTTGCACCAACTTATGAAACCTTTACAGTGCTTCCTTGTCCTGATGTTCCACCTCAGTTTCTAGAGTATGTTTTAAACTTGAGAAATGATCGTTATATCGACTGTATTATGACAAAAGCTCCTGCCATATAAACAGATAGATATGCCTAAATTCTTCGAATTTAAATTAGGGATCAAGAGCGGTGCCACGGAAATCGCCAGGGACTTAGAGAAATGAACGTGTGAACACTTTAATTGATAGCTAAATTGGGGATCATTTTGAATGTATATAGGAAAAGTTGAAATGTCATTAGCAGGCGGTTTAGATGAACCCTCAAAACACCTCAAAAACTCTTCAAAAAAGAAATCAAACTAGTAGCCGTTGAAGTTTTCTTTATATTTGGACTAAAGTAAACAAATGAATCTATAAATTCTTGAACATTCAGTGGTTTTTCATGACATCTCCCATATATCATAATTTTTGTACCTTTTATTAATGATTAAGGAAATAAATAATCAAAAACACATGAGGCATCCTTAAGGGAATGTTGGCTAATCGAGACATAGTACTGAATGCGACCGGATGACCAGGCAACGTTGAACACAGATCGATCATTTTTCTTGTACAATGACTGGAAACAGATGCAGCTTGGATGCTCTACCTGCGACTAATAGGCGCCAAAGTTTTTTGGATCGAACTTTTGGATGAATGTTCGGAAGAAGTCCAGGCAGTTGGTGGACTTGAAGAAGACGACCAGGCAGTTTCCATGCTCATCCCATTACCTGTGTCGCCAGCAGCATCCAGGGTGCAGGCATTGAGATCAGCAATGTGCAGCACTCCTTTATCCTCGGTGGATATATCGGTGATATAATATCATTAGAGCCTTCAGGTATACCTAGAATGTATCAATTTTGAAGGCGCCCTTAAGTAAAGCTCATTTGTAATTATTACAATCATTCAATTCCATCATTCATTCATTCAAAATTCGATCAAATAAATCTTGGGTGTACTTTAATCAAATCAAATTCAAAGAAATCCCACTCTTGTCTTTAATCCTCCTTCTCTCGCCTTAGCTTAAGATTCAATCATAATCTGTATTAAGGCAGGATTAAGTCAAATATTCCTTTATTTAAGGATCCGTACTTAAATCAAAAGAAAGGTACTAAATGTCAAAGTTTCTTCTATCACAATGAGAATTTATCATATTTTAAGATGCGGCTTTATCTTCAGTAATCACCTAGACAAACTTAAGAATCATTTACATAACCTATAGAAATAATAATGAACTTTATAAATATCAAATATATCCTTAATTATTTTCAAATTTTAATAGCTAAAACTTCTCGTCTATATTTAGTGGATTATATAGATACATATCTAGATGTCCTCTGTCTAGCAATTGAAGTTCTTGTCATATATTTGTGTAATGAATGCTCCAATTTAAGGGTTGGCAAGGATGGCAACTCGTTAACCAGGCAGAGCACGTCTGCCGACTTCCAACTCCGCCCTTCAATTCCACCTACAACTTGCCAACTTCACATGGGATTCAATTGTCTCCTCCCACCACGCCCCTCCTCTTGGCTCTGTGGATCTGTGTCTCATTTGTTGTGCATTGTGTGAGACTCTCGTATATTATGTGGCTCACTCTCACCTGCTCCCTGCTCCCTGTCTCAGTCCCTGCCCATCCATTGTCTGTCTGTGTCTATCTGGCATCTCTGTCCCTGTCTCCATCTCAGTTGCGGTGCGTGTGGTCATTAATAGTTGGCCAACTCAGCTCAGATTGGCACACTTTTAAATTAGCTGTGGCTAATGCCCCAACAAGCTCAATTTTCTCCTACTCAATTTTTGTCTGATGAGTTTGTTTGACTTTGTATTTGTCTATGTCTTTCGACAGGTGCTGCTAATTTGCTGGTTTATTAGTTTTTGGTCTTGTGATTTTATGAGATTTTTGTGTTTACCATGAAAAGGTGTCTGAAAATTTCGTAAGGGGTTTATTGGTATTGGCCTCGAACTTTAACACAAACTTGAAAGGAAAAATTTTGAACATTGAGCGCATTTAAGAGTTATTGGATTAAAAAAATCATATGTATACTAAGCAAACGATTCGGCAGATTGGTTTCGTTGCTAGGCCACTTGAAGGCACCACTTGAAGGCACGACTTTGTACTTCAACATCTTCCCAGCTGAAGAAAAAGAAGAAATATTTGAGCTTCACATGCAATTTTGAATTTTCTTTTGGATCTCCCTTATTCACCAACTTAACTTCTTTTGTTAGCCCAAAATCCCTCTTCAGGTCAATTAATTTTCCATCAATTTATTTCTAGTCTATTAACAGGTAGTGTAAATTTATATTATCGAGCATTATACGGAGAGGTATTTCTGGGACATATTTACAGATTTATTGCTGCTAAAAATCCACGCTAATATAATGCATAAATCAGGCTACTTAAGTCAATACACTCACACTCACTCTCACACACACATATACACACTGCAGCAAGTGCCCTCCATTGCCATACTGCTCCTGCCTCACACTCCTTCTGGTGCTCCATCTTTAACTACGATTTTGCCCACATGTGAACCAAATGAAATTCAGCGAAAAACGAAACATTTTGAACAAGTCAAGTGGGGTTGACTTGGGGTGTCGCAACTTTGGGGGTTATGAGGGTTTGGGTTGGGGTTGGGGTTGGGTATGGTGCTTTGAGGTCGCCACAGCACGCCCTCACTGATAGCACTGCTGAGACTCACACTGAATAGTAGAGAGTGTACTGAGGCAGTGTCACAGGCGCAAGCGCCTTCCAATGCCATAATCTCTCCGCTCTTTCACTCTCTCTCATCTTCTCTCTGTAGTTCTGCAAAAAGGGAAATGTATAATCTATTAGGCCAAGACTGAAATGCTCGAAAACCCCTGTTTTTCGTTTGCTACTTACGACACTTTGCCCAGCTGTTTTGGCTAATTAAGAACTTACAGCGTAGGTCAGTTTGCGTGCGAGCGGTGAGAACTTTATGACTTGACAAAATGCACACCGTATGCCATCAGACCAACCTGGATTATTGTTGTTGTCCAACGTGGGAATAGGAAGATGAGGTATGTTGAATGTACAGCAGGAAAACAGCAGGTAGTTGCCCGCCCTTAGGGTTTCTTTTTTTGGGTGCGATCGGACTTGATCACAGTTGTTCCAGGCATTTCACGCTTCGGTTTAACTTCACAGACCAGCGTCATCATTAAAAAGACATTTATCAAACACACAAGCTGGGGGAACTATGACGGCAAGCGACATCAGACGATGTGTGGGCTTTCAACCCTTGGCAAGTTACAGAAATATGGGATACATTCAGCAGAGATAAGTCATGATACTTAGTGTAATGCGATAATGAAGATCTTGCTGAAATTTTAGACATTTATGATAAGAATTCGGAAGTAAAGAAATGCAATTAATGGAGATCTTTAGAGATTCAGAGAAATTAATAAGAAAACACTTAAATGTATAGGTTTATTTGTGTAAATTTGTACGAACATAGAGATTTATACATTAATTTTAACCAATTCAGGGATGAATGAGAGACAATACTCATTGCTGCGACATTTACAATCATCGAGATTTCAATGTTTAGTTTCTTGATGCGGTTCCTCGTACAAAATTGAAGCAAGTGAAGTTAAAAATTGAAGTTTTTACATATAAAAATGTCAAAAGTTTGATATTTTCTGTGACAATCTAATATTATAGTCATGAAATAGACCTTAAAGATAATCTTCGTTCTTGATATTATCAATTTTGCTGCAATATTTTACTACCCAAACTAATTGAACTGCAAACTCATGAATTTTTCTAATAGATTCGGCAAATTCTGGTCATTTCGAAGATTTTCTATATTCCCATAGGTCTCTTTGATACGAATTCAGGGGTTTTCAGTGTGTGGGAACACTATCTCTTTGGAGACATTGGAATATTTTTAAAAACTTTGAAATTTCTTAAGGTTTTCAGTCTTAACTTGGCTTCCTTGGCAAGTTTCATTCCGATGTCTTTTACCAAAAAATCGCAGATAATGTTTTGCTTAAATCAAATACAGCGATTTGTAGCAAGTTTGTAAGTTTTTGTTACATTATTATGATCTATCTTAATGATCTTTGACATGCCAAACTCTCAATGGATGAGCGGGAAATGCTTTAGTAATCGCTGAACACACCAGCGGTGGCTCTGTCTCTGCTGTCGACGATCACTTATCACCCGCTGACCATTTCCATTTATTACTTTGCACTTCAATGTTGAGTGTTTTGGTGTTTCACACATTTCCAGCTCAGTGACGGCGACGACCCGACCGCTTTTCTGCGGGCTGCGCAAGCGCTATGTCACAGTCTCCTCACCGAGTTTTTTCTGTGCGCCCGAAATATGAAACTGAAGGCGAACTTTAAACTCCCAAAGAGGGGAAACAAGTTAGTGCAGAACCCAAACATAATAAATACATAGCTCTACATACTGCATACGTACTTATATACTATATATGGAGACTCTTAAAACAAAAACTAAAACTGGTTTTTGGGTCAAAAGCGAAAAAGGGCCGGACGGACCAACGTCGAGCCGAACAGGTAAACGCGAGATAATTATTCAATGAAGCCCAGAACAACAGCAGCGACACCAGAGATACAAAGGGCCCGCAAGCTAAAGGGTTACATAGAACCAGAGCCGAAACTCAAACTCTGGACAGGTTCAGTTTGGCCAAAGACAACAGCGACGGCGATAACGAGTCAAACGAGAGCCAAAAACCACTACGAACCACCTGAACCTTCGTGTGGCAGTGGCAGTGGCAGCATCAGTGCGTATAAGAGAGTGGCTGCTGGAGTGGCTCTCTCAGCAGACACACACACGCTCTCTCTTACTCTCTTGCTGAATGTGCCACACTCACTCAGCCTCTGCGGAAGTAATGCGTCCGTTCAACGGAGTGCCAGTGCCAGTGCCAGCGCCAGTGCCAACTGCTTTTTATTCCTGAACTCAGATTTAGTACTCAATTGTGGTGCTGCTGGCTACGGCGTACATTGAAACGCGGACGGTGTGAATATAGAAAATCGCATTTGAAAATTGAAAACTCAAGCGCAACGTTAGTTTCGTTTGGTATGTGCATGTGACTGCCTGTGTGTGTGTGTGTAGGTGTGTTCGCGAAGGCGACGCTCGTGTCTATGTTCGGCTAAATAGTAAAAACTATGCAAAATTGTGAAAGGAAATGCACAAAAAATAACAAACAAAAACACAATTAACAACAACTGAAGCAAAAGCAACCGAGAGTCAAGCGGTTTCCTGGCAGCGGCATACAAAACCACCCTCCACCCTCCTCAGTAATAACAATCAGGGTGTGTTACCGCCGCCTAGACAACTATGCGAGTGTGTTTCTGTGTGTACATGTGTGTGTGCGTGTGTGTTTATAGTTCACTTTGAACGGTGTCCTCAGAAATATTATCAAACGAAGCCGTCTATAATTTGTAATCCGGTGCCAAAAAATTATGCCCAACTTTTAGTGGATTTTTCACACAGAGGACCACACCCGCTGCGCGCTCGTAGTGTGCACAGGTTACAAAAAAAAAAAGAAGAAGGAAAATAGAAGAAGAAAACTCAACCAGCAGCAAAGAAAAACAGCAGAGCGTAGCAGCAGAAGCAGCAGCAGCAGCCACGCAGAGGCTGTAGGAAAAATTCCAGTTTTTTTTTTTTTATATTTTATTTGCAAAGCAAAAGGATCAGCAAGAGTCAGGAGAGAACCAGAACAGGTCGACTGAAACCAGAGAAGCAGAGTAGAGTTGAGTCGAGTCGAGTCAACTGGAACGAAGTCAATGAAGTTCTAGCAGAAGGCAGAGACTGAGAGACGGCAGGGAAATGCTGGCAAACAGATGGCAGCTCTCAGGATATTTTCTGTGAGCAAAATTTTGAAACAAGTGCACAGAATATTTCCCGCTATTCTCTGTTCTTGACGTTACGCATCAGCTGTTTAAGGATAGTCGATGGCTAGAGCTCTGCTGTTGATTGTAGGCAGGACAAGGGCATGAAGGGTAATGGTAAGACTGCTAAAAGATAGACGAAACATAGTGAGAAGATTTTAGATATTTTAGATATTTTTGAAAGCAATTGGAGAGAGACAGATTTGAAGGATTTTTGTATATTAAAAATTTGAAATTTGAAATTTATTTTAAATTATTAATTTATATTTGACATATAGCCAGATAGTGCTATGGGATGATTCAGTCAATATTTAGTTAGGTCTTCTGAAACCCAAGTCATATGTAATCGTTCAAAAACAAGAAGAAAACCTTAACCATCTATGACAGATTTTAATGATTTCAATGTCAATAGGTTATATATAACTTCTATATAAGGTTTTGTCTACAAAGCATAAGTGATCTACAATAATTTATTTACATAGGAACTAGGGCAGATAACTACAATGTTAAATCAACAATTTACGGCAAAGATTTTAACTTATTTCATATTAAATATAGCAGATATATTTCAAAGATTCTTCAATTCAAAGAACTTCTTAAAAGCTTTTTTATATTATTTTTTTAAATTTTAAAATTATATTTTGAAGAAAATAGTTATATTATTTATAATAAAGTTCGGCTCAGGGTCATGAGTAAAAAGGGAAGGGCAAACATCACAATCTTTGATATCATTTGTCAAATTTATAGTCCATTTATGCTGTCGCCTTCTGGCTAGGGCTAGGCCTGAGTTTTACAACAGCAAAAAAAACCGAAAAAAGATATACAGGTCGCTAGGTAATAAATTTCTAAATGATATTTTATAAAATTGTGTGATTTGAATGACGTTATTGTATATTTATATGTATATTTGCCCAGATTTTTTTTTAGAAATTTTAAAAAGTTCACTAAAGAAGTATTTCATTCATATATATTTAACAAATTTGTTTTTATTTTATCTATCAGTTTCATAGTTAAGTTTCTGACCATTATCTCATATACCATATGTACCTTTACCCTCTGCACTTTACAACCAGAGCCAGTACTAAGCACAACCAGTGCAAATGTTTGGCCATTCTCTTAGCGCCAAACTTTTGCGTTTCTGTTTCTGAGCTGATCAAAGCCCACCTGGAGACCAAGACCCGACCACAAGCTAAACCCACAGCAGATTTGAAAGTTGCGGCAAGAAAAACAAAATAAAATTGCCAAAATGGAAGGAAAAAACGGAGGAAAATTATGACCACTATTTGGCTCTTGCTGGTAGCCCATTTTGTGCCTGCCTCTCTGGCTTGCTGCACGCTCTCTCTCTCTCGCTCTCGCTCTCTCTCACTCTGTCTCTCTCGCTCTCTTTCCATGTGTGTCTGCAAAAGTGGGCAGAGGGTTTTCCAGCAGAGCGACTGCTACTGCCGCGTGCGAGCTGGCTGTTTTGGCCGAGGTTTTCAGGCAAATGCCTTCAAACGGCAAACCGTGCGGCGGCAACTCACAGCTGGTGGACTGTTCCTCCTGTTTTCCTTTCAAACTCCGTGAGAAATTACAAAAAATACACATATATATATACAAAAATCAAGAACAACACAATATTTATATGAAATAACAAAATATATTGATGAAAGTGACGGAGAATATTTGCAAAAATATTTGAAAATTATTTAAAACTTTGCGCTGTCAACAAAATTATATAATGGCAAAGACATGGCACAAGTTCAAGGCGTGACTTCTGACTTCTGGCGTATGAGTCACGTGCGTGGAAAACAAAAACTACCGTTAACGTGTGTAGCTTAAGCTTACTGTGTGTGCACGTGTGCTGGTGTGCTGGTGTGCGTGTGTGCTTTTGTGAAGGGCGTGGAAATTCGCCAAAAATAACAATCAAAAATAATATATAAACATACACATATAACTGTGATTACAACATCAGCAAGTGAAATATATAATAACAACATAATATGAATTTTTATGCCATATTGATTTTATTATTATTGTATTTCCCCTCCTTTGCTTGGCCATGTGTGCATGTGTGTGTGTGTGTGTATGTGAGGGAGTTTATATCTTGGCCCTTCAGAATATGTGATTTAATGTCTTATGTTTTGCCTCTTTTGTTTGGTCTTCCAATTTTTATGATAAAAAGTCCAAGTCAAAGGCAGCGGCCACGGCCACGGCAACGGTTTCAAAAGGTCCTTCATCAAACGATATCATACATACATACATACAAACATACATGCACACATCTAAGTAATACACTTATATATGTATATATTTAAGTGCTTCTGTGTGTGTGTCTGTGTGTATATGAAAAGAAAAAGTGTCATAAATCAAGCGATTATCCTGTAAACAAAGTGTAAAACGCTGGCAGGGAGTTTCCTGCCTTCTTGCCTGGCTCCACGTCCACGTATAAAACGCAATTGTTACTACATAAAAAAATACACACAGCAACAACAACAACAACAACAGCAAACAAACAAACAAACAAGTCTCTCTACTTAAACCTAAACCTTGACAGACCCACAGCCAGGCCCAGGCCCAGGCCCAAGTCCAGGCAAAGACTTCTCCTGCCGCCCCACGAACCCGAACCTCAGCCTCATTTTATGACTTGAGCATTTAATTTTTCGCTGAGTCTAGAGCTTGGCATTGGCGGTGTTTGTGTTTGTATTTGGATTTGGATTGGTGTTCGTGTTGGTGTCGGTGTACGCTGTGTTGGCCATTTAACCCGCTACAATCGCCACATTCTTTGACAGTTGGAAGCCATCGAAAAGGAAAATCTACAACGAAAACAACACTGGATTGGCTTTGAACACATTGTATAATGTTTGCGCAAGTGAGGTGAGTCATTGTTCTATAAACTTTTTCAATTAGTTATGATATATGTATACATCCTTGCATCCTTATAGACTTTCCAAAATGAGCATAAGAAGAAATATAGTTCACGGCTTTTAAGGTGTTTTTCCATTCATACAATTGGATGCTTTTCTTAAAATGCTTTCGAAGCATTTTCCTAATGGTAAAATTTAGAACTGCGTTGACAAGGTAAAAGTTTTCGTGACCCAAGCGAATATATTCGTTCACCAAAGTTTTTACATCAATTTTCGGGTGCCAAGCAAATACTTTATATATACAAATTTGTAGCTTGACATTAAGTTTTTTGGGAAGCTGTTCAAGTTTCAAGCCACATATCTTCTATTGGCTTGCAAACTTTGTTATTCCAAACTAAAACTCAAAAAACTGGTGCAAAACTATAAGCTGGAATCGTGGCAAGACGAATGAATATAGAGAAGGGTATAATAATATATTTCTTATAATATTCAGCTCTTGAGAGAAGTTGTGGCAACTATAAGAAACAGTTTCATAAAAAATAAAATGTTAATGTTCTATAAATTATTTGCTATGCTATGATTATGTAGAGCTCGAGGGTTTTCGTTTACTTTTCTTGTTGAAAGCCGTTCCTCCCTTTTCAAGAACCTTTCTCTCTAGTACAATGACAGCCTTCGTCATATTTGTCTTCATGTCGTCTAACTTCGTCGTACTAAAAAGTAATTATATCAAGCTTAACAGATTACCTAAAGATTATACTGATATTTATTGAAATGGACCTATTTGGAGAACTAAGACTTTCTCGATACAAATATGTATATTCTTTTTGATTTCTGTGGCCTTCTCCTTATTGAGAGCAACGCCATTCGACAGGACTTCGAAACAAGAGATAAAGACTAACTTCGTGTACCCGAACCTTATATATCCTTGCAGAACTATAAAAAGCAAAGAAACTTAGTAGTCTAAAACTCTTTTCCTTCAGCTGTAGCAATAAGCAGCGAAGCAATCTTCTTTCTAATTAAGTGCAAATCTTTTGTGCTTGCATTTTGATATACAAACACACACAAACTTTCATATATATCATACAAGCAATACATTCGCATTTCACGAAATCTGTTTGTGAGTGAGAGAGACAGAGGGCTAGCACAAAAATTGCTGCTTGGCTTGCAAGTAAAATTTTGTTAGTGATTTCTATTATAAAAAGCTGTCATTTATATGTGTTTATATGGAAGCTTTATGTTATAGTGGTCCGATCCGTATGATTTTTGCATATGCCTCAGCCTAGAAGAAGCCTAGAAGACGATAGATTCAAAACTGAGAGAGTAATTTGCATGGAAACAGGCGGACAGTCATGGCAGTTCATGGCTATATCCATTCGCCTTATCATGCTGATCAAAAGAGAGATGCTTTCTTCTATGCGTTACAAATATCGTAACAAAACTATAACACTCTCTGCAAGGGTATAAAATAAAAGTTAGAATATATTGAGGTAAATATATAATAAAAACTAATATCAAATTTCAAATTGTTCCATTGTAGAATCCAAACTTATATCTCTATTAGTAGCTTGAAATAAAAAGCAAGAGCAGAATTCTTTGTGTTTATGACCAGCGCAAGCTGCTATTCCAAATTATTCTTTTGCCAAAAAGCAGTCGCTGTTAAATCATGATTTCAAATTCTAGTCATATATTTGTAAGCTCTTCCTATATCAAAACGCAAAATTTGTGACAATCGCATAGATATTATATTCAATGTGACCAATATTGAGATATCCACATGGCATCCATAGTTCTTCTCCATAATATTGTAAGCCATTCAACTCTTCTTTTTAAGTAACATCTAAAACCTTTAACAATTTATGGCTTTTGCAGTTGCCATAAATGAGTTAAATTGTTCATAAATCTTGTTTAAAGCCCAGCTAAAAATATCATACAAAAGTCTCTGCTCACTCTGCGAATATAAATATAAATGGTTTTTCTCATACACATTGACCAACACAACCAAATATGCCCGATATCACCTAATAAAAAAAATGTAAACTACAATATAAATTGCCAATAAGCGTTTAAATGAACGAGAGCCGTGCCGCCCGACCGAGTGCAACTAAATACTTTCTCTCTCGGCCATCCGTAGGCAAAAATTTAATTAAAATTTATGAAATTTTCAATTACAATGGGCCAAGTGTAAATAAGTGCGAATCCGAATATTATGGGCACAATTCAATTACAAATATTTTAGGCCTGCACAAAAAGCACTCACACGTACAAACACACACTCATACATGAACAGAAAAACACGCAATACAAAAACTGAACCAAAAAGCAAACGGAAACGGTTTTGTGGGCGGCTGCCGGGTTGGGGCTTGTGATGATTGAGGGGCAGTTGTTGCATTGTTTGGCCAGAGCGAGGTCTGATTTTGATTGGTTTTGTGGTTTATATAGTTTTTTTTTGTTGTTTTTGTTGTTTTTGCTTCACTTACTTTCTTGTAGACTGCAATTGGAAATTGTGTAGCAAACCAACATGTGTAAGCCCAAGTCCAAGATCTAGAGATGATGATGATGATGATGGCAAAAGACAAAGACCCAGAGTGGTTAGTGACAGACATTGGTGTGGTCTGTATGTGTATGTACTTGTAGGAAATTGAAATTTCCATAAACAGTAATAGAAACAGGCAGACAGTAATAAGAGGGGACTGAAGAGTTGAGTTTGAGCTGGGACAAAATTATTGCCATAGTCACAGTTTGCCAGCTGCGTTTTGCGCTCGACTACACTTTGTAAATGCTCTCTATACACTTGCTGATGGAGGTTATAGACAAATTTTGGTGTAGATATGGATATATTTTAAGATAATATTAGTAGATAAATGGATTGACAGATAGATGGATAGTCATTTAGTCAGTTATAAGAAGAAATCTAGGAAATTTGAGCAACTAGATGACTACCAATAGGTATTATATAGCTAAAGCTGATCAAATTTATGCTATTTGGTTTGAATAAAGATTGACGTCCGGGCAGGAACGTCGCCTTATAATTTATTCACATATGTGATGCTATTTCTTATAGTTAATCTAAGTAGATCATGCCATATATTATGTATCTCAAAAATACCTTGAAATTGGGGCCTGAGCAGGGATTTTGTACCATGAATTCGAGAAGTTTTCTATGAATATACAACTACAAGTGCTTATTGACTTCTTAAATAGTTCCATTGATCAAAGATGTATATGTGTTCCAACTTTATATAGAATATTTAGCGGGAAGTGAAGCATCAATCAGCTACATTTGTACAAAGATCTTTCCTAATTATATTACTTGCGAATCAAATGTTTATTTAAAGAGCATACAATCTTTGGTTATCCATCTTTAAATTGTCCCCTCTTGCTTTCTATAATCGTTTATTTCGATTTTACGCCCTGGGGTCGTTTGCTCGTCTTCAATCCGGCAAATGATTGCATTTGTTTTTGCTATATTGGCATTGCACACATTCTGTCTGTCTTTGTGTCCGTCATTTCGTTTGTTTGTGTGTTAAAACAATAACAATTTGCTACAAATTGTTAATAATGATAAATGAATGCCTTTTGCTTTTCGTTTGTTTGTTTATTTGTATCTTTCTTCCGCTTCGTCTTGGAGCATGCGGAGCCACAATGAAAGGATTATTTCCACTGATAAATATTTCATTCATTCACAAAAGCAAATGAACCCCACACCTCTCCCTCCAGTGTGTGCTAAGATTTATGTGCTTCTAAGAAGTCAAAGCATTTTGGGTTTCCAAATGGGAAAATGTGACTTTGGTGTCGCGCTCAAAACATTAGCTAACCGAAGGCCAAATCGATTTCTTGTTCCTCTAGAAAAACAAAAGAGATACTCGCATGACAAGCATTACAATATCAAGCGACATATATATACATATATATATATGCTCCAACTTGAAAAATTTTTGTTGGTCGTTGGTCGGTTGCGTGTTTATAAATTAAGGTCATATGCAGACCGTTTACGTTTACCATCTAATATTGGCTCAGCTTATAAAATATTCAAAGGCATCGAAATATACATACATATATATATATATATATATATGTTTATATATGTGTGTATCTATGACGTCGTAACGTTATTTTCTCACGCATGCATGCAGCCAAAAATGTACTTCGAACTCGAACTGAAGCAATAGCAATACGACCGACCGATCAGTAATTATAAAAAGTAAACAGAAGAAATAACAATAAAATACGAGAAAAAGAGGCAGAGGCAGGCATCGGCCTGGTATAACAAGAAAACGAAAAAATATCACGGCTGGTGGTGGGGCTGTGTTGCCCAGAGCATGGGGTAAGGGTAAACAAAGTGGGTTTAGTGAGTGTGAGTGAGTGTCCATGTCCATGTCAGATGGAGACGGCCAGAGACAGCAATTGGTCAGCAATTAGAGTTGGACTCGTGACACGTCACAGAGTGTAGAAAAGCTTATTAAATTCGATATGTTACACAAACAAGAACGTGATCAAAGGAAGAAAACATAAATTCATTTAACAAATCTCATAAAAGTAAAACTAAATTGTTGGATTTTAAGTGGAATTGATGTTTATGGCTATATCTTGATCAGCTTGTAGGGGCAGGACAGTGGACCTTGTTTAGAATTGTGTTGAAGATAAAGCTGCCTTCAGAACAACTGTCCGACATAAGGACATCGACTTGTCTGTGGTCATAAATAAATAAAGCTTGTAATTTTAGAAATCGATACTGAAATCTCTGAAGTCAGAGTCCAGACAACCCATTTCACGATTTCCACAATTCCCAAACAACACTGACTTGCTTTGGTTAACTCTTCAGGGACATCTATGATGACATTTTGATATGCTTGAAGTCAAGTCATCCGACTGCAATCTCAAATTTTAAATCGAGAACCTCGACTTTTGCCCATATTTTTGGCTCTGGTAAACAATAGGTAGATTTCACAACTTTGGCCTTCTCTTGAGTTACACAAAGCTGCATTATTTCCCAAAGAAAATAACAAGTCTAGTTCAAGTTTACTCTATTATTTAATTTCTACCTCTCAAAATTGTAAAATAATTGCTGGGAAACTAACTTTTGGTTAACTTGTGAAAAGAAACGACCAGCTCTTGTCCATCTCCAATTAGCATTCTGACAAAAGCAGCTTTAATGTTTCGAGTCTACGAACTCTTACAGTTCATTGGAATTGGCTTTTTTTCAGTGAAAAACTTTGTAAGCCTACCAACTCATATGAGGGCAAATTTGAAATGTGAAACAAAAGCTGAAATACAGAAAGTGCAGAGCATGAAAAAAATATTGGCGCAAAATGCTAGAGGCTTTATAACATGGCTAAAAAATGTAGCATCCAAAATTGCTGCTAGTACAGAAATCATAATTTAGATACAGATACAGATACACACAGATACACACATACACTAAAAGCGCTTTGTGGCGCCCAAACACAAAAAAAAAAAACAATACTCTGGCTTTGGCTTCGGCTTCGGCGTGTATAATGATGCGAAACTTGAGCCCAAAACACAAGACGCAATAAGAAGAAAGATGGAGCAGAGGCACAAGGCCTGATAAATAAAACTGAGCCGAACTGAACTGGTTGACGGTTGGCTATTCACCACAGCAACGGCGGAGTTCGGCCAACGCTACTCCACTCCATATCAACTCCAATCCACTGGTGTCCAAGTGGAGTTTTAACAGCTTAGCTGAAACTTTTCAAACTCGTATAAGAGTCAAAGCGAGTGTGAGTTCGAGCAGCTGCCCAGGTTGAGGTTGGGGCATCTAACTTGTTTTTGTTGTTATTGTAGTTGTATCCAACAGATACACAGAATTTCCTCCTGCTACAGCAGCAGCAGCAGCAGCATTGGCAGCAGCATCTCTGACGTCACAAAAATGCAATTTTGTGCAGCTTTGACAGCAACAGCAGCAGCTGCAGGCGGGCAGTTGTTGCTCTTTTTTTTATTCAATTCCATACACACACACACACACACACACACACACACACACACAGCTATGGCTTCACCAGCACCTACACAAACATCACCAACACCAGAGCAGAGCTTATATAAACACCTACAACTACACCCACATATCTACACCTACATCAATTGCCCCCTCGCCGTCATCGCTTCCCACAGTTGCATGTGTTTTTCCACACCATTGGCACTGAAGCGTTAAAATTGACCCAGTTGTTGATTTATTTTTATTGCCAAACAACAACAACAGCAACACGAGCAACAACACAGGCTATAACAAATCCAAGGATAATGGCTAAAATCCAGCGATTTCCTTACATTTAACGCAAATTCATATTCATTCAATTTCACTGGCTTTCCCAAAATATGACAGTAGCTTTAATTGCATAATGTATTCGAGGTGGAAAATATACACGCCTATGCAAATTTCCATTTTTGAGTTTTATGGAATTTGAATGCTTGAGTTAACCCGGCCGAGCCAGAGGCAGAGGTATTGAATTTGTATTGAATTATCCTGCTATCTAAAAGAGAAAAGGAGTATGTTGAGTTGTTGCAATGTTGGTTTCCATGATTGAAGCTGGTAGAGATGTGTTGTCAGTCTGAGCTCTGTAATACAATACTTTTGCGTGGGGGATAATTGTGTATCATGTATATATTCTTTCTGTACTTATATATTTTAGGTATATATATTTTCTGTACTTATATATTTTAGGTACAGGTTTGTAAGTTTTTGTTTTTGCACCAATCCATTCCAATCGTTGGGCGGCACTAAAAAAACTCCTACAATATCGAAGTTCTCCTTACCTTCGCTATTTAGAGCATATCCACTTAGATAAAACAATCTCAACTCCCAAACAGTTCTCAACATAAGTTGCAAGAGTTCAACAAAGCATTGGCAAGCATCGAAATATCTCTATATAGCTGTCTCATGGAAAACTCCAGAGATTTTCACATTTTCATCTGCAGTTGAATTTAGGCATCCTTTTGAAAGAATGCAAAATTCATAGAAGAAAAATTCGTAGAATGCAAGTCGCGATAGTTTCAAGTCTCGTAGCAATCAGAAGGCGCTTTTGTTGAACCCTCAAAACATTTCAAAACGGAAATCAATCTGGTAGCCGTTGTGTTTTCCTTATCTTTCTACTAAGGTACACAGATGAACCCATAAATTCAAGTGTTTACACATATATTTCCCCAAATCTCTAGAAATCTCCTTGATACCCAGCATAAACATCGATTTTGTTATATGTAAAGATATTTCTTTGCATCACTTACTCAAGCTTTAGAGTCTCATCATCCATAGTTTGTTTAGATAGTTCTTAGTTTTCTTGGATAAGAGACAATAATTATATTATCCTGCCGATTTGTGTGCCCGCTAAAAGATTTATAATATGTACTTTAGTTCATTATGTAACAGCTTTTGATAAGAAAAATTCATTGGACAAATTCTGTTGTTCAACGCGCTTTTTCAGAATGAGCTTAATCTAATGAAAAGTAGAGACAATTTTGAGAATCATATGAATCACATGAATTACGCCTTGAACTACTTTGTACATCTGTTAACAGATAATAACAGATTATAACTATAGTTTTCGTTTAATTGAATGAATGCGTTCGCTTCTTCAATAGGGACTGACCAACCAATGTTCATTTTACTATTATTCATTCAGCAGTTCATTTTATTAGCATATTCGGCAGATCTTTTTCTCTCAGACTTTTTCTCGCTTCCTTGAGCACGTTCAGTTGTCTTCATTTTGCTGCTCAGTCGTTAATTTTATGCATTTCTTCATGAATAATAAAGACAAGTTTTACAATGAACAATATAGAATCATATTTCGCTTCAAAAAAATTGTAGTAAAATATCTATAACTTTCCACAGCTGAAAAACTAACAAAACAAACTAAGTAAAAGTAGACAAAGTGAACTCAGAGAGAATAAGTGAAAGAGAACAAGTGAAGTAAGACAAATTAATAAGAACAACTGAATGAAAATAATTCAATTAAAGGAATAGTTTCTTCTATTCCATTCAGTCAGAGCATTTTCAATTATTCTGAATGGTTTGACACGATTCCACTTCCAACTGAGGATACACACTTTTTGGCTCCCTTTACATGCAAAATCTTCATATTATCAACTATCAAAATGTAATTTCATATTAATATTTATATAACCTATATAAATCGGTCTTTACATTTGATTCAATATACAATTTCAACCCATTGAAAGATCTTGAGGAAGAAGAATATAGATTCCGATTTCTTCTCAACTTAACACAGCATCTCGCTGTCATGACCTCTCATCGACATTTTCCCTTATTGTCCATTTGCTTTTAAGGCTTCGCATTCACTCACATACAAGAGCATATTCTACGGTGTATATACTATATACACTTTCATTCAGGCATTTGTCGTGCGCACGAATGCATTTCAATTTGTTGTCTAAATTGCGGCATAAGGTGATTCAACAGCAATATCAGCAACAGCAGGGGCAGCACAAGAAAACAAACATTGATGCACAACAACTTTTCCAGTTCAAGTTGTGAAAATTGTTTTGCATTTTGCAGCTTTTGGTAAGGAAACTCAAATAGAATGCCCATATAACTTGGTCAGTTTTTAGCTTGAGTGAAAGAAGGCGCTTTTTGTGTCTCTTTCACCCCCTTGGCCTTAGTTTTCATTTTGTTGGTTTTTCCGCCCCCCGCTTTTTCTGCACAAACTATGAGGGAGGTCTTTTTTCTATTTTGTGTGTGTCGCTCAAAACTTTTAGTTGAGTTTCCTCAGCAGCAAACTGAAAGTTTAAGTCCAAAGCTTAAACAAATTAAAAGAACAAAATTAGAAACTGAAACAATTGTAACTGGAAATGCTTAAAAAGGCTTTGAATTTGCAGTGTGTCTTTCCATATTTTTCCCTTCTGGAAAATCTAAAAATTCTTTAAGGCAATCTAGCTCACCCGCTGAAACCTGTTTCCACGTTGGGCCTTCAGTAGACCCTTTTTTAAAGTCATTAGACCAGTGCAGACCTCTCACCCCTCCCGATGTACCATTATGGCTAACCAATAGCTACAACCGCAAATGAAAGACCAACTCAATTTGCTTTCTAGGATGTAACACCCCCATCTATGTACCCCTGCAGTCGATGAATGAAAACGAAGGCCATGGCTCTGCCCAGCCAATTGCTCTCCGACGCTGTCTCCATGTCCTTGGAGCTGGAGCTGGAGCTGCGTGCTGCAAAGTGTTCGATGTTCATTATTTCGTAGTGGCCATTAAAGTAATTTGCCACACTTGTCGCCGGCCATTAGGAGCCATTAAAGCACCATCAGGAACGTGCTGGCCAGCAGCTCTCACACCTCCCACACTTCCCTCGCTCTACTTGAGAATCAATTTGAGCAACGAAAATGTTGCCAAACTTCTTGTTGCACGACACGAACCCTTTTTTATTAGTTTTGAGATATCGACAGCCGACGAATGAATGAGCAACAAAATCAACAAAACGAAAAAAAAAGTAAAAACTCACACTTAAGGACCTGCTTTTAATAAGGACACATTCAGGCCACAGGCTATGGCGCGACAGCCGGCTCACAATACGAACACAAGCGGTTCATTGGACTCTCAGCGATAGCTACAGGCGCCACAAATATGGCGAAAATGTTCTCCGACTTTGTATGAGAAGGGAAACCTAAGACGCCGCTTAGCCAAGCAGGAACAACATAAGCTAAAAAATCAATAACCTGGACATCAGGCAGGGACACAGACCTGCAAAGGACGCTAGACGAAGCCGGCATACCTTTTAGGGGAACTCAACTCCTGCTATTTGAGGGGATTTTGCATTTATACTTAAATATGTCAAGGCATTTATTAATGGACCGAGAAAGTATAAGTGGAGATGAAGCTAATGTAGCACACGATATAGATTATGCGATTATCTAATTGAAGAGGATGAAGCTTTGAGACAATTTTGAACAACTTTTGGTTAAATGTTTGGCAAGAAGATGAACTCCAAAGTAGCATAAAAAATATATGGAAAACTTTAGATATTATAAAATTGTAATGGGCCAAAATGAGTCAAAGACGTTTCTTAGAAAACTTGCCAAAGGAAAGGCGTACTAATTTGCAATCCTTTAATGTTTGTAGCGCGAGGATAATATATTATAAATTCACATTCAAGAAGTCATCCTATAATTTTTATTTCCTTATTTCGTCGTGTGTTTTGTTTAGCTTGATCTTCAGTAGTTTGAGAATTCTGGAGTGCACTGCAGATTGAATGGAAAATATCTCTGGAAACGTGACGATATTTCTAAGGCATTATACGGCAGCTTATCCGATCTTGATTAACGTGATATGTGAAATCGAACCGTCTTTCTGTTCATCTGTTACTCTCCCAGTTGTAATGTTATTTAGCTAAAAATTCCTTACTATTCAGTTGCACATTTCAACTGTAAACTGGTTATTATAGGGCCAATATATCATATATGTGCATAGCTACAAACAAACAACTTCATCGGAATGATTAGTTTGTATGGGATAGAAAGAAGTTTTATATGTAAATTATGGATTTTCAAGAGAAATTTGCTTTTCTTGCATTTTGAAACAGAAATGTTTGGCTTGGCAGGTTCAGCAAAGTCGTAAGTGTGTATGAAACTTTAAAGTTTTAGGACTTTGTGATGAAAGAGGCATCTCTTTGTGTTTAAGAATAGCAAAAACAGCAAAAATCTGAGCTGAGTTTGTTTCGAGATCAGTCTCGAACTCTTTCAGTAGTCTTTACTCAACAGCCCTACCTTATAGTTTGGATATCAAATCTAAGCTCACCTGTGAATTCTAAGACGTTGATTAAACATTGTCTAATGTTAACGTGGATATTTCGCAAGGTTATATCAGATTCATATAGACAAATTAACCCTTGTTTCTCTATTATTTTATTAGACACTTAAGATTATCATATACTTTGTCTAAGTATAGATTTGAATTCTCCCCATCATACGCAAAGCAAACTCTTAATACATGTTTTTAGAGGCTTCACATTTCAACAGTCAATGAAGAATGACTACGACTTGTACTCTGCTAGATCTTTTATCTTCTTTTGTTGCTGTTTTTCTAGTCTTTAGATTTAGTTCTATCACATGTAAGTTGATTTGATATACCACAACAGGCCCTTCTTCCGCTACTCTCCAAGCCATAAATTTGACATATTCTCTTTAAGAAAACAAGTTTGAAATCACAAGCAAAACAGTGAAGCTTTTATAATTCAACATATTCAAATTTTCACATACCTTTTCGTTTGACCCTTTTCCAGGGTATTGTAAGTCTTTGGTTGTAACTACAAACACATTTTCCTGTGTGCACTGGACACGCAGACAACATAATGGGCGCGGCCAATGACTTTGTATACCCACACACACACACACACACACACACACACACACACACAAACACACATATACATTTATACATACTGTTGTTTGCCAAAGTTTCTTGTAAAGTTGTTGACGAAACAAGCTCCTGGGCTCACATTGTAGTCGTAGTCGGCTTTTGGGGCGCTATTTCTGTTTACTTATTAATTTGGCTATGATGCGAAGAGAGATGGAGACGCTGCTGTGATATGGCCATTATGAGATATGTACACAGTGTACACGTTGCGTATACGTAATATACAAATAGCGTTCGCGTCCGCCATTTGCCATTTGGCAGTTTAAAGAAGCATGGAAATTTATTTATTGCATAATGGGAAAAGTTTTGCACTTCAGTCATGATTTGCCTTTCGTTTCGTTTCGTTGCGTTGCGTTGCTTCGTTTTTTCTCTTTACATTTAATGCAGCAGGCAAAAGACGTGCGTACAACTGGCTGAGGGGGCATGGAAGGGACAGGGGATGAGGCTAAGAATGAGTGGAGGGTCGCCAAGTCTCGAGTGGAGTGTTAAACTTTTTTGACTGGCACACTGGCAGTGTGGAGCCCTGGGTCGCCGTTTCGCTTTTTTCTACTCCTGCTCCTCCTTCTCCTCCTGCTCCTCCTCCTGCTGCTGCTGCTGCTGCGAAGGAAATCAACTTTATGCGTAGCGCAAAAACAGCATAGCAAAGTTTATGGTCATGTCCGTTCGTAGAGCATTCAGCCGGAGGGGTGTTGGGAAAAGGAGGGCGTAGAGTCAGGGCGGAAACTTACTTGGTCGTTCATTAGCGTTGCCATTACATTTATTTATACATTTTTTTGTTCATTGTGAGCTCTTCTGTTCTTCGGGAAGATTTATATTCCTCGACTGCAGCGCAGCCAGTGATAACAACAGGGAGTACGAAATGTCTATGGCCAGCTTATAAGTGAGAACCAAATACGCTTAGAATGTGCGACAAATGCAAAACTTTTAGTTGCGACTAAGTTAGAAGAGAAACTTTAACTTGAAGTGGAAATTAGGGAGAGAAAAATTGGAAAAATTTCGTAAAGCAAAGAAGACCATGAAAAGTGGGGGGTGCTTCGGTTCTGATCGAAGCTTTATTACCCTACATGTTCACAGTTAACTATTATAATATATATACTTATAAACAATCCTCTAGGCATAGGCTAGGTAAAGAGTTCCATGAGCCTCACAACTACTAACCTATATCCTCCTCCTCTTGCCAGTCTAAGCCAGAGTAAATGTAATTTCAGAGTCTTGAACAGTTTCTCCTCTTCTTTCAACCATCCCAAGAAACTCCATAAAAATGATTTGTGCATTATGTAAAAATAATTGTAGATTTGTGCCAGATAAGTTCAACCCAAGGCAACACAGTGTCCTGCCATACTGAAGTGTACTTAACAGTTGAAAAGTAAAACTTTCCAGGGCTCAGAGTCCAGACTCAAACCGTACAACTTTCCTGCACGCATGTCTCATAATTATGAAGACCTCAACTGAGAACAGAGAAGCCTCCACAAAGCCAGATTGAGGTACAAAAGTTTTGCGTCAAAGCCGCTTTTAAAGAATTCCTGTGTAAGGCAATTCTGTGGCTTCTTCCTTCTTCTTCTTTTTCTTTTTTTTTTTGTTGTTTTGTATGAAATTGAAGAGAGAGAGGAGGGCTGGAGGTTGCCAGAGGAAGATAGCAAACGAAAAGATGGAAAAGTTTGTTCAGGCAATGACCAGGACTAGAAGGATATCCAACTTCAGAGCTGTAGCTAAATCTCAACTTCCGCTTTGGCCTCGGCGCCCTTCCGGTTTGCAAAAAAGGAAGACTTTTTCTTCATACTTTCATATTTTACTTTGTTGATTCGTTCGCTCGTGCTCTTGTTCATTCTCTCATTCATTCTGGCTGCATAAATAATAACAGAAAACTTTTATTATTAATTTTGCTTAATCGAAATGCCGCAATTAAGCTTTGAAACATAAAACTTTTGCTGCTCCTTCTCTTTGTTTGCCAGCCCCAAAGCCACCGCTGCCCCTTTTGCCACATTTTGCTGAAATAATTTTGCACGTTTTTTATGTTATAAAAAAATATATAAGCGAGATATTTTCTAAGCGAAAACTTTTGGCAGCTTTGTGGAAAGTGCAAAGTGCAGTTTTTTTTTTGTTATAAAAAAGAATTTAATTGCTGCAAAAAACATGGCCACAAAGTCAAGTTTTAGCCTCACATCATGTGAAATAAGAAATTGCTGGAAGAGGCCCAAGGGGTCTCCGTGGTTAAAATTTCAATTTGTGTCAACTCATGGACCATCAGCTCACGCTCCGGCCCCATACAATGGCCAATAAATAACACAAATGTCAGCAAAATTAAACAATCCATTATGGACATTGGGGGCCGTCTCACTCCCAGACCGGGTTTGGGGTCGTGAGTGTACGTTTTTGTTGTTGCGTAATGAATGGTCAGCTGATGTACAATGAAAAAAGTGAAAACTAAATGAAAATGCACAATTTAAGTGTGGTGAAGAAATCTCTGAGAAAAAATTTACCTTGCTGAGGTGCACTATAAAAACCTAGTGATGTCAGCGTTAATTTAAAGATAAATGGAAAAAGTGTTAATCTATGTGATTTTCTTTCTATGTATTTCGGAGTTTCATAAAATTAATATGAGATATTGAAGTGGCGTGTTTCTAGCATAATATTCTGTTAACTTAATATTATCTGTAGAAGTAATATGAGAGAACTATGTTGAATGGCAGCAGTATACAGAGTGGATAAACTGGGAAAAGGCATAGGCAATTATTGAGAATTGTTAGATGAATCTAAAGCATAGGTTTAGAGAGTTAGCCATATGAATAGAGGCAAGAATGAACTCAAAAGAGTAAATCAACACTGAGGCCTGTAGAAAAATCAATCAGTCTTAGTAAAGCTAGAGAAGATTGTAGCAGTAGGAAATGGCATTAGCAGCCCTACTGGGTTTCTGCCTGATACACGAATCGCCTCTGCTTTGCGCACCTCTCCTCCAATTGGTAACACCAAGTGATGTCAATGCTGCAGTCACTTGGTCCTTTCAACGTATCCGAGGTCTTCTATATTTTCAGGTAGCGGTTGCTTCCTCTAAAAACAACTATCTCTGGCAGGTTCCTTAAAATTTGGTAATTTTCTCAAATATATTTCCTAAAATTTTAATATTCCTTTGCAGTCCACCTTTGCTTACTAAGATGAACTGTCGTCCACCTTGATAAATGAGCAGTGTAGCCGAGCAGGCGGAGCTTAGATTGCCTTGAACACTGTCCGCCCAACCGAAAGTTTCCCCTTCTGAGTCCGTGTCCGAGTCAGCGTGTTCATCGCTTTACAAAAGGCATTCTCGTATCATTTCCTGGCTGCCCATTCTGGCATTCCATTCCATTCCTGCTTTTACTCGGCCTCCTGGCTATTTATGCACAAGCCAATAGTCAGGCAGCCTCGACAAAATTTAATTTCAAAACGCTGAGCGGGTCTGGCGGGTTCCAGGGACTAGGGACCAGGGACCTGGGACCTGGCACTGTGTCCAGCCATTAGGTTGGCCATTATGGCCATGGCTGACTGGTCTCCTGGCCTGCTGGCTTCTGAACAGAACAGAACAGAACAGGAACCCACAAACATCCTGTTGATGTCAGCAAATTTTATTTATTTGTGGTTCGTGTTGTATTACAACATTTTAGAGCAATTAAAATTGTACAATGGCCCAAGACCGGGCGGCTCTTTGGGCTGAGGCTGGTCTCTGGTCTCTGGGTTCTGTTTCTGGTTTTGGTTCTGCTTCTGGTTTTTGGGTACCCATTCCCCGTTATCCCTCCCCACCACCAAAAACCCCGAGTTGCCAGTTTATTTGGCCGCATTTTTAGATCATTTAACGTAAAGTGCCTAATGATATATTGACTTTTGGCCAGCCAGCCGCTCGATTTCATTTTTGGGCAAGAATTTTTGAACATTTTTTTTCTTTTTTTTGTTCATTTTTCTTAATGGCCAGAAAGTTGGTTGTTTTAAACTAATTGCTGCGCTGGGGAAAGGTAAAATTCTTATTAGATTAAAAGTGTGGGAAATTATCTTAAATGGCCTAAGAGTCGAACTACATTAAGAAGATGCGGTGCGGTCGGGCATTTTCATAGATTATTGAGGAGATGATTATGAATATCAACAGTGAAAGATCAACATCACCAGAAATGTAATCTCATTTCTATATATTCAGCAGCTTAAATGAACATCTTCGGGCGTTTACCATCAATTCCTATCACAGTTGAACTCCACTAGATGCTGCATAATAAATGAAATAAAGCTTTGCTTGGAAATTGCTGCGCCAAAAACTGGCACTAGAGTAGCCTGAGGAGGAGCAAGAGCGGGAGCAGGAGCAGTCACTGCGTCAACAATGAAGCAGTCAACAACACAATTTACTGTCCACGATGCAAAAAATGACAGCTGCTGCTGCGCATAGTTGGGGCGATACAAAACACCGAGCACAGAGTACAGAGTACAAGTATAAGGCTATTGTTTTACAGTCAAGTCGACCGCGTGCCACATACACTTCCAATTTCAGCCCCTTCTCTCCTCTTGCTGCTGCTGCTGCTGTTGACTTGTTGTTTTGTTTTTTGTTGCTGATGTGCTAACAAGTTCACATGCCCCAATGCCCAGAATTGGGGAAACGCAAATGCAGCTGGGCAACAACTCGATGGCAAAGGAAGAAAGAAGGCAACGAGCCATGGGCGAGCCATTCTATTAAAGTTTTAAGATGCTCCACAAGGCATATGAGTGATACTACAAAATGTAAAAGAGAAAATAACTTGGGATATTGGATGAGAGTGAGAGAAAAATGTATTAAGAAGCAGAACAACAAATTGCTGAACTCAATGTTATCCTGCGGAAACTTGTAGTTATGCAATGAATGAGACTGATTTGATATGTTTTTTGATGGGGAAATATAGTTCTAGTAGAGAGCATGAGGAAAAATTGAAGTAAATTCTAAAAAGCTTCCTTGGCCTTGGCAAAGCATGATCAAGTTTTCTGTGTTTAAGAAAATTTAAAAAGAAATTCAAAAAAACTGTTAAAATATAGCTTTGCTATGCTTCAGCAGCTTTTTCTTTGTTAAAAATATTGAAGAAGATTTTTTGTTTATATTTTTAAAATATCGAAGAAATACATACTCCCTGTTATCCAACATCTTCCAGGGTACCAAAGGAACCCTTGAGGAATCCCGTATTGGCACTTATGTGGATATTGTTGGGCTGCCTGTTTTTTTGGGCCAGGCCGCACAATGTGCAAAAGTTGTTAAATTTTAGTTTTGTGCTTAAGGGCGCGCCAGGACATACATACACATAGAACCAAACACTTATGTATATACAACATAAACAGAGACATGAAAGTAAGGGAAATGTCTTAAGGGGGAATGGAAACTGTGACAAGTATGTTGAATGAAGTAGGAGAGTCGAGTTCGTGTCGAATTCTAGAGTGTGTTTCGTGAGTACATTGGATATAGCATTCCTCTAAGCAAGAAGGTACCAGAAATATTAACATCATATACCCCTTATGCCTGGATCATAGCAATCGAAAGGCCAAAGGATTCATTAATCAGAAAAGAAATGGCATAGCCCTATTAATCTACCAAAGAATGGCAAGGTGCACATGAAATTTCGCTGCTAATTAACATCTGAATAAATCCTCTCAATCTTGAAGATTTACCAATACTTAATCTATGAAAAGACGTTCTTTTAGTTAACAAGAAGTCGAGGAATCCAATTTCGAGTTGACTGGCAACTAACACCACTCGTTCCAAATGAATGTTGTAGGATTCCCAGGTCACTTGGCAAAGTACTCTTTTGTGTGACTGTAAGAAGTTGTATAATCATGGTTGGTCGACAGTGAATGCAGTTAATGCAGAGCTCTATTGCCTAGCATCTGTCTATAAAAGCCACATCTGTCATATTTCAAACATTGATGCAGAGTAACTTCTGGATCTTTCGGAATCTTTCCTTCTTTTCGAACTTGTCTCCTTGTTTTCGAGTCTTTTCACTGTCGACACAAATTATTTATGTTTTAGTTCGATTTTAGCTTTGTAGCAACGTTCGTTAGTGTTCTCTAAGAACAAAAAGGTCTCTTAAATTTCTAACACAAACTAATCTATCTAAAACACATCCCAGCACTGTCTCTCACACAAACAGACAGTGACTCAGCACCTCACTGTAGCCATCTCTAGCTGAAATCCTAACAATGAGTAAATCTCCGTGTAGCATCGTGGCGTGTAAAGTACGTCTGTGTCTGAGTCAGTTATTGGAGTGCAATGCGCTGCAGGGTTTGTTTTTGGTATTTTTGGCTAAGGGTTCCGGAACCTTTTTTTGATTTCAACTGGTGGAGGTGGAGTAGCAGCAGGAGATTACTTGTGCTTGTGCTTGGGATTGTGCTTGTAAATTGTTGCGCACAACATGCTTAATTAGTTTTGCCAGCCAAAAAAGAGAAGTAGAGGGACAAACACGAACAACAGCAACAACAATAACCACAGAGAAAAGTCGGAAGCAAACAAACAAACAAACAGTTGTACAGGCAGAGACAGAGTTGTACACGCACACACACACACACACACACATATGTATATATAGTTCTTGGCTCTTGCCTGAGGGTCATGTGTGTAGTGTAGTGAAATAATTTGTGGCCTGGCATCAGTTTGGGGCTTTTGTTACGGCGTTGTTTGTTGAATTCGCATTGGGATTTCTCTCTCCTTCGCCTTTATAAGTATTTTGGTGGCCATCAAGGATTTTTAATTAAAAGCGACCGCTCATTCGCTAATGTAAATGAGCTTCAAGTAGATTTTCGGTTGTGGAAAGATCATGTGGATGATGTGGATGTGGTGAGCTACTCTGTACACCATCTGCTGTGCCTGTGAAGTCAACCAAGTAGCTTTCGAGGCGAACGGAAACGGATGCCCATAAAGTGTGCTGCCCACCGCAGTCCAAAAATAAAATGGCGACTGCGACTCCGCATACGAATCTGGATCTGCGCGTATAAGGGCTGATATATATGTGTGGCTTGGGGCTGCTGTGGAATACGAATACTGACTGCCTGGTCACACAAGCGAGGGCCGTTCAGTGAGTAACCAAAAGCAAGGTTGCTGCGAAAGAAAAGTCTGACCATGAGAAGTCTGAGACAGACCAGGGAACAGAGTCAACTACAGCCATCATTTTGCATTCATTTCACATATTTTTTGAACAGCCCTCGTATTTTAATGACAACGACGTGGCTGACAATTCGGTTATGGGCTTGATGGCACTCACACACTGACACACCCATCACACGCACACGAAACCTGCAGAGAGATGTAAGCCAAACCAATCAACTGATTTCCAGTTCCCCATAGCCCATAGCCCTCCGCATGCCACACCCGTCCCCAATGCCATTTCAATGTCCGTGTCCATGTCCTGGCAATGCCTGCTTTTGCATTTTGTGGCTACGATGTAACGGTAAATGCAATTCGTTTGCTGATTTGTCATTGTTTGCCGCCGCAGCTGCTCTGCCCCAAAAACAAAGATGGACCCAAATTCAGCCCCCAGCAGAGTCCATCAGTTTGTCGTTCATGCCATTATACATACGCTGGGTTATGGAATGGAGCTGGATGGAATTGGGATTGGGGTTGCGAGTGGGGTTGGGGTTGGGCGGGTTGCTCAAGTTGAGCTGATTTACAAATGAAATCATACGCCATGGCGGGCATTTCGGGTAATGAAAATTCAGCCATAAGGGAAATCATTTTTCCGGCTTTTGTTCTATTTTAGTTGGCTGCCAACCTGCCTGTGCCTCTGCCTGTGCCTGTGCGCTTGTGTGACCGACCGCAGGACCATACCAGAGGGGCAAGGGAATGTGAATGGGAATGGGAATGGGAACGGTAACGTGTACTAGGTCCAGGTTTATTATGAGAACAGACGTGGCGTATGCTTAATGCGATTTTTGCTGCCTTCTCACACATTTTTGGTGGGCTTTTAGTTTTTTGATGAGCGGCTTTGGCTTTGGACTTCTCCAGCTCTGGTTTTGGCTTTGGCTCTGGCTGCCACGCACCGGAACGTTATAAATAAAACTCATTTTAATCAACATGTCATAATGCCAACGTGCGAAAGCAAAACAAAAACCAAAACAAAAAAAAGCAAAAATATATAAACCAAAAGTTTTAATAACCCGCTTAAGTAAAAACCTTGACGTTATTAAAATTTTACATGTCATGCCAAAAGGATTAAAGTCAACGCATGCAGGCAGACACTAGGTAGCTGGCAGCAGGAAGCAGTCAACAGCAGCAGGACTCAGGAGGACTCAGCAAACTGTCACACGCAACTTTTGTTTAACTGTTTCTTTTTGTTGCTGTTGTTGTTTTTATTTAGCTTTCAGCTCTCAACGGGCATATTAAGTTATGTATTAAAATAGCACTAATGACGTTTACACACATACACGCACGCCCATACACACAGCACACACACGCACACAGGCACACAAGCGAGTTGTCTTGTCGACTGTCAGGGCTGCTTTTACTCTTGCCTCACGGCAACTCGTTTTACCTTTGCTTGAGTTACTTAATTGCAGTGACAACATTTAATAAAGCAAAAGCTTACCCCACCACCCCCAACCTCAATACCATACCACCCCAACCCGCCCCTAACCTTCCTGCTACCCCACATTGCCAGCGATTCTGCCCTAGACTTTTATATTTCTTTCGTTAACCGCTTCGTTACGTATGCATCGCCTGGGTTTGGGGTAAGAAAATTGTTGGAAAATGCTTTGCCAGGCAATTGAAAAAGCTCAGATTCTGTTTGTTCTGCATATACCTGTGTATGTGTGTGGGTGAATGTGTGTGGGTATATCTCTGTACATATTTGTGCTTGAGAGTTTCCTGTTGAATTTTTTACTTTCCACAAATTAAGCAAATTCCTTTGGAAACATTTCAAAATAATTTAATTAAAAAGACATTTTGGCTTTATTTCCGGTTTGTGCTGCTGTCAAGGTGGTGTGTGCGTCTGTGTTTTTGCTGTTTCTTTGTCTTCTTCTTGCTGTAGGTTCTATTTTCATAGCATACTTTTGGCTTGGCCATAAAACTCACGCAATGATAATGCCAATTGTGAGAATTTTCTAGGAACCCACACACACACACACTCACACACACACACACGTTCAGACATTTTAATTAACTAAAAGAGAAATGGAAAGATTGTAATAGAATTTGTGTGTGAAATAGAGTCGAAGCATATACACCTTCGTGTGGTAGGCCTATGCCATATCATATGATATACATGACTAAATCTCAGGGGAGTAATTGGGGAAACTTGTTCCAAAAACCATAAAACTCTGGCCGAATGAATTATGAACTCAAAATCCACAAACCCTATAGCAAACTCAGATATATATCTTTGACAAATCAGCAGGCTGGAAAATTCTTCATATCATGGCGATCCAAGAAACTTATGAAAGATGTAGTTTTAACCCCGCAAACAAAAAAGGACCAACCATAAAAGCACCCAAAGGAAGGACCCAACACCTCTGCCTATATTGTCTCCGAGCCAAATCCACAGTTAAGGACCAACTATCTTCAACATTGAGAGACGACACTCAACACGAATTTTACATTAAAGGCGGCAAAGTTTTATTGGCAAACACAGCGTTGCGCGGCGGCGGTGTTGCACAAAAACTTTCTGCCACAGCCACATACATTATTTGTATAGGCAAGTTTTTGGGGCTTTTGCCTTTGTCCTTGTCTTTGTCCTGGCCTCGTCCTGGGTCTGTCTTTGCCTGTCTCAAGGCATCCAAGTAGTGTTTTGGTGGTTAGAGAGCGCAGCAGCAGCAGCAGCAGCAGCAGCAGCAGCGGTGTGCTTTTATCAAGTTGTATCTACAACATATTAGCTGCTTAATTTTATGGTCACATTTATGTGTGTGCATGTGTGTGTGTGTGTGTGTGTGTATGTGTGGGTGTTTTCAACTATTTCCAACACTGTGTATGCTTGTGTGTTGTGTGTCGGGGTGTTGAAATGGAAAACTTTTGTTTATTAATTTGTCAGCTAGAACTATGGGTATGAGTTTTTTGAAAACTTTGTTTTAGATTTTGTTTTAACGACAAGTTGGCTAATGTTCTTTGTTGTTGCTGCTGCTGTTGTTGTTCCTCTCCCCCTCGCTTCCCTTTGCAGCACCTTTACCTGATTATTCTTTGACTGTGTGCCATTAATATTGCATTCAATTAGGCGCTGAGTGGGAATAGGCAACTGTTGTGTGTATTTGTATACTGAAACCACACAGCGTCCAAGCAAGGACGAGGCGAACCAAACACTGATTGGCATTCCTAGCTGGCTGAATGGATAGCTGGATGGATGGATGGCTCATGACAGATGACAGCTGATGCCTGACTGTCTGACTGCCTGACTGTTGACGTGACAGCTGTATCAAGTGCAGCCAGGTGCAAAGGCAGTCCTTGTCGCAGCTGGAGTCCTTATTTGATGTACATCTTGTAGGTGCTCAAGAATATGACATGAAAATTACATTTTCGGCTATGCATATGATGCTGATTTCAAATTCTGGTTATATTTATGATATAAGAAAGTGACATATGTTAGATTTCGTGATCCGTCTTTAGCAAGTTCTTACTGCAAGTCTGTCTAAATCCAGGTCGAAGGTCGTATATAGAGAATCGGCACACTAACGGCATCTCAGTTTAAACATTCAAGGTAAATCTCATTCTGTTGCCTTTGTTTACCTTAAAGTTTTCACAGAACTTGGACTGAAAATCCAAATAGTTTGAATGTGAAATCGTTAAACAAAAAGCAATGGTCCCTGCTCTGGGCTCAATTTATCCATATATAATAGAAATTGCTAACTAATTATGTTTGTAGTACCTGAATAATTGATCTCCCATTCATAACTGATATCCATATTTCTCTTCATTCTTTTTTCTTTATAGATGACGTCACTGGAAGTGAGAACGATACGTTGAGGCGGCATTGACTATGGGACCAGAGGAGGCATGGGCGTGTGTGCGGACCCTGGGTCATATCGATGGTGTCAGGCATTAAGCCGGTCGCGTTCGTCGTGCGCCACAACAACAACAACAACAGCAACAGCAAAACAACAACAACAATCCAAGCCACAACAAACCCGACAGCAACAACAAGAACGACAACAAACCCAGGCAATCAGCAAGAGCACTGCAACAGCAATCACAGGTCAGACAGAGACAGATACGGCGCTAACAACTGCAATTGCAACAACAACAACAACAACGACAACAACTGCAACAAAAAAGCTGACACCAACAAAAACGGCTGCGTTCACAGTGAAAACAACGAGAAGAAGAAGACACGGCGACAACCACGACGCCGACGACGACGACGGCGTCGTCACCATTCCATCACACCAATACAGTTACCAAACCAGGAGGCACTGCAGCAACTGCAACAACAACAGCAACAGCAACAGCAGCAGGAACAACTACAAGAGCTGGAGCTGGAGCGGCATCAGATCAATACAAGTCCTGAAATTTGTGTTGATTTCGTTGTTTGCCTTTCTGGCAAAAAATGCACAAGCGCACAACATACCAGGTGAGTGATGATGACAGGGGCTTGAGGGGGCTCTAGAGTGTTGGATGTGAGTGGTGGGGTGTGTCTGTGTCTGGGTCCCGGAGTGTTTTTGGTGTGAGTAAGCTTTATTAAATTTGTTTGACAAAATCGCTTGAAAGCATCGGCTTTAGCCCATTGAGGCAATTACAATAAAATATAAATATTTTAAACAATTTGACATGGCGAGAGGTTAGAGGTCGACTGTGAAGCTGCAATAAAGAGCTTTCAAATGAATTAATATTAGTTATAACACAGCAGCAGGCTAATGCTTTTAACATGTCAAATATTGATTTATATGAAAACATTAATTAATAAAATTTATTGCACTTTTTAAATAGTTGGAAAAAATAGCATTTTATAATTTTAGTTTCATGGTGAGAGAATAATAATGCATCAGGGAAAATGATATAATGATGAATACGATTTGTGGATAGAAGCAATTTGAAGCACTTTGGTGTTAGAAAACGTTTAACTTGTTATAAGGATCTGCAATATGGCAGACAGAGAGACGACTCTAGCTGCCATGTCTAGACTTTGAAGTGGACTCAATGATTTGTGAGCTCATGAACTGATATATAAGACCTCCCATTGGTGGGTGCTTCCTCCATATCTCTATAAAATATTTTGAGCACTAATGAAACTTTAAGGGATACCAAGGAGAACTTTTCCTTGAGGGGCCAAAATTTGATGGGAAGATGGGGCTTCATCAACAAAAATTAAAGTAGGTTGATCGACGGACTTCTCTTGATATTATATATCGAAAATCATTAAAAATTATCACATACAAATTTCTTGCCCAAGTTAAAGTATTTAAGTTGCGATAAGCTATTAAAAAGCTATCTGAAAACAAGAAGTTATATATATATGTGTGTTTTAGAGCTGAAATGCTACTAAATCTTTTTTTGAAAAACTGCTATTTCTATACAATTTTTGGCCTTAAGATCTAGATGGTGACTTATATGGTAATAAAATTCTTGTATCTATGACCTGCACATATGGTAACCATATAAAAGGTCGTTAATTTCTAATTATAGCATGATTATAGTAGATATTCTGTTGACCTGACATCTGGTATTCAATGAGGGTGAGACATTGACTTATATCTTTAGTTGCCTGTCGTGCCATAACCATTGCTCATTCCTGAACATTCCGAAATGGAAATAGTTATTGATGACCCGAAATTGTAAAAAGAAAGCAGAAAGGAGTTCGTTTTGCTTTTCAAAACATTTCACAAACGGGAACAGTCCTTAATATTAGTAAAAAGACAATCATTGAATCACAATCACTTTATTCCGAATTGAAGTTGATCTGCAAAATGCGAATGCGATTTCGCAGCTTTGAATTCCATCATTGTAGAGTTCGCTAATCAAATATATGGACTTTGACACCAGATAAAAGCCTAAAAGCACTCCGAACGTAGCCTTACATAGTGTTCAAACATTTTTTTTTGGTGCCTTACCAAATCCACTAACAAATTTCCATTTGACGAGCTTCCCCCATCCCCCTCTAGCGAAAACTACTCAACACTCACATCAGCAGCAACCTAACGCATGTGTGTTGAAGTAGAGTGATGACTGAGAGCCGACTGTATCTATCGAATATCATTTCGTTCCGTTTGGGTTTCGCTCTCTATTTTTTCGGGTGTCCAAGAAAATGTAATGGTGCACACTAAGCGGCTTATGTGCGGGCAAAGCTGATTACATTTGGCAATTAGTTGACAGTTGGTTTGAAGTACGCTCTCAACAGCAGAGGGGGATGGAGGCGGCGGATCAGAGGTTGAGCGGACATAACGCTGTCAGTGCTCAGTTATGTGACTTTCATAATGATTTATGCAGCGAAAATAGAGGCGTTTACATGCTTTAGGCAGCGACCACAACTCTGACTCCAACGCCAGCTCTTCTCTGGGGGAAATTCTGAATTCCCCCGGTGAACGGAGTCGCCCGCGTCCATTAGAAATTGTTGTGACTTTGGTTGCCCGTTCAAATGTACCGTGACGTTCTTCAAGTGAATTAATTTAATTTAATTTAGCCGAAAATTGGAAAACCGCTTGAGATTCCAAGAGGCTAAAGGTCAGGTCTAGGATAGTACAGTGGACTGGGGCGAAATGAGTTCCTAGAAAACGACTCAACTTAACTTCACTGAATGTAAACAAAGTGCACGAGCTATGGCTCCGGGGCCAAACGATTTCAAGTGAGGGTGGCGGCGGCTGCCACGCCTACGCATGAACGGTCGCCGTCGCCTTAATGTGAATTCAGAATCTGACTCTTGTCTTGGCTTGAAGGGCATTTTAAATGGAATAATGAAACCACTTTTGCATGTTAACGCCATCAAAAGGCGCGACAGGAAAGCAACACACAACACGCAATGGGATCCATGGCCACGGCCTTAGCTCTGGGACTAGACTGAGATGAAGGGGCGATTGAGAGAAGTCTCGCTTTTAGCCGGGATGCTGGGCAATTGCTGGCTGGGTGGCTGTGTGGCGGGCTGGAGGGGTCTCCGCTTGCGACTTCCTGCTACCCTGGTTGAGTGGTTAGCGACATGTCTGCAACATTATCAAAGGGCAATAGACGCACAAGTGCGACGACGGCTCTGTACTAGAAATGTATGTGGTTGTTGTTGTTGTTTTTTGTTGGTACACCCTGTAATTTAGTTGATGTGATGGTTGTTTTAGGTAACCAGAAGAGACATAACATGAAAATGAAGATTTGAGGCCAAATGGTTCTGAATATTGATTTTGCACTTGTTGTGCTACTTTTGTTTATAGAGAATTGATTTTGCGAGTCCGAAAAACGAAATCTGCGACATTTCTGTGATACCAGCATTTGCTTTGGTTGCTTTGGCGAAATTTCTAGAGGTTTGCTGCACTTTTTATATAACTTGCTTGTTATGCTCATAATTATAGGCCACACAAGAGGATTAATATCTGGATCCTGTCCCTCTAGAATCTTTTCTATGTCCTATGCAACGACACACTGTTTTGCTAGCTCACCCTTTATATAATGTTTAGGTCATGCCATAGTCGAACCTTAACATAAATATTAATTCCTGTCTCATATTATCCCTCGGTCTGGGATTGGCTTTTGCTAGAGAAGCTGACTCTAAACTTTTCATAGTTAAATGCAAAAATGGTTCTAAAGCCGAAGCCCAAGCCAAGTTAACATAAATTTATGCAAATGCCAAAGTCAACAAGCGTGCAGTGCATCAACATTCAACATTGGGTGCGAGCAAGATAGATAGAGATGCTTTGAGGGAGCCAGGACTAGGAAGAGACACGAACTCGCTGAAACAGTGAGCGAGCGAGTGAATAAGTGAGTGACTGGTTGAGTGGCTGACAGGGCAGACAGACAGACTAAAACTGAAAGAAACAAGAGTGGGAGCAGCTACTGCCACACGCTCATACATAGTGGAGGTCCTTTGCATGCCAAAACCGCTTGACAGCTCTGCCATTGTCTTTGGTCTGCTACCCAAAAAGCAGCACTGTGGTTCGTTGTAGTTTCAGCTATGCAGTTAATTAACTGAATGCTGTTTTGTTTTGTAACATTATTACTCAAATTTATACTGATTACAGTTCCTGTTTGAAGGTCAAACTGATCTAAATGAATATTATAGGAATTTTTAAAAGTAATCCTAATTATGTTTGAAAATTGGCTTCAAAATGTACTTTCAATTTCTGCTTGTCAACAACATTAACTCTCATATCTTACAATTAATAGATTTGAACTGCGTCTGCCACTTGAATTTCGTACCACTGTGCAGCATTTTGCCTTTCGCTTTTCCTCGTCTAAGTATATATATGTGTGTATATTTGCAAGTATTTATGCAGATGCTGAGCTGAACTGTTGAGTGAATTATGTAAAATACATTAACTTGATTTTGTTTTCTTATTTTGTTGTTGTTGTTGGTGTTGTTGTTTTTTGTTATTTTTGGCTGCCAGGCAGAGCTTCGCACCATTCTCTTCAAACCATTTGTCACGTTGGACAAAAATAACAATAGCAACAACAACAACAACACTGTGCAGACCAAAAGCGAAACAATTGCCACAGGACATTGGCACTTTGCTTAACCTTATTACGATGCCGATACAGATTCAGATACAGATACATAGTTACAGATACAGATACAAAGTATGCATGGCTTGCACTAGGGGGAAAGTGGTTGCCTGTTGTCCTGCCCTGGCACTGGCACTGGCACTCAATGCAACTCAATTGATGGGTTGGCAACTGGCACGCTGTCAACACCAAGGCAGGGACACACCAGGACACCCACAATACAATCGGGCAACGTGCACCAAGAACCCAGGACCAGGACCAAGCACAGTGTCTACATGTGCAGGTCAAAAGTTGCTTGTTAACAAGTTTAGTGCCAGCTTCAGCTACCGACTTTGAGTCCTTGTGTTTGTGTCTGTGTGTGTGTGTTTAACAGGATGCGCTCGGTTATTGCATGGGATACGTTTTGGCTGCTTTTGTTGTTTTGCTGTTTCCGACAATTCATTTGCATTTCCGGCGCTTTAGCTCTCACTTTACTACTTTTGCCTTCCCTCTCTCCCTCAGGCCTGCAGGGAGCCTGAGTTTTTTGGCCTAGGATTCAGTTTTGGTTGCCAGTTGCAAGCGATTTCAGCAATTAAAATGCCGCATATGTAATGGTGCTGATGGTATGGCAAATCCTCATACGTACATAAATAATGCGGGCTGTCTGACAATGAGTGTGTTGGACTGTTAAGTTGCCGAATCCTGGGATGGACAGCGGACTTGGTACATCCTTACTTATTATCTACCAGAGCTGGAAAACTAATCAACGCCCTGAAGTGTTGACAAAAGACACTACAGAGTCGACTAGCTTGAGTCACCTCATCAGTGACACAAGTACAGTGACAATGACGGTGACAGTGACAGTGACAGTGACGGTGACAGCGACGGTGACAAGTGAGTGACAAACGAACACTAATGAAATGTCGTCGATATGTCAATGGTGTGACCAAAACAGACAAATGCACGCATGTGGCAGCAGGATTAGATGGAAAAGCTGGTCAGGACTTTGGGAGTACTGTCTTTATATTGATGATTCAAATAAACAGATATCACAGGCAGCCCTTAGATTTGGGCAAATGTTGTCGAAATTAGAAGAAGAGCTTTAGATTTGTCAAACCAATAGTGAATGATGGCTATCCTGGAGAGAAATGTTATTAAATGTACGGACAAAGTTTTAGATTTCTTGAAGCTTTGAATGAAATTGAAGAAATTTAGAAAACTGCCATCTATTCAGAGTATAGGAAACATTCTTATAGCGCGTATGTCTATCTCTTAAGCTTCGCAAAGGAATTAACTCAGTTCTCAATATCATTATCATAGACGTTGATTTGCATTGTAAGATTTACCTTACGAGTTGCACAATATGAGTGTAAGCCAAACATGGAGCACTTTCTTAAACGTGTTCATAGTTCATAGTATCTTTTCCATTTCTTTCACAGTTTCTCGCTGTATCTAACAACAGCAAAAAATAGCGAAAATGCACAACAAATTTGTTCTTTACTTATTGATTTTGAAACTGACTTTGAAATTTTCTACTTGAGAGCATGAAGCTAGAGCATAAGTGGAGGTTGTCAAACTTACAATGTCGAACGCTATGTAACTGGCTTAGCAGTCACTCAAGGAAATTCTCGTTACTGTCAATCATTACGCTTCACTTCGTTACTTCTCTTTTCCCTCCTCCCCCCTCCCATGCTACACACACATTTCATTCATAAACCACCTTGAAGGCACAATACCACGACCAGGTCCTGTGATTGCTTCTGCTGACTGACAGTGAGCACATGACGATATATGCAAAGCCCTGAATATGCAAGCAAACTGCATGCCCATATTCCTACTCTCAACCTAACCTCAATTCTAACTGATTTCCAAACCAAAACGAAAAACCAATGCTGCCAGCAAAAACTACATATCAATGCGCTTCAATGGCTGCGGCTAACCAGCTGTATGTGAATGCGAATGTCCCTGCGGCCCATAGACCTGCGGAAACATCAGTCAATGACCAGCACTTGAC
Source organism: Hirtodrosophila duncani (assembly GCA_037043425.1). NCBI lineage: Eukaryota > Metazoa > Arthropoda > Insecta > Diptera > Drosophilidae > Hirtodrosophila > Hirtodrosophila duncani. The sequence goes on along the minus strand of JBAMBM010000057.1, from coordinate 11,622,963 downwards.
ATGTGACCGACGCAGCCCATCAACGAGTGCCGAGTGGCTTCATCTCCTCCCAGTGGCAGTGCACTGGGAACTCGCCTTGCTAGTTTTTGTATTCTACATTTTTTTCTACATTTTTTTTTTTTTCGTCGGTCACCGCAAAACGTCAACGGGATGCCAGCGCATCCTGTCACAGCAAGGACCAAGCAAATGCTACGACCTGTGACCGGGTGACTGCACTGGCCAAGCCACTAAATTGTGCTGAATGTCACGTAAAAATAGCAGCATGCTGGATGAGAGTACAGCGACATGCGGCTTAAAAATTGGCCGTATTATGAGCCAGGCACGGGCTCAGGATACGGGCATGGACACGGGCTGCGATGCTCAATAAGGTCGAGTTACGGCCAACTGGCGAAGCAGGTCAGCTAAAACTTTTGAGACAGCATTCAATCAAAGGGCGCACAAAAAGCTTTTAGTCCGCCCAACAAAGTGAACTTCGTGGCTTAAGCAGGGGGAGACTGAGGCTGACTATTCATGCATGATGGGGGGGAATCATTATTCCCTGGACCAATTTTTTACTTATGTTCTTTGTGTTCTTCTTCTTCTTTGCAGAGGATGCTGTGCACATTACGGCCATACTTGGCGAGGGTGTCATATTCAACTGCCATGTTGAATTCCCCAACGATCATCCAGTGCCATATGTCCTGCAGTGGGACAAGAAGGTGAGCGAAACGGTACGATATCACATGATAACATTTCTTCTCTAAACTCTCTTTTTTACCTTGTTGTTTTACGATACGCAAAAAGCAAATGAAAGTAAGAATTTAAATGAAAACAGTCACAAGACAGAACTAAGCGCGCCACACAAAACGTAAACGAGAATCAAACCTAAATACTAAAAACCTAACCTCAAACGTTTTTCTCAAATACTACTGCTACTCTTTTCTAACTAACATACAAAATATTTATACATAAATATACATACATAAGTATATTGAGCATCCCCTTTTATACCAAAATATACAATAGTTTTCAGTTTCCGTTCCGTTTCTGTTTTCATGCTTTTAAGCGTCACATGGCGTATGCGTAATAATCGAACGTTTTTGTGTTACCAAATTTGTGGGCCCTGCTGCTAAGCCGAATTTTTAACAAATTATGAACTTATGCTATTGCTCATAATGTTGTGTTGTTGTCTATATACGATATATGATATACGTACGATATTCGATATAAATCAAACTAGCTTGATCCAAATCTTGAACGTAATGCGTGTATGTGTTTTCAGTTTCGTTGAGTTTGAGTTTTTGTCTTCTTTGTTTCCTGGACTGTCTTCAAATTGTTGTACAGCTCTAAAACTTTACAAAAGCCAAACAATTTGAAGCAGATATTTAGACTGCTTAATGTGAACTTTTAGTTTAAAAAAAAAAACAGAAAGAAAAACTTGCAGAGATGAATTTATATAGAATCTTTGGAAAGTTATATGTACTTAACCCCGCCAGCCACAGACCAGACATGGAAATCATCAGCCACTGAAATTGATAAATATAAATAAGCCAGCTAGCGAGGCGACGTCCATCTTAAGATAGCCTATGTCCTGCTAAGAGATCCCATTGTCCCCACTCTCACCTGCTAAGTGCACTTACTCAAGGACAGCTCAATAGTAGGCGTACATATATGGCCTAAATTTACCATTGCTGCCCCAAATGCATCTTTCGCCAGCAGCCTGGAACCAGCTTCAAGGAGTTAGAGGAAGCACAAGGCCTTCAAATCGCAAGGAAGTCAACATACGTCAGCCAATGATGACGTATATAGACATGCCACTCGAACAGATCCTTAGCTTAACAACTACGTAACACGTTCTGAATTACAGATTGATAGAATATAGTTAATAGAATATAAGAATATCGAATATAAGTTAATACTCTTAAAGTACTCATTGCTCCATCGATTAGCTCATATATTCACATCAATTGCTGTTCGCAAATAAGCTCATTTAGAGGGTATCGTGAATCCCTCGATAATCTAAATAGTGTGACAATTTCACATGAATAACCGATACATAGGATATTACATATATCTTATGATATTTGTCATGAACAAATTAAGAGTTTGGAAACTTAACAAATACAGAGTCAAGTTCTATATCCACAAGTTCGTCTTGCACGCAGTAGCTCTTCTCTCTCCCAGAACTCTTTAGCTAATTCGCAATAGAAAAATATGCAGCTGAGAAAGAAGCTCACAAAGGAGAATAGAAAATTAGACAACAACTAATGCATATGCATACTGTGGGACTTCGAATTGCAGCTTTCTTTGTAGATGTTCTCGTAGAGCTCCCGATTGCAAATTTGCCGCCCACCGCTGTCTGAGGCCTCAACACACTTATACAACGGCCAGTCTGTGGCGGCTATAAGCACACACTCAACTTTCTGAAGATCATAAAAGTATGATAAGACTGATATATAAATAATGTGAATATGCAAATCAAAATTTTCTAATAAGTTCTGCAAGATATTTCTTCAGTTCTAACTAGCCAGAAATGTCTTCATTTTCTATACCCAAATTTTTCTTTCGTAAACAGAAACATAAAATACAAAATGCAGCAGGCTTTCAGCTTTATAGCGCCAATGTTCTTTTTTTTATTCAAGACGATTCGTAACGCCTTTACTCTACACACACACACACACAAAGAGAAAACAACAACTTTTTGTCACATTACTTAACACTGCTAAACAAACACACACACACTGACATGAGTATTTTTTGCGATAAATTTAAAGAAACTAAATTGAATATTAAAATTGTTTTCAATTATATTTATGAAAAATTTGTATGGATCAATCCCCCAAAGAGAGCGACAGAGAAGAAACAAAAAAAAATTCCACATATACATATGTACAATCAATCAAAGAAGAAAATACCTATCAAATCACTATCAAAAATATCGTGCCAAAATAATATATATACATTGAATATGTTATTTGTTCTGTCCATATGCAAAATCCAAAACAAATTAGCCACAATTATTCATAGCAAAAGCAAATTTCAAATGAAAAAACAAAATGTGAAAATTTTAGAGCCATTTTCAAAATAACATTGCACTGCAGCGTCTCTCTCTTCTTTATATCTCTTTATACTCCTACATAGTTTGCAACTCTTATACATCAGAGAAAGACAGACGGACAGAGAGAGAGAGAGAGAGAGGGAGAGTGTGGGAGACAGCCAGAGATAAGCGGAGCTTGTCATAAAAATATGCTAATATATGCTGGTAAAGTTGGACCACAGCAAAGTGAGATTTATGAAAATTCCTTTGGCGATAAACTGTGTGGAAAACTTTTTGCACTCACTGTCCGGCCACAGTGGCTGACTAAATGATACGCATTTGAACTTCTTGTTCTTTTGTCAATGATAACAATTTTAAAGCGTATTGCTGTCCCCTCTCTCTCTCTCTATCTCTTGCTGTTTGTCAACCTCCACACCCCTACACTCCCTCACCAACCGCCTACACACACACAAATACAATTTGCAAATTCCAAAAAAGATATAGAAATTAGCCAAATTTTAGTTTTGCGCAAGCTTCAAATAAAATGAAAATGTTTCGCCAGCATTGTTGCAATTTCATTATGCAAATAGTTCACATATAGAAATATATACAAATATATATATATAAAATATGAATAAAAGCACCAAAAAAACATAACAACAACAGCAACAGCAACAACATATATTACCACCACATGCAACTTTGTCATATTTTATTATACAAATTTCTACATATTTTCAATTTTGAAATTTATTGTACCATATGCAAATTTTTGTGTTTGTTATCATTTTGAACGAGTATTAAAAATAAAGGAAAAAAATAACAAATAAATGCATTGCATGTTGTACACAATTCTATGAATTGGTAGGTCAAATATAAGTAGAAATATAACTATTGTCTATATGCATATATATGTATGTGTGTATGAATTGGAATTGTTGATGTGAATGATTTGTGGATTGTTATGAATATCCATGTCATAGTTTAGATTTCAATATTATTAGCTGACTTGAAAGTATCAATAAGGCTCATCTAGAATAGGAATAGCCTCGTAGACTTAACTGAGTTTAATCATAGATAGATCTTTTGTTCCTCTTGCCTTCCTCAAATGTTCAGTTTTGTGTTGTCATCAATTTGTAATTTTTTTTGAGATATTAGGAAGGGCTACGTCTGTGAAAGTTCTTAATAGTTTTTATTCTGAGACGAGATTAGGTTAATTTCAGTTCATTTTTCAAAAGATTGACCAGTTGAAATGTCACAGAAAAGGCTGATCTAGTGGAAACCTTTTGCCTGACTGAAATTTATAGCACAAAGCTTGCAGTTGGATGATGAAGTGGAAAATTATGCCACAGAAGATGAGATTCCTGAGCCTAATCGGCAATTCTTTAGCAATTTCATCGTCCGATTGGCGTGTACACCACTTTCTCAACCAACATTCAGAAGTATTCTTAGACCTCTTTGATTCTTCACCGATAATCCGAACAGCAAAGGAGGGTGTTGCAGGTCTCCTTTGCCATATAACTTTATAAGTTTAGCAATTAACAAATGTTAGCATTTCTATGATTGATGGCTTGATTGACCCTGATTGGGATAGGTTTTGCATATCAGTAGCATCACTATTCAAAGAGTTAATGCTGATCAAGTCCTGATAAAGTCTATAACAAAAGAAAAGCTTTTCCTAGAAAACCATATAAATACTAATACGAAGCCTCTTCGAAAGAAGAAAGCCGCTTCAAAAAAAGTGCGAATACTAATACGAATACGATTTATGACTACAATTAAACAATAACACCTAGATATGCAATAATATGAAGCTGAAATTGACAGTATAAAATCTAAAACAAATATTAAGATATAGGTTCTATAAGGGGAACAGAGCGGAAACACATATTCAGCTGAAATCTAACTATCAGTGTGAATGCAAAACTATCAAATGCTTCAGCAAAAAATTGTTTTTATAATGCACAAAAATTGTAACTTGAAAACATTTTCAACATCTAGTTAATATCTCTCTATTCATTATTAATTTTATTTCTCTGCGTTGGCAATTGATTTCATATTTTAATATAATATTCGAAATACGACTTAATTTTCAAGATCCTCAATGTGGAAAGCCAACCTCTTTTAAAGGCTCTTTCACTTTTAAAACTATTCGTAAAGCTTATAAATATAATTAATTGCTTATTCATTTATAAGATAGTGATTATATCGAGCTCTAAAATGATCACTTTCAGCTACAAACTTTTGACTTTGCTCTTTTGTTTTCGGCCTAGCAAATATAGCCTCTGATCTGCCGGCTATTGGTTTCCCAATTGCATTGCAACAGCTGCCTAATATTAACTACAATGTTTTAACACCACAACTCTATTACCTAAGCGTATCTTGAGTTGCTCATCAGCGGTCCGAACACTGAACTTAATAGCGAAAACCTCAAATCAGCTTAGTTTGCCATAATTTGAAGCAGGCTCCTAAGTCGAGCAACTAACTTTCGGCTGGCTGTGTTTTTGTTTCTCTGATAGCGCAAGTTAAGCAGCCGCAGCCGCAGCAACAGCAACAGCAACATCAGCAGCAGCAGCAAGATGCAAAAACCAGGCAAAAACCGCAAGGATAATAAAGTGGATATGCCGACACAACACTGTGTGCGGCCAAGGCTGTAGTTAAGGCTAAGGCGCCATGTGGCCATGCCCCACAAATGCACTCAAAGTTGTACGTATGAGTTTTGTGGTTGTATAAGTGTACTCAGATATATATGAGTATTTCTTTGTGTGTGTGTGTGTGTGTGTGTTTTGGCAGATAACGTTGTCGTCAACGTTTTTTTTTTGTGCCAAGTTAAAAGTTCTACAAGCAATTTTAAATGCCAAAACAAAGTTATAAGTACTGGGGAAAAAGTAAGTTTATGTTTTCTTGCGATAAAAAAAGAGAATATCACACACACACACACACACACACACACTAATAGACAATACGAAATACAGCAACAAAGCAGCCGTAAATGGGCGAATTAAAGGCATTAACATGGCTTTAGCTTTTAATTTATGTATGCTCGTCCTCATCCTCGTGCTCGAGCTCTTTCACTTGTTTGACTCTCTCTTTCTCCCTCTATCAGTCAGTCAGTTGTGTGTTGTGTCTCTTTTTGACATAAAAAAGTGGCGAATTAAGTTTCATTTCAGGCTCATTCATAGTATATACACATGTATATATATATATAGATATATATTCATTTATATAGGAGTATATATGTATACATAATTCCACCCTGAAAACATTTTCTATTGATGAAAAATGAATGAGTCTCTCAGTAGGTATAGTTTTTACTGACAAATGGATTGCAAACCTTCAACTATTGTGGGTCAGTTCTTGGCCCAGCAGCATTAATTTCTTTGATACCATCACCACTTTTATCTCAAAAGACTAACCTAATGTTGATTGAAGGTTGTAAGGCTCATTTGTGCCCATGTATCCCCTGAGATTTACAAAAAGTGATGGCAATTGATCTTTTCCTTTCTATCGCTATTCTACCTTCTCGCTATGTGAAACCAAATTCGTCAGAATAACAATAAACTGTCTTTCACCTGATAGCATTACAAAACACACACCAAAAGATGTCAGCTGGGTTACAGTTGTACTCTGGCTCATATGATATTCAGCGCAATTAAAGTGTTGCCTACTTTTGTGGGCGCTCATTTAAAGGCTTGCTCTATTCTGTTCTGTTCTGCTCTGTTCTGGTTATATTCTCTTCATTTGTGTTGGCTGAGGAGGCCTTGTCTGTGTCGAAGACTGCCTGCCTGTGCCCTTTGCCCTTTGTCCGCTTTGGCGACGCCATCGTTGCCTTAGTTGCAATCTAAATTAATTGCTACTGAATAAATTAAGCGTAAAAATGTTTACTGAGCCAACTTATGATGTTGCCGCTGCCGCCGCCGCCGCCGCCGCCGCCGCCGCTCGTCGCTTGGCGCAGAGTGCGAATATTAATTTTTGGGCCCCCAGACACGACAACGCCATCGTCGTCGTCGTAGTCGTCCTGTCCATGCTGTGCGTCATGTCTGTCAAAGCAAATTATTTCATACGTCAGCCTTGGAAATGATTAAAATGTCTATAAGTTTTAATAAGCAGGGCACTGGGAGCGGCGGGCCTTATAAATCTGCCTGCTCATGTCTAATTACAGAAATAAATCGATTAAGCCTGGGCAAATGGGCTGCCTGCCTGTCTGCCTAGCCGACTGACATGGCGTATGTGTAATTTTCTCACCAATTACTTATGTATAAGCAATTATCCTGTGAGCTGTGCTCCATTGAGACACACATCGCACAGCCCACTTTATGTTGTCATATGTTGATAAATATTTTGCATAACTGACATTTTGCAGCAACAAGGACAACCAAGGATAAGTCGAGCCAGCCGATTTGTTATTTCAAGTGCTGTACGCCTCAACGGGTTGTGTTTTTGCTTAGTGCTGCCGAGTCATGCGAAAGAAATTGCTCGGCCAAATGCCACAAATCCAAGTCGAATATACAAATCTATATATCCATCTATATCGCAATGCTCAATGCATTTTGCATACACATGGTATTGTCCATATACTGGACTGACACTAACCTATAAATAAACAAAGGCCATAAAAGAATGCACTATGTGAGGGCTCACTTTTTTGAAGTGGAGCTGGGCACGTGTCACGAGTGATGGAGATTGCTTAGAAAGAACGTAATTTGGATGCTATGTTGCAAAGTGAGAGAAGATGGAAAACAGTGCAAGATTGTACGGATATGTACAGAGAGAGAGAGAGAGAAAGAGAGAGAGAGAGAGAGAGAAGAAGAAGAAGGCAACTCCAACAGTAGCATCAGCTCCTTATGCTTTCAATTCCACCAGTTTGAAATCACAAGAAGCACATTTTCAATACCAGATCGTGTTGTGTATTCAACCTGCCCAGGTATCCTTTGTTTCCTTAGGTTATTGGATCATTTATAGAAGTTCTACGTGTTATCACACTATCATATCTTGGAGCTGAGTGTGTATTGTGCTGCTTACTTCCCCCATCTGTTCGAGTCCTATGCCACTTTACAGCCTTTTCAGATATCTCCAAAAGTATACCTTCGCTTGCCACACCTATATAGGATGAGTGTACATATATACTACCTTCTGAGACTCTTACGAGAGGACCTATCTTTGATCTAAACTATTAAGCCATTGCTTTCAGCTTCCCTTCATATCAAATTCTCCATAAAGTTTATTCTTTGGTTAGCTCAGTTGCAACGATTTTCAGCTAAATTTCAGAGACACTCAAGCTTGCAATATGAATATGTGCAACACTGCATTGAATCGTGACACTTGGGCAGCTCTCCTCACACGTTGAAAGAGCAATGCTGGCAGGTTAACCTCAATTTTTGTAACTCGTCTCCGAAAATACTTTACATGCACAATTTTTATGATTTTTTTTTGTTTTTGTTGCTTTTGTGTTGTTTTTATCTGCACCAGCTAGAATTTCAAATGTATCTCTTTGGCCCTGGATGTTTTAGTTGCTTTTAGGGAGGCACACACACACACCCACATATAGTATGCATATACATATATGCAGAGAGAGATACACATGATTTATTGTTGCTAGCTTGGAGCATGTTTTGGTTCTTTCTGCTCGTAGTTTCAGGTCCTGTTGTGTTGATGAGCATGCAAACTGAGTGAGGGTGAGGGCGAGGGTGTTGGTGAGGGGTATATTCACCAGCAGGCAGGGGCGGACAAGTTACCCGTGTTGACAGTGAAAATGTGTGACCGTGTTTTGGTATGCGTGTGTGCATGTGTGTATGTGTGTATGTTTACCAAGCGGCATCGCAATTTCTGCACGTTAACGTGATGAGTTTTTGTTTTGACTATCTGTAGATTTTTTACTTTTAACAATTGTGAGACAGTGTTGTGTGTGTGTTGTGTGTGTTATATATGTACATATGTGTGTTTGTGTGCGTCGCAACTCAATTTATTTCTGACAGTTGTTAGTTGTTTATGTATTCAACTCTTCTGTTCTGTAAAAATGTTGCACAGCTGCCAGCCCAAAAAAAAAACAAAAATTAAAACAGAAACCAGCAATTCCAATTCCAATTTCACACATAACACTCCGCAGTGTACAGTTCAGTTTTACAATTCAGTTAAACCATTATATATAATTTCTTAAACCTGCATGACAAATGTAATTATGTAACATATAATTATAGTGATATGGATTCATATTAACACTCTCAAGCATGTGTATATTATCTATGTATATATGTACATATCTTTGCCGCATCAACATTTGCTTATGTCCTTAAAATTCATGCTCATGTTCATAAGAACGTCATCAGAAATCAGTTCAGATAGCATAGTCACAGCATTTGAATAGGTTAAGAAGTGTTTGTCTGAATTAAGGACCTGCATGAATGCACTGAAAATGTTAAGGGAGACATAAACTATATGAGAGAAACTTCAGAGAATAGAAGAAATCTCAAACAACATTCAAAATTTTACAAAGAAACGATTAAGCGATATATTTCATTGAATTGGGGATTGAAACTTTGGAGGTGACATGAGAAGTATGTTGATTTATGATCAGGTTTCTTTAAGACAAACCATTTATGGAGGCAAAGTTTTCTTAGCCACAAAATCTTGGGAAACAGAAGAGTTTTTCGAAGCTTTTCTAAATTAGCTTGAAGTCAGTAGGGAGTGATAAAGTTGATTCCCTAGGCTAAGTTCATATGTACTTAGAAGTCTAAAGGACAACGTAGCAAGAGCCAACATTTCACTAGTTTCGGCTAGGACAAATGATGAAAATTCAAAAGTGAAGCTTGACTTGGTATAACAGACTGTTTCCTGTTCAGCCAAGCCACCTAGAGATACCTTTTGAACAACTTTTATTGGAAAACTCAGAGAGCATATGTAGAAAACCCTAAATAGAACGCTATGAGCGAATTGTGAGGAGAATCAGTGCAAGCATAATGCAGAAATTTCACTAGAGTGACAAGAACATGCCAATTTAGAAACCAAGCAGGTTAAATTCAGGGATGCAGTCTCTTGTACCGATCATACACGATTGTTATTATAACCGAACAATCCAGAGAACTTAAATCAAACTAATATACGACCTATGACAGAAATTCTTCCAGTTCTTTATCAAGCTGATTGGCTCTACTCCTCGATTAACAATAGCTTATGAATGTTGTTTGGGAACCCCACTTCTTCCACGAACTCTTCACAATTATATCTATAAAACCTTCCTCATTCCCTTACCATAGCAAATTTTCGGCCTTCATGCAGGACTTCAAGTCTCAATCATTGTCGCAGTTTATGTATCTAAGCGATACGTGAAACTCATCCATAAAATATACTCAAAATGCATAAACATATTTTACGTATCTGTTTCACTTGAATTGAATATAAAATCGTTATGTAAATGTCATAGCACATCAATGCATATCAGACAAACTCAACCAATCAATATCGTATCAAATATCTAAACCTTATCTGCAAAGCATTTTACTCAAATTTTTCACATTTCTCGCAAAAAAAAACAAAAACATCTTTTGAAACCATAATCTAGGGCTCCGATCTGCCCATATACATCTGGTATGAAAGCTATCCGGAACACATCGAAGAGGGCTACAAGGGACGTGTGTCGCGCGTATCGCAGGACTCGCCCTTCGGCTCCGCATCGCTCAACCTGACCAACATCAGGGAATCGGATCAGGGCTGGTACGAGTGCAAGGTCGTCTTCCTGAACCGTGATCCCAAGCAGCACAAGAACGGTACATGGTTCCATTTAGACGTACATGCACCGCCGCGCTTTAGTGTTACACCCGAGGATATTATATATGTTAATTTAGGTGAGTAGAAAAGCAGCCAAGTTTCCATATATGTACGTACGTATGTGTGTGTGTGAGGGTAAGTGCCTGCCCAAGCAGGGAGTAACTAATGGTGGCCAATAAATAACCAAGTCCATCAACCCAAGCAAGGTGGTAAGCTCGAGTTTGATGTTGAGTATAAAGTTGGAGAGCCGCACGCCCCCTTCCACTCATATTTGGGCCCAAGAGTTATATTCTGTGGCTGTCAGCGTTTCGTAGCCAGAATCTGGCCCGAACCTTTTTGCCTTCCTCCTTATCCTGATTCTACTTGCTTTTTTTTTGTTTGAGTGTGTCAAATGGCCAGCAATTTGTTGCAGCACCACGAATGAGTTTGTCACCTCAAAATGAACTACGGTTGTTACAATGCCACAGCGTCCACAGTGGTCCAGAGAGTGAAAATCAATGGAAATAAAAGATTTAAGTTGCGTTTGGAGATATGTATTGTTTAGACATAATGAAGATAGATTTTCAAATTGAATAACAACAAGTTTCATTCGATTGGCAGTCTTCAGGAAACTCTTTGGCTCACGAATTTGAAGTTGCGTTTTCAAAATTATGACGTGGAAGATGGAATTTCACATCAGATATAACTATTATCTGACTTGTTCTTTAACATCCTCAACACCACTGTGCGAAAGGTCTATTTGTCTGCTTGCAATCATAAAAAATGTGTGGCATACTTTTGAGCGCGCGTGCAAAGAAAAAACCAACAACGTAGATTTTATATAGCCCTCATTTGTCATCTTTGAGCAGCAGCAGTAACAGCAGCATCAGCATCAGCGCAATCGATAAGTCCTTTATTGTGCACAATCCGTATCAAATCAAATTTCCGCCGCTTAATCAAACTTAAAATGTTTACACACACATACCCACAAGAGCACACGCACACAAACAAAAGCTGCGGCGTGCTTGGCGGAAATGCGTCAAGAGCGTAAATGACGCTGCTGCAGCGCATAAATCAGAGGCAAACACAACAGCACGAATAGCAGCAGCAGCAGCACCAGCAGCAACAACAAACCGCCGTCAAGTCAGGCGGCACAAAAGCTCGGCAACAACAACGACTACAACAACAACAACGGCAACGGCAACAATTGCAACAATGGCTTACGCTATTGTCTGTCACAAATAGCGGCCGCATTTAGCCAAGCAAAGGCAATGGCAATAAGAACAAGCCGGAGAATAAGACGGAAATGTTGGGCCAAAGCAAAATGCAAATAGCAAACCCGCTTTGGCAAGTCCCCTATAGAGCTGGTCGTGATTTGTGATCGTGACACGAAGTAGATGTAAAGCTTAAGACGATCAATATGTGCAGTTTGAGGTGAAGAAATGACACAAAACTGATGAAAATTTGAGACTAGGCAAAATAGCTCAACATGGGCAGTTCAAGCTGAAGAAGTTTTAAAGAGTCTTGAGCTCAGAGAGATTATCAAATTAGAATACTTAGATAAAGCTTAAAGCAGTGTCATGATATGACATCGATAACTTTTGATACGCCTGACAAGCTCTAAGAGAGCCTGTGCCTGTGCAACTGATACTATGTTGACTACATGTTAAAGGAACCGGGATTCCAAGTGTATTTATGATTCCTCTCTCAGTTCATTGCTCTTGTCGCCTCAAGAGAAGAGTTAACTCTGATAACACAAATCGATTAACCTGAACTCCTGCAAATTACTTCTCCTGCACTGAACCTAAACAAATAAACCTGCTGCGATCCAGGCATACATCGTATAGCCATCAGACACTTATCAAATGAAATCATTATATAGTACAGACCCATCCATGTACATCTCTAGTTAGCATACACCCTAAACTGTCTGCCCCTTCTGCCACAGCTGGATGGACATGCATTGTTCTCTCTTTGGCAAAAAGGAAAAAGCAAACCCAAAGATGTAACAATTACCAACACTTACCTTATTAATATCCTTCTATCTTCTCATTTCTCATTCACATTTCTCTTTCTGCTCGTTTTTCTTCCCTTTTGTTGTTTCTCTCTTTGAATATCTTGCAGGTGACTCAATTATACTCAATTGCCAGGCCGATGGCACACCCACACCGGAAATACTTTGGTACAAGGATGCCAATCCCGTCGATCCATCGCCAACGGTTGGCATCTTCAACGATGGCACCGAGCTGCGGATATCGACCATACGGCACGAGGACATTGGGGAATACACTTGCATTGCACGCAATGGTGAGGGACAAGTCTCCCATACGGCCCGTGTTATAATTGCGGGCGGCGCTGTAATCATGGTAAAAACCCCTATCAATTATTTTTCGAGCTAACTAACTATATATTGAAACAAAAGATATATATAACAGTTAAATATAGCAAAAGGGAGTAGCAGCAGCAGCTGAAAGAGGGTGCAGGGGAGGCACAAACACACAGAAGTATTCCAAATTATTTAGTAACACATAATAGTTGGATTGCTTAGGGTTTCCTTGGGTAAAAATTACTAACTGACCTTTGGTTTAACTACTTGTCTTCCTCTGAACACTTTTTACACACAAATGAAACCCCCCGCAGAAGGATAAAGCGGCGCCTGACAAAAATGCACGTGCCAAATCCAAAACGAATGCCATCAATGACAAAGTTTCTATAAGAGTAAGTTTTGGAATGCCAAACATCACCTTTGCTTCATTCACTTCAAGTTATCTGAATCTCTCTCAGTTTCAAGCTCAATCTCTTGCATTAACTGCATATTCAAGGCTTTAACATTATCCTAAATCTGGTCTGAATCCCTACAAATTTTGGCACAATCGCTAAAGGCAGTTCGACATTACATTTCTGTTGCCCAAAACTGATTGAGAATTCTAAGCACATAATTATACCTACTCATGTGCATGTTCGTCATTGATTCATGATGGCATACGCTTAGTCATAGAACCACTTGAAAGGAAGCGGGCTTGACCGAAGCTTACATATCCTTGCATCCGAAAACAGCTCCATTTTTAATAGACCTTTTCATCTCAGCATCTGCAATGAAGAACATCGAGGTGATTTGTGATTTTGAAGAGATTTACGCCACCGAAATATCAATTTCTAATACCCCCGCGTTGCACCTCGAACTAAGAATCCCAAAAACAGATGATTCCCTCTAGGCTATACCGAAATGTTAGAACAAAATTATAATACCGTCTGCTGGGATACAAAAAACCTTACATTATTAAAGTGTAAAAGCACACTCTTAACCGGCATCCCCCTTCACCGTCATCAACTGGAAAAACTGGCGAAAAACTATACTGAAAACTGAAAACGCGACGGCTAAATATTTTAGCTCTGGCAGCTTTAGTAACGAGGCAACAAATTTTTGTAGCAAAGCGTGCAACTTTTTTGCACGTTGAGGATAAAAGGAATAAGGGTGAGGCTGTGTATATGCATGTGTGTGTGTGTGTGTGTTTGTGTTTGTGTGAGGGCTTGAAGGCACTTTTGCCCTGCATTGCATTTCCATTTCATAGCCCGTATGCCAGCTACACGTCTGCTGTCTCGATTTACATGGTACACACGGCACAAAAAGCAAAGTGGAAGAGGAAGCAACAGCAGCAACAGCAGAGGATTCAGCCCGCCAGCCAGCACACACACTTGACATGGTCATTCGCCCAGCAGTTTCAGGCCAATCCCAATGCCAATTCTCAAACCCCCCTATTTACAGCGTGCATATAAACAGTCACACAAGCAAACACATACGCATACGTATGTGTGTGTGTGTGTGTGTGTGTGTGTTAAGTATGTAGAGTACATGTGTACTGCCACACTCGCTGCCATATTACGTATACGCCGCCCCATACACCGTCGCCCCATTGTACCTTTTTATACTTAGCATACTTTTGTGCATGTCAGAGCTTAGCTGAGACCCAGGACGAGGACGAGGATGAGGCTAATGCATTTGCATTTCGGTTATTTACAGTTAGTTGGAAAAGAAAATGCGCTGTTAGGCTGATGGGGGGGGGGGGGGGGAAACAAAAACAAAAACACAGAGCGCTTGAACTTTGACCTTTTCTATGGGGCATTTTCAATCAATTGCATAAGGCTAAACAAAAACTCGTTATGAACGAAAAGGTTTCAGAGTTTTGCTTTGCTAAAGTTTGCTATGGAAATATTGGAGTATAGCAGGAAATTTCAATTGCAGAAATTGTTTAATAGAAATTAAAATAAATTTGCAACGGAAATATTCCTTTGCAATTTCTGAATGAGGAGTAATTTTATGAATAAGTATTTTCGAGCTTAGTCAATCAATAAGGATATAGAAGAATTGAACTTAATTATTATAAACTTATAAGAAATATATATGAATTTCAATAAAAAGTCAAGGTTGGTCTAAATAACTTTCCATATACCAACTGATGAAAATGATAGAATTTCATTTCAATTTGATCTCAATTTGTCAAAAATGACCAACATTTACTTTGATGAAAAGAAAAGGAATCAGGAAAACCCCTCTAGGTGACCTAACAAAAATGAAATTATAATCGTCATCTTGAATTCCCTTTGAATTCCAACTTAAATGTATCGTTCAAGTGTAATTGAATGAACAACTAAATGAAAGGTAATTTTTGATCACAAACACATGACCAGGGGGCAAACACACACAGCCAGACACACACACACATGAACTCATTCTTAATGGAATTCAATTTTTGAGCACAGGAGAGGACAGGACAGGACAGGACAGGACACGACCCACATCATCAATTCTGTCATAACTGAAACTAATTCGAATGAAGAAAACTTTTCCTGCAAGGCAAAAATTTGCCCATTAAATAAACTGAAGCGACAGCCAGAGAATGCACTCATGCAATTACCCAAATAGCTTAGATATGTATGAGGTTTGTACGGTGGAGCAGGGGCAGCAGCAGAGGCAGGGTTAAAGCAAGGGTTAGGGCAAAATGTTAGTTACTGACATTTGACTGACAACTTGTCAATGGCAGGGAGCGAAGTCGAAATACAAAAGAACATAAAGGGAAAGTCAGCGAAACACTTTTTTTTACATTTCCCCTTTCGTTGTGACAGCAAAGAAATGTTATTTTTCATTTTTGTAAGGTAGAAAAAAATAAGGATATATCCAAACCCCCTTTGATGATGGCTGACAAGCTCCATCATGTGCCATTTCATATTGTGGGGACATTGTCGAATTGGCAGCATTTTCTAGGCAGCATTTTTCGATGGCATTTACTCGTATAACTCTGCATGGCCATGATTTCAATTAGCAGCAGTCAACAGTCAACGTTGCTTTGGACTACAAACACAGAGATTATACTTAATCCAATTCATTCGACTCCTTCCAAAAACAGGTGCCGCCCACCAATCAAACGAAGCTCGAGGGCGAAAAGGTGATATTCTCATGCGAGGCTAAGGCGATGCCGGGGAATGTGACGGTGCGCTGGTTCCGCGAGGGTTCGCCAGTGCGAGAGGTGGCCTCGTTGGAGACTCGCGTGACCATACGCAAGGATGGCTCGCTCATCATAAATCCCATCAGTGCCGACGATACGGGGCAGTATTTGTGCGAGGTGACCAACGGCATAGGAGATCCGCAGAGTGCTTCGGCCTATTTGAGTGTTGAATGTGAGTATCAATGGCAACAATGGTTTGGTGAAAGATCTAACATTCATCTAACAAATCTCCAGATCCTGCCAAAGTGACCTTCACGCCAACCGTGCAATATCTGCCCTTTCGACTGGCCGGCGTCGTGCAGTGCTACATCAAATCCAATCCCCAGCTGCAGTACGTTACGTGGACGAAGGACAAGCGTCTGCTGGAGCCCTATCAAATGAAGGATATCGTGGTCATGGCCAATGGCTCGTTGCTCTTCACGCGCGTCAACGAAGACCATCAGGGTCGATACACCTGCACCCCGTACAATGCACAGGGCACCCAGGGCTCATCCCTTACCATGGAGGTGCTGGTAAGGAAACCCCCAACCCTCACCGTCGAGCCGGAGACACTGTATCAGCGCAAAGTGGGCGACAGCGTTGAGATGCACTGCGATGCTGTGGAGGCGGAGGGCACTGAGCGGCCCACCATCAAGTGGCAGCGGCAGGAGGGCGAACAGCTGTCCGCCTCGGACCTGCAGCCGGCTCAGCGCAATCGCGTGAAGATCTCTGGCGGCAACATCACCATTGAGAATCTGCGACGCGAGGACTTTGGCTACTATCAGTGCGTGGTGTCCAATGAGGTGGCCACGCTGATGGCTGTGACGCAGCTGGTGATCGAGGGCACGCAGCCTCATGCTCCCTACAACATCACCGGCAAGGCCACTGAGTCCTCCATAACGCTGCAATGGCTGCCGGGCTACAGCGGTGGCTCCGAGTACAAGCAGGACTATACCATCTGGTACAGGGAGGCGGGCGTCAATGACTGGCAGACCATATCGGTGACCCCGTCGGGCAGCACTCAGGTCACCATCAACGGCCTGGCCTCGGGCACCACCTATGAGTTCCAGGTGGTCGGACGGAATGTCCTGGGCGATGGCATGATGAGCAAAGTAATGACCGTGCGCACTTTGGGTAAGTCATTCTGAGTCCTTCTACCGCTCCGCCTGCTGCAGCTCCAATTCTCATTTCACTTTTTTTCCCACAAACTGTAAACTTTTTGTGCATTTGCTTTGGTCTTTTCCGTTTACCGTTTTGACATTTTCCGTTTTGGGTTTCATGTTATTCTTCTTTGTCATTTTTTGTTGTTGGGTTTCCCCGCTGCAGTCGCACATTCTCATGACAAACCTCTGCACCATTGGGGAGGGCCATCGATATACCTCGATGAGCTCTCGCTAAAAATTGGATTGGCTCTAACATAACGCTCTACTTGTTTTTTCTCTCGTTTTCTTCTCTTTTTTCTCACCAACCGATAACCTCATCGATATCGAAACAACGCTAACTTTCTCTCATACTAATCATATATGCGCCGCGCAAATCAAAAAACAACAAACAAATCAATCTCAATCAATCAATCGATAAACCGATAACAAAAATCGCGCATTGAATTTTGAATTTTTCTTGCTGACGTTTGATTGATGTGCACGATGATGATGCCACCTTGCAAAAATTCAAATTCAATAGAAGACGCTCCGGCAGCGCCACGTAATGTCAAGGCTGCAACACAACCGCCCGATCACTTCTTTCAGCTACCGCCAGACGAAGCTGGTAAGAGAACTATGAACCACAACAAATTCCAAAACCAAACCAAACCAAATCAAACTAAAATCCTAGCAAAATCCCAATCGTAGTTGTAAATTAGTAAGAGGCAATTGAAGCAATTGCTGATATCAATCGATAATATCATCGTCCTTGCTCTCAATTCCGAAACAACTGAGGCGTAATTGAGAACAAGGATGTAGAGTGAATACCCTTTGGATCACTTTGGGTATCTATTAAGTTGTGATGAGAGTCTGCAAATCGTAGTGTATATAGTAATGGCATAAACACGGTTTCGGATTTCTTTTAAATGGTCTAAGAAGCTTAGTCAATGGTCTAAGTAGCTAGAGAAGACAGTCATCTCAGGCAGTCAAATTGTCATTGTGTTCTTTAATGAGAATTAATAGGAGTAAATCAGCTGTCTCTTAAGAGTAATGGACAAATAAAGTGTATTGAGCGATGATAGGAACATGGGGATTGGCAAAAGGTTAAAACAAACTTAATCTGGGTGATAGCTGTCATTAGCTATTAGCGTCTCCGAGATGTAGTCGTTCACATGGACAGATAGACGAACAGAGCTAGATTGAGATCGCTGTTTATGCTGATCAAGAATATTTACAACTTTATGGGGTCGGAAAAGCATCCTTTTGAATGTACGAACACAATATACTAGACGGGTGTGAGGGTAAATATTTTGGGAAACTCTTCATTATAAAGGATCGTATACTCTACTGGAAGTGTTTCTTGTGATTCTGATTTCTGGGGAGATGTCTAGAGACTTGGAGAAGTAAATGTGTAGACACTTGAATTTACAGATGCATTTGTATGCCTTAGTAGGAAGATAGGGAGTGGCTGCTAGATTGATTTACCTTTTAGAGTGTTTCAGAGGTGCTTTACAGAGGGCTCAACAAAAGCGCCTATCGATTGCTACGATATTTAAAACCATCGGCATTTCAACATTTGCCACACCATTTGCTTTAAGAAGAACTGCTGCCTCTGAAGGTGTACCCAAAGAAGAACCCTAGCAACGCCGGGTAAAGTTACTACTAAGCCAGCTGCTATGGATAACTCCAGAGAAACATATCTCGCAAAGTGTGAAGAGTCTCACTTTAATTAAAACCAGGAGATGGAGAGCAAGAGTGCCTCTGAAATTGTATAATGGCGCCAGCTTGCCAGCTTATTAGTATATTCAATTCACTTTTCCCCTCCTCCTGCCCCAACGGCGATTCATAAAATTCAGCAATTTCAATATAAATTCTAAGCAACAATTAAATATTCAAACCAATTATGCATACACTGGGGGCGGTGGGTCGAAAAAAACAAAATCAGCTACCCGAACATGAGACAGCAACACCTTCCAGTGGCTCTCAAACTGTTTTGCCCAGAGACAACACACCTCGAAATTAACGCCCAAAAACACACACACACACATAGACAGTGTGGCTGTAATTTGGGGTGTCATAATTTAGATACAGCGAAATGTGCTGGCACATCTATGTACGCCATTCCAAGGCAATGTTACATTTCATACGGCAAACATGCTAACCCGTATACATATACAAATAGCCGTGCTCCATATTCGAAAAATGTTTTGTGCGTGAGCTTGCAGCGTAATTAAAACGGTTTGTCCCACATTTAATTATTTAAATTAATTGAACTGTTTTTACAACAACTGGGGATGGGCTGTGAGCGTGTTGCTGTTGCCGTTGCTGTTGCTGTTGCAGGTTGTGCGGTCGATATGACAACGCCCACGGCAGCAACAGTAACAACAACAACAGCAACAACAGCAACAGGGTGGCGTAATTTAAACAACCATATTACCAAATGCCGTGTGCCATATTTAACAAGAAACCCGAGCGGGCGGCGGCGGCGGCGGCGGCCAGAGATTGGCCTTGCCAGACAAGCAGACGATCCAAAGCGCGTAACTCCTGCTACTGTTACATTACACACACAATTCCAGTGAGGGAGGGGTTGTAGGAGCCATGTAAGGGCGGCAATTTTTAATGCTACCGCGTGTTTTTCCAACCGCTTTGCGATAATAGTTAATTTTCATACCCCCCGTGTTGTCCCTTGTTCGCTCCTACCTCTCTACCTCGCGACCTACCTCTGTATATAGTACAACACCAACACCAGCCCCCAAAAACTTACACGCACTCGCACACACATACACATGTACACAAAAGCACAAGCACACACATATACACCTGTAAACGTTCTTGCCACCATTTAGCGTATTTATTGTGTAGTCGTATTTGTGGCCTCTGTGCGTTTGTGTGTGTCCTTGATACCCTAGAAGATAGATGTCTAAAGACTAGCTTAATATAGACCAGTATAAAATGGTTGTTGATTATTGTTGGTTGATTAAATGAGTGTGTATATAGATTTGTATATAGATACAATATTTTATCAGGATATGGAAACACCAGAGGAAGGACAGATCCGGTGGAAAATTATCTGTTTCTGTGGTTTCTTAACGTAGAAATACTAAAATTTTGGCGGAACTCTATAATATATATATTAATTTTACTATCTGCGATTACTAATTTGATCTTTGTAAGATTTTAAGTGCAGCAAATCTGCTTGGTGTCATTGCTAGGCCACTTGAATGTACTGCAGACAGAAATACTCATAACAGATGCTCTTTTGATATACTCTATAATCGAATAAGGAAGTATGACTCCCTTCAGCTTATATTTAAGTAGCTCTCAATCTTGCCCTTTTGATCTTTCTTAGTTTTTTGAATCACAATTGAATGTGAACTAATGACCATTGGGTTCTAACAGTAGTAAAGCCAGGTAGTTTGTGTATCGCCACACAGCAATTACAATTCCTTGTGCTGTAAGCTCAGAATGATTTCTATATTCTAACGAAGAGCAGAGATTTCGCCACAGCTCACGAAGATTGTACGAAGATAGTCTTCTTCAAAGTTTTCCGATTGCCAAAGCTTCTATACTCTGATTCAGATCAAATTTTATCCAATTGCCATTTGTAATGAATGTAAATTCTGAAACAATCAGTTTTCTGGCAGAAACCACCTAAGCTAGCTAAATTTGATTCCGCTTAGGCTACCATATGATATAGCATGGTAGCCTAATCGGACTCAATCGTAATGATATATCATATGGTAGCCTAATCGAAATCAAATTTAGTCAGCTTAGGTGGTTTCTTTCAAAATATTTAAATACCAAATTTGGTTCAATTTGAATAAAAATACAAAAAACTTTCGAAAACTATTCATTCCTAATCAGTTGGCTTTAAGACAACTATTCGATATAGTTATGCGATCTGTAAAACTCTTAAGCAGCCTGTTGTTATACAAAGCATTTGCTAGCTATACTCCGAGATCTCTACGGACTTCGATATGTATTTTATATGCTCGGAAACGCTTCCTTCTTTCTGTGCTTTACAAAATTCATGATAAATTCAATATTTCATTTTGGGGTGTGTCACAGGAAACCCTATACATTTAGTCCTTTTCATACGTTAACACCTTGAATTATATAGCTTGATTTCTTAATAATTTTCCAGGATAAAATCAAAGTTCAAAAGCTGCTAGATATCATACGTAATAAACACAAATAAACCACACAAATGTAGCAGAAATTTCTACGACATTTAAAACTGTCAAATTTTTCTTATATCCTCCAAAATAGATAAACAAATCAAGCTATAATTTCAAGTTAATATGAATGTATAAACTATCAAATATATGCTTTTGCCGCCTTGAGATCAAGATCATTGGCTATTTTGTAAGCCAATATATTTCTGTTATTCCTCGTTAACCATCGTCTTCAGGGCAAAATTTAACACGTCTGCTCCGTTACGCTATACGTTGTCAAATTTCGACGAGAACCCAAAATATATTCTCTTAATAAATACCCCATGATCTTGACCTCAAGCAGGCACAAGCATTCACTTCATGAAGTCGAAAGGTCATAAAAACTCAGCAACTCTACATTTATATGGAATATATTTAGTTTTAATTATTCCCGCTGTTAACACTATGCTGTTAATGGTAGTCTCTTAACATGGCAATGTCAACATGAAGTGTCATGTTAATGTTAGATGCGAAGTAATTCAAATTCGAGCGATTTTCCTTCACATATTGCAGAGTCAGTTTTTGGTGTCGCCGTGTTATATCGCATGTGCCTGAGTTGTGTGTGTGTGTAAGTGTGTATGCGTGTTAGTGTTTGTTTGTAGGTGTGACAGTGAGAGTGTGCCTGTGTGTTACATTGCGTGTGTTTATCGCGCACGCGTATGTACATTGTATATAAAGAAATATAATAATAAAAACAACACGGCGACCGAACGACAGCGGCAACAACACTGTCAACTACTAAATATGGCTGTGTTGTGTTGTGTAATGCATCCCTGGATTTCGTGTACGTCGTGTGGTGTACCTTTTTGGCGCTGCTTAACGATAAAACAAAAACAACAACAACAACAACAACTATATCATACAAATAACCATTCAGCTCGGAGCACCTTAAGCCACCTTTCGCACAGCCATAGTCATAGCCTCAGACTCATTGTCATGCCATGCCATGCCATGTCCTTCCATGCCAAAAGCAAAAGCAAAAGCAACAGCAAAAGCTTTAACTAAACACTGCCACAATAACAACAACCACAGGAGTTTAACAGCAAGAAAATTGCATTTTCTTTTTTCGCCTTTGGTTTCGTTTTTTATTATTATTATTCACCTGTTTGTTTTGTTTTTTGAAATGGCGCATAAAACCTCAAACTCCAAGCGGAACGTCTGTCTGTCTCTCTGTCTGTCTGTCTCTGACTGTGTTGCGTGCCGCATTTGTTTATGTCAAGCAATTTTCATACGCCACGTTGCCAGCCTCAATGTTAACAGTGAGTTGATGTTGTTGCTGGATGTGCGTGTGTGTTGTTGTTGCTACTCCGTGCTGTTTCTTTTTGTTGCGCTTAAAAATTAATATCAGCAACGCGAGCGGAGAGGCAGGTGAGAAGGAGATGGAGATGTAGAACTCTTGAACAGTTGCAAATTTCCGTTCTGACATGCAGCAACAACAACAACAACATCAAAACAGTAACAGTAACAGCAACAGCAGGATATTCATGTCAAGGCTGATTACATTTAACACACACACAAACACACGTACACACATCTCTCATATACAAGCACACACACAAACGTTTATGAATATTCAATGCGTTTTGCACTTGCCTTAATAAATCGCAACAGCGGCACCACCATTACTTTCCTCCTCGTATTTCGTAAAACTAATCGATTAATTGATTTCGAAAGCTTCTTCTTGTATTTTTGTAGTGCAAACTCTCTTCGGTTCTTTGGTGGCAACTTCATTTGTTATTTTAATGCACTTTTCTTTCATCAAGAAAAACACACATCTTTTTGCACCCTCTGAATCTTTCATTAATCACCTTTTCTTAGCTTTTAAATATTTGGATTCTTGCCCGAGTTGAGTTCGAAAATGCATTTCTTTTTGTTTGTTTTGCCTTTCTTTGTGTTGTTTTATTTGCAGACCTTTTAGCCTATTTCGACATTTACTTTCATACCGATTCGAGGGGCATGCTAGTTTATTCGCCACCCAAGTTGAGACTGAAAGGTACCCGTATACGTTTTAACAAATTATCAATTATTTATAACAAAATATCTATCAAAATGCAAATCTAACTATTTTAACAGTAATTAAGCATACGCAGCGTTGCTTATCTAGAGCTACCAGGTACAATCCCAAATGCATTCCCATTCCCATCTCATTGAGCCCTGTAGATTGTGCCTTTCGCATTGTTTACAATGACATTTTACGGCTGTTGCAAGTCCCGCTTTGCCACATATTTATGTGTGTGTGGGGGTGTGCGGGTGATTGTACGTGTGTGTGTGTGCGCCTCATACCCTTTAATGCGCTTAAGTAATGCCTTTTACATGTGCTCGCAACAGCAACAGCAGCAGCGGCAGCATTCCCTTCATCTGCAAAGAGCAGTCTACAGATTTACTGCCGCTAAGCTGTCGTCTTTTGCCTGCGCCTCCATTTTCCTTCTCCCTCACTTCCAACACTCCGCTTTCTCCAATGCCAACAACTTGCTACAGCCATAAATAACGTTTAAGCGCACAATTCTGAGTGCGTGTGCGAATGCGGCTGTTTGTGTGTGTGCGTGCGTATACTTAGGATGGGTTCGTGAAACGTGAGCAGGCACTGTAAACTTCATTGACACGAACACACGAAGGTAAACACTTCTAGTCATAGGTTAGCTTGCCACCAAAGGTCAATCATACAAATGATGGGATCTGAGAAAATGTAACAGGAGTAATATCGATGTCTGGCTTTAACCTCATAACCATTGTGGGTAGCAGCTTTCCATATACTAATAGAAGATCTATCAACATGTGTACAAGATCGCATGATATATTAGCCATTATCAAGCAGTGATCAGCAGTTATCGTCATCATATGTTGGTCAGCAGTGGAGGAACGCTTGAGCATTGCAAGTTAGAGTCTTAGTGACTTCTATAAGAGAAAATATCTTCTATAAGAGAACATATATGTTGTTGTTTGTTGACGCCATAAAATATCAAACTTTATGATAAAAATGTTAGATTAGTAACTCTATAACATCCCAAAGGCAGCCATCAAAGACATCCCACATCTAAAACTTTTCATTATTATTACAACTAGAATTTCGAAATTCACGCTACTGTTCTACAGAGTAATTCCACTTAGCTCATTCTAACATAAATCGCAAACAAAATTGTATAATCCTCACTAAAATATTGAAATTATCAAGCCATTAGAAAGGTTTCCAAATTCCAATTGCCTGGCAGACAGTTCATGAAGTGACGTGTGAACTTAGTACAAAGATTGCTAAAGTTGTCATCAGAAAACTTCCAAATCAGAGATAATTCTTTAGTTAAAGCCAACATTTTGCATTCGTTTTCGTCATTGCATAAAACTTCGAAATTTCGACATCAGCTACACCAAATTTGTTAGCGCTTGATTTGAGAGAGACTGAGGCATTATCTCTTTACTCTTGCCTCAAACTAGCAGTAGCCAGTTGCCCTGCCGAACACAAAATTATGATGGATGCTTGGTAAGGCTGGAGACAGAGTCTTCTCCTGTTCCTCTTCCACTTTCCTCCACTGCCTGACAGTACATTTTATGTATGTTTGTATGTATACGAGTGTAAACTTTGTATGCAAAATTGTCAAAAACTCTTCACGAACCGAAAAGCCGCTCAAAGCTAGCTTCATTGAAATGATTATATGTGAACATTGAATTCAGACACATAGTTTTTGTTTTAGGCTTACGCGGTTGCCAATTTAAGTAGCAGTCTTTTGCTCTTCCATCTCTTATAAAGACACTTTGTAACTGTAACTTAAGTAATTCTCAATCTGTATCCTAGCCAAACCCGCTGCCATATCTAACAGAGGCATGCTCCTTGTCTACCCTTGACATTTTTCCACCATCAACCCAACTCATTTGGGCCTTTTGGCCTTGCTCCTGCTCCTTTCGCTGCCATTGCAGCAGACGATTATGTTTTGTTTTGCTGTTGTTGTTGTTGTTGTATTTGCATGTTTTTTATGCTTGTCACTTGTCTCGTTTATGTTTTGTCAAATCTGCGCGTATTTTTTATCCTGCTGCTGGCCAGACATAAGTAACAGTTTTTGTGGCAAGGGTTGCTTGTAAAGGTTGCTCATTTCGGGTCGGACCGGCCCGGCCCGGCCGCCCTCTCCACTCGCATAATCAACTTTTGATATATGCGCTTTCAAATCTCGCGAGAGCTCTTTAAAAGCATTTTTAATTAACATACATACATATATAATGAGCGTGGCATTTTTCGTTACCGCCGCCGCTCCATGTATCCCCCACCGCTTGCCCTCCTGTTGCCGTCATAATAAATGGCTTGCACTTATTGCCACACGTTGGCATTGCCATTTTCACTGCCCCCTACAGAAAGTAATGAGAGAGGAGTATTCTAATATGAGTTTCCGTGTGAGTGTGAGTATATTTCAGGATATTTTCATATTTGGGTTCAGCATTTTGTGTTGTGTTTCGAAATTTCATAAGCGCCATTGGGAGTTTTTGCTTTTACATGACATACTTAATATATTTCAAGCAGATTTTAATTTGTATTTACATATTGGGGCATATTTTCAACACGCACACACACGACAAATCCTTGGAGACCAACCGCAATTTAATTGCATGGGGATGGCCGTCCAAGTTGTCATTGTCGAAGTCACACAATTTCGAATATTAAACAGTAAGGAGGGAGTGTGAGATGAAAGCAATGAGTGATTTTTTTGGGAAGTCTTTAAATAAATTTATTTAAATTTTATATATATTAAATTTTATTTCCGTTCAAAGAATAATTTAAGCAATGTTGGACTTTGTTTTCCTTGACTTTGTTGGGGAAACGTAGAGACGACGATGCTATAAATTTCGTGGTCAATTATGGGAACTGATAGTCGAGTCGATTAGTCAGAATCTTCTCTAAAAGAAGTAATGCATCTTAATATTAGATCTTCATTGATTTTGAACAATCGAAATGGTAAGACTTTTCTTCGAATTTATATCGAAATTTAAGGGAAGCAAAAGAGGAATTACTAATGATGGTGCCAGTGGAGAATGACCATTGAGAAGTGAAGGTTACTAAAACATTATCTTTAATTTCACTAATTCTGTCGAAGTTGATACAAAACAGAAAGGGGGTATAGGCTTAGAAAAACTGCAAGAAGGTTTGCATGCTTAGGCTTACACTGAAGAAAGTTTGGACCCAGTGAGACATTACTTTGCATTTCAAATTCCAACAAAACTGATCTACATATGATCACTTGGTACCCAATTCAAAAGAAAATATCCTTATTACATTTAAGTTGATAAAATTCCTTCAATTTGTAGTCATCTCAAAATTCTCCTCTTTAACTAATTACAATATTTGCCAAAAGCTGTAAAAACTTTAACCAACTTCAAGCCATTAAAACCATAGTATATGATAATTAATATATATATATATATATATATGTATATGTGTATGTATGAGCATGTGATTTCTTTTTTGTGTTTGTTGTTTTGCGAACACCCTTACACGCCCGTAAATCCTTTGGCAGGAGCTCGCACTCATGCATAAATGCATGCGGGAGAGCGTGCGAAAATAAAACTTTGGCAAATGGAATTTTCATAAAGCTTTTAAGCGCCCCACAAAATAAAATCAGCTGAAAAACAAAAGTAAGGCAGGGCAAAGAAAATCAGGAAAACATAGAGAGAAAGGAAAGGTCATAAAAATGGGACTGAGACAGCGCAACATAAATAAACAAAGCATAAAATAAAATGCAAATAAATCAAAAATAATGCAAACGACTTGGCCTTAGATCAAGGCAAGTCCAACAGTTTCCCCCTCCCCGCCAGACATTGGCCATAAGCCAGGTACCCCTCCCTCTCCCAACCCCAGCAACACATTGCCTTTATAAATGTACTAATGTTTCACTCCCCCTCTCTCTGTCTCTCTTCACATAGGCCCCAAACCGGGTCCGCCGCGGAACGTGTCCGTAACGGAGGTGTCCAACGGTTTTCTCATCACCTGGCAATCGCCGCTGGAGCGGGCGCACATCGTCAAGTTCTACACCATCAAGTATCGCACGGATGCACAATGGAAGACGCTGAATCGCGGCCAAATACGGCCGGAGGAGACACAGTATTTGGTCAAGAATCTTGTGGGCGGACGCACCTACTACTTTCGGGTGCTGGCCAACTCGGAGAAATCGTTCGAGTCGAGCGATGAGGTGAAATTCCCGGTGCCGGCACGTGTCAAGCATAAAGCTATTACCGCCGGCGTCGTTGGGGGCATCCTGTTTTTTATTGTTGCGATCATTTTATCGGTTTGTGCCGTAAAAATTTGCAATAAACGTAAACGACGAAAACAGGAAAAAGGTAACACTGAGGCGAAAAGCTAAAATACACAACACTTGAAATGGTTTCTATTTTTTTGTACCTTCCGTCTTTTTCAAAAGCTACAAAAACTAACTAAATTAATGAATGACAGACAATTCATGATGATAATGTTGTTGTTGTTATTGTTGGAGCTGAGAAGATAATCAAATGGACACAAAATTAATAGATTTTAATGTGAAGATGTGTGGGTCAGATTTTCAATTTTCACTTTCTAGATGAAAAATTACTTTGGATATTCTATGGCTAATTTCATGGGAAAAGCATTGAGATTCATATCGATAAGATTTCATATATCATACGAAGGCAAAGCCTAAAAAAATTCCATACAAATTTGACAATGAACAGAAGAATGACAACCTAATGCTAGTTTGATCTGTCAACTTCAAAGTTGTAATTTTGGGTCATAATATTTACCCATATGAAGCTATAATATTTACCCACCTGAAACTCTAGTTCTTTAGAACAAATTTCCAAAACAAATTCGATATCAGAAGTTTATATATTTGCTACAATTCAGTATCAAATTCTGCATTCCAAAGGAAGATAAAGTGATATTTAGCTCAAAGTTCTGAAGCTTCTACTTGAATTAAGCATTTCAAATCCTTAATCCTTCCATTTATATTAATAAATCTTATCTTCTTTAGGATAAAAGTCCTGTTATTCCTCCAGCTTCTTCAACAACAACAACAAATTTTTTGGAACAAAATTTGCATTTTTGATTGAAAACAATATTAAAGCCAAATGACGACCAAAAATTCCATATAAATTATATCTATGCGAATAATTATTATTTGTTTTCGATTTATTGAATATTTAATTTGTAGTTGTGCAAGTTAAAAATTGAATTGAAATTTGATAAAAACAAAAATACAAAAGAAGTAATGGCAAATATATTTGTGTATATATTAAAAACATACTAATGAGATTTGCAATTCTTGCTTTGCTTATTAATATATATTTTTCTTATATTTTAATTTGGTTAAAGTTAATTTAAAGTCTTTACTGAACCCTCCTATAACTTTTATACTCAGGGCGTATTTTCAATGCTTAAATGTTGAAATGTTTTTCTCTCGAATGCAATGCAAACATTGTCGTTCCTTCGCACCCCTTATAAATCCAAGGCTGCCTGCTGTTGGCCATCATAGAGATCACAGAGATGCAGCAGAGAAAGACTTCACTTATAGCATTATCTTTCTTCAATTTATGCTTTGAAGTTTGATTAAGAATTTCAAGGATCTCTTCCACCCTACCACTCCTCCCTCTGTTCCAGCTTAGCTTTCAATAGAAGAGTTTTCTCGATTTAACAGCACACTAACTGCCATAACAGCTGTTGTTAACAGTATATGTAAAGAGATCCCCTTGAGCTGAGAATACGCCTTTAGAGACACATAGAAATTTGCTATAAAAACTTAGTTTCGAGAATTGGCCATCATTCATGCTCCACAAGTTAGTTTACTTTCATTTCTTACACTAATTTTATTAAAAAAAATATTTTTATAATTTTTAATCTGGCTTTTTAGTGTTGTATTAATATATAAATATATATTTTCTATCAGTTTCCATGCATGCACATAAAATACTTATAAAAATATACAATTGTTTGCATACAAAGAAATTACAAAAAAAAAAACAACAGAATAAGAAATTAAGTAACGTTAGCTGTATAGAGACCCAAGCAATATATGAGAGCCACTGTTGTCTAGGTAACTTTTCAATGGAACACAAAACAAACAAGAACAACAACAGCAACAACAGTTCAGCAACGGAAGTAAAAACCAAAAGAACTGACAGGACCTTCAATTATTTGCATTTCTTTTGGCTTTTGTGTATTGTTAAATGTTTTTTTAATTAATGTTGCTTTATTTAAATCAATTATTTATGTATACTTTTGGATAATAAACTCCACAACTCACACACACACAGAGACACACAATTACACAGTACACACACACACACACACACAGACACTGGCGCAGACTCTTTTGTAACGAAAGAGTAAATTATAATGACGATACATAAATGCTTTTTATACAAAAACACACACACACAGACACACAGAGAGCAAGAGTAATATTTAATTGAATACTGATTAACGTAAAACTGAACAATCTGATTTACATATATATGAAAAAGAAAAAATATCTTTATCTTGAAACAAAATGTATAACCATGTTCTTGGCCAAATCGTCGTTGTTTCTGCCCAGGGCTGAGTTCATGAGGGATAAGGATATTTCATTGAGACTTTAGACATAAACACTCTATATAGTATATATATGGTTTTGATATTGACTATATATATATAGTAGCAATACTGGGCAGACGTTTTTTGTAAACAATTCACGCACAAAGTTGGTAAAATCTCAGGCCCACAAACGCAAAGCAACGCCAGGCCCCTCTCAAATAACATTAAAAATATAAGCCCTAAAAAAGCTATACAAAAGTAGTAAAATGTCTGCCAAAATCCTACATTTTGGGGCATCAACTGAGCCTTGTACAACTGCATTTTGCATGCACAAATCGTTAGATGATCAGATCCAAACAATAATTTCCCAGACTCATCTCGTTTTGTGCATGGAGAATGTCAGAACGAATTGTACTTCGTATAGCTGCTTATATATAACTAGTAAAAAGTCCCCCCGTAACCCCAAACCCCTACACAAAAAGCTACCCAACGGCCAGCATTAAGATCAAAGCAAAACTGGGTAAGTTTTTGTAAATCATTATAAATCGATGTCGTGTCCAAAAACAAAGTAAAGCAACAGAGTATTTTCAACGAAAACAACAAAAAATTAACTAAAATGGTTACTTTTCAGACATGTGTTTAAAAACACTGACACAACTGTACCCCAAAAACGAAAACCCTCCAACCAATTATGAGTCTCACTTCATATCAGCGTCACAGCTACTTTCAAAGTTCAAATTCATAATATATCTATATATATATACATATATATTGAATCGAATCGAATCGAATCAGTGAATATATAACATTTACATTGACACCACACTCACACTCACACCCACACATACTTTATAGCGCGTTGCAATATCTCATCTCTCACAGTGTTCATAAAATTTACATAATTACTCAACACTGTATGCCACAGCCAAAAAAAAATCTGAAAAGAAAAGCACACAACCAAAAACTTTTCCAACACTTTATAGTTTTCATTTCGTTTTCCTTTCAATTCTTGTCATTTTATGGTTTTTTCTGTTTTTGTTTTATCACAATCAGCCATATAATTTGTGTATTCCTTCGTTCTGATATTGATATTTCTCGAACTATCTCTATCTAACTTGAACTCTTTCTCTCTCTTCTGTTGGCACAATTCGTCAAATTCGAACATTCCAAAAGCCATTTCATGTGTCATGTGTTCGTTTTTTTTTGTCAACATTTCGTAGCCCCAATCCTAAATAAAATACTATGCGAAGAGCACATGCGTGTATATATATGCATACGGTTTAAAGTACATATTACGTATATGATATGCTATAGATAAGGGAAGATTAGGAAGCGGGAGGCAAACTGGAGAAGTGTTGTATAAGGAATTTGTGTATGGGTTTCTTCATCACTCTGAAAAGCAGTGATACAATTTTCCTTGGTTGCTGTGCCATTTCATGGTCAAACTAAAGGGTGTCTTATATGGTTGTATATGATTGAATTTTGAAGGAAATCTAGGAGGGACATTTTGTTTATAAATACTGAACTTGATGCAACTTTTCTATATATAGCGAAGGTATATATGATATGTAATATCGAAGTCTTTATCCATATTTTACAAGTTTATCAACGAAAGTGCGCTGTCATTCTGTGGCCAACTACATGTTAGATCTTTAACATTTTCCCTTAAACATCTACAGTAATACAGACAAAGCAGAAAAGAAAAAGACAAAGCAAAAGAGCAATAACAAGCAAATTCATGAAAACGTTGTAATCCAAGCTCTTTGCATTTGCTCTGCTCTGCTCTGACAAGTTAGAATTGTCAACTGTTCGTTCGGCATCGAAGTTATTCAAGGAAAGCTGAAAGTTATCTGATGAAGGCAATTGAGGCTATTCTCCAAGAGTGACTGTCATATCTGCCATAGATTTGCATTTGATTTTTTCTAAGTTTTGCATTTGTTATTAACAAAATGGGAGAAAAACGGTTATACTTATATCGTCCGTTGTGACTTCTAATAGATATGAGCCTATCACTCATCACTGACCTCAAGCTTGCTGTATAAAGTATATAGAGATTACAAAGATTAGTGATTCTTGATAAAAATGATCTGAGCTCGCAAATGTCTCACCGTATAAGGCTTCTTGTTGAAGATAATAATTCCTTAACACTGAAAATGCGTTGTTCCTTTACGTTCGACATTTACCTTAGGAACTTACCCAACTGCCGCCCAACTTATATGTAGCTTAAGTTTCGATAGCCTTATGTTAATCATACAATCGACTACGAAGTCCTGTTCAATTTGGTTTTGCTATGCAAATGGGTAACTCAATGTGGCAGCCGGACATGTGATTGCAAACTCTAATTAACTAAAAACTAAAACTAAAAGCTAATTACAATATAGCATACTAGCCATAGTTATAGCCATAGTCATAGTCATAGACTAACTGCCTTTAAGTGTTAACTGCTAAATGGTATTCTGGTATTTCTGGTAACTGGTAATTGGTGTGCTCTCTGTTCTGCTCTGTTTTCTCACTCTTAGTAATTATCTAGTAAATGCTGCAAAAATTTTTGCTATGTAAACATGTAATGGCGTCGATGACGACGACAACAACAGAGTT
Organism: Hirtodrosophila duncani; assembly: GCA_037043425.1. NCBI lineage: Eukaryota > Metazoa > Arthropoda > Insecta > Diptera > Drosophilidae > Hirtodrosophila > Hirtodrosophila duncani. The sequence continues at coordinate 11,590,249 of JBAMBM010000057.1, read as the reverse complement.
GCCATTGCCATTGCCATTGCTATATTGCTATTGTTGTCGCATGGCGATGCTGATGCTCCGCATGCAAATTGGCATAACGTCCGATTCCATGACCCGACTCGAACCGCCCCGCCCCGCCCCGCCCCTTATCCCGCAAACCTAACCACGTTATGCCATTTTGAGTACAGTATGGTGCATACGTATATATGTATGTATATGTATATGTAGAACAGCACTCTGTAGTATATTGTATACGTCTATATGTACCTTATATATATATATATGTTTGTGTATATATATATTGTGTGCTTGGTAGCCCCTGTATAGTGTATGTATTTTATTTAACGGATAGGACGGCTCACGCTGCACGCCAAATTAATTGTAGAAATTATACGTTTGCAGAGTTCAACATGGTAGCTTGCAGGATAACGGACGCTCGTAATATTGCAGCCAATAATCATCATCATCATAATAATATGCACAATCGCAGTACGGGCTCAATTTCCTCTGGTCAAGTGCCTTTAAAAAAGTAAGTGTCCTTTCAGCCATTGTAACCACAAATCGCCTCACCCTCCGCAAAGCACACCCCATATATATGTGATATGTAAACAGCTATTTTAACTAAATTCTCTTGTCTAAATTTCCACTTCCAATCCAATGCCAATTAACTCTCACATGCGCCACAACCATCCATCCACATGAAACCAATAAAATAAAAACCAAAATGATTCTAAATCTAAATCCGATTGGTAAACGCCATGCACCTATAATCTTCTACTTCTCTGCTCGTAAAATGTACAACAAATCTGCAACCGCTTTTCATGAATAATCCTTAGCAATACTGAACATTACAGTGATTATGAAAGCGTTTTTATAGTTCCAGGTCCATCCTGTCATAATCAAAATCGTAAGCAAAATATAATATAATATTTGATATATGTATGTAGAATGTTCTGTTATGTTCAGTTGAGTTTTTATTTCGTTCTTAATATTTAGTTGATGTTTAGTTTATAATGATGTTTTCTAATATGATATAGTTTCCGGAAATCTAATCTATGAGAGCTTTATGTCAGCTTAATCTACTTATGATATAGCAGAGACGATTATGGTCTAGCATAGTCTATCCATCTGTTATCTGTTACTTGTAAAGAAGGGTAATCCCACATAGATCAAGTAGATCCTTACTAGTAAAATCACCTTTTTGATGGATTCTCTCTTAGTTGATATAGTTGTAGTCTACTTTAGCGTCTCAACAGTTCCTGAATTGCTTAGCATTGAGTCCCGAGTAGTTGCCTCTCTGCGTTGATGTAATTTTACTGAGGCAAATCTATTTTAGCATTGGCGCCAGAGCAGGGGCCTCGCTGAGTTGCTGCAATTCTAATAAAGTCTCCGACGCCCGAGCAGTATCTCATGCAAAACTAAGACATACGTCTTATTAGTCACTCCTATGGAATCCTCGCAGTTTAGGACAAGCTATTAACTTTATATTTAACACTTCTGAATATCAAGATTGGTCTTGCACTTTTTGTGCACTATTTCGTCTCCCAAATACTAAACGTTAGGTTAACAACAACAAGCTCAGCACTATGTCGATCTTCAAGTGTTTGTAAGAAGAGAATCCTTTATTTTCTTTCTTGTTTTTAAAACTATTTGTTTTTTTTTAATATTCTTTCTGTTATTTCTATATTTTTCCCTCTCGCTTTAATCATAACTAATAATAACCTCTCCCAATCTTCAGGTACAAACAAACCCGAATATCAAGTATAACCGCCATACTCATCGCCATCTTGCACTGGATTTGGCCACCCGATCGCTGCACCAACTGCCATTCTATCTACAGTTCACCCAATCTACATGAGGACGACGACAACGACGGCAGCGATGAGTGCGATGGAGGAAGTAGACGACGACGCAGGCGCAGCTCCCGTTCCGGTCAAGTCAGTCACATACAACGCAGTCTCGATGGTCGCTTTGTGCTGGATGCCGCCAAGCTGGGCTATGATCAGGCCTTAGAGAACAGCATCGATGTGGTGGATGGTGGGGCAGGTGGTGTTCCCTTTGAGCGACGCAATAGCAATGTGTCACAAAAGTCGTCAAGCGATGATGGAGGCTTTCTGTCGCGTCGTAACTTCATCACAGCGCGGGCATCCTGGCGTCGACCCCTGGTGGCCTCATCCAGTCAGCTCAGCTTGCAGTCAGCGGCGGATTCGGCTCGAGGCTTTCTTCAGGGTCTGCTGAAGATCGGGGCAGGTGGAGCAAACAAGCAGCAGCCTCATTTTGAGGAGGCTATCAGTGGGGCACGCTATCAAAATGTGCTAAGACCTTATAGCCACATCTATGGCAATGCGGATAGGCAACGTCATCCCTTGCACATCAATACCATTAGCGGCAGTTTGGCCCAGCAGCAACAATTCTATACACCCTCGCGCGTGTCCCGCATCTTCTCCAGCTCCCCGGCCAGCACGCCAGGACAGCTTCAACAGCCCACACCCACATCCTATCAGCAGCATCAGCAGCAGCATCTCATGCTGCATACGCATCCCCATCTGCATCACACACACTTTAGCGATCTCAGCACTGTGTATCCCAATTCCGTGGAGCGTTCGTTGCCTCACTCCACCTTTAGTGGCGCCAACTTGAGTCGCTATCGTTATCTATCGCAAGAGTTGCGCACCATCCAAGAGGAGGAGACGCGCCGACAGCAACAGCAACACCACCAACAGCTACCCTTAGAGGATCACTTTGTGCCCTTGCAACTGCCATCGCCGCCTTCTTGGCGCAGTTACTATCAAAGCTACAGGCCACGCACTCGCTGGTATCCACGCCATTACTCGCGTCTCTTTGGCCGACAGCAGCATGAGCTGCTCTCGCCGCTGCCCGACTTGAATCTCTCCCTTAAGGGCTTAGGCCTAGGCAACGGCCTGGAAGCCTCACCCGAGTCGCGTTCCAGTTCGAGTGGCTTTGGCTCGAAGAACACCTCCAATCATCCGGGCAGCACCAGCGAATGGCGGTTGCTGCCGCCTTATCGCCCACCACCCTCTCCGCCCAAGCATTCGACGGCCTATTTTGGTAGCTCGGGTGGCCAGCAGGCGCAGCCTCAAGTGCAGCAGCAGAGCCACCAGCAGTCACAGCATCCTTACTCCTACAGTCCACCCACGCCGCCCTACACCATGGCCCACTGGCTGGAAATGATCTCAAGACTGAATGCGGCCACGGAGAGCAATCTGCATCTGCATCCCAAGGCCAGCCACCAGGTGGATGTGGGTAGTGTCGATGGCCACTATGAATTCGATCCGGCCACACCAACGCCCAGTGCCCAGTCCACGCCCATACATCCAGATGATCTCAATCTGCACATAGACACACAACACTATCCGCATCATCATTCACATCCGCACCCATACCATCACACGTTGGGCCCCATGAGTCTACTGCCAGGCCATGCCACCTACAGTGGTGCTCGGAAGCTGAGAAGCTTACCCCAACCCCTAACCCTGCCACGCTATGACAATGTCGAAGCTCGTCTGCAGGCCATGCGGGAGGAGTTCTATGCCTATCGCAAGCGACAGAGGGCCATGCAGCTGCAGCAAACGGCGGGTTTGCCCGAAATGGAGAGCGTGTGTTGAGGGAGCAGTGAAACAGCCACAGAAGCAATGAGCCACTGAAGCATTTCATGAAGCACAAAAAAGTTGCGCTTCATTTGGCCGCCATAATGATAAAACTTTCAACAAAAAAAGTGTTGAAACTAAGCGCAGTGGCGCATGCAGTGAACTGCATGAAGGGGGTCAAATAGGCGTCACATTCTGCCGTTAGTTTATTTAAATTTCTATAAATTTTTTGCTGTTTTAAACTTCAAAAGAATATTTAAACGGGGCCACTGAGCTTAGTAGTGGTGGATACGAAATGTTGGCTAAAAATCTATAAAAAACTACCTTCATTGGATGAGTTTCGCTTAAGAGCGGCCCAGCTAGCAATCAAAATGTCAACTTCAAAATCACCCACCCACCCTCAACCTTCAAACTCTTAATATGAACGCGTCTCCGTCTCTTCCAAGTTCCATATAAGCCTAGGTCGTTACTTAGCACCCAGCTGCAGTTTCCAACAAGAAAATATATATATAAATATACATACTATATAGAATATGAAATCTACAGAGATGACCACAGAGAGAGAGAGAGCAGACAAAAGTGTAGGCAAGGCAGATTTCTCTCATTGGCATTTGGACGGCCGCTTCTCTTCTAGTTCTCAGTTCAAGTTGGCCATCTCTGTTTTAAAGCTAGACAACAGATAAGCCCTGATCTGACAAACACAGCATAAAGCATAAACAATTATTAGTAGTTTTTATGATCAAAACGAGAAAAACATAAATTTTTGTAAATATTATTAAAAAAAAAGAAAATATTATAAATAAACACGAAAAATTAAACGAAAATAAATTAGTTAAAAATCACAAGCAAGCAAAGAAATTTAAGTAAATTATTAACAACAACAAAACTATAGCAATTATAAAACAACAACACACATATAAAGAAATATAAAAGCAAAACAAAAATTGATATTTAAACAAAACAAAAAACAAAACAAAATACATATTAAATTAATTATTATATAATTTACAAAAAAAAAAAAAGAAAAATCGTATTAGATATTTAAAGCAAGAGAAATATGACGACACAGATTGATATGTTAAACATTAATAAAATTAATAATTAAAATAAAAACACAACAAAGTAAACTTAAATTATGTTAAATTATATTAAAACATAAAAAATATGGCTAGCTCTTAAGCATTTAGTTGGTTAAACTAAAAAAGAAAATATGTTAAAAACAAAACAAAAAACTAAAAAACAAATGCAAATAAACCACAAAATAGCGAAAAAATTGAAAATTGTTTCATAATTAAAATTAAATAACAAAAACTATAATTACATGAAATATAACTGCTGCATATATGTTTACTGTTGAAATACACACACAAACACACCCAAACACACACACACACACACAAGCAAACAAATATTTAACAAAATAATGATGATAATGATATGATATAGAATTTCCCCCCTTGTTCTAACAAAACACAGACACGCCACAAATTGATTAACGAAACAAATTTAAGCCTCAGAACACTGCGTTAGCGCCACTTGACATCTATAGAATGAAAACCTTATAAAATACTAATAAAAATTAACTCAAAGATAACAAATTAATTAAATAAAGGAAATAACACTTAATAAAACGTTACAACATTTTGGGCGGCAAAGGGGTGAAGTGTATGATAAAACTACTCACGTTTTTTTCAAGTGTATGTGAAGTTCTTAGTGCACAGCCTTGGGTTATGCCAGATTCATATGCTGCAAATAAAAGTCATTTCAAATTGCTCAAAGTGAATAAATCCAGCTGAATCTGGTATTAACTTAGGGCTGTCTTTATCTAGAAGAAGATCTAATTTCTATCCAAGATTTATCCTACTCGCCCTTTCGCTCGCCCTCCTGTTACATATTGAATGAAGAGCGCCAGTTATGTATATGATTTTATAAAGTGTATTTGCAGTGGTTTGTGCTTTTGGGTTTCTCTTTTAAGTATGTAATGACATAGTGAAAACATATATATACAAATATATATATATATATATGTCTAAAGATCAAATTGTATTGGAATGGTTTGACACAACTTGACGCCAAAACACTGCCAGAGCGAAGAGCGAAGAAATGTGAAGATGAACGAGAAGTAGCAGAAGCCGAAGACGAAGACAATTGCCGTTTTGTGTATAATATGAATATAAACGATGAAAATATAATAAAATTACAATAATATATAATATATATATAAATCAATCAATACATATTTTAAATTGAAGAAGCAAAACAAACTGAATGATCTCAATAATTTCACAACAATAACAGAAGAAGAAAAAACACAAAAAAAATGGAAGAAAACTTGATAAACTTTGAATTTTTGATTTTAATCTAATATGAGCCCAGACTTTGACTATGATTGAAGCGCAGCTATATAAATTTTATTGCCAGAGAAACCATCTGTTGCAACACTCGAGAACACTTCCTTGTCAATCAGCGTTAAGCACCTCGGGGTTACCAGATGTCGTTGCAACAAATGGGAAGATATAATGAAATTTATAATCAGCGCTTAGTGCATGGCAAATGTTATAATTTCTGATTTCAATTTCCAATTCCGCAAACAAAGGCACACTTAGAAAATCGTATTTAAAGACAATTTGTATAAATTATCAAGGCATTATATACACGTTCGAGATTACGTATTCTGTGAGTTAAAACTGATTTAAAAATATAATAAAAATACAAAATACAAAGTAAATTCAACCACAGCTCATCAAAATAGTTTGACAAGAGAACATATATATATGGAATTTTAAATTGAGTAAATTAAATTAAATGAAAATGCAGCAAATAAAAGAACATTTAATGAAGTGAAGGACTTTAAAAGCATATACATTACATATATATATAAATATTTATATGAACATATATAAATATAAATATAATTATTGCATTAAAAAGCATGTACATTAAGACATAAATTACAACAATTAAATTAAGTCAAAAACAAAAACAAAAAACAAAAAAGAGATAAAAAAAACTAACGCTTTAGTCTGCCACTTTGATTTTTGGACAAGGTGCGTCAGTCAGAACTTCAAACAAAAACAAAAGCAAACAAAAACAAAAACAAAAGCAAACAAAAAATGAAAGACGAAAAGAACTTTGTGACAACAGCAAAAATCCATAACAATGAAATGTAATAAAACTTTCAAGTTTTCCTTTTTGCACTCGATCGTTTCATAAACAAACAAACAAAAATCCAAAACTTTCGCTTGACCGTTTTCCCCACTTTCCGCTAACCATTTTCCACACATTTCCCCTTTCCATACAATTTTCCTACTCAGCAAAACCATATAAATATATATACAAAATCGTACAAGCATAAATCAGTTTAGAACGAAATATATTGTAATTAACACTGAAAGAAAAAAAGAAGAAAAAACAAATACGAACACACACACACACAATTATATAATGAGAAATTAGCAAAATGAACAAAATTTTTAAACAAATAAACTTACAAAAATTAAAAAAAAAATAAATAAAAAACAACTTGAAATTGATCAAATAAATTAATAAAGACACTTGCATTTTCACTTAGCTGCCATATGGCAATTCCTATGGCAATTTCCAACCCGGAAGCTGGAGAACTTGCGGTGGTTCAATTAGTCGAGCAGTTCCATAAATAGCTAATGAAATTTACGCAAAATGTCGTCAACTAATATTTATTTGTCTTGGAAAACTCGTCGTCGCAAACACTTTGGCGAGCAAAGCTAATTAATTCAAGAGACTAGACGAGGGCTTGGGAAAGCGAACTACGAGAGAATTCCTATAGAATTGCTCACATAAAGATATAGACATGATACGTGGGCGTGTGTCAAATGTCAACTTGTGGCTGAAGAAGTCAAGGAATAGAGAAAAAGTAATAATGGAGTACGTGTGAAATGTTTGAAATAGTTCTACATCATCGGATAGTTAAGCTAACGAGGGCTGCTCTAAAGTCATCATTTTATATATAATCGTTGGTTTAAGTAAAATATACATATACTAATTACTTATACTTAGAACAGCGATGATGTGCATAAGATATCAAGTAAAAATGAGGGAAAATGCGACTGAAGAGGCCAAACGAAAAACTAGATCCTCGGCGCCATACAGATTCAGCTCTTTACCCACATGAGACCCAAAGCATGCCGATATCCAAGCTGTTGCGGTTTGGATATTGTGAACGCATTCTTTCTCAACATATTCGGGAATGGGCAGCCTGTTCTCAGCTTCCTGCATACTGGAGTCCAGCCAGAACTGGGAGGCAGCCAGTGCCTTTGCAGTGGCACTCACAACGGAGCTCAGACGGGCTGAGCTCAATAGGGGGATGTAAATCGATATGGATAGCGCCGAGGCGCCTGAGAAGCATTGCTTTACGGCCGTACCGCAGGCAAATAGCGCTATCCTATATATAATAAGACTCTAGAATTTAAGTTGTCTGCACATAGTAGGAAATTAAACAGAATTAAAAACCTACATTTACATATAAATTCTAAGAAAAGCTGCTTGGCATATAAATTTTGTGAGTGCAGGAAGAAACAGAGCCTTCTGCTCATTGCGTTGATCTCCATTTCACACTTAGCACTACAACAAGCAAACCTAATAATGTTTTGTCTGCGGAAAGAGCTATATGATATGGTTATCCGATCCAGATCATCGTTGGTTAGCAGAAGTTCAATTTGGATGAAAATCTAAATAGTTTATATATATATATTGGTGCGATCTTGAAGACTTTTACATATGAATAGCTCCCAGAATACTTCAACTCGATAAATTTAATTTAATACACAGAATTAGACACACAGAACTACCACAAATCAACAACCCAACCTCGTAGAACTCTTTCTCTACGTCTGAGAGTCTCTTTTGTGTCTCATCTGTCTCTATCATCTGAGTAACCATGATGATTACGATGCTCGCTCGACTGTCACTGTCACCGCACTCGCCATTGTCAGCATCCGCCAAACATACCGTTCCATTTCTATTCGGATTCGAATTCGGCGGTCTCTGATCGCGTTTCATGTTCAGTAGTGCTTCTCCAGTCGTCGTGTGCAGTTCGCAACCCTTAAAAAACTGAAACCGACATTGATATTTTGCCAGAGCCATAGCCAGAGCCAGTCATTGCCATTTCCATTCCTCGCGCGTTTCCTCGTTTCGTTGCTTCGGTATATTGCGCATTTTCAGAGCGGACTCTGAAGATCGTATTACAAAAGTGCATAGCAAAGAAAAGCGTATAAAATAAAAAAAATAAAAACCAGAAGCTGAGTCTGAGTCTGAGCGTAATTTACGCTCAATTGACCTGATTTTTTTTGGCATAAATTTTGATTTAATTTAGCGCATTAAATGCACACCATAAGTATTACATAAGGCCAAACACGCGCCATGCCTATGCCAGACATCGAGTGGCTTCCGCTTCCCTTCTAAAGTGCAGCCAGATGTCTAAAGAAATGAATATGAATATGAATCTGAATAGTTCGAATAATATGCCAACATCACGCAAAAGAACACAAACATTGGAGGCGGCGGCGAGTAGTAGAAGATGCCACAATGTAAACGTAACTGCAACTGCCTACGTCATTAGCGGACTGCTGCTGGCGATCTTAATGAACATATCCTGTGTGGCATGCGCTCGCGATCATCGTAAACAAACCAATCTGGAGGCCAAAGTTGGCTCGCATGTTGTATTCAATTGTTATATTGATTTCCCATATGACTCCCCCATACCATATGTCGTGCATTGGAGCAAAGATGTAAGTGTTGAAGTTGAATTTGAATACGATTGTTTGCGATGGTGTTAAGTGAGACAGATATGGATTAGTTGGGAAAAATCAATGCAAAAATAAAAATCTTGTGAAAATTTAACCCTTTTCAATGTTTCGCATTAATATGAAAATGAGCAATGCCTATCAAGGGGATATTGATCTTTTTTGTTTGTTTATATACGCACACACACACACTTACACTCATTCACACAAGCAGACTCATACACCTACCTACACACACTCACACATTTATGAGTCTGACTCGCGCCACCGCACACACGCAATGTTTTAAATGAAATTGTCGAAATTATTAATTTATCAGACACGTAGGTGGCGGTGTGGCAGTCCAACTGGACTCAACTGAACCGGACTGCCACTGCCCCCTTCTGTATGTGTGTGTGTGTGTGGGAGGCGCTTGCCCCATGCCCATTCCCATGCCGCATGCCGTTGCCATACCGCCGCCATTCGTCTGGTTAGCCTTAATTGCGGCTGCTTTCAGAGCCGTTGCAGTGGGATGCTCCGGCTCCAGCTCGGGTTCGGGCTCTGGCTCGGCATACAGCTATGCAACCAGCGAGACTCTCACATTCATTAAAAAAAAGGGCTGCGCTGCGGCGCACGACCATGGACTTTATGTGGCTACCGGCCAGGCGAATGACTGCGTCATGTTAAATGCATTTGAGATGCACATGCTGGCTGGGATTTTGCAGGCATTGCTGCTGCTGCTGCTGTTGCTGGTGGATTGGGTGCGGATGGCCACAGGCTACTAATTAAAATGCAGCCACATGGAGTCGATCAGGTGAACGTACATTGAGTAGCCAAGGTAAAGGTATATGCAGGGTATATGCTCATTAGGAGAGATGGATATTTGGAAATTTGGAAGTCAGGACTTTTGAGGAGCACGAGGTCAGACTCATGGGCGTGGTCAAAGCAAGGTAAACAGTTTAATCTTCTCAGAAGGCAGGCTAGTATTAATTTGAAGTATATGATGGAAAAGATCTCATAAGCTATTATGAGATATCAGATATTTTTCGAATTCCTAAATGAAATTGATATTTCAGTGTCTTACCTCACCTTTACAGATCTGGAACTTAAACTGTTAACCATCTTAGAGTCTCCATCATGTATGCTTTCATAGTTCTTAGCCTGCTTTCTCTTTAAAACGTGGTCAATGTTTTTCGTATAAACTCCTCTCCCGTGTGTCTCTGTTCACACAGTTTTCTCTTATGGGACACTCACCTCGTCTATCACTATCTATCTCTCCCTCTGTTCCTTGCTGAATTACAGCATTTTTTTTTGCCTTCAACAAATTTAAATTATATTTTACTTACACTTTTGCCTTGATTAAACTATCGGTATCACAAAGAGAGTGTGAAAATGTGGCGCCAAAAAGGAAAATGAACATCAAAGACTGCAACGGCAAGTGCCAAAGTGAAAAACAACAAGCAGCAATGGCAGCAGTGGAAATCAATTGCAATTGAATTCAATTCAATCGGATTGAATGGCTGGCATTTTGTTGACAACTGTGAGTAATGCAATTTAATTCAATTGCAAAATTCATGGCACAAATGTAAATGCAATGAAAACCCAGCCGCCCACTGCAGGCCCCTGCCATGCCACGCCACGCCACGCCACGCTCCACCCACATATTGACACGCAGACACTGCGAAAATGAAAATATGCTCGCTGTTGTATTTAAATCAACTGAATTACTATTCATCGCATAACACACTCACATTCGTCATCATTCATTCATTCATTCAGTCAGTCAGTCAGTCAGTCAGCAGTTCAATCCACCTCCCCCGCCAATCCAGCCCTGATCCATCTGCTGGCGCTGAGGCTAACTTTCGAGCTTTGTCTTTGCTGCGTTTATGTTTTTAACTATTCAGTTTATATTTTTTTTACTTAATTTGTCATTTTTGGTCCGAACCAACTTTCATGATACTCTTTTACAGAAAATGTGGGTACAAAAACTTCAAATATTGAGCTGCCGTTGACAAAGGATCCACAATCAGAGCGGCTCACAGAAAAATTTTGTAGCTTCTAATACTTCAGGGGACTAAACATTGACACATGGAAAACTCGCTTCAATTAGAATGAAGAACAAAAAAGTCTCTTATACTAAGTTTTCATTCAGGATTACAATATTCTATTGACAGCTTTATGAGTAAGGAGTTCGATCTGAAATCATTCTTTCGGCCGCGGGGGGTCATCTAAGACATCTGTACGAAATTTACTTCTATTCGGATAAGAAACAACAAAGTTAATGTATTTTATGTTCATTCTGAAATAGTTGGTTTTCCGAATTACTTGTGTTATGGCATAACTTAGGGGCAATCTAATCGAAATATTGCATATTTTCAGTTGAGTTCCAAATCGTTAATCGTTAATCGTTATTCGTTTAGTCGTTAATAACTGAATTTCGTTGAAATATAAAATTAAGCAAATACGTCTGTAGGACCTCACCTGCCAAGTTAAAGCTCGGACTAGAAAAGAAAAAATGCTAGAAATTAAACAAAACTCAAATACAAAATAAAAAGAAAATATAAAAAGACAAATACGTCTATTCACGACGAGGATGTCTAGACTAATGAATTTCATAGAAATCATCACTTTCACAAACAGAATCTCATGTGATTTGAAAATGGAAACAAAAGTCAAAGCCAACTATGGCTAAACAAATTTGTTAGGTATTTCGGGTTTGTCAAAGTGGAAAATTGTGTGAATTTATATTACTAAAATTCTCGGCAATGGACAAAATAAATAACTCTTGCTGAAGAGGATCAGCTTTTTATGACAAGGCAAAACCAGGCCATACTTGAAAATGAAGAAGTTCACAGGGAAGAAATGTTTGGGGTGGGTTCTGTGGCAGCTATATGATTTAGTTGTTCGATCCGAATGAAATTTAAACTTAACCGTGCAGACAAAGGAAGCATCTGGCTCAAATTTCAGCTATGTAGCTCTTAAGACTTTTGAAATTTTGGTGTTGAAAATGAACGACGGATGAATGGACATGGCAATTAGAGTCCTTCAATATTGCAATCAAAAACGCTAAAGGAATCATTCATCGTAAGTCATCGTTTATACTGTAATCATTAGAAAACAGACGAATACTTGTACTATATTCAATCGATTGCAATTGGTGCCTTTCGGATTGGTATCGAAATTGGATTGAAATCGAAAATACATTTGAAAAATTGAATTCAAAAGTGAGACTGAAAGAGATAGCCAGCTGTATGGTTTCATGTACTGCAAGTCATTACTCTAGACAGTATGAATGGACCACTGTATGGTGACAAGGCAGGAGAGTAGGCAGACAGATTAGCTGGCTAAATATTCTATTTTCTATGTTAATATCGATTCAGACTTCGATTCGGCTCTCACTGTAATTTGGATCACGGGCCTTGCTATACAGATTGATCGTCTCTTTCTCTCTCAACTCATTGTATACCTCCAATGCAGACAATCGAAGTATTCGTTTTATACACAAATACGAGTCGGGCGAGCAAGCTCTACTCTTGCGTTCTTACTTGTCTAACTATCAATTTAAAATAACTATCAAATTAAAGATGAAATTACAAAATTTAGTGCTACCGTGGTTCATATGCTAGTTTTACTGACTTCAGAGCATTAAAATCCACCGATCTTTTGATTGTTGAAGTCGTTCGTAGGATGGCTCATTGCCGCTGCAGTGTTTTGAGCTTAAAGCCTCCGTTAAGTCATTATCCATCGAACTTCTAATCCCTATGGGCTTAACCGAATAACAATCGATAAACAATATATCTAAAACTGTTCTCTAAAATTTTCAAAATATTTCAGGGCATTTTTAAGGCCGACTGTCAAAGAACAATATTTTCATCTAATTTTTGTTTTTGCCATTCCAATTGCTTTAGTTACTTTAGTTTCTCTGTGAGTCTTGTTTTCAGCGTCTGTGTTTATTGTATTGTATTAATACATTACATTCCACTCGGTCAAGGGGTCATGATGTCACTTTTTTGATAGATTCACTTTAATTGAGCTGGAAAATGCTTTGTGTCTGTGTGTCTGAGCTGTGCCAACATTTTGGCTATAATTAATTAAACAACATCTAACTATAGATGCTCCAAGCATAATATATGTACTTTGCTTCTACGCATCATCGCTTGTATATAAGCCTATGAGATATCAAGGCCAAAAATTATGTAGAAGTATTTGCTCACTTTTTCCCAGACTGTGGCAATAAAATGCAATCAAAATATTTATGCAAATTCTCACATATGTTTGCAGACAGTCCAATAACAAAAAACACGAGCACTTTTCACGGCCATCGACGGAGGTTGTCGCAAATTTGTTGTTGTTTTATTTTTTGGATTTGTTTTGCACTTGCCCGGACCCGCCACAGCAAGCGCTACAAGTACAACAAAAATTACCGGATAAATCAAGTTACGTTTTCTGTAATTTGTTAGATAATTTTGATAAATGTGCTCTCTGAATGGCACTTGTCACACAGTTGGGTGTAGATCTGAGTGGATTGGATGGGATGGAATGGGATTTGAGATGGATGCATAAGTCTATGTGTGTATAAAAAGCACCTTATGATGCCTTAAAACAATTGTTTGAACCCTGAAATCAGAGAGGAATATTCTAAACAATTAAAATATATATTTGAAAAATTATAAATTTGACAAAAATCAGATTGGATAGCTGTGATCTTCAAACGATTTAACGAGCTTTGGTAGCCGTCTAGGATGAAGACGAACATGTGGTGTATATCCCTCCAGGAAAACTGCGGTTAATTTTATGAGTCAGGGATACTTCTAACATATTCACGAGTCTGTCCTAAAGAATCCCTTATACACAGATGTAACAACTTTGTTTCGTTTCAAAGATGAGGCTAGTTTTTATGTGGCGCCGCAGAACCTCTTCTCGAATGAGAGAATTAACTAACCAAGAGAGAATGAACTAATCAAGAGAGAATGAACTAACCAAGATAGCTCAGCACCAATCTACATATCAAACTTATCCCAAACTTGGTGCAGGAATTTTCGGGAATTTCTATCTTAACACAAAAATGGTCCACATATAGTAGAATCATAAGTAGAATCTAATATGCTCTATAAACTTTGGTTCATTTTGAGGCTAAGTCTGAGCTAAACGGCATAATATTTTGGAGTCCCTAAAGCAATCACAGCCGTGGAAGTTGACTCAGATAATAGTGAGCCAGATCAGGCAAATAGCCAAAAATTCAGTCTTAATCATAATCGTTATCATGCTTGGACTTTTTGTTCTAGCTTTAAGAGGTATATTTGGATCGCTAGTACCACTTCTTGTAGTTCATTGATAGTTCGTGTTTGTTATTTGGCATTCATCCCATAGACAACTCATACTCTCCAACCTGGATCAGGCTTATAAATTTAAAGTAGCAGCAAAACAGAATATTGATCAACTAAACATATAATTTCTCATAGCATTAGTATGACATTGGTGCAACATCTTAATGACTCTTTGGCGATTTCAATTAAAATTGCATTCGACAAATAATGTCAATAGATCAACCAACACCCACATCAACACCAAAAGCAACAATTAACAGACAGCAGCATTATCATGAGGGAAGCCTGACGCAGTGGCAGCCAGCAGTTGTGGCCCACAATTAAATGTATCCAATTGCAATTACAATTGCAATATGGCTCTAGATCACCAGCACCAGCACTTGATAGTCCCAGATGGCTGAGGCTGACGCTGAGGCTGAGGCTGGAAGTCAGGCACTGTTTTTGTGGTTTGGCGGCAATGGCTATCAATAACCGAACCAAACAGAACCCAAACAGAACCGAGCCCAAACCATGCCAAGCCGGGAGTGCAGGGAACTAAATCTCCTAATATGCGGTTTATTAGAGGGTGGCCTGACACTGACATCCAACCAGACCCAGTCCCAATCCCAAGTCAAGTGCTGCAAAGCAAAGCGAAAGCCAAAGCCGAGCATAAAAAATGCAAATGCACAATTTTTCCTATGCGTTCTGTTTAATGTCAAAGCAATTAGATGTGGATTGCGGAACTGCCAGGGGATGCCGAGGGGATTGGTAGCGGGTAGGGGTATGTAAATGGTGTAGATGGCAACCGCAGCAATGTTTTCAATTGCATTTCCAATAATTTAAAATATTGCTTGTGTCAGAGAAGTGTTTGCATAATGCCTCACGCAAATAGTTTCTGTTTACTTTAATGCAATTAGTTTTTCCGAGGTTTGCGTTTTGTGTGTGTGTGTGTTTATGTGTTTATTGGAATATATATTTCATAAATATTGACATATTGGTTCAGTTTTAATTAAATTAAAATCATTTTAGACTACAAATAAAAAAGCAGCGCAAGAGTGTTTACATACCTATGCAGGCAAACAAGGCATATGAAAATTTAATCATGTTTCAGTAAAACCCAACTTTGAAATTGGAAGTGAACAATTGTTGCTTTGGAAAGCCCCAGGAATTCTTTATAAAACGGAATTATAATTTTTGTCTTATATTAACCTTTATCAACATCAGCAATTCCTTTATCAGTGATGGAGATACAATCCAATTGACGCCACTAGTATTATGAAAGTAGAAGATCATTAAGGATAAACCAGCTCTTCTAGACTAGAGGATCATAGTTATAGTTATAGATATATAGTTATAGTTTTGCATTTCATTCAAAATTGTATATCAAATTGTTAACATTAAGTCACGAGCTTTCTATATTTGGTTTTGCCTAATTGTCAAATATTTATTTTATATTTACATTTGCTTGCACTGAACTATCAAATCTCTCTCTTCGGTGAAGCTGAGAGTGGCATCGGTTCAGTCGCCGCAGCTCAGAATAGTATTGCATTAATATTAAGTTTTGAGATTGATCTTAGCTGAAAATATAGCTAAGATTTATTGGATGATGATGTGGCTTAATAATAAAACCTCATCTTGGACTTACGGAAGGTTTTAAAAATTAGACTTCTTACTTGAAACAAACAGTTTGCTCTTGATCAAATTTTTCTTCCTTTTATCTGATTTCATAAAACTCGAAATTAAAGAAAATATATGAAACAACTTTTTCATAGTTCGGTTTTTGCCTCTTCATTTTCTTCTAAGTATATTTAAGTCCAAACCAGATTTGCCCAGCAGTTGTTCAGTTTCCGAATCTATCCATGCATACTCTGGTAAAGGTCGTACAAGTCATCTTCTCGTCAAACAATAGAGGAATTCAATGAAACCCCAGGCTATAGGCGACGGCAGGCGAGGGCCTTTGGGGAGCAGACGGCTTTGCCTTCATATGGCCTTATGCTGCCGCTGTGCCGCGTCCAAGTGGACGACAATGAGCACAGCGGGTGTTCCTGAGCATTGAAATGCCAAATGCGAATTTGTATATAAACAACCACACATACAAAATGCCGGCAACAACTGTTGCAATGCCAAGGCTGAATGGATGTGTGTGTGCGTGTGTGTACTTCTAATATGATTTATGTATCGAAATAAGATATATCTAATATATGTAATTACTGAAATCATTTACAGAGCAAGAAAATCTTCACTTGGTTCGAGAATGAAACCTCCACAAATGAGCTGTTCAATGGCCGCCTCCACCTGGTGGGTCATCATGCGGACTTTGGCAAAGCTTCGGTGAATCTGACAGCCATTCGAGAGTCGGACCAAGGCTGGTACCACTGCCAGGTGATCTTCCCCAATCGCTCGCCCAGCGTGCGCAACAATGGCACCAGCTATCATCTCACGGTGCAGGGTGGCTCACTCATCCGCATCCCACCAGTCAACCAAACCATTCAGGAGGGTCAGACAGCTTTCTTTCACTGCGTGATGAAGTACCCGGACAGCTCGCTGGCCTCTTGGTACAAGGATGGTGTATTGCTGCAGGAAGTGCAGGATTTGGTGCGACGTTCGTATATGGGTCCTGATGGCAGTCTCAGCATTGATCCTACCATGATGAGTGATCTGGGGGAGTACGAGTGCAAGGTGCGCAATAACGAGGGCGAACTGCAGACGGCCAAGGCCTTTCTCAATATACAATGTGAGTTCCTTATGCTCACTTGCTACTCCTGCTGGCACTCAACTTAATCTCTTGCCCACCTGCATTTTCAGATAAGGCCAAGGTGATTTATGCACCGCCCGAGGTTTATCTGCCGTATGGACAGCCGGCCGTACTCGATTGCCACTTCCGGGCCAATCCGCCGCTGAAGAACCTACGCTGGGAAAAGGATGGCCTGCTCTTTGATTCGTACAATGTGCCTGGCGTATTCTACAAGATGAACGGCAGCCTCTTCTTCGCCAAGGTGGACGAGAATCATGCCGGCAGCTACACGTGCACGCCCTACAACGACCTCGGCACGGACGGGCCCTCGCCCATCATTAGCGTAATTGTGCTACGCCCGCCCATATTCAGCGTCACCCCCAAGGCCATTTACATACAGAAGCTGGGCGAGTCGGTGGAGCTGCCCTGCGAAGCCATCGACCGGGACGGAAACAATCGACCCACCATTGTCTGGACCCGGGTGAGTTTCAGTTGTTCTGGGGGCGAAAGTGTTTGGGTATGGGTAAAGGTAAAGCCATTGTCGCAACGTCATCGTCAGTTTTTTTTGGGGGGGGTGCGAGGAGGGGAATGGGGATGCTGTGCACTGGCCATTACCATGCACTCAGAACAATTTATTAGCTAAAAATACTTGAAATTTTTGAAGTATAACGGAGTATTCTTCTTATTCACTGTTCCTTAAGCCAGTTGGGGAATTCTAAGCTCTCCAGAAGTATGAAAATAATATATAAAAAGCATAGTTTCGATGGCTCATTGCAAATTTCACTAAATTTTAAGCAAATTTTACTAAGTTTTAGAACATGTTTTCCTAAATTTTAGGAACTTTAGGAAATATGTTTTCCAAGAAAAGTAAGGTAATGATGGATTAAAAATTTAGATTATATTTTGAAATAAATTCTTAGAATTAGTAGAATATTACCTAAAGTGTTAAACTTGATCATTTGTCCATTATTTCTAAACTTATGGAATGTTTTTTGTCTGAGTGTGGCGTTGCTTAAAAATGGGCTAAAATGGCCCTGGGCCAGCAGCCTTCGCCTCCTCGTTGCAGTTTTTGCTTGATTGCATTTTTAAATATGCATGCGTGAAGCCGGAGCCCTGAACGTGGTGCATGTGCAGGTGCAGTTGCATGCGAGTTTTTGTTGCCTGACTCTGATTCAGATTTAACTAATTTCCACATACCCACACCTATACAAACAGAAAGATGGGCAACCATTGCCATTGGAGCGACACAGCCTCAGCGGCGGCAATCTGACCATCATGAACCTTATTGAAACGGACCGCGGCATGTATGAGTGTTCGGCGACCAATGAAGCGGCAACCATAACGGCCGAGGCGGAATTAATGATTGAGAACATTGCGCCACGCCCGCCTTATAATCTGACAGCCAACAGCACGGAGACCTGCATCACCATACGCTGGCAGCCAGGTGAGTTTTGAATACAAAGATATAGCGAGAGAACGACAGAGGGAGAGAGAGCGAGAGAGAGTGGGAGGAGAGAGTGATGATGATTCTGTGTTTGCAATATGTCAAATTTGACATTATTTAACCTTATGGCTATAATTTGCAGTATAAATCGGTTTTGGGCAGTATTTGGATTTAGTATGAATCATTATTTGGCAGAGAGTTTTATTGGGCTCATTGGCCAAATTCTAGTTTGTAGGCAGACAATGAAATTTTCTACTCGGTGACACCTAAGATATCGACTTAATATAGTATTATTTTACATATTTTATCAGCAAATTCATTTGACTTTGCACGATAAAAGGATAAAAATTACGGCTATACCCGGAAGCGTCTGTAGGGTCAGCTATGATATGCTCTCGTCCAATAGCAACTACGCTCTGTTTGGCTCTTGGGATCAGACTCTGCGTCTGTGGGATTTGCATGTCGAAAAGACAACTCGTCGCTTAGAGGGACACACCAAGGATGTACTGTAGGTTGCCTTCTCGGCTGATAATCTCCAGATCGTTTCTGGCTCTTGCGACAAAACCATCAAACTGTGGAACACTCTCGCCCAGAGCAAGTTCTCTCAACCCTTGTTGGCTGAAGAAGAAGAACTATCGCGGCCATAATGGCTACTTGAACACCTTTCCGGAATAAACGGTTTTTTTCTTTTTATTAAAATAAGTAAACTATACCAAGGAACGTTCGAATCGTAAGGGGGGAAACAACTGCGCATAATATTTCACAGCTTAAGGCCACTGTAATCGCAATCCACAAACTAAACAAAAATTTATGATAGAAATAAAAGGAAAAATAAAAGTAAGACAAATACATCTGTCCAGGACGAAGACGTCTAGACGAATGAAATTCGTAGAAATATTCTTGTCCACAAACAAAATCTCAGGTGATGTGAAAATCGAAACAAAAGTCAAAGCCAACTATGGCTGAACAAAGTGGAGAACTGTATGAATTTCTAGATATTTCTTAAAAAACTGATTAAATTTATTATAAGTTTTAAAATTCTAATTGACAATAGACAAAATAAACTGCTCCTGCTGAAGATGACAAGGAGAACCCAGACCATGTTTAAATATAAAAATGTTTAAGGATAAGATATTGTTAGACAGATAACTAAAAAGAGTCCTTAACATTGTCGAGTTTTGGTATTATTTATATAATTCTAAAAATTAAATTTCCCAAACTTAATAATAACTTAACAGACCCTTCCAGACAGATGGGCTATAACCGAGAAGTAAAAGTTTCCAGCCGGTAAAATTTGAATTTCATTATTCACTGAAATTTTCTTCCTTTAACTTCTTTTCTCCGCCTACGGCCTCTCAAATTTCTGCTTAAAAAGGACTCTGCGTTACCCAAAGAATTCACACTTCGACTTTCATTCGTTCCCAGGCTACCTGCGTCCCAATCTCGAGTATACAGTGTGGTATCGCTTGACAGAGGCTCCAGAGTGGCGCACACTGCGTGTGCTGGACAAGAATGTGATGGAGGCCACCGTGCAGCATCTGCTGCCTGGCAAGGATTACGAATTTATGGTGCTTAGTCAGGACAAGTATGGTGATGGCATGTTTAGCAAACAGTTCCGCTTCCAAACGCAGGGTAAATAAACTACCAATCACTTGAATCTTCAGCTTATTCTCTAAACTCCACTCATAGCTTCAACTCTGCGAGCGGATGACTTCGATGCCCAACAGCTGAATCACCCATTGGGTCAGCAGCCACAGACCAGCTCAGGCAGCTTGGGTGCCCCCACCAATCTTACCGCCATCAGTAATCCGCAAGGTTGGCTGCTCCACTGGGAGCATCCCACACGGGGTCTAGAGGTTTTGCGTCTGTACACCGTGCGTTGGTGGAAAGAACCGGAACACTTTCTCATCGGCCAGGCCGAGACCTTTGACAATTTCTATCAGCTGCGACATCTGAAGGAGGATGCCACCTTTACGATTCAGGTGCTGGCCGTGGGAGCGGATGGCGCGCAGCAGGTGGCTAGCACGGAGCTGGTTGTCGATGTGCCCTCGCAGCGTAAAGTCCGAGCTCTCATCATAGGCAGTTCTGTGGGCATCATTTTTCTACTCTGCGCTCTGTGCGCTTTTTTATACGTGAAACGGAGCTGCCTGAGGCATCTGTTCGCCAAGGGCAGCGGCGGCGTCGGTGGTGGCGGGGCCAGCGGGGATGAGGATACTGCCGAAAGCGGTGACTGTGACTGCGACAGCGATGAGCCGGAAAACGTGAAGATACGCCAGTCCACCTGAGTGCTGCAAATACGTTGGCGATTCGAGGCGGCCGAGGCGAGCTTTCAGTGAGAGAAATTGACGTTCCAATGTACTACGACGAGGATGAAGATAAGGAGAAGCAGGTGGAGGAGCAGGATTTTGCCTAATTTTGTGCCTTTCATTAATTTTTCATACCGCATAATACTGACTATTAATTTATTTGTATTTCCTAGCTGATATTTGTACCATATAATTTTTTGCTATATGTAAAAGGCCAAGAAAAACTAATAAAAACGAAAACTAACCAAGCCATGAGCTGCTTAAATTTCCCGCCAGCTCCAGATGGGCAGCTCAACAGTCATTTCCCAACACTCAATGCCCAACACTCTTTTGCCAATACTCGAAAAGCTTTGGCCGGGTTCGTGTAGCAGCTTAGAACTTTCATGTCGAGCTTTGCCGCGGTTACAATCAAATTTCAGTTGTTAAGATGTCAATTTTAATCGGGAATGTTACGGAAATCTCTAGAGATTTGGACCAACGAATGTTTAAACACCAATTTTGAAAAAGAGAGAGAAACCCTATATTTGTTTATTATTTTTAAAGATTTTTAAGTCTCAAAACAAAAGCGACTGCTCATTTCTGCGACGTTTGCAGCCGTCGAAATTTCTACACTACGCCTCAAATCTGGCAACATTTCTTCAGTGTTCGCGAACTGAGCTGAACAAACTTAAGCTATTCATGCAAATGCCAAAATCTCTAGAGTTTTCCATGAAACCCACCAACATATTAGATTGGAAATTATTAACAGATTTTGCCGTTGAACTCTGTCATCATTCGGAAACTATGGGAACAAATGCTTGCTTCATCCCTCCCATAACTTTGCAGTCGTTTTGCGAACACAAATATGTGATTGCGAACTGATTGAGAAACTAATGATTAGCTCTATGGACTAGACCAAACTGTATAATCTATGTACCGTTAAGTTTCTAAGTTGGCAATAACAATATCTGATCAAATATAGAAAAACTGTTATTAAGCGCAGCTTGGAGTTATCGGCTTCTGTCAGCTTTATAATTTCCTCAGGCTCCCTAGAAAAGTTCCATGGTAATCACTTAATCGCTTTCCACTGCTCTCATATCAATACAACGACTTCATTATATTTTCCATTAAAAATTGAGTACTTGCAATTCCAATTGAATAATTACAGAAGCCATAAAAGAAACGACAATCTTACGCTCATTCGTTATGAAAACTCATATTAAAAGCCACCTGTGATGCACCTGAAAAGCAATGCAAATGCACCCAACTTGGCTTAATTGCCCTCAGTTCCATCGTGCCAATGCACCCAAAAACGCAACCAATAGCCACTTAAGAACCCTAACCCTAGCCCTGCTCCCCTCAATGCCAATACCAATCACCATGCCCTCGACTTGGACTGGTTCAATTGATTTAACCCACAATCGCCAAATGTTTTGCACTCGCAACGCTTTGATGCAGCTTCAAGTGCAACGATGTGACCCACATTTGTCGGAGCTGGGAAAAGGGGGAGATGGGGGGTGGTAAGTAAGTGCACGCAGCAGTTAACTCACACGACATCCGATTTTAATTGCACATATTGGAAAATTGTTTTGCACCTGAAACTAAATGAACCAGGGGCGAGTTTTTCAACCAACTGATAACGCTCGGCGGACCAGAGTACATGTGCACTCTCCGGCTACGGCTAATTACTTAGGCAGAGGCAGGTTAAGTGAAACCCACAGACTGAGACTATCGGTCATTAGCACCTGGCTTTGCTTCTGTCACTGCATGATTTTAACCTTGGTTCTTTTGTTCGGAGTTCGGAGAGACAAAAGAATGGTGAGCTGACAAGGATTTCGAGCATTTTTGTATGATTAACAGCAATTGGATGGTCCTAAAAATTCCCATTAAAATATTATATATTTTTTGAACAAAGGCAATATCATAAGTAAACGGAGTACAAGGCATTCATGGAAAGCGAGCAGTGTTGGTTCAACTTGCCAGACATCGTGAAGATCCCAAAGAAGGAAAGATTTCTGCCTCCACAAAGTATATATATTCTTGATCAGCGTGAAAGGCCGTGCCATGTCCGTCCGTCTTTCCGTCTGGGTGTAAGAAAATCTAAATCTTGGAAACTATAAAAGATAGAGACTTTAAATTTGGACTCTCATTTTCTTTTACTTTTTGTTTTTCATCGAAATCGAACTAAATTAGTTTGGTATTCAATCTAGGAGGCTCCATGTCTGTTGAGCAACAATATCATATAGACCCCATAGAAACGATTTGCTCAGAATGAACAATCAGCAGGAAATTTCTTTGCTTTTCATTGAAATAAAAGCGAATTCGATTTGTATTCACTTTGGGAGGCCCAAGTCCGTTGACCTTATTTGATCAAGATCGTTAGCTTTATGATGAAGCGTTCTTACTTGTTTAAAAACGAAATACTCCAAGTTTCACATCTGGTACAAAAATGTGTGAACAATTATGCCTAAGAAAGTCCACATACTTTGAAATTTTAATTTTCTAGCTATAAATAGTAAGACCTTCAGCTATTCGTTAGTTTTTCTTTCTTTAATTAATGTCCCCCCAACAAGACCTTCTAAAGACGAATGGAACTATTTTATTTATATTTATTCTTCCTCAAACACTTCGACTGTCTAGTTTGAAATTGTAGACCTAAATAGGGCGGTTTTGATCTCGTCAATCAATTATTTGTGTTTAATTTAAACTAGAATTATTTAAACACTTGAATTATAATAAGTTTGTATATTTGTACACAGAGTAATATTTAAATTAAGGTCATATAATTGTAGATTAGAAATCGTTCAGTGCTGACACTGCGCATTATTTACCGCTAGAGAGAGAAAGGGTGAGAGATTGAGAGATACAAACGCAAAAGAGTTGACAAACAGACAACGATAAGACTCTCGGCTTTGTTTTTGATTCGATGTGAATTAAAAAGGTTGAATGAAATGTGTGTGTGACTTATGGATGTATGCATGTGCTCGTTTAATGCTTGGACAAAGATCGTAAAAAAAAACACTTAGAGCTGCGCACAAACTTACATGGACTCTACATTCATGTATAATCGTGTTCACATATGCATTACTCATACATTCATACTTCATACTGTGACGGATCAGAATCACAATTGTTATTGTTTTTTATTTATGTCGCATTACTTGTCCGCTTTGCTTTGTTCGCAATTCGAGCCTCAGTTGCTAAGATCGCTTGAAAGTTCAAAGTTCGCCATGAAATGCCAGAGCCAGCGATTGAAGAAAGAACGGCCCCATTTTCTGAAATAGATAAATATATGTATGCTTATATATATGATATATATACATATATATGTGTATATATCATATACGTTGCTATGCTGTCATAATTAATTGAGATTCCACATACACGGAGCACTTATGTATGGCAGCTTTTTAAGATCTTCAAGATCATAAAAGCAATTGAGTTCAAAAACTTCAGATACGTAAACCTAACTTTATTACCCTTTCTTTGAAAAAAATGTGCCTGGGGTAATGTGTTGACATTTATATATGCATATGTATATAGTCGTGTGTGAGCTGTCTGTGTTTAGTGTTATGACAAGTGCTTCAATTGTTCATTAAGACGAATTAACATATTCATATATTTTACACCTTGTCTCTCCATAGTATAGGTTTGCATTGAGGCATACAATGTTGCTAATACTGAATGGCTTACCTCTGTGACAGTGCAGTTCTTACGCCAATGTAGAAATTATAAATATATGTATTTTATTTTTATCTAACAAAGTACAGCAAATGTTTAAATTGCGGTTTGAAATGTATTCAAGTTTCAAAGTTATCTCTCTATTTTTGCTTTTTCTCCAACAGAATCTTACCTAAGTTATGGATTACAATCCTCTTCAAATCGATGCAAATAAGTTTGGAACAACAAAATATGAAGATTGAGTAGCAAAGGGCATGCCGCAAAGGGCGTAGCCAGGATCCGATCTTGCTGGCATAGAACTTAAATATGATAAATAAAAATTAGATCGAGTTTGAAATCTTTGCCTCGCTACGCTACCTGTTTTGTCTCGCTATGCCCATTGCAAGAAACAAAACTATCTAATGTTGACTTTATATCTGTTTCGGACAACGTATTATTTCCCCATTCTGAGTTGCCACTTGATGTTTATCAAATCGATACTAAATTGCCCACTGGGGTTGAACTACACAACAAATTTTCTTGTTTACAGTCAGCTGTTCCACTTCGATACATCAGCTGTAAACGCCAACGCACACGACGTCGAGATACGAATGCGCATATACACAGCTGCAAACAAGCACACGCGCGCACTCACACAGTTATGGATTAGGCAAGTAAATAGTATGCCAACATTGAATTGAAAGGCAGACAAAGAGTCAGTGAGACGAGACTATGACGAAGCGCGCATTAGCAAGCAGAGGCCAGCAGCACACACACAAAGAGAGCGAGAGCGTAGAGCGCGCGTTATTCGTGGACCTCTCCAGGCCCCCCATTGAGAAACACACAAATAAAAGTGGCGTCCATCGTTTTACAATGGCACTGGTATTGCTATCGGACAGCCAGCCAGGTTACGTTTACCTCTCTCCCACACAAACACAGCGCGAAGAAGAGAGAAGAGAGGCAGACTCGCTGCTCAGCTGGTACACGACGGCATAGTGCTGGCAGTTTCGTGTTTTTCAAGTCAAAAACAAGAGAAGAAGGCTAGCTTCGTCTTTAATATATATATATATCGACGGCGGGCGTGGGTCTACAGGTGATAAAACGGATACAAGACGAATTTGTTTTGATTTGGATAAAAAACAGAAAAGTTATTCTACTAAGTGTTCGATTCACAACAATCGGTTATATGATAGTTATATTATATAGTTGTCCGTTTTGGATGAAACTCGAACTTAGTCATCTTCGTGGTGAAATCTATCGATCAAGAATATATATACTTTATATAGTCAGAAAGGCTTCCTTCTGTGCATTGCAAACTTCCTGACAATATTAATATACCATTTTGCGAATGGTATGGTGAATGGGGCTTTCCAAATATAATACGAAGATGCAGCTATCTAATTGGCTACATCCTAAATCCAATACGCTTTAGCCCAAAAATGTCATATGTTAATCAATTATATTCAATCTAGCTTTTTTTGGCTTAACAGATGTTGTCAGCACTGTCTGCTACAGCTGCTGCCCGTAGCCATAGCTTAGTCGACCCATTAGCCACGCTCCCAGTTGTCAGTTCTTTTTCAAACGCGCTGGGCTACAGTAGGGCCTACACCTCTGTTGCGGTTGAAGATTTTTGTGTTTGTTGTCTGTGTGTTTTCCTTAAAATACTAGCGCGCCCGAAAGACAAAACAAAAACATGTTTAATATCTTGGAGCAGCAGCAGCAGCTCTTAGTACTGGTACTGGGGGCGCAGCACTAGAACTTCAGTGGGAAATTGAGATACGGACACAAAAATACACGCAGAGGTATCCGTGAAATGCGTTGTTCTTGCGCTTACGCTCTCGTCTCGCCTCGCGTCGCATTTAAATAGCTCAGTTTATCATTGCAGTTGGTGTTGTTGTTGTTATTTTTGTTTCAATAATATCATGCTCGTGCACAGAATTACATACATATAGTTGGTATATAAATGTAGAGATACTCTTCGGAGCAACATAATTTGGTGACGGGCCTAAAATAAAATTTAGTGAAAGCACAACATAAAACTCAAACATCTCTAGACAATAGTAAAAGAAAAGAATAATCTTCTTTATTGTGAGTGATCGAATAAAAAGAATATCAACAACAGCAACAGCAACAACAACAAAAACAAAAGCAGCGCTATAGAAACAAGTTTCTGGTGCTCTTTCTTCGTTCCACGAAATACACATTCGCACTGTCATCAGAAAATACAACAAGAAGGTGAGCATGAAATTTTTAAAGTCTACCAAGAAATGAAATGTGAAATGAAAATTCAACAAAAATGTGCCAGAAGTACGTAGATTTGAAATTGCGTAGTAAAAAATTATATGGTTTTTCTTAACTGGGCGTACTTTTTCTGCTGCGGTGACGGCGACGGTGGTTGCTGATGGTGGTGCAAGCCACACGCCACACCATGCGATGGCAATGTGATGCGACGCCGCGCCAAGCCACTCCACGCAGTTTCCAACCCCACAAAATAACATACAAAACCCGGAACCGAATGCATTACCAGCGCCCCCGCATACGACGGAAGTTCGTTCCACTCTTCAACCCCTTCCCCATCCAACATTTTCATACGTAAACTCTGTCTGCGAAATTTGTGGCAAAAGCCATCAAGGCGGTTGGTCTGTAATGTTCCAGTTGAAAATTTAAGACAAAGACGTTTTACACATAGGGAGTTTATTTTCATATAATTTTAAATATCCACTAAATGAAAATGGTATACTGATGCAGCAGACATTCGAGGATGTGGTGGGGGATTGAATTATTTTAGGTGTGAACTATAAAAGATATGAGAGTAACGTCAGGTCAAAGTCCCTTTCCTGCTTTTTGAAACATTTTTCATTATTGATAAAAGGCCACAATTGAATGAGTCGATACCTCTTTAGGAACATAATTGGTTGACACTTATTTGGAAATGATGTGGGTGTGTGCATTTACCAAAAATTGACCGCCAGTGCAGATTAGAATCGTGTCGACTGTTCTTTGAAAACAGACTTAATGTTCTGAGTTGCGGGATAGCCACTGTCAACTTCAAAGTATTTAACAAATTGAATTTAACAAATATGTTTACAGTTATATATGTGTGCAACTACGAGAGAGGCTTGAAAGTTATATTAAGCAAAAACAATAGAGGGTGTTCATGACATGAATAGAACCTTGGTAAAAATTCAAATAAAATACCAACTTTTCAATCTTTGACCGAACAACCTTAAGGCTCTCAGATTTTATTGAAAATATTACACATATAAATTATTACAAAGGATTGAACATGGCAAAACAGAGCAGAGCGACTCAGCTTGCCATGCTGATCAAGAATATCTATACTTTAGGGGGTCGAAAATGCTTTCTTCTAAGCGTTACAAATATCGTGATAAAATTAGAATGGTAGAATGGTAACGAGAGTAAAATTGTCCATAAAATATTTACAAAATTCTAGATAACAGAAACCATGGTAAATAAGCGGACATGCATTAAGAGAACGGACTACAATCTGAATTATGAATTGAATATAGTTTAATGAGATAGACAGATAGGAAAAGTTGCTTCCTGAAAATGATCGTTAGTCGCTTGCATAGACAATCGATCGGCGAAGCTCTAGCTCTTTATGATTTTAATATTTTAAATGTTTGTAATTTGATGTTTTTTGTATTGTATCACCTGTAGTACCCTGCAGACGATTACCGACGAATAACCAAAATATATTGGTCCAATGATCCTGACCCCAAGCCGGCAAAACATCTACTTCATGAAGTAGAAAGGTCGCCAAAATTCCACACTAACCTATCAAAACTTATTTAACATCTAAATTCAGCTGTCTCATCGAAGTAATTTCCACTTGAGCTGTAATGCCTAATTGTTCAATAGAAAATGTTTACTTTTCAGTCATAATTTCAGAAATTGAATTTCAATTAGCATTTTGTTGCAAATAAACTATTAAATTTGGCACTTATTCATGATTACAAATTTCAATGTTATTATTAAGTTCAAAATTTGAAGCGCAATATGTTTTCTAAACAAAAACTGAAAGCCAAATTTACAAAATTTCACAAAGTATATTCCGAGAGCAATTAGTCACATAGCAACAGCATGCTAAAAGAAGAATAATGCTTTGAAGAGAGTGAAGATCATATGCCTTTCCGTCATGTTGAACAGAAGAAATCTATGAAAATGTGAACATCTTGTCAGACTGCCATATTATCAAAGTGCATGCATCTCTGATATTATTTATACAAATCTATGCACAATTTCCAAGGTGCAAGGGTCAATAGACTTGTTTTCGCTTTATTAATAAAAACAATAACATTTACCTTAAACTAAACTATTTTCATGACAAATTATTTTCCAATTTGAGGAAACACTTATAAAATTTACACTTGCAAATTTACTTTCCAAGCAAAGTTCGAATAAATATCACATGTCTCCCTCCAACAACCGCATCATCATAATCACTTTTATTCAACTAAGGTTTTCATCCGCAATTTCATCAACACATTATATTTACCTCCCTCCCCCGCCAAACCCCTTAAGATAGACCTGCATTTCAATTGGCAAATTATACATTTTGTTTATTAAATTCTTTTATTTATCAATTTGCATTAAAATTTTGTTGTTTTGCTTTCCTTGTATGAAAAACTCAAAACTCATGTATCTTTTAATGTTTTCCCGTTTTTGTATCTAATGAGAGCGCCTGCGCTCTCTCATCTCTTGCCACAATCTCTGTCTATGTGTTGGCTCTCAGCTGGCCCAATGTTTGTACGTTTGTGCCCGAAATCACAATACAAGTAAATGTATCTGTGTTATTTTGTTTTTCTGTACATTTTTCATTTTAATAGTTTATGGCTACAAAAGCATAGGAATCCAAATATAAAGCTATGAACACATCTGTCGACAATGCGGGCGGTGTTAACAAAAAGGAGAGGAAGAGATAGCAACACCGTCAAATAACTCCAACATTAACATGGTTAAGGTTAAAGGTGGCCAAAGAGCGTGGGCCACTAACCCACTTAGAATGACATTAAGGCAGGACCCAGACACGTTTTTAAGATAAGGCTCAACTTTTATAAGTTTGACGTTATGGTTGATTAGTTCCTTGAGAACATTTAAAGTTTGTTTAATGCCTAAAACTCTTAATCTGATTGTTCTAAATTTATCCTTTTGTGCAAAGGAAAAGTTCAGCATCTGCACAAAACAAGAGAACCATTTCATATGGCTTCGGCAATGTGCATTCATCGCTGATGCTGTTTCTGCAGTTTGCTATGTGCTTGGGAATTTGGACATTTTTTTAGATTTTGAGTATAGCAAAATGGCTTCTTAGTGGGCGCCTGTACCATAAACTGTACATTGTGTGGAATCTTCAGCATCTTCAGTTTTTCCCAATGGTCGGCTTAAAACTTTCTCAAATCATCTGTTGAAAATTTAATGAATAATAAGTGGCTACCTTTTGTGCCCTGCCAACTTCATATTGAAATTGTAACACGACCCTCCGATTGTGCAGGACGTAATAAAATTAAAATATTTTGTTGCAATTTAACCAGAAAAGTTTTGACCAAGCAAAAGTTGGAAATGGTTTTACTTTTCAAACAAAATTAATTAAAAAGCAGGACAAGAAAAGTTGCAAGTTTGAAAATGGGAAGACACTAAAAGATGTCTTCAAAGCCAATGAGAATTTGCCCAGTAGTTTTGTGATTTGAGCTGTTCAACAACAAAAAAGGAAATAATTATATTGCATTTTTATGAATCAGAATGAAATGAAGGCAGAATTTGAATTTTGAAAGTTCAAAGAAGATAATAAATCGAATATAAAGTCGTAGTCTTACTTTGGAATCACGGAAAACTACAGAGATTTTGGCATTTTCCTATGTAAAAACTTCAATGTATAGCTTCATTTGGACATAATTTTAAACTGATACAGGCAAAATTCATGGCCTACTAAATTTGGGGCAGCAGCAGCAGCAAATGTTGAAGTGTTGGTTTCAAATATATATTATGTGTACAAATATATATTATTTAATTATAAAATCTAGACTGCAATTAAAGATGTCATTACAAAGCCAAAAGCAAGTACAAATGCACTAGCAACAGTTCAAAAAACTCGGAACAAAACTTATGTCTCGCCTTGGGCCTGGGTGTAGCTGCACTGAGGATGCTTTTTAGCAGGTGGCCAGGCGATAAGATTGCTAGATTTTCATTATAGATTGCCTTTGTAAATGATTATACAAAGTGTGACTGAATTGTATGTATATGTATGTATGTGTATTTATAACAGATTTGTTCGATTTGCGTTGATTTGGTTTGATAAGCCAGAAGCTTGATACTTTAGCTAACTGTTGGCCATTATCTCGGTGTCGTTGTCGTTCCAACTAATCTTTTAATAAGCGGCTTGTGCTATATTAATAATATACTAACCACGCCAAGTGTTTTTATGCTGAACGCTTTGCCGACGATTAATCAGCCTTGGCAATAGCCCATGGGCAGTTTATTAGCCTGCAGCTGCAAACTTGTTTAATCAGCATAAAAAATGTGTAGAAATTACCTAACTATTAAGTTTTTTAAAGGACTCGTGCACTCAGGTGGGCGATGAAGAAACCTACACCATTTGCTATATGAAAATCTTTAGATTTTTAACAATATTTTATGTTAAAATAACGATATAGTGCTTATATTTTTCATAATTTTATGACCATGTAAGCTCCAATTGGACTTTCATAGACAAAAGAGGTGGATATCCAGTACGTGGTACAAGCATAATCTAAGTGATTCTACTGTTTCTTATAGAAGACTAAACTATACTTTTATTTCTTAGTTTTGGTTATATTTGGGTCATATTAAAGCAGTGCTGTGGCCTCATATAATATATCAACACTTCATAATTGTACATGGGAACACGAAGTTAAGTGACGTCGGCATTGATTTGATTCCAATCCCGCCGGATAGATAGCGGTTGAAAGCCCGAAACAGATAATTGGTTTTATCTCGCTTATAACTTTTGGTTCGAGTAGTTAAATTTAGTTCAGTTTTGAAGTGCTTCAACTCTATTGTTTTTGCTGTTGCTGCTGCTGGTGGTGTAGTAACAGCGGTTGAAATTTCGTCTATGACAAACCAAAGAAAGAACCCTGGCTGCGCCGGCTAAGCTTGCTAGTCTTATATAACACTCGTAGCTTCAATTATATGTTTCATTCCTATCTTTTAAACAAAGTGCTTTAATATTGTAGGGGCTTCTTATATACCCAATACCATAATGCTCACAATCAGTAATGTACTTAAAGCATCATCAAACATTATGTTTTTTTTTTTGGTAAACGGAAACGATAAAAATAGCTGCTTCTCGCCTTCACCCACGCAATTTAAGTTCCAGCAAAGCTTTGACATTGAATTTATCGTTTACATATTGTCCAAGCTCAGTCAAGAAGGGTGCTGACATGCGAGGGGCAGAGGCGCAGAGACAGATGTAGGGCCTATGCACAATCCACGCGCTTAATGGTGCTCGTTGAGAGTGTCTTTTTGTGTCTCGGAGGCATTGTTTGGTAATTAGAAATTCATGCTGAGTGTTGTGCTCCGAAGAAGGCCTTGCCCTGCCCCGGCCCTGTCCCTCCTGAATGAGCAACATAGTTTTTTGCCCGGCTTTGCCTGTAAATCAATGGCAGAGTGCTGTCATTGGAACTGTAGAGGAATTCTTTGGATATCAATGTGATGTAAGACGATGTACGTGCATTGATGTTGAAAGCTGTTAAACTGTAATTTGTTGAATTTGTTGAATTCATTTGGAGAATCGTTGATTTATAGAATACAATTATAATGGGAGGATTGTGGAGTGTGCGGCACTGTGATATTATAGATGTGTTTGATATCTATATGGTTCATATCAGTCTTTAGAAGGTTGAAGGAAGGGAACTTTCTCTGTATATGTATTCCTGAGGAGCCACCAATGTGTCTTCTTTGATATGTATAGTGTGTTCCACAGAATGATCTACATAGGTCTTCTTAAAGGCTGAGCAGATCATAGGTATTAGGATATTATTGTTTCTTATGGTTTCTTTTTGGTGGAATGGATAATAGTCCAGACTTGAGTTGCCGTTTTCTTCCTATATATAGCTTTTAGACCGTGGACATCGCTGCGGAATGAACGAATCATTCTGAATGAATGTTTGTAGGATTCCAACCTGACTTGTCAATGTAATCATTTGTATGACTATACAAATTTCTGTAATCATGATTGGTCGACAGTGAATGCAATCATTATAGAAGCTCTAACAAATGTATACATTTATAATATCTGAGCTACCATCATTTGCTCATTTTCTGATCAACAGAAAATGTAGACAGCTTTCTCTCTCTTTTGCTATAATAACCCTGGGGAGTCCTTGTCTCTTTCATTTATAAAACATATGCTTGAGCTCAAGTCCGGCACTCGGGACCAACCCACAGACTGTTGTTGTCTTTCCTTATACAAAATCCATAATTCTTGCCATTTAATTTTCTTGCAGCTGCTGCTTCCAGCCGTAAAGGAAACGCAATGAAAATGCCCAGCTAGTGAAAAGCGAAACAATTAATTATGCATTCAAAAGTTCAACTATCATGTAAATTGAAACAAGAAGAAAGAAGCGTGAAATAAATAAATAAAACTAGCATAAATAAATAAATAAATAAACAAACCCAAGTGAACTGTATGCCAATTGCAGAAATTGAATACCAAAACGAAAAGAAAGGTATAATCAAATCCCCTTAAGGAAATGGATGCCTCCAATGAGCCGCTGGTGGATAAAGGCAGCAACGTAGCTGTCATACTGCGTGCCAACGTATCGCCCCATCATGCTGCTGTCCAGTACAAGACCGATGTGGAAGGCGGCCTTTCCACAACCTTAGATACATCCAGTACTTCCATAACCAATGCTGAGCCAGTGCTACTTTTGCAGCAACTGAGTCAGACGCTTCCCCATCCACAAAAGATGACGAACAATGAACTGAAGCAGTGCAATGCCAACTATGGGTGAGTATTTCATCATCATCATCAGAATTCCATCCAACCATTCATCCATCTATCCAGCTCCTCTTTGGGGCCCGCGTCGACTAATGGGATTAGCCAGGCTTAGCGTACAGGCAAGGATAAGTGTGACAGGCAACGAACAGGAAGACAGGTAGAGACAGACCACAGAGCACAAGCACAAAATATATGCACAAAACAGACATACATACACACACACAGACAGAGATAGATATGTATGTGTTTTTACACCCCCTCAAGGCCAACGGGCACACTTCATTTTTAATGCTTTGGCAACCTTCTTGAACCGCCACCGCCACCGCCCAATGCCCAACGTACGACGCCGCCCATTTGTTGTTTTATTTTGTATTTTTCCACCCACTTGCCATATGCGTTGGACGTTGCTTCTGGAGGTTTCAAGTTCACACGGTAGTCCAGGGCTGTTCATTAACCCTCAGCATATTTAAGTGCATTTCAAGGCACACACATACATACAAACACATGTGCAAATCACCAGAATCGAACATTTGTAAGCAAATCGTGTACAATTGCTTTTGCTGGAAGTGGAAGCCACAAGAGTATCCTTGCAGAGCATGTAAGTAAGTCCTGTATGCGGTCTAAATCCATGGCTTCTCATGGCTGTCTTAAGAACTGGATTATCTCACAGAAACTGGCGATTTTTACATATGAGCATATGGTAACTATATCAATGCGATAGCTTTGAAACTGAAAGAAATCGACTCGACTTGTCATCCTCATCTAGAATATATATACTCTATAGGGTTCTTTAATAGCAAACATAGCAGAGATCCCAAAAGAACTATTGAATTTTGGCAGCTCTTCAGACTCTTTCGAGATCAGCCACGATCTTCATCTGAGAATTTAACTGTGTAGTGTAAAGAATAGGAATGAGGGTCAAATAGAAGATGAACTCACTATTTAGGAAAGGTTATTAAGAAGTTTAATTCAGTGATGTAATTAAGATCATCCAAAAGCTATAAGCTATGAAGTCAAATCATTTAGCTTTCCTATCTTCTTCTTTAAGAGGATAATCTATTTGAAGTGGGAAATCTATTTAGAAATATTTGAATCTCTTCTCAATCGCACCCACTCTCACTTCATCTATCAGAGGTTAATGCCCAACTGAGAGCGAATAGGCAATGGCTACTGCTGCTACCCGGAACGGAACTTAAATATCCGCTTCATCAGCTGACCGACTGGCCACATTCATCCTGGCATATTTATCATGCCATTCAGTGGCCAAATCACGCCATGACACTTCCTTGCTGGCTTTTGTCCTACGTTTCCATAAATCAAATGGCAAGCTCCACTCCAGTCCACAGTTTACTTATTAATGGGCCAACCCAAATTTAGCTTTAGCTTTTTACTCCCAAGCTGGGATACATCTTTTGGCATTATGATTTCTTTGTTTGCGAGGCCAAAACGCTCACGCAAAAGGTGTGGTGAAGGCAGAGCAAAAAAATCAATAGGCTCGAGCATAGAAAAATGGCGCCGCTCGACATTCCGACATCTCCACATCCCGACACAAATAGAGGTTGTGCTCATTTGTAGAAAAAAAGGAGCACAAATCGCGTGTCAACATGAAAATTTGGCCGCCTCGCAAAATTATGCATAGAGCCATAAGAAAAGGAAGGTTTAAAAATTCATTTGCTCATCGCATATCCGTGTGGGATTAGGGATGGGTTGGGGTAACAGGTTGCATGTGGCTTCAGAACGATATCAAGTCGATGGAAAACAAAAAACTATGAAACTAATAGATAATATTCCCGTGTTACTTTGGAAAATCACGACAAATGCTCCGCACTAATCTCCGCAGGACAGTTGACAGTCAGCAGGCTGGTGCCTCTTGCTCGAGGCTAAAAAAAACTGCTGATTTGTCGAATAAACGCTCTCTGTGTATGTGTGCATGTGTGTGCGTGTGTGAATGAATGAGAATGAGAATGTTCGCCCATTTACAGGTAATTGGCCAGGAAAAGCGATGGAGATGGTCCTGAATACACTGCTAAGATGAAGCTTCCCCAGTAGTAGTGCCTCGTTGTCGTTGTCCTTGAGCATCGTCCGTACACACACACAGAGCATCGTAATTAAAATGCTAACAAGAAATCTAATAGAGTAGGCAGACAGCAGCGTAGGCGGGGGGTGAAGGGGGTAATGGCAGCCCACATACAAATCAATGCAGAAATGGTTGCCCACAATGTAATTAAAAATGGCCACCCGCACAAAGTCGCTTATAGTACATGCATATACCTGTCCGCCCCCTCACAACGAATGCAGGGCTGGCACATCCTGCACATGTGAAAATATACACATGACTGCAGTGCTGGCAAGCGAACCGCCCACACGGGCGCTGTTCCTGTTCCTGTTTCTGGCCAAGGCTTAAAAAACAGCCAGCAGCGGCAGCAGCAGCAGCAGCCAGGGCAGGTCATAAAAAGCGCTTTAAATGCTACACATGTCCTTTCCCCTGTTCCTGTCTCTGTTTGTGTCGGCACTGCCATAAATAATAAGTCACATAAACACACACTCACACACATATGTATGAATGCTCGGCCTATGTGGCGTATGCGCAACTATAACACAAGTCAAGTCACAAGCCAGTCGGGGCAAAAGGAAAAAATATGTAACTGTGAATGAAAATGCCGCCGAACAGCAAATGCCAAAACAAAAACAAGCCCACCAATAACAACAACAACAACAACAATAACGGAATCGAAACGAAGCGCCAAAAACAAAAAGGAATATATAAAGTAAACTGTATTTGCAAAGCCGCTGCTGGAATACTCTAACATGTATGGAGAAGAAATCAATCGATTGCTTTTTGATAGCCTGAACTTTGCGTAATCTTCGCCATAGAACAGTTTAAGATCATAAGTTTAAAGATCATGTGATTGCTCTATATTATCTATACTAACACAAAAGCTCAAAACTGCATATCGGAAGGCAGGCAGAACAAGAAGTTAAGTGAGTCCCAATAAACGTTAGAGCCGAAACGTGTTCTGGCTGATTCCCATCTCCTGGCATATGACATGATATGATCATTATGACTATCAAGAATATATTTACTCTGAGGGCTCCCTAGAGAGCGCTCAACACCGTCATAGCACAGCAAAAAGCCATATCTACGTAGCAGCTTTTGCTAAAAACTATCTGGGATCGGGCAGTCTTTGAAGTACAAATTTTATCACAGGAAATTGCAGAGAAAGAAAGAGGGAGAGACAGTCAAAGATACAGGCGCACAGGCTCTCAATGCCTCCGTCCTAGCTATAAGGTTTTGTTATTTCTGATCTAAAAAGTCGGCTCTGCGGTAGGGCTATGACAATGGAGAGGCCGTAGTAAAAGTAGTAAAAACTGTAAGCTATCATAGGTTTTTCAAACGTTGCTTAGGAATTCTCAGAACACAAAGAGACATACCTATGTCGCCTCCTCTCCACATGCTCTCCATGCTCATCACAGACACAGCTTTTAAAAGAAATTGAAATTCATTGAGCGTGCCTGGAGAAATATAAATAGACCCCGGAAAATGCCTAGTAAACCTGCTAGCAAATCCTACTCTTCTACTCTTCAACCACTGCCTCTGCCCTTTCCGAAAGAGTATGCGAAATTCTGTCATCAACTTGCGTGTGCAGACAAGTTTAACTACCCGCCGTGTATAATAGAAGGACCTCGCGACGCCGCATGCTTTGGGAAAAATCGAACACAAGAAGCCAAGTTGTACAAAACTTTGCCCCTTGT
Organism: Hirtodrosophila duncani; assembly: GCA_037043425.1. Taxonomy (NCBI): domain Eukaryota; kingdom Metazoa; phylum Arthropoda; class Insecta; order Diptera; family Drosophilidae; genus Hirtodrosophila; species Hirtodrosophila duncani. The sequence goes on along the minus strand of JBAMBM010000057.1, from coordinate 11,552,726 downwards.
ATCGTTAGTCAGTTATTTAGTTTCAGTTCTCGGCGAACGGTTTTTGCGGCCGCATTGTGCATTTGTGTTGGATTTTTGCCTCGTGTGTTGTGATTTTCGCCTTTTTTATATAATATATATATATATATATATGCATATATAATGGGAAAGCATTAGAAAAATGCGCCCACAATAAATTTCGTCGCGTTATATCTATTCTGCCCCTTTCTTTGCTTTACTTTACGTATTTTTTGGCAAGTGAAAGCAACGTGTGGCGTTCGTCGTTATGTAATATAAAGTTTGCGGCAACTTCGCAGCCGGCAAAATCTCGAAAGAGAAAAAGAGTTCGGAGTTCAAATGCAAATTTTTCAGTGGACCAAAAGTCATAGACATAGCGACGACGACGACTTGGCATAGCGTGCGTAAAAGGCAGCTGTCGTGGTGCTTTATTTTGCCTCCGCCTCCTCAAAGCTCGGTCTTGTGGCATATTGACCTTTTCCCACACTTGAAGGAGCCAACCAGAAATGGCATCTGCCAGGGGAAGTTGCAGAAATTGCAAGCAGACCTCCTGCTAGGCCTTTGACTTTAACCATTTAAATACTATAGACGTGTATGGTGTGACTTTATAAGCTGTGTCCTTAACTTGAGCCACCTGATTGTTCCCATTCCATTGACAATTTAATGGCAGTTAACTTTTAAAAGGTAGAAAGAGTACTTGGCTATTTAAAGTGGCGCTTGCCGTCTTGATTTTGCCTCAAAGATGATGACATAAAAAGTGCATAAAAACTGTTTATGGGGTATGCTTTACATTTGGCGCCCGAGCAGGTGCCTTGGGATGAAGATATTATGCAAAAAAAAACACTGAAAGTTGGCCAAGCTTCTTATTTAGATAAATCAGTGCCAGGCTTGGGTGTGGTACTCGGCGTAAATCAAGCATTTGGTTTAGTTCTGGGGTTTTGAAAGTTCATTTCATATTAGGAGTCCAGATCTGAATGTCTAACTGTAAAACTGGGGATATAAAGCCAAGGATTCGACATGAAATATCTGTAGTTCATTCAGCTTAAGGCGGTTCACAAGGCTCGACGCTCTTGTCTGTGTAATTATTCAGAGAACTGCGACTTTTGATTGTAAAGAAGAACACTTCACCCTTTTCATATTTTCCAGGGTATTGAAACTTCGAATTTGTAATGTTTGACATCACATTCTTTGCATTTCTCCCGCCATAGCAACAATTTGCAATGTATGCTGCTGATGTTTTTATGATGTCATTAATATAAATTAGTGGCCTCTTTTAATCACAGTAGACAATGAATGGTATGCCATAGGCAGACACAGTGGCCTATCTTCCACAGAAACTGCCTGCATTGTATGTAATACTACGAGTATCATAGTATCATAGTACTCTCATCCTCCGAGTCTCAGTTATGCTGTTATTTAAATATGAATAAATGTGACTGTTGTGTGGATAAAGCTCTGGCTTCGTTATGAAATAGCTTAATTGTCGTTAAGCGTTCATGATCTAATGCCACCGATTGCAAAGTCTCAGATATAAGCTGTTATTTCCGCTTGACTTTAATCAGCATTAGTTGCTAACAATGTAACTTACTATTCATTCAAAGTTCACAGATTATGATTATTATAAAAGCAGGTTGAACAAAAGTAAAACCTAACTAAGTCAACCAGCCTACCAGCAGCTGCTGATTTATGACGTGCCATCTAATCAAGCTATTCAATTAGAGTTCGCTATCGATGGCTACCTGGCAACTAATTACAAACCATTAAATTTGATAAGGCCTCACGTTGTTGTAGGTTTGGTTGGTGGGGAGAGGGAGGGCGGGAGGTGATGTCCGCGAACAGGAGCAGGCAGGTGCAGTTGTTTGCGTGTCCTACCGCATTTATTTATGTACTCCCTTATTTATATCCAATTTGCACTGGAATTATTGCAGCTGTTGTGCAGGCAAAGGCAAAGGCAGACAGACGTACAGACAATACTAATTACAATTCAACAAGCCGAGACATTGATGCTCTACAATTCATTCTAACATTGCAGTGTTAGTCGGGGCTTACGTTATTTATATTACATTTCGAAAGATGAAAACTCTGGCTTCCTGATGGAATTGGTACTGCAGAATTGCTGCAACAAAACCACGAAGCGGATTCATTCCACTAGCTTTTAATAGATTTACAAAGAAGTTATATCAGCTCTTCTAAAATAATGAAAAAATTATATGAAATATATGTCTGATGATCTCGAAAGAGACTATCAAAAAGGATCGCTGAAAATCTATTAGATTTCATACTTCACAATTCAAATTAGGGTTTATATCTTTCTTAGGGTCTGAGACAGACTGATGAATTCACATCTCCTGCTAATACTCTGCTCGGGCGCCAACTCTAGAAATATTATTAAAACGTATAAATTAATCAATTATCCTCATTCCCAAAAAGATATTTTTATACTTGAAGCCATCATATGTCCTTGAACAGCTCTGGAGATACATTAACTATATTATTGTCATCACAAGGGTGTTTTTCTTCTCCAATAGTTGGTCTTTTTCTTCTCCAATAACTTCCATGAACACACGAAGAATATTAAGCTGAGATGTGTTTCTAATTACATATTCTTCTCTTATTTGTTTTGAGACATTCAACCCAATTGCGACCTAGATCAATAGAACCCTCGACAAATTTCCATAATACCTTAAATTCCAGCAGCTGCACATTTTCATTGACTTTGCATATAAAGAGACTTTGGAACTGTCAAAGCTGATCGGATTCATATATGCGTATAATTTTGTATGTGACTAGAATTTCCTGCATTTCAAATGAGAGGTGACTCATGCAAAAACACAATCACCCTCGCCATTCCATCTTCTACAGCAAGCGTAAGCGCAGAAAAGGAAGTAGAAGTTTCTTCCCCATTGCAAAACTCTTTCCGGCTAACAAAAGAACAGAGCAGAGAGCGATTGTAATTGTGAGTGGCCTTTCTTTCTTCTATTGAAGAGGACGGGGCGGTGCCCGCATGGAGTGCATTTCGCAAGCAAGCGCCCGAAGTCATCGAAGACAAAGTCTTAGTGGTTCGTTCGTTCAGTGCGTTCTCTTCGTCTTGGTCTTCGTTGAGTTCGTTAACACGAACATGCACATGCAGCTCTAAGCGGGACAAAGTTGCCAAGTAGCTTTTTAGCTCTTGGTCTTTTTCGGTACAAGGCGAGTGCGCGTGTACTTGAAATGTACCCGACTCATAGGCCATTCGCATTGGATTTGAGTGCACGCGCACTCAGAAATTCGCGGGAAACAAAAACGAGCAAACGATTGGCGCGCTCCCGCTCGCGCTTGGGGAAGTGGAAGTGGACTATGGATATCAGCATCAACCAGACCCAGACCAAGACCAGCCAGCTAGCCAGTGGGTCTCAGTTAACAGCTGTGTCACTCTACACACATACTACATTGAAATATCTTTATTTGTATGCAAATATATGTATTTATCGCATTTTCAAAGCAAATCACAAAATACAACTGCCTCGGTAGTATTATGATGACGATTACACTGAGTGATTTTGTTGTTGTTGCTGTTATTGTTATTGGTTTCATTTTGTCATTGTTTTTGTTAGTATTGGGTGTGTATGTGTTTGGATAATGGCAACAATATATGTATATGTACTATGAATTATTGTGTTTGTATTGGCGGTGAAATGGCCAACAGCTGATTTGGCAACGGCAGCCGCTGCTGATTTGGCCGCTTATCTGTATGTTGGCTTTGGCTTTGCGTTTGCTTTTGGGCTTGTCTGACGGGTTTCTTTGCTTTGCCTTTGCTGTGTATGCGGTTGGCCCTCTTCATGGTCTTTTGTCTTCTGCTTCTGTTGCTGTTTTTGTTTCTGTTTCTGCTGTTGTGACTGGCAATTTCAAATTGCTTTTGAATACACACCAATAACAACAACACCACAATGGCCACAAATTATTGTTTGAAACCGCAAAACAAATTACTAGAGATACGTGTTATATATGTATGTACGAGTATATTCAATATTTATGTACAGTGCATGTTTTCATACACCCAAAGATATGTAATTTATGCTCTCTACATATGGTCATGCGAGTCAACATTACAATTGATCCTTCTCTTGCCATAATTGAAGCATGGATCTTGTCATACAGTACATTGGGGATGGGAGCGTGTTTGGTTTGGATACTTCTTTGGAATAGACTTCGTCTTTCGCTTATCTTGTTTATCTTATCAAAGGTAAATTGTTTAACTTGCTAATGTTGTGGATTTCTGCAAATAAACAGCTGTTTATTTGTCTGCCACTTTTTTAACACTAAAATTTTATGGTCGCTTTTACAACTCTATTTGGCAAGTATACAAAACATTTAAGGGTCAAGGGTCAAAATTTAGCTTATGTGCAAGATTTTCAGTGGGAATGTGGAACTTGAACACAGATGATTAGCATCGTTTATCTGCTTGCTGCTTGATATTGTTTATAGAAATTTTAGCTAAATGAATAATAAATTGAAGCTACACTTGGTTGGTTCATAACCTCGGAAACAAAAACACTGGGTCGTAAAAACGAGTAGTTTGTGCTCTGAAAGTAAAAAAATATACAGCTTAGGGCACCTATAAGTAAGATTTAACTATAGCTTATAATGGTTCTATCATGAAATCGTTTAAAATGTTTTCAAAATATAGGATAGATTCAGCTTCTTAAAGTGAATGTTTAAAGATATTTCAGTATATTATTGATGTATAAGAAAAATATTGGAAAAATCTAGCAAAATTCGCAAAACATGAGAATTTGTATAGAGATGAATGCACATGGCCGATGCCACACGAAAAGCTTCTCATGCATTGTGTAGCTTCCGAACTTAGTCTCCCGCACAGAAGATGCATCACTTCTGTAAGCGTATGTGATCATCGGTGTGGTATAGCCCTGCTGTTGCTCTTGCTGAGTCATGTTTGGTCATCTTCGATCCGGTTAAGCGGTTTTGCTAGATCTTTGTTAGATCGTGTTTTTATAGTGTTTGCAGTAGTTCTTCTTTCTGTGCTTTTCTCGTCTCTGTTTGTCTTTGTGATCTGCCATTTTGGCAGTGATCCACTGTTTGAATAGTGTTTAGTGTTTGTTAAGTAAATGTTCATTCGGAAATGCAAATTCATATTGATTGAGCTGTTTTTGTCTTGTTTGAGTTCATAAACACGAGCTCAGCTCTAAACGCAGCCAAGATGTAGTAGCTATACTTTGTACCATATAATTAATAATTATCTGCCGTCCATCCATCCCTTCAGTTGCTATATGTAGAACTTGTTTTGCCAGTCCATAGTTCGGACTGTTCGTGCGGTAGATAAACGTGCTCTGCAATCACTTCTATTTTCAAGCGCTGCCCTGGGCTTGAGCGTCATGAGGTGATAAGCAAAATCAGCAGAAAGCAGCTACGGACATGCTCTGAAGCAGCGCCAGAAACAGGAAAGAATCAAAGCAACATTGTACAGTTGAACAGGGACAGACTGCTGCACTGAACTTTAAACTAATCGCACATATTGTTTATAAATATGCGGCCCGTGCTCATTTGTTTATTTACTGAAAGCAGCCATATTTTTAGCTTAGGTCTTTGACTCACACCAACATCATAAACTATGGCATTTAGTGGGCAAGCGAATGGACTAGCACCCACAGCCTTACCCTCACCCACACTCCGTGCTGATGCGAAGATATACTTCGCTCTGGTCAATTATACATCCGTTCGTCAATAAATTGTTTAACTAGTTGAACAAATTTGTACCCAAAAAAAAAAAAAGAAATTCTAATTTTAATTGACATGGATCTCACTTTACACGAACACTGAAATGGTAAGGGTGGAGGGCACATGCAAGCCATTCATCTATCTATCTATCTATCTATGTAGCTTTAATGGAAACGCACTCGGCAATGTCTAAAGGTATGCCCCATGGGATACACATACGATGTGGCATGTTGTTTTCCATGCATGAATGAATGTAAGTGAACTTTGGCTTTGGCATGCAAAGTGGTTGATGGGTCTGGGGGTTGATGGGGTTGGGGTGGGCCTAGGGCGTCCGCAATAGTGTTAGACGTTGCTAATGTTGATTGATATGAGATATAGCTATCTATCCATTGTCTCTATTCAGCAGGCACAGTTAATATTTTTGAATGCTGACAGGTTGTATAGCTTTGTAACCTTTCATTGTTATGAGAAATGATTGGCATCAAGTCATCTGATGAATGTCATAAATTTATCAATTTATATCTTATTGTTTGTTATTTATTTAGCAAGCTCTAGGTCAAGTGAGTGAGGAACGTCGCTTACCACAATATAACAGCAAATTTTCCTCAGACATTCCGCTTTGAGTATCCACAAGCTCCTCTTCATCATTGACCCTTAGTACCTATGTCGGTACTTGACAACTGATAGCTAAAATTTGAATGCTCGAATTTAAAGAACGAAAGACAGAATTAAACTTCGCAATTCTTATAAAATCCTTTAATAAAACAATATTTGCAAATACAATATGAAACATTTCTTAAGGGAAACCACGCTAGGTCGACCTTCGAGATCGCCGAATTGTTCTTTCGCCATCTCTAGGTCCTGCCTTTTGCATCCAATTTCCACGCTCTTTTAGTATTACATTTTCCCATGGAACCAACCACAAACAAACTCTCCACAAATCCCTCAAATCTTTGCCAAAGCGATTGTTTGGATTCTAAACTATTTCTGGCACTCTGCCAGTGCCTACGGGCATCCAATTGTATGCATGTCTGGTGCCTTTGCCATCCGCCGGATCCGTGTTTAAAGGGATTGCGGCCACCTCTGTACCTGTCAATGAATGTCTTACGGGCATCAAATGGAGTCGACTCCTCTATTATCTTCAGCTTCACCCCTACATGATGGCCCTCAATGATTCTGCCATTGAACTCAAGCGCCCGAGCACATTGAGCCGGCGTCTGATATTGTATCTCCAAGTATCCACATTCCCAGTGCTTTTGTAGGATATTGCCCAAACGGCGGAAACAGCAATCTAACATGTAATCCACAAGAGCCTCGGGAAAGCCGGATACAATGATCCAGTTACGGTTGTCCCTGATGGTATCTTGATCGCGCTGGAACATGAGTGGCGGATGCCAATAGGATTTGGTTTGAAATTGATTAGACAGGCCATCCATTGGTTGTGGAGGGACTGCCACTGTGGATGGCATGTTTCGGGATAAATGGCCGCTTCCGTTCTGGGTGTACATCAGCTCAAGCAATGTGATGGTGGGTGGCATGGGAGTTGCCATTTGGTTTCTGATTTCCTGTTGGGTCTCTAATTTTGAGACTCTTTCCTCCGGATATTTCTTTAGAGGATCGAATGAGCAGCTGGGATATGATTGTTGGGGCGCCAAGGTATTGTGGCGTTCTACTAGAGAAGATGTAGCAGCAGGATCATTTCTGTTAGTAAAACGTGCTACAAGTTCGCTCTCAAAGGTGGGATTTGTGATGCACTTCCCCAAGGTCCAAAGCGAATTGTGGCTGTTGTTGCTGGTTTTACTGATCATCATTTGGGATGTTCCGCCATTTCCTACTATTCTCCTAGGCTTTGGACTGTAGTCCATCATTTTAGGCTTCATCATTTGGGGACTCGGCGCGGCTAGTGAATTCTGGTTAAAGTTCAGGCTACGTTTGCACTTCAATTGGTTCATGATTCTTTATGTTGCTTCTTTTTTTTTGGAAATATACAAATTTATATAGATTTATGATTTTGTTCAATTTTAACTTCAATGAATTTGAGGATAATAGCAAAGAGTCCTACACCCTAACCTAAAATGTGAAATCTAAATTTAATCGATGGAAAACATTAAACTCTCCGTGCAGCATTGAAAACTGAAGCATCCATGTTAGCTATTAGTTACGATCAAACTGAATCCTTAAACACCCAAAGACATGCAAAGTAAGACTCACAGTCTAGAGCTGAAATTGACGAACTTCAGCAGTGCCGACAGCAGCGACAAGGGTCGACTCTATGGCAATGGAAGGCAGGTGCAAGTTGCAGGCATTCGAAACTCCTGCTTTGAACCGAGTTGGCGGGCAGAGGAATATGAAGCAGCCGAGCTGTTAGGGCTGCAGGAAGCTAAATTAAAAATCCACCGTCTGTCCTTTGTCCAAACGAAGCTCACTAAGAACGGCTGCTGTGTTAGCGCTCTGCAGCGACCCGAGGAAGTGGATGTCAAACCCTGCTGGCTTAAGTAGGCCTCATTCTTAACTCCAAACACTGCTCAGCCTGTCCAAAGATCTACATGAAATCCGCCTTTTCTTGTTCCTTTTCAGTTCCCAAAACAATCTGTGCAATGGCGGCATCGCTCTCACCACCAGCACCAGCTGTGGCAGCAATCACAACAACCACGTCCTGGCGCCCAAAGTTCAGAACAATGAGAGCCAGCAGCAGGCAAATCACAACTCCAGCAGCAGTCCCAATGGCCAGGGCCAGAAAAAGGCGGCTGGCAAGGGCACCATCTCATTGTCCCACCTGCCGCAACGGCCTCCAGTGGATATTGAGTTCTGTGACATCTCCTATTCGGTGGCGGATGGCGGACAGCGGCGGGGCTTTAAGACCATTCTGAAGAGCGTCTCTGGGAAATTTCGCAATGGCGAGATCACCGCCATTATGGGCCCCTCGGGGGCGGGCAAGAGCACGCTCATGAATATATTGGCTGGCTACAAGTGAGTAATGATACACTGAAAATAATAAACCAATAATGAATCTCTAACATATCTCTAATTCCTTTGCTCTTCCAGAACTTCCCAGCTGAGTGGTTCGGTGCTGATCAACAGCAAGGAGCGCAATCTGCGCCGTTTCCGCAAACTCTCCTGCTACATCATGCAGGACGATGTGCTGATCGGCAATCTAACGGTGCGCGAGGCCATGATGGTCGCCGCCAACCTAAAGCTGGGCAAGAACATGATCACCTATGCCAAACGCATGGTGGTCGACGAGATTCTAGAGACCATTGGCCTCAAGGAGTCGATCAATACGCTCACCAGCAATCTGTCGGGCGGGCAACGTAAGCGTCTGTCCATAGCGCTGGAGTTGGTCAACAATCCGCCGGTCATGTTCTTCGATGAGCCCACCTCTGGGCTGGACAGTTCCACCTGCTTTCAGCTAATCTCACTGCTCAAGTCGCTGGCCCGCGGGGGACGGACCATTGTCTGCACGATACATCAGCCGTCGGCGCGCCTCTTCGAGAAGTTCGACCACCTGTATCTGCTGGCCCAGGGTCAGTGCGTTTACGAGGGTCGGGTGAGGGGTCTGGTGCCGTATCTGTCGTGCCTGGGCTACGAGTGTCCCTCGTATCATAACCCCGCTGACTATGTGCTGGAGGTGGCCTCGGGGGAGTACGGCGAGGCGGTGTCCAAGCTGGTGCAGGCTGTCAAGACGGGGGCCTGCAAGAAGTACGCACGCAAGGACTACGGCGTCAATATCAATCTCAAGGACAGCAGCAAGGACACAACGGCTGCCCTTACCCTGGAGGATGAGAAGCCGCCACCACCGCCTCCTTTGCTTACGCCTAAGCTGGAATGTGAGCAGCCCATCACTGCTGTGGATGATCTGACGGACGAGTTGAAACCACCGAAGCTGCTGGAGACGCAGCAATCGCAGAACTCCGACTCCAGTATCGTCATCAACATGCCCGTCGTCTCTGGCAATGGCCTTGGCCATGCCAATGAGGATAGCTGCAGCTTCAGCTCGTCCAAGGGCGGCCAGAGCCAGAATGCTGTCTCTGGTGTCGGCGGCGCCGCCTCCAATGCGGTGGTCGGCTGCATGACCTCGCTCCTGGACTCGCACGAGAGCGTTATTACGCTGCCCAACAAGGCGGGCTTCCCCACCAGCGGCTGGACCCAGTTCTGGATACTGCTGAAGCGTTCGTTTCGCACCATCATGCGGGATCGCATGCTCACCCACATGCGTCTCGCCTCGCATATCATTGTGGGGGCCATCATTGGCATGATCTACTATGATGTGGGCAATGAGGCCAGCAAGATAATGAGCAATGCCGGATGCATCTTCTTTGTGTCGCTGTTCACCACATTCACCGCCATGATGCCCACGATTTTGACATGTAAGTGGAAGGATTCTGTTTCGCTTACATTGAACTAATGATCTGCTCCCAAAACAGTTCCCACAGAGATGTCTGTATTTGTGAGGGAGCATCTCAATTATTGGTATTCGCTCAAATCGTTCTACTTTGCCAAGACCATAGCGGATATGCCGTTTCAGGTGAGCAACCATTACATCCACCTATGATGGGTTTTCCCTATCAAATTTCATCATTCAACACCTAATCTCCTATTGCCACCCCACAGATAGTTTTTTCCAGCGTTTTCGTGCTGGTTGTGTACTATTTGACCTCACAGCCCATGGAATTGGAGCGTATATCGATGTTCACCTTCATTTGTGTGCTCAATTCGCTGGTGGCTCAATCCCTGGGCCTGCTCATTGGCGCCGGCATGAACATAGAGACGGGAGTATTCCTCGGTCCGGTCACCACAATACCAACGATACTGTTTTCGGGCTTCTTTGTCAACTTTGACACGATACCCGGCTATCTGCAGTGGGTGACCTATGTGAGCTATGTGCGCTATGGCTTCGAGGGTGAGTGGAAGACGATTAAACTTGAAACTAAGAGGATTTCAGGATAATGAATAAATTTGTTTGCTTTTCCAGGCGCCATGGTCTCCATATACGGCATGGGCCGTGCCAAAATGCAGTGCGATCAAATGTATTGCCATTATCGAGTGCCCAAAAAGTTTCTGGAGGAGATGTCCATGGACGATGCCCTGTTTTGGGTGGATGCCGTGGCGCTCATAGGCATATTCTTTGCTCTCCGCATCATTGCATACTTTGTGCTGCGCTGGAAACTGCATATGATACGCTAAGCGTATCCAAGGGGGGTGATCCGAGGGATTGGGCTTAGAATTAGAATTAAGTTTGAATTTGGAGAAACAAAGAAATCAATTTAGGTTTTGTAAATTTGTTTGTGTTTCTTTGTAAATATCAAAGCGCGCAATTGGACGATGGGGAGCCTGCAAGGTGCTTTCCAGGCTATTTATATTTTTACTTTCTTTGTAATTGTAATTGTAATTGCAATTGTACTGCATAACCAGCGGGTATTATTCTATATACACACATAGGGTTCTATAGACATAAATCTGATTGATATATTATAATAGATCTGTTCAACAAAAAACATACCAAAAGCCTAGTTCACAAAATTCAGAATTTACATATAGATGGACAAATAGTGTTATAAGAGGAAGAGCTGATGTAGAATGAGGGCCACGGCGTAGCACCTAAATGATATAAATTTTAAATAACATTATGTCATAACATATAATAATTATAATAATAATAATAATAATAATCAACATTTAAGCATATATGAAATATCTTGTGACCAAGCAGAAAAGAGTCTGAACTTAAATAGGTTGAACAAAAATTATAAAAAAAAAAAACTAACAACTTATTATACAACCAAATTCTAGATGACAACATTTTACCTAATTGTAGCCACACACAAACAGAAACAGAAACACACACACAAACATATATAAATATACACACACCTAAGCACATTTCTTTGAAAACTTGCAACTTAAATTTCTCCCAACGTATAAAATTCTCCACTCCGTCCCTAATTTTGTAACTCAAACTATCTAACTAACTCTCTCAGAAGCTGGTTCTCGATATGGCATTGCTTTCAATTTTACAAATTTAGAATCTATATAATTCCAATCACAAAATCATAAACTGGATATATATCTTATAACTACATTTGTCAAAGAGCGAGAGTGAGCGATGAGGAGAGAGCATCGTGCCTTTTCATAGCAGGCCAACAAAATAGGCAAGCTTGCTCTGTCTATATCACACGATTAAGTGAACTCACGCTTTAAAGAGAATTTGCAAATGAATTTATGATTCATCTCCTCAACATTTACACTTTTTGTATATATTTGGAGTGAGTGCAGTTGTAGCCATGATTTCATTTCTGATGAATAAACCTTAATCTATTGCTGGCAATTGTGCACGACTCTTCACTTCAATTGGAATGCCTTAACATTTGTGTCAGTCTGAATCGCTTGCACTGTTCTTCAAATTTCATTCACAGATCTCTCTACATAATTTCAATTACAAACTTGAAAGTCCTGCAATACTGAGAACTAGCTTCTTATATCTACTTTTTGGAATAATTTAAACAAACCAAACAAAACAAAACTATAACAAATTCAAACCACCTTTCTTTCTTAATTGAAAGCGGCTACTTTTAGATATTAAGTCTATGAATATATGTGTATATGTTCTTGCTTATCATTTTCATCTCCAAAACGCTCATTAGTTAAGTTTTATCAACTCTAAACCCAAAATCCAAAGGCACAAATTTGTGAAAAATAGTCTTAGCTTTGATAACAAATTATCCCAATTATGGAAAACACTAACACAATTTCGCTTACCTCTTGAAAGATTTATATGGGTTTTTATTTCAAAAACTACCTGATTTGATAATTTGATATTACTATATATTTTTCAATAATTTGTATATATTTTCTATATATTTCTTCTTGATAATATTGAATGTCATTGAAAAACTCAACAAATAACAATTAATTTTTGGAGCAAGACTATAAAAATCCCAAATAATAGTTATACCATGACTTTCCAAGCTTTTCAATCAAATAAAAATGTAAATTAATTGTCATAGAGAAAGGAAAATCTTGGAAATTTTGAAATCATAAACGTTTATATTACAATCGCTCATATGGTTCAGTCAAACAGGAGAGATTTATAAATATTTCTTCCTTTCATTTTGAGCACTTGAACTATATGCCAGCACATTATTTTCCCAAAAAGATTTTAAGAAAACAATCAAGATATTTTGGAGTTGAAATTGAAATGCAGAATGGAATCCAACCAAATCAAATAAGGTCTTTGTTGTCGACAAACTAATTTTTGCAATGGAATAATGCTTAGCAATTTGTTAAATAGATTATGAAAATAGAAAAACTATATAAAACGGTGACCCTTTTTTGTGATAAAGTTCGGTGCAGATCAGAATATAATTTGCCTATAAGTATGTACGAGAAGTATGTGTCATTATATTCTATATAGAAATATAATATAGCTACGATTCATATACATATACATACATACATTTAGTACTAGAAATACATATACATATACATATTTAGAAATTCGCTTGTGTCTAAAGAAAACAAAAACAAAAAACAAAAAACTGGTGATATGAAGCAATTATTATTATTATAATTAAAATTATCATATATATATGTAAAAATTCAAATGTTTCGTAAAATAATTTGTGATTATTATTTATTAGTTTAGTAAATGTTTAGTTATATTTTTCAATTTTTATATTTAAATATTATATAAATTATGCCAAAATATATGCGATTATCATTTAGCCATTTCAAATTAATTTCATTTTTTGGTAACAATTTCAATTCAAAAATGCCAACTGGAACTGCAATAAAATAGCCAAAATTTTAAAACACACACACACACATAGACACTGAGAGACAAAAGAGCATATGGCTAGTAGCAGCAGATTGGGGCGGGGGGTTTAACAAATTCTACACAATTTGTGATAAATTAATTAAACATTTATAGTGTAAAATTGTAAAAAATTGATAATTTCAAAAGAACTATGTGGCCACATATTCATTATCCTCTGAGGAGCCTAAATCTTAAACACACACACACACACACACGCAAACATCACATGCATTTGCCTAGAATTAACAAATTATTGACATTAATTATTAACTACGAGTACATAGAAATTAGACGTAGTCAAAACTATATATACGTATATATAAATTGCATGTTAAATTGTATAATAAAAGTTAAAAAAAATATAACACACAAAATAGAAAATCCATAAGGTTAGCTATAAATCATCGTTTTGTTTTCTTTGAATTTCCTGAAATAAAAAGGCAAGGACACGTAAAGCGGACGAAAACTAAGAGATTTAAGTTACATCATTTTGCAGTGGCTAGCTATATGATATAGTTGCCCGATCCAAATCAATAAAGAATAGTGCCCACATCTTCTCGGGCTTAGCATGTTCATGTCTCTTTCACATTGGTTCGTATCTTAGCTAAACATTCAATTTTTACAAGGGATGGCGTCTTGTACTCGAACTGAAAGATAGGTGACGCCACCAACCTAAATATCAGGTCTTGAGCAGCCATCGTGTGTATGAAATGATTGCTGGCGCCATCTCTGCGTAGACGATTGAGTTACATTTTTAATAGTTGCCAAAATTACCGCTAAAGCAAAGGTTATAATAAAAAATTTTAAATAATTTTCTAGTCGAAACTCTTACTAAAAGTTATTAAACCTATTAACCTTTCTTTTAGGTCAGAATTGAAGAGCGTCCAAAAGTGGGAAATGCGTCATCTATTTAAGGTAAGGGGTCTATATCAGAGCTGGGCAACAGTACCCCGATGTGTGTTGTACTTTAGTTCGATTCTTTGCCGCCATGCGACGCGTCGCGTTACCACGACTTCGCTTTCCCTGCCCACGCTCACTTGTGCAGTTTTGCACTTTTATGACAGCATTTGAGTACCCATCCCTGGTCGGATCGACACTGTTGATGACTAAATAGAAAATCGATTTCCATATTTCAATTACCGTCAATAAAGGCTGTGGGCGTTCTGGGATTTATTAAGCGATGGTCGAAGGATTTGATGATCCCTATATAACTCAATTACTGTATTACCGTCTTCGCGTCGTAAATTACCGTGTCGCTCGTTATGTGGCGGCGCACCTCGGCCGGTTGGGTGGGAGGTGGGAGCCTCTAGCCTGGATTTCGCGCGTAACAAGCCCCGCGGCTTGGTGTCATGTAAAACCACCGGATCGTGCTGCGGCACGGCACCCGGCAAGGTCGCCCAAAAGTCTGGTTTAATATACTTACATATTTCTCAAGACTCTTGGGTGGTGTTTCACCCCATTACCTAACCCCTTCGCACACTTGCCTGCCACTTCTAATGCGTACTTATGCTTATGCTTTATCTAAATCTGCCATCACTGAATTTCTTTCAGTGATTTTTGGCAGTCTTTCGCTGCACTAAATGCCACACAGCAGCCGCCGCACATACGAATACACCGACATATAGAAAATCGAGTCATGTATTCTAACATCAATATTGCAATTCCATTTGACATTTGTAATGGTAGCAAAAATGTACGTTCGTTCGCCCAGCCCAGCCCAGCCTCAACTCACCTACACTCCCTGCCCACTCCCTACAGCCCCACGACTACAGCAGGCCAGCCATAGCCCTGGCATTGAGGCAGAAAATCAACCATTGTGCAGCTGGGGAGTTGGAAAATGCTACAGCAAACTGAAGCGATGGGTTGGGGGTTGGGGGTAGCTGTAGCTCAGAAGTGGGGGTGTGTGATGGAGTCACCAATGGCAATGCGTATACCCAATGTCACCGGTCGGTCAAACGGAGTGATTTTTATTGGCTTGTTGCTCTTTCGATTCACTGATAAATTGTTAATGTCACACACATACACACCAGCGGACACCCACACACCGACACATACATATGGTCGTAAAATTGCAAACGTTACAAATTTATTATTTATGTGCCGTTAAGCATTGGGCGAGGAAGGAAGGAAACGAAAGCCAAAGCGAAACAGCGACAAAAACTAACATGGCGCGACAATTTTTAGCGAATTATTCTGTACTCCCCCCCTCCCACTAGAATGCAGCTACCGGCTAAATTCTCGCGAGGCCGAAAAATTCAAATGATAATATTTTTGGTCAGAAATTTTTGCCATAGCATAAAATTGCATTTTATGTTTGTGTGTGTGCATTGCAAATTGCCCAAAAAATAAACAAACAAACACAAACTGGGAAGTAGAGTTACAGAGCTTTAAAGAGTGTTAGAGAGGGAGAGAGGTAGAGGTAGAGAGAGAGAGGAAGGGTAATATGGAGATAGATAAATCAAACATTTGGCTTTGGACGTGGGAAACTAAAACTAAACATGTTTACTGTTATGCCAATGCCGCTTGGCAATTAATGTCACAAAATATGGAGGTGGACACGTGACTTGGCAGCGTGAGTGAGCAGTGAGCAGCAAATGGGACAGAGCTCATGATGATCTAGCTTGTAACTAAAGACCATATACTACTTTAGTAGACGCTCAACTCTGCTTCATAAACATATTCTCTTCGACAATCTCGAGACAGCAGCAGCATGGGTCTTTCAACGGCTGCGAAGGAAAGGCAATGAGCTCTCAATTTCGAGGATCTACTTAAAAGATGTGGAGGATCTTTATATATATATATATAGAAACATATTTATTTATTCATCAACATTTATATTATCCCCTTCAAGGTGATCTCCCATAGATACAATGCACTTGCGCCAACGCCTTTCCAATATCCAAAGCACTTCTCATAAGGTATATGCTTGAGATCTCATCAAACGTTGCAAATCAACGTCCTTTCATAGGTCTTTTGAGTTTTGGGTCGGGTCAGGGGGCCAATATGGTGACTGAAGCATGATTGTCGTGTTGTTTTTGGCAACAAAATTATGCTCATGCGACGGTTATTTTGATGAAAATTCAGAAGTTATGGAACAAACTCCGCTGTCACACGTTTTAAGAAGTCTCCATAATCGTTGAGAGATTACAGTAATCACTGCATAATCATTACATAATCTTTACATAAAAGTATAAAACATATCAACGATGACCCACAACAAATTTGATAAGAAGTTAAAATAAACAATCTCCCCATAATCGATTGGATCAGTACCCTATGTCAATGAAGTAAGCTTTAGGGAGTTTCACAAGGCTGCACAAACATCTACTCGATCTGACCTTAAGCTTGCTTGTGAAAAGCTCTACTTAGGATGACTACAATATCCACTCGATCCACTCTTACAGGGAGATAATCTGCTATAAATCCAAAATTATTTCTCTTCCTCAAGAAACCGAAAAACCATAAGAATCTCTTCAAAAAAGAAAACTAACAAGCCAAAAACCTGTGACCTTCCAGACAGGTTTAAAATGTAAATAACAGATTTATATAGAAGAGTTCAATATTATGTAGCAATGATTTAGTTACAATGTTTCAGAAAGACTTTAGACGATGTTAATATAAATCGTGAAATGCAATCATCGTCTCACGTGTCCTTCACTGGCAACAAACAGCCCAAATGCAATTCGCACTTTAATTAATTAGACATTCATTTGCAGCAGCCCCGGAGGCAGTAAACAGTCTGTCCTTTGGTTCGACTGTACATTTGTCTATCTGTCTGTTGCCTGTTTGTCGCTTTGTAACATTCGTTGAGGAAGAGCACAGGACAGGGTGGGGCTGGGGGTTCTTGTTGTCCCTCTGGTATCGGCAACGGGATTCGGATTCGGTTTTGGATTTGTAGTTGGATTCGCATTGGGGGCAAAAGCATAGCTTCGCAGGCGTAATAAATTAGCACAAACATGCCACTAAAATGGCACGCCCACCTGGCGGTGCTTGACCCACCGGCACTGACACCACCACCAGCAGCACCACCACCACCTAGCCATTGCATATCGTTGCACCATAAAATGCTGTCAATGCAGTTCCGCATGCCGCATGCAATTTCCATTTCGATGCAAGCGGCAAACTGCACGTCTGGGATTTGGCCTCGGATTTGCGAACAATGTGTTTAGTGGCACCGACATCATTCCCACCTTCATCACCACCATCACTATATCCAGAGTAAGAACAACAGCAACAGTAACAACAACAACAACAACGAGAATTACAGCTTTGGTGTCGTCACTGAGCACAAGTACAAATCAAATGGAATGTATGCCATGAATAGCCAAGCACGATATCTGGGACAATTGCTCTGGGGCATCGCACAACTACGGGTATTAATTACCATTTTGCAATTTTGCCACTTAAACACTTAAAACATCCAACAAGGTTCAGTTCAGCAGTGTTTGAAGTTAGTCAAGTCTAGCAGAGAGACTTGGTAGAATCGGAAATTTGTATAAAACAAATGATATTTTCAAAAGGCCCAGAAGTTGTTAGTGATGATGCCCGCCCTAAATGTCTCCCTGAACTCAACAACCAATTAAACCATTAAAGGTGTTAGGAGAACGGATATGAATAATCTTTAAATTACTATTAAGTGATGCTGAGTTGCTGAGGATGCTGCAGCAAAGCTTACTCCCTAACTTCAAACAAACCTCGCTCATTTGGTGTTGAATTGAATCTACGAAGATTCAATTCTGCTATTCCAACTGATGAGGAAACATGGACAAACAAAGCCCAATTATACCAATGAAAGCGATCAGGAAAATCTATACAGAATCCTATTTGTTCTGTGTTCTTTGATTACAATGGCACGAGGCATTGTCAGCTCTTACAAGAACATCGTGCTGTTAATAGAAAACACTATTTTGAATCGATGTTGGAGAATGGGTGGACTGTGTATGTCATTCAAGTTTATAAGAGTTGTTATAGAGTTTGGGCTTAGGTTTAGATATGCCCCTGTCAACCGATAGGTGAAGTAACAAACGCTAGTGTAAGATATGATAGTAAAAGTAGACTACAGCGGGATGAGTGCAGTTCCAGACATAATAGCAAAGCGATACTGCAGCCGCAGGAGGGCAAAATAAGAAGAGAATCCGTTGTATAAACAGAATCAGAGAGCTTACAAAGGCAGGAAGTGAGTTTAATGTACAATTATGACCATTTGAATAGATACAATGTTGATGATAACTAACTTTATTGTACAACTAAATGGTCATTGGTTCATCAACACTTGCCATGAGCTGAAGGATCCCAAGATGAGTGAGAAATCATCGACGCAGGCAATGCCAAGTCAAGTCATGATACGAATACACTTCCAGCAACTTGAATGGGAACATCCCTTGATTGTGATAGACTAAATTAATAGAAAAGTTCGATCAACGAGGAATATGAGTCCATATGCCGAAGAAATTGATCAAACTAAATGCATATCCTATTCAAGTTCTGCCAAATTAGGCACCCGACTTTGCCAACCGAATAATTTTTTAAAAACAAGTCTTTCTTTTGGTTCGCTTGGTTTTCGGGAGCAGTGGGCTATAGAAAACTGGATCAAGAGATGTCCCTATTCAGGTTGCAGGTAGTCTATGTATTTTTAAAGTTTCGGTAAGCTTCGTTATGCCAAAAGACTAAAAGATAACATTCGTCTTGCCTGTGTTTTCTGTTTCGGTTTTTTCAGTTTGTTTTTTCTTTTCTTTTCACTTGTTGTGTTTGTTTTTGTTGCTTTTCGCTTGCACACTTCTCATCTTGGCGCTGCATACGAAATTTATGGGTTTTATTGTGTGATTTATGCAATTCTCGGCTCCAACCAAATGGCCGCACGCAACGCAAACGCAAACTCGAGCCTGAACCTCGAACCTCCTCGAATCCCAAACCCAAAACGCAATGCAACGCGATGCGATGCGGCGTGCAGATTTTTACGCCGGAAATGTGCCCATCGACTGCGTGTTAAGTTCACACACACACATACATGCAAACGTAGTTGAATGGTTAAAGTTTGTATGTTCTTTTTTTTATAGCCTCCGAGTTTTTATTGCCTGCAGGAGTATGAAATTCAAGAGGAATCGGATACTCGTCTGCGAGGGGATTCAACTGTTCAGGCCGCGTTTTACTTATTTAATTCAACACGACGTTCGTGTCACTCCTCCTTTTTTTGGTCTATCGCCTATCTTTGTAATTGACAGCGGAAAGAGAGAACGTGAGGCACGGCACGCCATTGATATAGGGGCCCCGGCAAGGATACGGACCACGGACTAAGCTGAAGGCCATCGAAGCGCTAATATGGACGCCGCTGTGCATTACGGCTCCAAAATGTACGCAATTCGCATTTGCACTCCCAATCACAATCGCAATAACAATGGGAAATGGCAACGGAAAATGGAAAATGGCCAGTGGCCATTGGGCAGCACGGCATATCAATCCGAAAACGTGCCATAAATTCCAATCAGAGTCAGGTTGCTCCGACACCAACTCGAGCTCGAGTACTGCGCCCCGTTCATTGTCAATCAACACGCATGTGTTGCGTTGGTTAAGCATACGCCATGTATGCCACTGCATATTTACATCCATTTCCGATCGTATAACACAGGCAGGTATATATACATAATGTTTAAACAGAAAGTTCCCATTGCAGTGCGATTGCGAGCAGATGAACTCGACACGAATATATGCAAATGAAATTCTTTTGAAGAACATTCAGAGAAAAATTCATTTTAAATTGTGAACGACTTTTGAAATTGATTAACAATTTGTATATGATTTATTGTCAGTTGAGAGATTTGGCTGATTTGAAGAAGGAATACTTGAGCATGGATCTGCTAAGACTGATAAAATTAGTTGAATGTTAAAAAGTAGCTCTTATTCAGCTGTTATTCAGCTCGTATTCTAGGGATTAGAAGGTAGATCTTTGTAGGTAAGATTTTGCTGAAGTAGATCCATTGGGCTCCATTAAGGTGGATTAATCTATATAAAACAGAATTCATATTTCAGCTGTTCATTCAATAGTTTCAATATACAACGGGATCTGCCCGCTAATTTTCAGTTTCTGCTTCTTCAGCTTCAGGAAGTATTCATCAGAAAATAATACTGCAATCACAGCAAACAAAGGACTACTTGCACCAGTCACAGTCAAAAGTAGTCACCCATATGCCACCCACCACAATGACTACAAAGTACAAATTCTATCAAATAACTGGGAATGGTCAGAGAGAGGAATCATGAATACATATGAGGGTCTCTTCGAAGTGCAAGTCCACGCGTCTTTGAACGTGTGAGATAGAGAGCGAAAGCATGTTGGCCTGCTATGGAGAGATCCCATGTTCGCTTGTCACCGCTCACTCTGATTCTACAGAGCTGGCTACGCCAGCTAAGCGATTTTCCCAGAGAGCGCTCTAACTTCCGCTCACTGTAACAACTAATTGTCGCACAATAGGCAAAGCTTTATGTCACTTAACTTATTTCGATATATATTTTTAACACGATTTATGTGCAAAAATGCAGCCTCACACAGTTGCAGAAGGATAAGAATATAATACGCAGCCTGGCAAAGGGCGCAAAATTTACTTTATCTTCTTTCACAGTGTATAAATCGCCTTCAAAGCCAGGACGTGAGCTAATTGGTTCGTAGCCAAAGAGGTCTCAGAGCTCTGGGAGCCAAGGATATACAATCATGATTGCCCGACAGTGAATGCAGTCACTTCACCGCTTCAGGCGTGTCGATCCGATGACCTCGAGAACGAGAACTCCTAAACTCTCACCATCCACATCATATCTGATGGTTTTTCCAATTAAACTTCAAGTTTTCATTTTAAAGCTTTGAAAATAACAAGGGAAAAAATAAAAGAAAATTTATTGCACTTTTGCAATTATTGCCAAGCAAAGAAGCCATAACCGGAGGGGTAGGGGAGGAGGGGCTATCATGTGCTTGACAGTGGCAGTGCCAATGCCTACGGCTGCCCGTTTCACGCCTCGCTAACTTGTTGGCATTCTCACACACGCAACACACACACACACACACTAACACAGACACAGACGCAGACACATGCGAGCGCAGAGGATCCTGGAGGCTCAGTGAAATTTCATTTTTATTGTGCTCGACACTTAACTTTATTAATTTTCCAACCAATGACGATTGGCAGGGTGCTGCTGGGGAGACTGGAGACTGGAGCTGGTTGCCTCCGCCTACACTGTGGGTGCGAGCATGCGGGGTGGGAGGTAATCCATTACCGCAGGTGCCGTAAAATTGCTTAGTTTACGATTTGCGATTAACGCGAAACAAGTGCGCCATAAAATTTGTTGCCTTCTTTTGTTTTGCACGAGATTCCTTCGGCTGTTGCGATATACGTTTCGTCCTTGTCGCATAAACACCCAGACAAGCTTAACATTGCCTGGGCGGAGCTGTCCTGCATAACTTTCCTACATTTTGTTCAAGGCTACGCCATAAGATTGGACCCCCTCGCCATTTCCCATTATTCGATTAATTTCAATAAAACGAAGAATTTTAAGTGCCGCACGAGAAGTTCTTCTATTTTTGTTGCTGAATGTCGTCAAATGTTAGGAAAGGTTATTGGATAATACGTATATGTATATATACATATATGTATATATATATACATGGTATAAGTAGCTATCTGCTTCTGCTTTTTCCTCTATTTGCATAGACCTTTTAAGCTATGCAAACTTTTTTGATAGGGCGAATTTCTTTATATATACAAAATTTACCTACATATGGGTACATTTTTCCAAAAATCTGCCTTGAGCGAACATGTTCTGCAAGTTCTTCTTGAAGTATTTGTCCTTGGGATGGGTCTTGATCACCTTCAGCAGCCCGCTGTCGATCTCCTTCTGGTTCTTCTTGCGCTGCTCAGTGGGCACAAAGCGCTCCTTCTTGGCATCAAAGATATCGCCGCTCTTCTTGTTCTTCTTGGCCTTAGGACGGATTCACACACAAGGAGGTGCCAATGACATTGCGCTGGGAAACGCTAGGCAGCTGGCACGAGTTGATGGCAAAGAGTGAACCAGCAGCAGAACAGAGCTTAAGCAGAGCTTATGACCTTAAGCAGAATGACGCGCTTGCCTTGGTGACATCCAGTCCGGTTCCGGGCTTCAGGGTGCGGCGCGTGTTGCGCTTGTGCTAGCTGAAGTTGGCCTTGCCGGAACGCTACTTTACGAACGTCTTCGTGGATAGTTAGGCTTAGTTAGTTAGTTAGGTTAGACAGATCTTCTTTACCTTCTTGATCAGCACCTTTGTCTTTTCTTGTCTTTCAGGCTATACAGCGCACTGCGATTGGAGTAATGCAAGAAGCCGCCCTTGAGGTACAAGTTCAGAGGATGTTTCTTGCCTTTTTGACCGTTTTGGCGACCTTGGGTGTTATGCACTTAGTACAGCTAAAGTATTCCAAAAGTATTTCCTAAGCCGACTTTATTTTCCCTGCATTTTCCTTCATTGCTTTAGTGCTCTCCCCAGTTGATTCGAAATCCTTAGCCAAAGTAACAAAAATTAGCCTCGGAAAAATTATACAAAAGGCATAAGTGCAAAAAAAGAGAAGGCGCACACTTAATCACTCAACTTCCGTTTCCTGCCGGAAAAGGCAGCACAACCGAAAGCCGCCCAAAGAAATTAAAGTGAAGTATGTCCTGAAAACTTTTGGCTTAGGCTTCGGCTCTCTTCTCTGACACAGGCCAAAAAACTAGACAAACCCAAAAACGTTTGCGAGGCCTCCGCTTCGAAAGCACATAAATTTTAATAATTTATCCCATATTATTCCACTTAAGTCGTTTAGATTTTCATAATAAATTAATAACGACAAGCGACAACGTCCTGGGAATGCCATGAAACGGTAGCAAACTAAGGATATGAAGGAACGGCGACCTTGCGGCTGGCCAAAAACCAAGCCAAGTCAGGCGAAGCTAAGCAAACGATGCCCATGCCTCAGTGCCGCATCAATTGCCACAGCAACAAAGTTTTCAAAAACTGAGCTCAACTTAGGTGGAGGTTTCCTTTTACTAAGCGGGCGGGAGAGGGGAGGGGAGGTCCACAATGACTATTAAAACGCCAGGGTAACAAAGACCAAAAAGCAGCTACTTTTTGGATGCCCTAATGAGGCTTTTTGGGCATGATAGCTATATGAAGAAGCGTGCGAGGTATAGATAAACTTATGAGAAAGAGCAGGCGCCCGAGCAGGGACATTGACTTTGACACCTATTTGTACCTGCAACATACTGCAACATACTTTTATTTATTTACCTGCAACACATCCTCTGATGGCTGTCCTGCCAGAGCATTTGAGCTTCGGCTAACTGATTGCTGCCTCTGCTACAGTGCTCAGTGTTTTTGTGGCTGATGATGATGATGAGCGGACACAATGTCTGGCGGAAATGCCTTGGATTGGCCAACGCCAACCATTGGCCCCGCCGGATGTGCGTCAGTGTTACGTGTTGTGCCTGTGCCTCTGCCTGGGCCTGGGCAATGTTTGTGGCTTATTTATACGCTTAATTTGCGCCACAATTTTATTTACAAATTGTTGCCTACAACAAAACGCCAAAAACGGCGAAACTTTTGCCATGTGGCGGGCGGTCTACGAGGTCGACTGAGATTTTGCGGCATTTCGGTTTATGAGACAAAGGCGAAGAATTTATTATGACTGGAGGGTGTCCGTGTGTGCCTCGGGAGGGTTGGCGTTAGCAAATTTATTGACGCTAACCGATCTCCGTGGACAATAAAACAGACATAAGTGGGCATGGATATGGCAGAGGAAGCAGCAGCAGGCGCTACTGCAACGCCTCACTGATTAGTAGCGTGATTTTCAGGATCTGGATGGGGCAAGGCAATGGCATTAGCTGAAGCAAGTGTCTGTTAACAGCTCGTCAAATTCACTTTTCCTAGACACACTCCCTGCTCATGTTCTTGCCCCAGTGCAGTACCGTGATACTTGAGCGTGTTTATCAAATTTGCCGTTATTGAAGTTGAAGTCGAATCCAACCAACTACGAAAACACAGCAATCATGAAACGTTTTATTATAAAAGATGTGTCGGCAACTCGAGCAGCATCATCTTCTCCCTCACTTCACTTCACTTCCCTTAACTTACCTGCCTGCATATCTACAACATTTATCAGCTCCGACAGACGTAGGACGTAGGGGCAGCGGTCAGTCAAGTCTCGTACTCAAACTCGGACACGACTACGACAGCTTCGGCTTGTGGACCAGGCAACCAGTACACCGCCTTTCATCCTAGAGCTGAAGGCGTGAGTTTCAGAGCACGAAGTAATACTTAAACCTCTTCACACCTTCAAATGACTTTTAAATCTATTATTCTTTAGCTTATACGAATAATATAATGGTTGTCTTCAGTTTAGCATACTTTTCTAAGAGTGGCTCTTGACTTGGATAACAATATGCCTCGTGTCACGGTGACACACTGTGTGATTATCCTGACACGCCACGCCACGCCAGGCGTTCATCTCAAAGCTGAAAGTCGCCCAATATATCCAGGTTGTTGTCTGCTTGACGTTACCATTTTGACATGCAGCTACACCCAGGTTATACCTTGGCTTACGTATCCTCGGCTGACAGCACAAGCCCCTCCGCCACCCTCTCCCTCTCAACATTGCCATTGCCAAGCAAATTGTGTATATTTTTTTATATCCATGGCTCTTCACGTTACATGACGATAAAGCCATCGAAGCTGTCATTATAGATTTGCCATGATGGAATGCCTTACAAGAGTTGTTGATGCCTTAGCATGATGGTCGACCAATGGCCATGTTTGTATGCGCCTGTGTGTGTGTGTTTGTCTGTGTGCTTAAGTCATGCACTAAATATTGCGGCTTGTCTGTGTGTGTCTTCCACTTTTCATTACGTGCTTCTGTACACGTCGTATGTTCATTTTCGAAATTTCAATGATAGCGTCGCTTGTCCCTTTCCATCTCTCCATCTCTGCACTTCTATAGCTATCTGTGTATCATCATCTTGGTTCTTGGTGTGCGTGTGTTGGTTTCTAGTACCATTGAATTGATTGATGTTTGATGCACTCAACCACAACGACATGCAGCAAACCGCAACGCTGCTGATGCTGCGGCTTCTACTACAGTTGCATGCCTCTCTCCACTCTTGCTGTTGCTGCAACTACTGCCGTTGATGATGTCCCTGCGCCCCTGTCGCTGCGCATTTGTGTAGCATACTTTTTGGAGTGCCGCTGGCTGGAAAGTCAACGGCAAATGCCAAGCAAAGGCAAATGAATTCTGAAGTTTTGTTTGCTCACATTCGAGTTTTGAGTGTTCCGAGTTGCGTAGATGAGCCGATGAGTATTGCGTACACTTCAAGGGCCAAAGGCAAACAAACGGGCTCTGGCTGGCAGTTGACCATTTAATGGATACAAAGGCGTGATTGAAAACTGCATATAAGGTTCGAAAATATGAAACCTAAAAGAAGCTATTGCTATCCGATAGATAAGACAAACTTTTGTAGTATAAATTCAAATGGCTCTAAAGAAGAAGGATCTCAAAATTTACCATAAACGGCAGGAGCAAAGCATAAGGCAGTCAAATGGGGGCAAACTCTAGACCTATTCCGACATAGGCCATTAGCATTCAGCAGGGTTGTTCTAAGATCTATGTTCTTAGAAGAAATTAACTATGTAAAGCTGTTGCATCAATTGCTACATCACACTCTTGACACATTTCATGATTCTTTCCTCAGGAAGATTTGCATTGTTGGCAACTGAGGAGCTTCTTCTTGGGTTGACGAGGTGGATGTGAGACTACTCCAAGCTTTACAATAAATGAAGTTCATTTCCTTATCTAACTTATCTCAACATTTTTTCCAATATGTGGCAACGTTGTGCGGCAATTACTGGGCCTACAAAGCACGATTAAGACCATTTACGTTAGTAGAAGGCTGATCATGATCAAAAACCCGCTGAACAATTCCACCGAAAATATCTAGTTGACTCCGCTAAACAGGGCTTTCTATGGTTGAAAACGGTGGAAGACTTATATACCCCTTGTGTGACCCAGTTAGATCTTAGGCTAATCTTCGAAATTGTATATGAAATCTGTTTTATTAAGTCTCTTTGGCTGCCACGCTTTCATATTGGACTATCACCTGTCTCACCTGCTGCAAACCCTTCATTTTCGTGTCACGTGTCAAGCGGCACGGCACGCTCTCAACTGCCCAAAGCTGTGAATATAACCAACAGCGGCAACAACACGAAGGAAGACAGCAACAACAACGAACACCAATCGTATTGCTGATATCCATGAATTACAACGATTCGAGTGCAGTAATCTGACCGCACATAAATTTTTCGCCCGGTTTCCTCTACACATTCGCACATAATACTTTATAGTGGTGTGTATGTGTTGTCGTAGGAGGGGGATGTCGAGGGGATAAGTCTTGTGCTATAATAAATGTGCAAAAATGTTTTGATTTACACCATGACTACGAATCCTTTTTTTTATATATCTTTTTTTCATCAGTTTTAAATAAATTAAACATTTATTACAAAAAGGCGGCCATAAATAAATCGGGGTATATTTACCCAATATATATTTATTTTGTTTGCGAAAAAACAAATGGCCATGAGTCATGTGTAAGTTGTTTGTTATGGAAATGCAATTATCCATCAATGTGGCCTTAGTTGCACAAATAAAGGACAGCAAAAAAGTAAATGCAATCCCTGTTAAATGTGTCATAAAACAAAAAAGTTGTCAAGTTGCTGAAAAGTGAAAATGCTCTACGTGTATTGGCAGAGTCGTGAGAGTTTTATGAGAGTGTAAAATATCTGTTGAAGTGGTTTATAGCCAGGAAGATAGTTGGAGGATACTCTTAAACGATAAATGGAATATGTTCGGGAAGAATCCATAGTTGATATCAATTGCATTACTTACTCTCATATTTAATCATATTTATGTTTCGTGTGATGACGAATTTAACCAGCATTATGAAAATGCACAGCATTGTAATTGTTTGTTATGCTTTGGCTATACACGTATGTATTTTCTCCCTCTCTCTTGTATACACACACATAAACATGGTTTGTACAAATATCTCTTATTATCTCTCTTATAGCTTGTCTTGCACAGGCTTGAAGCTAGGCTGCGCTATGCCGCTGCACAGAACATTGAATGAGTTGCAAATAAACCTTCAGAGAAATTTGGCAAGTGAGAAAGTGAATTGGAAATAAATAATTCAGAAGGGGACGATTATTTTAATGATATTTTAGAATTCATACATTTGAGTGAAATTACTCTGAGGGAAGGATAAGAATATTCAAGTAAAGTAATCATATGATGAATGTAACTCACCTTATGCCGAATGGTTCATAAGACTACTCTATCTTATATTTATCTAATCTTGTCTCCTTTTTGTCTTCTTGCTGTTTTCTAGGTGTTCCTCTGGACCCCTTAAAGGAATCCACAAAACGCGATCGAAGCTGTTCATAGTTTCTTCTATTATCAAGTTGATCTGCTGTTTGCTCAATACCCATCTGAACCATTCATTGTCTTTAAGGCTTCCCCTTCTTCCTTGGTTTGATATTGAATAGCTTGTCACTCTGCTAGTGTTCCATGAGAGTATCAACTTAGGCATGATCTTCTACATTTTGAATTAATACTTAACCTTTTTTTTATTTAAAAACACTTAATAACTCTTAATTTCAAATATTACTAAATTTTGTATGTTCACATCAATCGATTGTTTTCAAACCCTTCTTCAATTTATTTTGACATTCGCTTTCAGGGCACTTCCAAGTCGCCTCTGTTCGATTTGCAAATGGATTGCAATTATTGATGCATTTCTGTTTTGTGTTTTTTCTTTTACAAATCGTTTTTTAATGCCAACGCTTTAGTTTATTTACTGGCATTTTGTCACGCATAAAATTGATTTTTATTACATGTTTACTCAAGGACATCAAATGGCTGCTATCCTCCTGCTGCTCCCTTGGGGCCATTGCGCCTGTCCGGTCATTTGCATAATTGCCGTCAACCTGGCGAAATTAACTGCATTTATCAATTCACAAAATCGTGTCGTTTCGCAAAAACTTGCCCAAGTGTGCAACTTCTAGGGGATTGCCCCACCCCCCTCTAGCTTACCTACTTTACTTGGGGCTGAACTTTTCGCCGCCTTTTGTATGGAAGTGCAATGTGCACAAGTATTTTCGTATTTTGCACTTCCGCTATAAATTCAGGAATTTATGGTGCGTATCACTCGCTCGAATGTTTTACATGCGTTTCTTGGCCCATGCCACAACAAGCGGCAGCCTCACGAAATAGAAACAGGAGATGTGTTGCAACGATTCGGAGATGCCCTTTGGAGGAAACGTAGGATCCAGATAGAGATGGAAGGGAATGACAACTTCTGGGGCAACAAAGATTGTAAATGATTAAAAAGTAGAACGGCAATGGAGAACGTCGTCCTCGAGCTCCCTTTGAGAACCATATTCATCGGCTTAACAAACTCTTTCGTTAATAATGATGATCTATGGAAATTTGATGATCTCTATATTAATAGTTTCCCCAAAACTCTATACACGGCGATAAGCCCATCGCAGCAGCAGAGCATTCAAGGAGTTATGCGGCATAAACTAAAGCCGAGAAAACTTTTACATTCTTTTGCAGTTAACGTCGCAAGAAGGAAACTCAGGAAGGAAGTGGCAGGCAACGACTTCTGTTTCTGTTACATTGCGAAGAAGCAGAGGCAACACCGAATCCTCAAAACCCAAAAAATAAAAAGAAATAACAAAGAAAAAATTGCCATGTTGGCTTCATTTAATGAGCTTTACGCAGCTGTTGCCACTCGCTAAAGCCAGACGCACAGACTCCAGACTCACTCACAGACCCATTCTAAGGCCATCTAATCTCCTTTCCATTCCTGTTTTTGGGCAACTTAAGCCGCAGACTTGCATTGTTTCACCTGGAGCTGGAGCTGGAGCTGATGCTGGTGGCGGCGGCGGCGGCGGCGGCGGTGTGGTGCATCTGAATGCTTCTTTCTTCTCAGTTCGCTGCTGCTGCTGCTGTTGCCGCATTGCGATTTGCGCTAATTCACGTGTTTCCGCTCGTTGCTCAGCGCTCGTTCGGTTGGCCGTGCTTTATGTCCTGCCCTCTTCGTATCCTTGCCCTGCTGTTGCCACCTTGTTGGAAAGTTCTCAGCATCGCATTGCGTCGCCTGAATCATGGCTGCTTTTCTTACCTTTCCATTGCCCCTGCCCACAGCCCACGGTCAACTTTGGTCGCAATGACGTTGCGGCATTTGCTGTAATTGTTGCAGCAGCGTTCGCGGCTTAGTCCTTAGTCCAATGCCAGACAACGCTCAGCAGCAGCAGCAGCAGCAGCATCAGCAGCAGTTGGCAAAGTTTTGGGCTCTGATTTTGGATTAGTTGGAATTGCATTAACGTCCGTCCACCCGCACCACCCACCCGCTTTCGATGGCAAGTGTGGTAAGGCGCAATCTTAGGTTTTTATATGAAATGTGGAGAAAGTTGAGTCTAAGCGAAGATGTAGAAGATGTACTCGTGTCCTGCTAGAGATCCCATTGATTAGATCCACCAAACAAAGAGGAGATAAGGTGTACAAAGAGACTCTGAATTAATAGAAAAGGAAGCCTTAATGAAATTATATTTATAAGCCGCTCGTTGCTCCTTTGTTTCTAAATCTCTTTTACCTTTTTGGTTTTAGGCTTCTAGTGTAAAAATTTCAAAGAAATCGCTATATAGCGATCTTTATATAAAGATTCATGCAGCTCTCATTGTTGAGTTGAGCATTTAGCCTGAATACTTCTAGCTGTGGGTGGTTTAGTATTCGTTTCTTTAGGATTGAGTGCTGAAAGTGAGTAGCTTTCCAGTGCCTTTATGCAGACCTCTAACTCATATTAGATCTGAACTACAGATATAGTTGCTACACGCTTTCTTCTGATACACGAGCTGAGTTCGAGTTAAACTGTTAAAAATCTGACAAAATTATCTTTTAGATTCATTCAACTCACCTCCCACTATGATTATAAGTACATTTCATATCCCCAAAGATGCTGTTTACAAATCTATAACTATCAAATTATACCACATATAATATCTCTGCAGTCGTATACTTATCTAAACTGCCTGCACTTTAGGCCAAATATAAAGATATCGTCTCTGTCATCATTATTTATACACAGTTTTTCCCTACAAGGTGCTTACAATTTTTCCAAATATGCCAACCAGCAAGGCGATAGAGAGGGGGTCGGTGTACGGGTGTGCGAAGAACAGAACACAGAATGGCACACTTGAAGGAGGCCACCAACAAGCATACTTAAAGTGTTATTAGTTGGCCAGGCCAATAGAGCCAGCAGCCAGGTAACCAAATGCATCGACATCGATAACAAGTGCCAGCAGGTGAAACGAGGACTAAGGAGGAGGCTGACGGGGAAGGAGTCAGAGAGGCAGCAGCCCAGTCAAGCGAAAGGCATTTGCATTCGGAACATTTGGAACATTTGAATTATATAAAAAATGAATTGCCATTGCCAAGGCAGCAGCTATTTGATTTCATTTTGTTGGCTGCAAGGAGTTGCACAGTTGCAGAGTGCCTGCCCCAGCTCCATCTGCTGTGGCATGCAGTTGCGGTGTGGCCTCCACCTAAGCATGGACAGCTGCCACTGACTGTGGTTGAGGCAGAGCAATCGACTTGAGTGGCCGCTGTGCCTGTGGTCAGGCATTTTATTTATTTATTTCGAAACTTGACTCAAAGCGCTCATGATAACCTTTTTTTTTTGTATATTAAATGTATACGAGGGTGGGTCAAAGGGTTAGTGGATAAATCATGAAAATGTGATGGGATATTTTTATGAAATTTAAAAAAAGTTAACAGAAATGGGAAGGAAATTCCAATTTAGCTTCAGTGGACTTATAATTCTCAAAGTAATCTCTCTGCTGAAGTGTGAAATTATTGCTTAATGTTGGAGTTATTTTGGGGAGGTTATATTTAAGTAATTTTCCTTATAGGCATTTGATTGCGAAAGCCTTCTAAGTTATGACTTTGAACTAGTTTTTCACCAGTTTCTTTAACATATGTCAGATGTGAGATAATATGTTCTCTGTATAATCATATTCTTATGCGATGAGTTGCCGAAGAACACTTCCGAGACTGCAATGAGAGTGACACAGCTGCCCTCTGCGATCAAGCTGGGTGAGTGCATAATAATATACAATTTGACATTTACAATATGTTCATCGTCAGATGGAAAGACGCTCTTGAAGAAAACAACAAAAGCCCTAAACAGCAAGCAATTCTGCTTCAAAAATAGCTCCCAAAGATTTGAAGCGAAGAGCTTGTGTTTTAACTTTGTCTTCGCCTGAACTACGTACACCTTCGAGAAAGTCTATATGTTTTCTTCTGCACAGTTATGCCAACACACTCAAATACCATCCAAGGGAGAGCAAAGACACAACAAAGAGAGAACAAGAGGAAGTGAAGCGGCAGTACGTTGCAAAAACACAAAACAATCTCGATATTGGCTACTAAACATCAGCTTGAGTTGATGAGCTATAAGATGAGTGATCTCTTATGGCTGATATCGAAACAGTCTAAAGAGTCTGCCAAGCTCCAATTGCTTCTAAATATGAATACTCCCAACTAAAACAATCAAGCCTTGGATGCTCTTGTGTGCTCTCTCAGTATTCATAGCTAATATACTATTTGTTAAGTCTTCACTTGAATACTTTTCCAATCTCTTATTGAGCTGCCCTCGCTTCTACCAACACTGTCAACCGATTAGCTTATTTGATAGCTGCAATTTATGATATATTGCAATAATAATTGCGGATATTTGGAAACACTTGGCAGGCCGCCAAGCTCGATCTAAATGCTGCAAGTGTGCCCCCAAGGCTGCTGCTGCTGTATAAGATGCTGCTCTATTATGGACTCGCCCCAAATCACCAAGTAATCACTTCTATTGCTCCATAACAAAGGGGTTTAAGGCTTCCCTCAAAAATATGAGAGTAAAATCTCGTTTCGTAGAAATTAGCAATCCATTGCCATTCATTCCTTCCAACAGTTGTGATAAATTGCCAGCGATTCGCGAAATGTCGATGCGAAATACTCGCATATTGAAATTCCCCAGAGAGTTGGTCGGTCGGCGCTTCCTCAATAGCGAGGCAACTGGGTGAGAGAACAATTCTCGACAAAAAAATAAACAAAATTAACGGCGTTTGGCGATGTTTCGATGACCGTGCCCGTGTCCGTGCCTGAGCCTGAGCTCGTTTCTGTTCTTGTTTTTGGCTTTGCGTTTTTTTGGTCATTAGAAGTGACAGCACCGCAAAGCCAGTGTATGGTCAAGCCTCTGCATCTGCCTCCGTCACCCGCCTCCGTTTCATGTGTACGTCATCGCCTCCCACGTTGGTCATTTGTCGTGCCTCAGTTTTTGGCCTGAGTTCAATTTTCTGGTCATGCACATGGCAGCCGCTGCAACGCCACGTCGTGGCCATGCCGCCGATTTTGTTCATTAGGCACGCACACATGCGGCGCCATAGCCCCAGAAGCACCAGCGCCTACCCCTAACCCCTGCTGCCTTTGTTCAATTGTTCAACGAGCCACCAAAAATGGAGCAGAGCCCGTAGAGGCACTCCTCCTTATACCCCCTCCAAAGCTCTCCTTGCTCGCACACAATGTAATCATCGAAATCGCTTCAATCGCCCCAAAATCGGCGAACGTGCAGAACAGCGGGCCTGCATTTATCGGCGTTTTTGTCGACGTTGGACAAACATCGCTTGGACCTTGGAGCCTGGAGCATAACAACTACAGCAACAACAACAACAAAATCAAAGCTGCAGTTTTGCAGTTTGCAGCTGCAACCATTAACGGTAATTCCGGCAATGCTTTTAATTGCGCATACAACAGAGGCAATAGCATGGAAAATGAGTTGTGTAACGGTGGAGCAATGGTGGATGATGAAGGGGTGGGGTGTAGCGGTGATGGGGCAACGAATAATCTTTCTGTCGATACACGGCAGCATAAAATGCATCGAATGCATCGGTCGGAAAATTTATGAAAATTATGGAAATATTTTGAACTAGAATCCTAACGGATGAATGCTTTTCAGCTATGGAATTACATTTTCCCTTAGCTGCGATCGGACCAGTAGGTGTGTTGATATATGGCTTGATATTTCTAGAAAATATAGAGATATATAAAAGAGTTGTCTGACAGTTACATAAGAGCCTTAAATATGGGATCGATAGTCTTATCGAAGAAGAAGTAGGAAGGTGTAAAATGGCTGAAAACAAACAAAATAAGGTAGAAGTTTTTCGTGATAAATTTAATTTCCAATGTATCGCGATTTGCTCTAACGGATATTTTGAATATCCTCAAACATTGGCTTGGGATTGTTAAAAGTTTGCAGAACTGTTCTGAAAGCAATGCTTCCCTCCACGACTCTCAAAAATGTAAGTTGTCTGCTGAAGTTAGCCGCTTTGTATTCAACAGCTTTCCATCTTAAAATCCCACATGCAAATTTATTGAAAGAAAAGAGCGATCATATATCAATAATATTTATTATGATTAATTATGAAACTGAAGCAACTTCTGGGCAAACAAATTTGATACACATCAAACAAAATATTGGCCAGCAAAGTAAGTTATGATTTGCCATAAGCTTTAACACTATTAATAATTCCCCAAATGGTGGATTAATAGCCGCAGTTTTAGCCGTAGCTGCTTATCCCGAATGTTAACTATATATATACATATATACTTATATATCCCCATATGTAAGTATGTAAAACCACCACAACTACAACAACAAAAACAATACAAAAGCACATCAACAAGTAAAACTAATCTGACAGCAAAACAAATAATGGTGATTTTCATACACACAGACGGGCTGGCAAAGTGATTGGGTTGGGGGCTGCTCCAAGGGCAAGAAAAACTGTGGCGTGGTACGGGAGGGGGTTGGGGCCGGGTTAAGTGACCAAAAGACTAATGATGATAGCAGCCGACATCATAGACAAAACGAAAGTAAAACAATGCAGAAACAAAACAGAAAAATGGGGTTAGTAAGTCAGGTCAGGTCGGTGCCAAGTTGTGGATGTTAGAGAGGCAGGGGGGAGTGGTTGGGGTTTGGACTGACGACACGCTAATCAAAATGTGTTTATTAATAAAACAAAATAATGAAATCAGGCAGGCAACAGGCAACCGCAGCCACATTCAGAGCATTGCCAATTAAGCTTTGGCCTGTTAACAATGCTTACTCTTTGGTTAACTCCCAAAACACCCGCGCCGCCCGCGCCAAACATGCAACCAGAGGAGACGTGTTGTGTTGGGTGTTTAGGGTGTTCTGTGCAAACACGCACAGTTCCCCTCCATGCAAAACAGAGTACGACTGCATTTTGGCTTCCATTTATGCTTTATCATTGTTGCGGTGTTTGGAAATTAGTATGAACTTTGCAAAGGCTTAAAAATTGAAGTAAATAATGGAATAAGCAGGGTCTGAAGGAAGAGATGAGATATATTACGGATCATTAGATCTTGAACTTGAAGAAATCATAGCTGAGTTGCTAAAAGTAGCCATAGAAAAAGACGCAATTTTAGCCATAAAGATGTCAACACAGAAGCTGATTTGCCACCTCCAAAAACTCAATGAAATATCAATAAAAATATGTGTGGTGATTTGATATTAAAGAATTATTAATAGAACACGTTTTGTTTTACTTTCCACCTACTTTCTGAATAATTCAAGCTCATTGAAGAGCATTCAAAACTTCGGCTATGGCTGAACTTTACCTGATTCATCTTTGGCTTGTTGCTCAGTTGCTTTAATTTGTGTGTACACAAAGGCTGCCGAGTGGCAAAACGCAACAGTACATGCGAAAAGTGTAATAGGAAAAGCGAGGGAGATGCGGAAAACCAAGCTCGAGCCGTTGCTGCAATTGTGAAAGTGTGCCGTGGCTGAAAGTTGGAACTGGAACTGTATGCCTCTATGCCTATTTCTAATTTATGCACTGCTTCGGCTTGGCCACTGGACTTGTTATGTTTGAGCAGAGGCTGCCACTCGAGGCACAACAACAACAATAACAACAACAACAACAGCAATGGCAAACAATTAGAAAAAGCCTCGCATGTTGCATGCAAAATCCAAAGGGGAAGCCAATGCCACGACAACGACACGTGTGCTCCGAGGCGCTCGAGCGCAAAGCTGACAGAAAAATTAAAACGGCAACAAATTTGTTGCATACTTCGCGGCAACGCGCTTCAAGTGGCCCTGGTTATACATAGGTCTGCTTCTGGTCTGGATTAGCTCCCACTTCAAGCTGCACTCTCCACACTCTCAACCCACTCGACTCTCGACTTTGTGGTGCTCATGACTGCGGCAAATTAACACAATATCTTAAAGTGGGTTGGCTGCTTTCTTATGGCCTCCGGCCTCTCAGATTTTTATAAATTGTCGCTGCAAATTGGTCTCCAGGCAATTTATGTAAAAGCCCGCTCACATCGCTTCCAAACTGGGTCTACAAGAATTAGCTAAAATTGTATTAGTTATCGCATTAGAAGGCCATTTGTGCGTTTATATTTGATTGCAAAGGTGGCAAAAATATTTGATGTTATGGTAAGTGGCTTTAGTTTAATCCATGCGAACATTTTTAAAGCTTTTCTGATGTTCTTTGTAGAGAAGGTAACTTGATATAGTTTCCACAGAGTTGGATAAATATGTGCAGTCCCCTGCTGGGAATATGACTTGTACGAAACAACTCTAGATTAGACTTTATGGCAGAAAAGAAGGCAGATTGATCTGTACGATGTCATTATACCGTTTACCTGATTTGGGGTGGAGAACCTGTTTCTAAAGCTTCCACCTATCCAAGAGGATATGCTTGGGTAGATAGTAGTTATAGAGTGTCGCATATAACTCTGTGTGGAATCCTAGAGCTAACTTGAGGACTCGGGATGACGTCAGGCACTGCAAAATTCAGGGATGGAAGGCACATCTACGTTATCCCTGACGTTTGAAATTTCATGCAGAGTAAAATTTGTACACTGGAAAGCGAGTCACACTTTTAATAATGGAATCTTCATAGGACCATAGGAACCATGGAACCATAGGAGATTTTAAGACTCGAAACATCCACGTTACAAATGCAGGGCATGTAATTTCTTCGATTTCGATGTGGCTTATGAGATTTTTACTTAGCTTCTACTTGAAATTTACTTCTAATTATCAGTCGTTACTAAATTCCCACTGCAAGGGCATCTAAATCAAAGTCAAAAGTTGTATGGAGGCAAACGGCACACTAATGCCATCTATGCTTAAAGATTTAAGGGCGATTTGATGGCGAAGCCTTTGTTTCCTCATCACAATGTCAGGGCATAGAATGTCTTTGATTTCGATATGGGCAAAATCACCATGGCATATTCAGTCTTTCATCCAGCTTTATACTTAATTTTTACATGAACCATTGTGATAGATTATAAATTATTACAATTGCGTCAAAGTTCAAGAAAATCGTGTATTTTTATATATCTTTCCTTTTAATTTCCATCGTTGTAGGTGCAAATTATGAAAAGTAGCTCTTTAAGTTTCTCCCATATAATTTATGAATACACATGAATATGTATTCATACATATGAATATGCATTCATACTTATTCTTCTCAGTGTCATTATTTCTTCTGCACACACAATATCGGTCAGCCACTTGTGAGGCGTAAAGTTCTGCGACAAAGGCAAACATTTTTCGCAAAAGTTGCCGCCGCGTGGCCATAATTTCCCATCCCTGCGAGTTCATCCTCTGGTGCTCTTGGCGTTTGCATTTTCAGATGTTTGCATATATTGCAAATAAATACACAACTCCACAACTGCAACTGCAACTGCAACGGCAACGGCAACTGCAATGCTGGAAATGCAAACCAAACCCAATCCAAGCCAAACCAACCCAACCCAGCCCAACTTCAATACAAATACACATTCACACATACTTGTATGCATATGCATGTGCGCGCTATAGTCATATACTATATACATATATACCCATATTCACACCAATACACAAATAAACTGATAAACTGATTGCAACCGCAACAGTGGTGGATAGGAGCAGGAGACAAAAGGAGAGGGAGGTGGCAGCAAGCGGCGCATTCAACCGAAACCGTAACAGTAGCGAAATTTATAACCGAAAAGGGAATTACAAAATCGCGTATAAATTTATGTACGAGGCAGGGCAAGGGGCTACAGCTGAGCGAATGTTGGAACAAACAATAACAGCAACAGCAACAACAACAACAACAACAGCAACAACAACAGTGACAACAATAAAGGCAACATCAGTGATAAAAACAGATTTCGATATCAGCAACGACAAAACGCCAAGAGGAGTAAAACGCAGCACCGCGGCGAATGACATCAAAATGGAAGCGATATGCTGGATATGGCGGAGGCGGTTGAAATGAACTGCCAATGGTGGATGCATGCGGGTGCGGGTGCACGTAGTTTGGGGATTCCTCGCACCGCATGTGCGTACCACACTGTGTTGAAACTCTAGTCACCCATAATTTACTCGCTTTTTAAAATCTTGCATAAGGAGAAGAAAGTCAATAGAGACAACTTGAAGGAAATTGTATTGAAATCATCTGCTAACTCTGACATGCTCTGACAAATTCTGTGAGTTTTTGGAGTGGAATTTTTTAAAGATATAATCTATCGTAATATCGTTTTATAAGCATGCAAGTCTTTCATTCATAAATAATGGAAAAAAGTCATAGAATCATCTCCATATCCTACAGACCATTACAAAACAAGAATAGACAATTGCTATTTGTCTTTTGCACAAAATCTGCATAAATAAAACTCTTTGTCCTGCTTGATTAGCGGACTTAGAAACAATGCTCAGCCAGGAAGGCAATAGGTAGGAGGCAGATAGGTTCATATTAATAATACTTCTTTACTAGAATTGGTGCTAATGTAGAGGAAGAAGGCCCACTTTTGAAATACTCAGGCGAGATCCAAGATCTCATATATTCAATATAAAGATCTATGTGATATTTACAAGTGAGATTAATCTCACACGATATACTGTTTACATCCTATCGGAACTATTGAAGATTCGATCGGAGAAAAGCAAATCATTTCAACTTTTCCCATGACAAATTCAGCATGCCCAACTGACACAAAGGGTACACAAATAAATATCAATTTCAGTGCAAATGCAAATTCAAATTCAAAATTGAAAGAACTGTCAAGTATGGGGTAGGGGTAGGGGTAGGGGATGGTGGAATCTCAAGGGAGCGTAAGGAAGTGGGGCTAGAAAAGCATATAAAAACATGGAGTCAGGCAGGCAGTACTGTTTATGGCTGCCGCATCGACGCGCAGCGAACAGATTGTTTCCGCTGCTCTAGACTTTTGGGCAAGGCTCACACACACACACACACACACACACAGTGAACACCCACATTCTCACACACACACATACATATAAATGCCCAATGACTCGGAAGTAAGTGCGAAAATGTCTACGCTTCTGACGTTGCTGGTGCTTTCCTGGTGCCCTACTGATGTTCCTGCTGCTGCTGCTGCTCCTCCTCTGTCATTTTCACAGCTCAGTAGCTGCACAGTTACCTACCCCCCCACACACAAAACACCTCCCTCTCAATCCACTGGCAAAGTGTTAATTTACGAAATTGCAGGAGATTTTCATTGAGTTAAGAAGTTCCCAGCCAAGTTCTTCAGTTCTTTGGGCTGCGTCTTTCACCTTCGCACACTTATTTATGCATGTAAATGTTTATGTGCTTCGCTTCTCACATTTCCCATCCACAAAAACAAAAACCAACAACAACAACAACAACAGTTTTATTTCTAACTCTAAATATTCTTCACGGCATTTCGTTTTCCACTAGTTTTATTTTTAACTCAGTCTGCACCTAGAAAAATTTGTTAACCCAGAAAATATCTGAAATTTGAGCTAAGGCAAAGTATTCTTGAATTCTTGGAACATTTTTGTTGATCACCTAGAAATTATTCAGTTTTAGGCAATATTTTTCTATATAGGAAAACAATTTGTACAAAATTGAAGACCTAAAAAGGAGTCCATGATTACCTAAAAAGCCAATGCTAGTCCATTAATCCATTCTTCCTAAATTTTAGGGTAAATTTTTCTGAGTGTGTCTATCTCTCTATTCCGCTCCTACACTCCATCTCCTCTTCTCTCTCTCTCTCTCTCTCTCTGTCTCTCTTGTATCTATTTCGTACCTCCTCCATAACCCACTGCGGTGACCCCGCCTTCTGCATGTTTATAGTGTCTGTGTTGCCGGTACGCCTGTGCCTGGGCCAGGACTATATCAGAGCGCTTCGATCTTGGTAAATGGAAATTTACACGTTAACACTTTTGGCCGCTTGTAAGTGATTTGGTTTTAATTCGCTTGATGGCGTCTGTTGGCCAACTTTGCCTACGTTTGCCCCGCAATACCCCAGCCCTGCCATACCATCGCTCACATGCTCTGCCTTCTCTGCTTTCTACGGACTTGGCTATAACTATGCCAAAACATTTGCGGTAGTCGCACGGCAACAACAACAACATCAACAACAACAACACGAACCGGAGCTGGGGGAATAACATGCTTACGGTTTAGGTTAGCCTCGTGCCCCGGCTCCCGGTTTTGGGTAAGGCCTTGGACATGTCCATTTCTTCATACATGTGTGTAAATGTGTACATGTGTGTGGTGTGTAGGCGTGCCAGTGAGTCTTTAGTCTATGTTAATTTTTGGTTCTGTTCATGTTCACTTCTGTTTCTTTTGCTTTGTTGTCGATGTTGTAGTTGAGTTGCTGCTGTTGTTGTTTTTTATGATGCAGTCTGTGAAATAAAGAAGAAAAAATAAAAATTCGATAAAAATATCCAAGCTTCAGGCTTATCAGCACCTGGGGATGACCTGCTTAAGGGCAGTTCATAGTGATTCCCATTTGAATCAAAGGCATTTGATAAGGCAAAGCAAAATTAACTATGAAGCTAACTATCAAAGCCAACTGTCACTAATTTGGCTTATAATTTGAGACAAGGATCTCCTCGTTTCACTACAGAACTTCAACTTGTCAACTGTAAAATTACAAGTCCAAATAGCATTATATAAAATATCCGATATCCATATATGTTAAGTTCCACTTTCTCCTTGATAACTTCCATGCATAGACAAATTTCATTCCACCGCTTTCCTGCATTCATCTTACAAATCTCAGAGAACTGCAATGCCCCAATCTTGTCTGCCACGTAGCGCACATGCCACCAACAACTAGGAGTTACTTGCATACATGCCACACATTTGAATTTGAATTTCACATGAGCTGAGGCTTTCAACTGACTAATGCCAATGGCCAACATAGTCCACATAACCCACTGCAAAAGACTCAGAGCCGTGAGTCCAAGTCTGAAGTCCAAAGTCCGCAAAATTTGCATATGACTGGGCAAGCAAAAATGTGTCGAGTGTTTGAGAAATCAAGAGAAAAATATAAAAAAAAATCGAGTGGAAGCTAAGACAAGTGCGAGCCACGCCTACAGCTAGTAACTTTGCACCGCCTGCTATCTCATCCAGACTATCAAGTGGAGTCGGAGTCGGAGTCGAGGAGTTCCTACAGCGCTGGGCTGCGGCAAGAGGCGTGGGCAGAATAAGCAACAACAAAGTCATTTTCGTGAGACTACTTAGAACTTTTCTTAAGCCCCGCCCTGAGGCCAAATTATTGAGTTGGAATACACTAGAAAATGAAGAATTGCTGCTATCTTGGAAAGCTTGGAAAGATATATATATATATATTTCAGAAATTAGTAAATATTTAAGGCATATGAAGAAGTTAGGGAGGAAATTTGGAGACGGAGGTCATATTTATCTATAGATATATATTTCAGAAATTAGTAAAAACAATAATAACAAGAGTAGATGGCTATATTCAGCTTACCGATGCTAATATCCACTAGCAGATTAGATCTATTATGAACCTAAAAGTAAGCTAACTGGAACAGGAATAGTATAAAGAAGACTAGGATAAAAATGTAAGCTCGATAGCCACAACCTTAACTAGACTAGTTTGCATATAAACTGACTAATAGACAAACAGACGGGCAGATAGACGGACATGGCTATATCGACACGGCTGATCAAAAATATATTATCTTTATGGGGTCGGCAATGCTTCTTTCTATGCGTTGCAATTAACTTGGAGAAGAGAAGAGCTGTCTAAGTGACACAAACAGTACTTCAAAGATGTGACTGCAGGTTGGGACACTTGATCTCGATTTTGACGAACTACTGGTGAAATATAGCAAAACAGCTTGTTAGTGTTCACCTTTGACATACAATCTAGCTAGTGTATACATTTCAGTGAACTATGTGTTTTGGTTTGACCATGAGTTGATGCCTAATCAGTCAGGACAAGCTAATTTCTATATATACCGATATATAGAAGATTTGCATAGCATACTTAGAATATAAAGTTCTGATTCAGTTGATCAGTAATAAGAAGATCATGTTATGCTATATG
Organism: Hirtodrosophila duncani; assembly: GCA_037043425.1. Taxonomy (NCBI): domain Eukaryota; kingdom Metazoa; phylum Arthropoda; class Insecta; order Diptera; family Drosophilidae; genus Hirtodrosophila; species Hirtodrosophila duncani. Next base: position 11,510,681 of record JBAMBM010000057.1, on the reverse strand, counting down.
TTATTTATTTCATTACTATCAGATCGTTCTATCAATTCTCGTCGGTAAACTAAGAAATCGTTAAAAAAAATACCCAATTCAATACGAAATCATTATTTTCCATAGCAAAAGTATGCAAATTTAGATTTTTCTTATACCTTGAACGATGTTCTTGATTCCAGAGCGGGCTCTTGTTATCACTTCTCGAACTCTTTGGATTCATTAAAGGAAAATTTGGGCTGATTGCAATAATGTTTAGGTATCAATTGAAGAACACTTTCGAACTTCAGTGGTCTGGATAACACAATTTGTTGTTATAATTTTCGGAATCTTTTGACCAGATTTTCAGAACGCTTTTAGAAAATTTAGAAATTTAAATTAATTTTGGGAATGTTTAGCTAGATTTCGGCAACATTTTAAAATAAAGCTAAGAAACGAGGGTGTTTATACTTCGGTTAAGCCGTAACACAAACTTCTTCGTTTTTCTTGTCTTTCAATTTTTGTTTTTGGGTTTTTATTTGTTCGGCCGCTTATCTTTTGGCATTAACGTTTCATTCTATTTACTTGGACCGCAGTCTGTTTGTTTGTTTGTTTTCACAGCATAAGGCGACAATCATGCGAAATTTCATAGCCAAGGGCTCTTTGCCTGGAACCCACCACGCCCCCTTCATACCATCTTGCCCAACCATTTCCAACCTCATTGAAGACATAACATTTCAACGTTTAACTAAATCAAATCGATATCGAATTTAGTTGTCAACGCCGCACACAAGTTTTTGTTTTCTTCTTCTATTTCTTTTCAGTATGTCAAAATGTAACCGATGCCAAGGCAAAGTCGCCAGGACGATAAGGGGGTTATGGAGGTTATGGGGGTTACGAGGTGTGCAGCTAGGTTTCAATTTCGCCTAAACTGGCGTGTAGCTCAAAACTTGGCAATGTGAAATGTGAAACGGAAACCCAAGGAACGGGGCAACTTCAGAGTGTTGCTGTTTTTTTGACTTTTTGTTTTTTCTTCACTTTTTTTTTTTGGCTAAACTTTCAAGGCTTTGGCTTTTGGGGTTGCGTGTCTTGTGTTGTGTCTTCTGCTGTCTTGGCATGTCTGTCCTTAGTGTCGTCCTCTGGTCGGGTGTGCGTGTGACCGCATGACAAAAAGCCACAGGTTATGAGTTTTTCATTACATTGCCTTGCAGCCAGACCGTGGCCGGGGATATCACAGAGGGGAGGGTCAAGAAAACGAAATGAACGAACGAACGAGCGTTCTGCTCTGGCCATAGCCTTAACTTCTGTGTGACTTCTTGGCTGATTCCTTTATTTTTGGTTCTTGGCAAGGCATCAAATTGAAACTGTAATTGTCCAAATTAAACTGACTTGTTCTACAAGATGGTTTGGTTTTTTTTTATGAACTAAATGATAATGGATAGGGACAGCCATTACAAACGATTATTCATATATGTTGAGGCAAACAGATTGTACAATCTCTTGCTGATAAAAACTTTCAGGAATATTTCAATCCGAGCAAGGACTGAAGGACAAGATAGGAGAGTCCGATATAATTTGACCCAATATTAGCATAGGATGTTCTGCTCTTAATACTACTCCTATCAGTACTACGGCCATAGTCATTGCTAATACAAATGCCTGTTTTGATGCTTCTGTCACTTCTATTGCTATTGAATTACTATTGCCTTTACTTTTACTATGAAAACTGCTTTGCTATTACTATTGGTGCTTGTCTTGCTATTACTCTTGCCATTCCTATTTCTATTCCTATTTCTATTGCTATGATATATCTTACCAGTAATACAAGAGTGGCGGATATAACCAATATGGTTTGACATTTCTATTAAAAGAATTCATCTTTACAAATATGAAAAGAAACTATGCTTCCTCTCCAACTTAATATTTTACTCCTCTTAATATAAATTCAACTAAAATTTATATAAATGCAACTGCTTTCGTAAGCTGCCTTTCTTTTATTCAGTCTTAGGCTTCCATTTCATTCCCCCATTGTTCGCTGTGCCTCATAAACGGTCAGCTAATTTAGTTTTGCATTCAACAAAAATATGCCCCCTGGCTCTGGGCTGCTGTTACGCTTCAGTTCATGCCGCCTTTTCATGGCCAGAACATTTTACCATTTTTCATTTCCATTTGTAGACCGATTCAGCAACAGCTTTGGAGCCGAATTGGATTAGAACGGGAACGGACTCGTAATAAGTATAACGTTAATTGAGTATGGTAATTCACTTAAACACTGTACGCCTGGGTAATGGAGAGGGTGTGCGGATTACGGGTCATATTCCTGCACCCAGACCCGGACCCGGACCCTGGCTATTCACTTTTGTGCTGATTTTCCAGAGGGGCCCCCGACTGTTTATCGCACGCTTTCAATCTTAAGCGATTTTGTTCTACACAAAAAGGGGGTTAAGCAATGTTCAGATGCAGCTCGGATTTTGTTAACTATATAAATTGTGTTCAGAAGATATCTAACTCTAATTCTAACTCAACATTCAATTTAGAAATTTAAAGGCATTCTTGAGGTGGAATAAAAATATTTGGATAAATGAAAAGTCACTAAAAACTATCATTTTAATTCACTTTTAGTTTATATTTTTATTTTTATAGTAGATTTATCACGGCATAGTTAGGTTTCTCAGGGTATTTCCCCTTTCTCAGACTTTTCTTCCTATAACATAATTTGATACAACACTTTCCTAAACGCAAATGCAGCGTGTAAGCATCGCTTTTGCTTCTCACCAGGTTTTGGACGGGGGGTGTGGGTTGGTAACACTGTCCAGCGGGAAATCTCTGGAACAGATTCATCATGTTTGCCTACGACTGTATGCCAAGTAGTAGCTCGAGGGAACCACGCTGTTAAAAGCGGGGAGGGGGACGAGAGACACACGTACACAAACACAAACTGTTGGAGCGAAGGGCTGGCAACGCGCCTTAGCAGCTGCAGTTGAAGCATAGGGCATGGGCATGAGGAATGAGAAGCATTCCTTCTTCAGCCAGCAGCAGCAGCAGCAGCAGGACATTTTTAATTAAATTGCATTTCCGCTTGGGAAATTTTTTATGAAGCTACAAAAAAAAGCAGCAGCAGCAGCGGCGACGAAAAGGAAAGCAGGAGCAGAAGAAGAGCGCAACCAAGAGAAACAGCATTTTCACTTTGCCTTGTGCTATGTTTGTTGTGAAAAGCGTATTTCCACTTTGTGAAGCAGTTGGCATCGGCGATGGATCAGGGTTCCATTACAAAGTCAGAAGTGGAGTAATTTTTATAGATATTTGAATATCACATCAAAGCCAAAATGAATCAAATTTGAATACAAAACTTGAAATCACTTGAATTTTGATTTCAAACTTCGGGAAGAGTGGAAATTTTCATATTGACACAATTCCATCTCTCTCTCTCTCTCTCTCTCGAATCCCTGTCATTCTGCAGTTGTGCCGAAGACCTTCTTAATTCCTTTGGTCATCTCCGTGCTAGGGTATACAACCATCGCCTATGGGATCTGCAAATCTAGAATATTGAAGTTGCTTTTGTACTTATTTTTATGCCGCCGTATAGTAGGGCTTCATCATATTCGTCCTGGCCACGCCCACACGCAATCACAGTAGTTTTGCGCCTGCGGTAAACTTGCAGCAACAACATCAGCAGAGGCAGGGTAAGTCCAGAAGGAGGCAGAGGCGTTGCCAGAGCCAGCATTGGGGCATAGAAGCTGCTGGCTGGCTGGACTCTGCCTTCAGCTAGGGACTGGGGTTGGGCTTGTTCTCGCATGTAATTCAATTTTTTTGCACTGCCCGGCTTTCCCACGAGTCCTCTACAGCTTCTTCTGCTGCTGCTGATGCTGCTGCTACTGCTGCTGTTTCCCTTCACCCTTCCATTCATAGCATCACAGCAGCAGCGGCGTCATTCAACAGCAACCACGGCAATCCTCATCCTCTCATCTCATGGCAGTCCAACAACAAAGAAGCATTTATTTTGCGCCGCGCTTTGTATGCGCTTTTCTTTTGTAGAAAACTCAATATCCCCCGACTTGATGTCCTTTGTAATGCATCCGCTTTTGGCTGGCTGACTGAATGACTGACTGACAGCAGGAGGACACAAGGACCACGGAGCTGGGGGCTGACTGACTGCCTTCCTGCCAGTTCCTGCCAGTTTCTGCCAGATCCTGCCAGTTGACATGCCAATGGCTTTAACATTCAACTTAATGACTTTGCCCAAAAGCTAAATTGCACAAAGTGTTTCAATCCCCCCGCTTACACTCTCCCGCACAGCCCCGGCTCCTTTTCTCTACATTCCTCTTGCCTCCTGCTCCTTTTGCCAAAGGCATTTGCATTTGCCTGCAATCAACATTGAAATCAAATGTAAAAGCGGCGGCCTTCTGGTTGGCTGCCGCGCCTCATATTAAAGTCCTTTGCCCCACATTAAAATCAAATTACATGCCAATGAGGAATTTTTCAATTACAATTCCGAAAACCAGCGCATTGATAAAACCATATTATTTATCGGCCAAAACAATCGACGCTAATTAGACACATTTTTTGTTTCGTGTGTGTGTGTCGTTTCGCTCAGTGTCCTCCGCCCCGGCGTCCTAATTTACGCCAAAATATGCCATATAATTGCGAATTTTCGCAGCTAAAATGCGGATGAGCCGTGCCCCCGGGCCCAAACTCGCTCCCAAATACGGATGCACGCTGGGAAACAAGCAATATGTGGAGGATTCGTGTGCAGTGCAGCTTTCGGGTAGCCCAATACAAAATTTGTTGACCGTAAAGGCAGGGCTTTGATTCGAATTGGTGAAAATAAGAAGAACTGCAAATTGGGTATATTTGGATATATAGATTTAGTTTTATTTAAATTGGAATATATAGTATATTGAAGCTTGTCAGAGCAATTTAATTGTTGGTATATTAATCAATCAGCCATATTCATTCCCTACATATGTACAACCTGCAATTAATACTGAATGAATCAAAGGTTAAGCCCACTTTTTGAATTGAATAAATGGAATATCATATCTTATCCAATGTGTATCTTTGCAGTGTATCTTGCAGCTATTGAAACCTCGCCAATGCAATTTATCTGGAGTGCCTTATCACTCTCCGCCTCTGTTCCGCTCCGCATGTCATTTTCCATTTTCGGCCAAACGTTTAAAAAAACTTCGCTCCCAGAATACTTCCTAACTTTTCAGTCTTCTTTGTTCACCCTTTTGATATCACTTATATCTTCATGGCAATACAATACTTCTACAATAGCTTAGGTTAGCAGTGTCTAGGGCTTATCTTCTTATTTGCAGAGTTTGTAAGATGTATGTGAAGGACAGGTTACACGACAGATCGAAGCCAGGTCGAAAAATCTATTGATCCTTTTGTATTTTATTATAGCAGGAGTTGTGATATGTTTTCCCTCCCAGAAGATAGAACTTTTAGCTAATTTACTGCTTTATGATTCCGCGTTGTATTGATAGAGTTACAACAATCAGCTCATTGTCCTCGACTAACTTGTGCCAGATTTCATAAAGTAGTTGTTATGTGTAATCTTTTCAGCGAGAACATCAATGATTGCTTTCAATTCGTTATCTTGTGCTTGTAGATACTTGAGTTTGTTGTGAAGACTGAAGGCCTTTATCATCATAATAGGGTTATGGCTTAGAGCATCAGCGTGGCATATTCATTTACCAGCTTAGTTTGGTAATCAAATTCTTCTAAGAGTAACATCGAGCGCGTCACTCTAGTGCACAAGTCTCTTTCCTCTCTGGTTTTCCGAATGTATTCCTAAAAGATATAGTCGAAATTTGCGAACTGCTTTGACTACTGCTAAAGTTTCCAATTCGTAGCTTGTAAATTTCCTTTATGTATATAGACTGGATGAACATTTTCATCTTCTGCTGACTTTTGAAGTAGAACAAAACCAACAATCAACACACCAATGTGTAGTTTCGTTTTGTGTTCTTGATGAAAACTCTCAGTACCAGGCTCTTGGGTTATCAAATTTCTTAAGGTGGAGAATGGCAGCTATTTCTTTTCGGTAAGGTTAAGCTTGAAATGTTTTTTTCATAAAATCCATGAGGGGCTAGGCACTAGTAGAATAATGAGCTCACCATATATGCCTTTGCCATCTAAGTAGACATCCTTCTAGTACTTTTCCTTCTCTTCATTTCAATCACTCTATTTTCGATGCTGAGCTTATGCTGTCCATTTTCTTTTCTCTATCATTGATCGATACGCAAAGATCTTCTATCTAAACGTCTTATCATGAAGTTCCAGCAACTAATTCCGCACGAAGTTCATTCTAAATAAGATCACCAGTGTCGTGTTTGTATTCGTTGTCTTCAATGCTCATTCGCCACTTCCTGCTCCACTCCTGCTCTTTTATCACAGTTTTATCACTCTTATGTTCGAGCGTATATGAGAAAACCACTCCCACACCTGCTCACATGTCCCATTCAAAACTTGGCTAACATTCGCATCTGCAAATTCATTCCAAAACCTTCCCTAGAATTTCAAAGGTTAGCAAGTTCATTATTGTATTAATTTCAAATAAATTAGTTCTCTCATTTAAGATACCTGTTGCTTTCAAACTGTTGCTGTTCCTGTTGTTGTTATTGTTGTTGCTGTTATTAATATTGTGCTGAACATCCTGTGTCCTTGTACATTTGCATGTTTAACATGCAAATATTACAGGCGTCGCCTCGACATCAGCCCAAAAATTTACGCATCAATATGTTTATTTTTTGCTGCTCTGCCAAACCGCAAATTGTGAAACTGCAAAAGATGCTGATGTTGATGTTGCAAGTGTGGACTGCCTGGGAGGCATGCCACAAGATTCACGCCGTTATAGCATGGCACGAATGCATCTTGCGGTTCCTGCAAGGATATTTATATGCTCTTAGGGTCAGAGCCTGTTGTCTGATATCGACTGTCCTGTCTGTATGTCTCTGTGTGTGTGTGTGTTTGCTGTCAATTTAATTATGCCATTAGTTGGGGTCAAGTGTTGCTTGGCCACAGGACCACTTTTGATATGCCATGCTCCATATTCCGTTCACTCCGCAGACTCCCGCCAGACCCTCACATCCGCGCTGTCCATTGAAGTTATTTGTTATTTGCACACAATTTTCGTTGATTGTTAATCGAATTAGGACGGCGGGGACAGCTGGACAGGACAGGACACAGTCGGTGGGCTGTACAGAACACGAACACGCCCACTGCTGAGCCTTTATGTTGTATCTGGCCGACTTTAATTTAATTTTAGGCGCACGCAGTTTCAGTTTCAAGTAAAGCTGAGAGCCAGCAGCGTGAGAAAATGTACGGCATATGAACTCGGAAAGATTCTTATAGATATTGTGTAAACATGAGATGATTACTTTGAAGCTGTCGATAATTTATCGATAACTATCATTTACCAATATCGGGAATAACCATTGTTTACCAAAGTGTCGCTTACCAACACAAAGCTTATCTGTGGTTTATCAGTTTTATGATCGTTTTCAATTTTTCAAAACTGTCGATAAGTCCAGAATAGGTAAACGATAGCTATAGCCTGTGTTGGCAAGCGAACGTTTGGAACGTTTGTGTAACACACTCGTGTCTCATTCACGCTCCCATCTCTAGCCAATCATGCAGCCCGTTTTGCCTGCGTTAAAAACTGCCTCCTGACCGCGTTGCCATATGGCGTTCATTATGCAGCTGCTGTGCATCATGTTAATAAGCCAGTGAGACGGAGTTGGAGATGGCAGAGGCGGAGGCAGTGGTTCCTACCTGTCTTTCTGGCTCCCCTCTGCGCCCATCCACTTTGGTCCACCGCAAGCGCCCTTGCGTAAAATACGCAATAATAATAACAACAAAAACAAAAACAACAACAACAGCAACGGCTTACAAATCCGCCATACAACGTAGCTGCGTTGTTGGGGGTTGGGGGCATCATTTTATTGAACTTAATTGCAGGCAATAATCCAAGCATGTAGCAACACCCAGGACCAGGACGAGCACCAGATCCTGGATCCTGACTGGCAGTTGCAAGCAGTAGGAAGGAAGCATCGCAGCATCGATATCGATTCAATTACACGGCTACTTTGCCGCATTTCATTTTTGCATTTCAGCATAAGTATAAAGACAGGATACGGGGGAGCAGGAGTGGGAGGAGGCCTCTTCACGCGTGACTTTCGTTTGTGTTGAATTGAATTACGGCACTTCGACACCGGCTGCTGAACGCAAATGCACTCGCAATCAGTTTGCTATGCATGAATAATTACATACATTCATCATATATAAATGAGAGAGAGAGAGGTGTACATATACGTAATATATTTATATGTATGTGTTTGTATAGTCTCATATACGTACTTGTTCTTGTTCAAGTATAACTGCATTCATTGCTGATTTCGCATTCATTGCTGATCATTCATGGCGCTTATTTATTCATTTGTTCGCATTCTGATAGCCTTTGCATTTGCTTTATGCCATTGTGATGATGCAAACGCATCCTTTTGTGCGTATCATTATATCACTCAGTCACGTTCTCAATTTTGGCGTCCAATGCGGCGTATACGCAATGTGAAAGAAAATATATCAGCTAATTGTGTTCATTTGAATTCAAGTATAAATTTCACAATCAAATTATGGCGGTGAGTTTAATTATGATTTTGCATCTCTGATTCGATAAAGTATATGTATTCTTGATCAGCATGGCAAGCCGACTCGATATGTCCATGTCTGTCTGTCTGTCCGAAAGTCTGTTTCTAAGCGAACTACTCTTTTAAAGCTATCGACTTGAAATGTTCATCATGGCTTCTTTACTCTCTTAGGTAAAAATCGTGCAAATCGGACCACTATATCATATAGCTCCAGTATAAAGTGTATCGATTTGGAATTAACCTGTTGGATGGATCAGCAAGTACGCAGAACATACCATAGGTGGCTTTAAGTATATGTAGGTGTTAGCAGAGCGCTTGCGATGGATGTATGATAGATCAAATGAATGATTACTTGGTCTGATCAAATGTGGATGTTTTATAAACTTTCACGTCTACTGACCGAATTTTGATTCTGATCGGACATTAATATCATATAGCTACCGTTTAGAGTCATCATAGAGCAAGCATTATTGAACTTGCTTGCGTTAGCGCTGTGTGTCAGACAGAGCGAGAGAGATTAAAGCGGGACGAGCCTTCACTTTGGGATCAAGGCAAAGAGCAGAATGCTGTGGCTCTCTCTCATTCACTCACTCACTTACCTTGATGCTTAGTTTACCGTTTTCAGAAGAGAGATTAACACATAAGGGCAGCTGTTTATTTTCCTTGTCTGCACAATCAAATCAGAAAATCTCGTAGAATATCACCTTATGTTTCCTTTCTAATATGGTTTAGATAAATGGGTGGTAGGTTTATCCGTGCTCTAGCTGGTTTTATAAGTATAAATAGTGGTCCAACTGCTTGGAATGTGGCCGAAAGTAAACTAAGCATAGCTAATATATAAAAATAAGTATACATATGTAGATATCGGAGCACAGGCACCAGGATTCGCGATCTGTGCCTTCGCACTTGCGACTCAAAGCTGTTGGCAGTGTGTCCAGGCCAATGGACCAGCTGCTGCTCTGCTGTATCTTCACCTCGCTGTAGGACTTGGACAGCACCAGCGGCGCCGTGGCCAAAATACCGCCCGTGCCCGTGAAGCGCAACTGATGAGAAAGCAATATGACATCGGGTCACATATATGCTGCAACCCATATGGACTTCGGGCTCTCTTAGACGGCTCGCGGCTGATGTGGGCTTACGCAGCTGTCCTATATTCAGGCAAGTGCGCAGGCAGCTAAACATAATAATGGTAATTGAAAGTGTTCTCCTTCCATTTGTTGTCTGTTTCTGTTTGTGTTTTAGCATCGCATTGTTTTCAAAAAGAGGAATATTTTGGCTCATGTTTTTGAGCCACTCTGTTAGTTCATCGCTTTCAGATCTCCTCTATTCGTTGTAGTTACGGCTTGTGTCCAACTTATAGCCCAAAGAAAGTAATTTCATGGTCATCCTTAGCATATCAGCCACCCACATTACCAAGGGGAGTCTCTGCCTGATTAAAACTTATGTAAAATCTCGATTTGAGAGGCGATTTTCTTTTGAATGTGCTGATATAGATGAATATATAGATGAATATCGGACTGTTTGCATTAATGTCCGTAAGTACAAAACATTTAAATACTTAAATTTCCACCTCAAATACAAAATATATCCATCCTCCTTCATACAATATCATTGTCGACGTGTCATAATGGAACGCGTGCGTGGGCGAGATGGGGAACACTAAATCTAGCTCATGTGCCTAACGAGCACATTTTTTCTCTGCTGTAAATTAACACAATTAAGCTGACAGATGAATGGGGCCGCTGTTAAAACACAAACAGAGAACACCAAAACAGGCTAACGGTAAAGGTAATGGCCATGGCAATGTCAATGGTAATGGCAACTAAATGCCACCTGTCACAAGGAGCGCGACACTTAAAATTGTCAAGTGCCAACAGCACAAAAATGAAGGTGGCACTGAATGAAGGTGGGGTGGGGGGAAAGGGTCGCCGAGTGGAGGACGAAAAATCCATTTGATTTGGGTCAGCGTACGCCAATTAAGTTAATGGCGTAAATTTCATGCCCAAAAAACATGCCGCAAGGCAGCAGCAGCAGCGAGGCCCTGGAGGCACTGCCTCCACTTCGGGCCTGGCCAAAAGGCATTTGAAAGTTGCATAACAGACGCAACCAACACCAACCCGCTCCCGTTACGGCTGGTGCCGCCGCCCTGTCTCCGTACATTTGCGACCGCCGCTAATTGAAATTACTTCATTAGGCGGTGGCAGAATCTTAGCGCGATTTTTTGGCCAAGTGTTTTGTCCGCGGGCGAACAGATGACAGTTGTAATCAAATTGGACGTGGACCATTAAAAACGATAGCAGGAACCACCACTGGCTATGGAGCCGGAAGTAGCAGCTATGCCTTGGCGGTTCACTGGCATAGAGCCAGGGCTTCTTCAACTAACTTTAACTGAAGGAAGGGTTCACTGTTCCCGCATCGCAGTCGCAGCACTCTGTGTTTGGCAAATAAAAGTAAAACGAATTGAAAATTAAATACAAAATTTATAGCGTTCGCGCGGGCTCTTGTCACGAAGCAGCCAAGCAAGTCCACCAGTCCGCCAGTCCGCCAGCAGCAGCAGGGCAGGAGCAAGAAAACAACAAACTGCAAAGTACAGTTAGCCGGACCCGGACCCGGACGAAGACTGAACGCAGCACACAGAGGACGACGACGTTGTAGTACATAGAATCCGGCCAGCCACGACACATTGCGCTGTTGCTGCTGTTTGCCTCTGGTGTTGGTGTTGGTGTTGCCTCTCTCGCAATAAGTGAAAATTTGTTGTACGTTGCACATAAATTTCGTGCTGCGAAGCGACAGGCGGCAAATGCATTGGCAGCAGCGCAGGAGTGTGATGCCAATGTCAGCAACGGGGCGCGGGGGGTGCCCACGGCATATTAATATCAATTCCTAGACGAAAAGGAAAGGAGAAAGGGAGACAAAGCAAATGGAATGCGAACTGGGGGATTGCTAATTACAAAAAGTCGAATGGCAGTCATTACACAGGCGATTAAGTTTCGCCGCGTGTATTTAGAGAACCATTTTTTCTCAGTCAGCGCAACAATGATGAGGGTTTGGATCTGGATCTGCAGTGTTGTGACCAACCACTGGTGGTGGTAGGCTGCTCGTTGTTTATAAGTCATATATATATATATATTAACTCTTTGTCCTGACTTTATGTATTTAAACTTTATGTTTGAATCAGTTGCGAGCAGGAAATATTTGCAACTGTCAATCATAACCTATGTCTGCCGCGTAATTATAGTGGCATGTTTCAGGAACTGCCAGATTTGTACAACTTTGAGATTTCTCAATGGCGTGAAAGCTTATCTCATTTCCGTTTGCCGGATTTCAGTCACAAAATGATGATTTTGTTAATTTTACCAAGGCTCTCATGGCTTCCTTTTCCAGGGCTCATCTATGAACAGTTTTATCTCTGAATACCAACTTCAAATTGAAATTTCTTCTAAGGAATAGAGAAATAGTTTGAATTTATTGGTAGATGTATTGGGGAAACAACACAAATAGCAATTGCAGTCGTTTCTACCCTTTTAGGTAAATTATACTCAAAATTGTTTGTATATTTGAGTGGCACTTCAGTAGGCCTATAAAAGTAGAAGTTGTTGTTGACCTGCGGCTTCTAAATCAGCAAAACTCTGGGCATTGTGAAAGCCTTTTCGTACGAAATTATTTCTGCTATGATTTGGTTAATTTACATTTGAAAAACTCTTCTCGTTTTGTTTGTATTAGCCTCGATGGGATCAAGCTGGCGGACGTGAGGCCTCCTCAAATGGATAAAAACTGAATTTAGTTTGATTTTGATGAAAAACAGAAGAGCAAGCAAGTGTTCAATCTGGTTAAATGAGAGCTATATGATATAGTTGATCGATCTGGATGAAACTCGAACTGAACAAGCGTGCAGAAAAGAGTGGCAAAGTGTTCATTCTGGTTATATGGGAGCTATATGATATAATTGATCGATCTGGATGAAACTCGAACTGAACAAGCGTGCAGAAAAGAGTGGGGAAGTGTTCATTCTGGTTATATGGGAGCTATATGATATAATTGATCGATCTGAATGAAACTCGAACTGAACGAGCGTGCAGAAAAGAGTGGCAAATGGTAAAAATTTCAGCTTTGTATCTTTTAAGACTTCTTAGATCTTTGTGTTGAAGCAGAAGGACATAGTCATATCGATTCCCCTTACTTTATATAGTTGGAAACGCTTCCTTCTGAGCTTTGTAAACTTCCTCACAAAACTAATATACCATCTTGTGAATAGTATAACAAAAAGTAATCAGTCTTTAACAGAATCAAGCTTTCTGATAAAATGAACTCATCATTTACGACCGATAAAGTGAAAGCAATACACGTGCTAGAACACTTAAAATGGCTTTACTTTATGCATCTTTAAAACTGCATATAAAATTATTGTTTATTTTATTCACTTTGGCATGCAAAACTTTGTTTAAAGTTGAAATTTAAAATGCTAAAAACAGCCTGAACAAAATACTAAAACTATTCTTATTTTTATGAGCCGAAGAGCGCTTGGAATTTCAAAAATGTAATGTCTTAATTTCTTTCGAGTGAAATATAAACTGCTTTTGGAAGCAAGAATTCACATTTTGCAACACAGCACACTTCCAAAGAATTTATACATATAGTTATGTAGAGCAAGTCCCCTCTCTCTTTTTTCTAATCAATAAATTTCTATATACATTTTTGTTGCGATTATAAAAACATTTGCAACAGCTGATATTGCTTGGTAAATGATGAGGGGGGGTCAAGGTGGTAGTGATGGGGGTGCTGGCACTCCACGCACATGTGACAAAATTTTAGTTCAAGTCGAACACTGGCATAAGGGAACTTTGGACTCTAACACACTTACAGTTTATTGCATTTATATTTGTGTGCCACACACATACACACATACACACACACACACCCACGCATATATATTTCTGTTACAATGTCCCGTTTCACCCAAAAATCCTAGCACATGGGCGTGCTGGCACTCTCGTCCTGCTGTTGCTGGTCCTCCTTGTCGTCTGCTAAGGGACACCATTTGGTAATGAGATTTAGAAATAAAATCTACAAAGATGTTTGCACGAGCTGTTGACGTCTTCTCTATTTGTTTATGTGCGTGTGTGTGTGTGGGTGAGTGTATTTGTTTGTGTGTGCGTGTGTGTGTGTGTGTGAATCTGTGCGATTGTCCATTTGTTTTCTGCTACTATCCATTAGTAACAGATGCTGCTGCCACCAACATGGTAAAAGAAGAGCTTCAGAGCTCAGAGAGCTTCACATTCAAATGCCATCCTAAGCATACGATGTGCCGTCAGTTATATATATATGTACCATATATATGCATATATAGTAAGTGAGTGTATATATGTATATATATGTATATATATCTTATAAATGTTTAGCTGAATTTTATATACACTTTAACTTTAGCAAGAACTTTTTTACACTTTTACGAATTGTTAGAGATTTTTATGCATCTTCAAAGAGCAACTGAGCACTGAGGCAGCTGGCTTAGACTTGGAGGCGCTACAACTAGGCGTTCCAGTTCTAATAGCTGTACATTTTTCCTCTTGCGAAAGGTCCAGATAGAAGATAGAAGTTTTAAGTATTTCAGCTGAATCATCCAAAGGAACTTTTGAGGAATTTTTGAGAAAACAGCGGCTGGCTGGCTTGGCATTGACAGATTGATTGTGCGATTGATGGATCTCAGAATGGATATGTATCTTGAAAGCCTTCCACTTTCCCCCCCAACCACAAATTGTTCTCAAAAATCAAACCTTATAACAATCTCAACATATCTTCAATGCAAGTTAAAGTATTCAGCTACAATTTCAGCTATTTGGTCAGCATGTTAATATGCTTTTGCCATTGCCAAAATGCTGGCCAACCACACGCCTCCAACACCACGCACCCCCTCCAGCATCAGCCCATTTGCAATGTGTGCCTGTGTGTGTACGTGTGTGTGTGTGTGCATCCAAGGCATTAAACAGTGCTCAGGCTTTGGCATTAAACCATTTGAAAGTGCTCAGGACTCAGGACTCGTACTTCATTCATTCATAGTTCGCACACACACACACACACACATATATCTATATGCTCGTTTGTACATTTAGTACGTATATATTCCTTGCTGATTTCTGTCACAATTTAAGCTGCTTTTACGGAAAATGTTTGTACGGGATTTTAGTCACCAGATGGAGATTCATATATGCAGCAAATCTGCCATATAGATGCCATATAGATCATAAAAAATGTGCGTTGAATTATCGTACACGGCCTAAGAGTAGATGTGGCTCGATTTTTTTGCCCGATGTTTGGCTTTTTATTACAAACAGAACAAACAGAAGAAGAATATGGAGATGGAGGAAAAACATCTTCCAACGGCCGCCGCCGCCACCACCATAACGAGATAAATCATTTTAGACAGCGTCATTAGTTGGCTGTAATCATTTTGTTGTTGCCACTGTTGTGAGCTCCCACGACGATGATTTGGCCAAAAGTCGATGTCGATGTCCAGACTGGCATGGCATGGCCACTCATGCCGCTGCCGCTGGTTCTGGCCAAGGCTCGGGCTCGCCATGACATGTATCAGGCTGCCGTAAAACTTTTGATACATGAAGAGGGCAGTTCAAGAAACTATGACAACGTGAAGTCACATATTGATAGTAAGGCAGGGGATGCCTCCCGTATGTCAAATTTGACTAATTATTTCCTGAAAAGCTGTTAATAGAAATGCTTAAGAATTCACAAATTGCTATGATTTTCCTAAGAAACACAGGAAAACATGAGCAGTAGAGCTTCAGCGTTCCAGAGTATCAAGAGCCCCAACGATTCAATTGATGTGTGAAGAAGGTGTGTAACCCACCACGTGCTCAACACTGCTCCTGATCTAGTCCCTAAGGCACATAACTTCCCTGATTAACTGCTTTCCCTCCTATTAACTATATACGTAAATTTATGTACAACTCACTGAACACCCCTCGCAAATACGACATGTAAGTCGCGTCTCGTCGCGTGTGCGACTTGCAGCTGTGTTGCCTTTGCTCCACATTTTTTTTTCGTGCTGTCATTGTGAATGAAAAGAATTCAGGTGGAGTGAGCGGTGTCGGGAGGGGGGCTGGAGGGTCTTTAATCCTGCAAGTCAAACATGGGTGTGGTAAATGGTAAATTTCTTTTTAATTTGAAGCATTCACTCAAAGTCATAGTCATGTTGGGGATATTAATGCTGCCATGGCCAGACGTTGAGCGCTGTCCTGGCGCAGGAGGTCCTGCGTCCAGCGTTCTTGCTGCTTGGTCCAGCCGATGACTTATAATTTATGGCGCTGGCAACATGAGAAGGCCCTCGTTGGCGGGCATTTTATGGCAACGCCAAAAATATATATATATACTTAGGAAATATGTGGAAAAACCCAAAAGTCAAATGTGCGCCAGCGCCAGCACCACGCCCAACGCCCCCAATGCGGTTGTCTCAAGGTTGGCTGAGTGGCCGGTCCCGACCTGACCCCTTGGCTGTGCTCTAGTTTGTCCTAATGGCTTTTTAATTATATTAGCGGCGGTCGATTTCGATTTTGCACCCAACGCAAAGGAGGCGCAATGAGGCGGCAGTGGAGAAGACGGGCAGCAGGACGATGATGAGATGGCAACAGCCATTCATGCAACCAATGCACTCAGGCAGGCGCATGTCGCATGGAGTAATACGTCGGTAATAATTGCATCAGTTGATCTTGTTTGCCGGCTGCCTGTCCGCCTCCTGTCAACCGAGTGCATTTGTATGACATCCTCGCTCTGGCTGCTCCATCTGCTATCTTCATGCTTTCGCCGGCATCAGCATCAGCTTCAGCACCAGCATCGGCATTGGCAACGGCATCGGCATCGGCGTCTGCGGCGGCACACTAACATATGCTAATAGCAATTTGTGGTAATGAAGTTGATTAACATTGCAGCCAAGAGTGACAACAGCAACAGCAGCAACAACGACGCGAACACAGCGCCAGCAACAACAGACAACGGCACAGACACAAACAGACACGTACACATGTATATTTCTGGGGAAATAGAGATGTGTCTGTGCCGTGTGTATGCGTGTGTTCAACTTAAACACTGTCTTCCAGTGCCTTTTGAAGTTTCATTTAAATCGTGTTTCGTTGTTGTGTTTGAACTGATTTGATATTTAGATTGGATATTTAGACTGTGCTTGGCAATAATTGAGAGTGTTCAGCGGTGTTTCATCTATTTGTGTTTTGGCAAAGACTTTAAAATGCCGATAAGTGCAGTATTTGCCGTCACTCCACAAACAAAGAGGCACCCCTTCACCTGGGAGAGATGCCATGACATGTGCAGCCATTCTGTTAACAGGTAAAATCTATCAAGTCAGTGAGCCTGGGCTACCTTTTTGTCACCCAGCAAAGAATCTTGGGTAAGCATAATAAACACGATCTGCAAAAGCCGGATCCACTTATACCGAGTTGATATTGCCATGTTCGTCTGTCTGTCCCTCTCTTTCTATGTGAACTAATCTCTCAGTTTTAAACCTTTCGCCTTAGGCTTCTTTCCGCTGTAAGCTGCTCATACATAAAAATCGTCAAGATCAGAGCACTACATAACCGACCGACTTCGAATGAACGAATTGAACCAAATTCGATAGATGTTAGTCTTAGATGCTTCCTTATAACTGACTGATTCTGAATGAACTCGTTATTCAAGACCATTTTTCCTTTAATAACCTTATTTGACCATAATCTCTTACCCCCCAGCCATGTCTTCAGGTGAAATTGGATAATTCCTGACTCCCTAATGTCTGTGAGAAAATGCAGGGTGAGGTTGCAGTTCGTAGATTAATTTATGAATTCTCGTCATGGTGATCACAGGGGCGCTTATACCTTCGCGCATGTCCGAATATGATGAACCCGCTCAGTTGAGATAGCCATTGTTTCAGCTACCTCATGCACTCCCAGTTATCGGATCATTTAATATCATTTCATTTCTGCTGGTGCGAGTGTTGGCGAGTGAAGGTTTACAGAACTCTGTTTTTTTGCTCTTTGAGTTACCACTTTATCAATCCTCAACAGTGTTTCAGAGGTTTCTTGATAATTTTGGTTGTAAACAACGATTCAGCAGTATCTAACTTCTCTGATGTCAACCAAACAACATATGACGAATCCATTGCCTCACACAAGCCCCATCGTGTCACGTTCCCGAGCTGAAATTCTGCAAGTATTCACCTCTAACTATAGGCTATTCAGCAACAACAATAACACAGTCAAGAACTTGTCGTCTTGGTTTGAGCTTGGTAATTAAATTCATGCGACGCCGCTTCTGTGGAAATGGAAGCCAAACCCCTGGCAACGCGTATACTTATTACGGAAATTGCATTGCAAGTTGGCCATAACCAAAATCCTCATCCATTTCATATGAGTCTGCCTCGGGTTTGGGTTTGGGTTTGGGGTTGAGTTTTGGGGTGACTCTGACTTGTGCATGTGATTCCCATCCATGTTGTTGCTCCGGCTGTCCTATTGTTCGCATTTCCTTTTGACATTTAACTACCGAGAGTTGTGTGAATTTTGAATTTTGAGTTATGTGCGAGAGTCGCATGTTCACTCAGGTTAAGTCATTTTCATATAAATTGATGGCCTAAATCTCATCTACATATTGAATGGCAATTAATTTTATCGAAATGCATTGACATTTGTAACTTTCCCTTTGTAGTTCAACTGCTAATTGTTTGATCAAGTTGTCACAGGTAATATTATTGGTCAATGTGGTAATTGGGCCAAGGCAAGTGGAGTTTCTAAGGCAATTTAAATCATATGCAAAGTAGAGAGACAGGCTAAATTGAGCTACCCTTATAGCTTATAAGGCATCCAGGACTCTAATATCTACAAACCAATTTAGTTGACTCTAAGAAAGCAACATTTAACTTCCAAGTTAAAACTTCCGTAAACTTAAACAAACTGTAAGCTAGTTCCCATTGGCTGCAATTTGCCTATAGCCGAAGTTCAAAGAAAATTTCAAAGAAAATTGGAGTGGCCTAGTTGCTTTCACCAAAAAAAGAAAAAACTATTTAAACAGTCGAAATGCATTTATCAGCATTTATCTTTCTCTGACTTCTAAATGGCAGCCGAAGCCATCGAAAGCCAACAGTGAAAATTTGCTTTTATCACGCACAACGAGAAGCAGCAGCAAATCGACTTTGCTCCCACATTCACATCCACCTCCACCGCCAGCAACAGTTGAGAGTTTGTTGAAATGAAAATATTTGTTGGTTGTGAAAAATGGACTGCTCCTCTGAGCAAAAAGAGATGACATATCCCGATGATGGCAGCAAAAAACTGTCAAGGAAACCGTAGTAGACGGAGACACGGAGACAAGAACTTCATTAAAGACGGCTGAGAAGCGCCACAGTGAGTACAAATAAGTCCAAAGATCGACTGTGCGACTGTGGAAATGAGTGCTCCGTGCTGGAGAGCAAGAGAATCTGAGGCCAAAAGTTTACATGAAAGATTTAAGCAGCTTAGCGAGTCAGCGACAGGCCCAGGAGGACGAGAAGCAGGAGGAAGAGGAGGTGGCACCAGTAACAAGAACAGGAGTACGACGAGTCTTATTGGCGGCAGTCAGATAACAAGCAAACAGGCGCAGGAGCTGTTGCCGAAAGGAACAACCTCATAGTGTTGAGCGCGTGCTGGAAATGTTGAAATTGAAGAGGAAGAAAATAAAATGTGTAGAGGAATTATTATTTCTAAAGATTTTAAGAATATCTTTTAAGAATATCAGTTCCAAAAGCTTAGACCATGAGAAAGTTGGAAAGTTGGTTTCTGTGACTTTCGGCAAATTTCAGAATATTTGAATACAAATAAGACACTCATGTGCTGATAGGAAGTTGTATGATCTTGTTATGATCTCCTTTGATCCTTTATTGTGGTGAGCCATTTGTTCAGACATGTTTGCTGGGTCATAAACTTGCATATGCCTTATCTTTGCACTAGATATTTTCCCCTAATAGAAGGGAAACTGAAAGCAGTATCAAGGATGTCAGTTCTTAAAATCACCAAAATTAGCCCAATTAATCACATTAAAACACTCTGATTTTGCTTAAGCCTGATGTTCTTCCTCAGTACCGCTCACCATATCCTGGTGCCGCATGTGCAAAGTTCACCCAAGCACGCCTTCAACTCCAACAAAAAGGACTTTCGTGCTGAGCGCTATGCGGCGAGGTAAAAGTTTTGTCGCTGGCTTAAAAACGTTTCTCGAAAAGTACTTGAGAACATATTTGCTATCAGTTGGCGTCCAGTTGCTGTTACTTCGCTTCCTCTTCTGCTCCTGCTCCTGCTCCTCTTTTATATCCCACCCTCCGCTACTTCCTCGGCTGCCTTTGGCTTCCTCGGTTTTCAGTGTTTGTTTGTTTGTTCGACTGTCCATCTGTCTGTGTGTCTATTTGTTTGTTGCTACTTTTTGGCAAGTTTTGTGCAGCAATTTTTCAGCCATGTCGTGTCTCGAGCTATAATTTTCATTGCTGCCGCTGTGGATGTCTGCGTCGACGTTGGCATCGCTGCCACAGTGCGTGTGGTTGGCAGCGCTGCCAAGTGTTGCATCCGCTTCCTGTTGATAGCTCACTGGCGTGTAAATAGAATCAAAATGAGAATGAGAATAAAAGAAATTGGCTTGTTGTGGCAAAAGTCTAGTGACAAAAGATGAAGAAGTGAGCTTTCAAATAAACAGAAACATGTGAAGAGCATGAATTTGTAATCAACTTGGTAGATAAAAGATTTGATGTGAGAATTCTTCAGACGCTCCATCGGCTGTATCTTATAAAGGGGCTACCTTGGGTTCACTCTTAAGACTAGGGATGCATATGTGAGCGTAGGCCATCTCTGGCTGCTGAAGGCAGAATGAGAGCTGAGTTTTATTTACGAGAACAATACGAAAGCACCTATTTGTGAGAAGCTGCGAAGCCGGCACATTTGTAATCCCTTTTAAGTGGGATAGTACAGTCCTGGCAAAAGCAGCAGCGGATGATTCAAATGAGTCTATGTTTAAGCACTCAAAACAAATCACACTCTGGTGGCTGTCTTTGCTTTATGCCGGGAGTACCTGCTTGTATATATATGATATATATGATCTAATATAGCCGTTCTGGTGAGTTTCAATCGTACCACAAGCAGCGTCCTCAAGTGGTATAAGGATCATCTTCCATCTTTAATAGTACTCCTTTTCTTATCCTGCTTTCATCACTAAGCTGGAATGCTCGTCCATGCGTTTCTATGCGAAACAATAGATATTTCTTTGCTTCTCAGAGCCCCAACTCCCTCTATACCCCTCCG
This sequence comes from Hirtodrosophila duncani, assembly GCA_037043425.1. NCBI lineage: Eukaryota > Metazoa > Arthropoda > Insecta > Diptera > Drosophilidae > Hirtodrosophila > Hirtodrosophila duncani. The sequence goes on along the minus strand of JBAMBM010000057.1, from coordinate 11,489,755 downwards.
TAACTCTTCTACTGTTTAACAAAGTCAAACAATTTCATGCAATTAAAACCGTTTTTCATTAAAAATGCAAATTTCAAATGCAAAACGAACTCAAGTCACGTCAAGCATCAAACATCACACACTCACCCACACACACATCACACTCACCAGCACCCACACACACACATACCGACATAGCACCCTAAGCACCACCCACGACAATGTTGAGTGTTTGTTTTCATGCAACTTGGTTTGAGTTCTTTTTGCCAGGTACTTAACTTGATGTCACCAAACAAAAGCACTTTGTTTTAACATGTGCCCAACACTCCAACAGTCCTCTCCAGCAGTCCTCCCTCCGCCCGCCCCTCCCTTCACTCACAGCAGGGGTTAGAGGTTGGAATGCAGCGTGCTTAAAAGCCGCTTGTCTTGTAAACAATCATAAAAAATAATAAAATGCCATAAAGTTGAAAATGTTGTATGTTCCGCAGCGTGTGTGTGTGTGTGTTTGCTGGAGCTCTTTGAATCTTACTCGCTCGCTCAACCTCCTCCCAATGCCCCTTGCAAGTTAAATTTTTGAACAACACAGTCTGGGCCTTACACATGACGTCACACCATCGTGACCAACAGGATCAGGCCATTGTCTGCTGCCTTAGAGCCAACAGGAAAGTCTGAAGGATGTTGCCTTTGTTAGAACACTCCCCCCCTGGCAGCATCGAACCAACAACAACAACAATAACAACCCGCCTGATGCACTTCTCTCTCATCTGCAACTGACAATGTCACGCTTTTGGCATTGTTGTTGCTAATGTGTCCTGTGTCATGGAGTACACTGAGCTTCAGCTGGGGAGACATTGTTACATTTGACAATTTTAAGCGGCTTTTTTTGGAGCACAAACTGGTGAAGCTGGAGAAGCTGGGCAAAAGCTGACAAGTGGTTCATGGAAGACTATAAGAGTGGAGCACTGGCAAATCTCATGTGCTCATTTAAAGTGAAGAATGAAGCTAATTCTTGTGTCATCTTAGTTCAAATTTATTTGTTAGTGTTGTATGGAATTTTTGGAATAGCTGGAATATGTGGATTGTTTTCTAAATGCTTTAAAAGTAACCCGGATCTCACTGTATTTGATAACTCTGAAGATGAAGAAGACCACAAATTGGAGTTTCAGCAGACTCCACAGCTTGTTTCGAGATCAGACGCCATGTCTTATAAGGATTGTTATGAATCAACAACTGCATCTTATGGCTGGCTAACTGATGCTGTTAGACGTAGTTCGAAGCTGTGAGAATCATGGGGTCCGATGGACTTCTAATAGATTGGCAAAGGCTATGGGAAACAATCGCAGTTTTCCGCTCACTAATGATCTTGAGCCTGTTAACCTTAATAAGTCAAAAAGATAATGGTTATGAATACAATATAACGGACTTCTGAAGACTTCTTTCTAGAGCATTCACATAGAAGTTTGTCTTTAAAATTTTGAATTAAACAATTAATGTTTCTAACTAATTTTGTGTAAGCAAGCTCAAGCTCGTGTGCAAGCCAAAAACATTTCAGTTGACAGTAATTTGGTAAATGAAAAGTCAATATCTGAAGGAATACAGATATGGAGTTTATTACATGATAGCTTAAACTTCTCAAACAGCAGCTTAAACTTGTTCTAATATCTGATAAAGTTCTCTAACATCTGTTCTCATACAGTAGCACCAACACTCATACCTATCATTTGCAGCACAGTTTTGTATATTTGTATTAGAATAACCAAAGTAGAAGCTCAGCATAATTGTGATGCCACTTATGTACATATATATAACACTTACACTTCCATTCTCATTTTAGCCCAACTTGCTGGCTTAAAGAAATGAGGCTAATTAGTCGCATGTAACGCCTTGCAACATGCAGCAGGCAGCATTTTTTTAGCCCCGCCTTGCCTTCAACACTTGACATAAGCAACAAAACGTGACAACGTCAACACTTTTGCATTCGCATAATAATCATATTGCAATATAATGGCGTGAAACTGCAACAATAACAACAACAAGAACAACAGAAGTAGCAACATTCGCAGCGAAGCAACGAAAAATGTCTGTGACAGTTGACAGTTGAAGCAGAAACTGGTGGGGGTGAGGACTGGAGGTGTCTTTCCATCTGTCTGGGTTGGCGATGTCAGTGTTGGCAATTTTTTCCGCTCTTTGTAATTTTGCACACAAAAAATAAAGAACATGAACTGCTGCTCTGTCTCCCTCTCCCTCTCTCTGTCACTGGCAGCTTCTTGTGCTGCTTTCGAGAGTCCAATTTCAGAAACTGTTGCATAATTTCGGGCGCGTGTTCAAGTGCTGAGCAGCGGCGGCGACAATTGCAATTGGGAAGTGAAATGCAGATGCAGCAGTTGCTGCTGGGGCATGACTTGACTTACAGCTGCCACTTGAATGAATTTCATTAAAATTATGCAAATGTTAAAAATTTGCCATATGCATTTGTCCATAGTTTTGTAATTGCAGACATTTACAATTTCTTGTTCAGTCTGTCTATCTGTCAGTCTGCCCTGTCTGTCTGTTGTGTCTGCTTGTGTCTGCTTGTGTTGTTATGTTGGGCAAATTATTTTTGCTATGCCTGCGAGTTGTGTGGCCAAACAATTAAAAATCAAAATGCCAAATTACACTTGTACATGCTGCCAAATTACACAGCACTCACACAGGAACACACACGCACACACGTACACATATACCCATAGAGAAAGGCATATATAGAGACATCAGTAAACTAAGCTGACAGTAAAAAGTCCGTCCAAGCGTGTAATTAGAAATTATATCCAATTGCCCTGCGGCCACTCGAGCAACGAACACAACGAACACAAAACGAGCGAACGAACACAAACCCAAGCCAAAGCCAGGCGGCGGCCAGTTCAGGCCATGGAAACTCTGCCTCTTGTTTGCTTCACGTCTCTCTGTCCCCCTTTTACTATCGCTTCTCCTTTCGGTTCTCGATTTTTGGTTTTTCGAGACAGCCACAATGCCTGTGGATTCCTCTGGATCTATATGAGCAGGGTTATGTGTTTGTGAGTGTGTGTGTGTGTCCCTGTGTTAAACATAGAGTTGAGCACGTGATTGAATACAAGTGAACACAGTATTACTCACACTATTTCAATATGACACTGCTAAAGGACAGCTTAAGGAGGCGAAGTATTTCCAATGTGGTTCAGCTGCAGCTAAATAAGTAACACGACTCAACATGGTCCATTCTGCTGTGTTCTGTTTGGCAAGTTTATTCCAGATGATAGAATAATTGCAATGGTTCAGTTTGAAATCGCGAGGTAAAACCATTCTCCAGAGAATATTGTGACACATTTATAAATAGTTTATTAGCTGTTACAAAGGTAAAAGAGTATGCTGCGATTCTTTTTGTAGTTTTCAAGGTATAAACAGATCCTTCAAGAGTTAAAAAGTTGCTTGTCAAGAAGGTGACCTAAAAAATAGACCCCGCAAGCAATACAAATCGCTTTTTCTAGAAGCAAGAAGCAGGCAGGTTTTATATACATGCTTCATATGAAGCCGAGCATCCATCATCAGTAACCAATGCTAAAAACTATCATGAGCAAGCGGTCCTAAGCCTTAGTACCTGATATGAACTTTCAAGTACTTAAATTGGATTGTCTTGGGACACTTTAATACTTTTTGAGCGGCAAAAATAACATCCTTAAAGAACCTTGTATATGTAAGAAAGTTCTTAAAAATCTACACAGAAATAGTTTCTCAATTATTATACCCATTGCGGTGAGCAATATGTGAATGAACACGCGTTCATCTCTAGTTGTCTCTATGTCTCTCTGTGTGTCTATAGTTAGTGGTCTTTGTATGTGTGTGTCTGACACTGCAAAATGCTTTAAATGCAGCCGCAGCAGCCTTTCCGGTTGCCGGTTTGCCGCCTATGCCGCCACCTATCAGCAACAGCAGCACCCGGCAGCAGGCAGCAGGCACCACCACCAACAACAGGAGCCGGAGCAGGAGCAGCAGTAGGAGCATCAGTTGGATCCGAGACGAGGCCAACCCTTTTGGCAGCTGCCAAATTGTCTCTTGTGGTTGTCACATACTGCGTATTAGTAATGCGCCATACACACACACACACACACTCGCACTCGCACTCACATATGTACAAAGTATACGCAATGTGTGTTGTTGTTGTAGTTGTAGTTGTTGTTGGTTCGTGTCAAGTGTCAATGTCTCTGTGCTCTTTCAATTACAAAATGTCAGACAAGTTGAAAATTAAATTCAACGACAGTCTATTTATCGATTTTTGATCTTTATTAAAGTGTCCTTTTTATAAGCTTAGTTTTGCCAAATGCAGGCAAAACGGTGTGTGAGTTCAAGGTAAAACTAAGTAAAGTCTAATCGCTCATAATAAGCACCTGAAATTGGCTCTCTGCAGAAAAACTTGACGGCACTTTTAGCTGCTTTTGTGTTCCAGCTAAAATGTTAAGCAGAACTTACAACACACACACAGACATACTTACATATACATAAGTATGTCTTTTAGTTAGTGAGTTTGTAAGCCACTTAGCAAACAAGCTGAAAATGTTTAACGCAAACGCGTTCTGAGCACCTTTTAAGTAAAAGCCAAAGCTAAATAACTAATATAGCAAATTGCAAGCAGTCCAAAAAGAGCAAAGAGGAATTGAATGTTGTGAAAAGCAGAAAATATATGTATGTATGTTGAGGTAGAGAAGAACATAGAAGTAGATGTTTTAGCGCAAAGAAAAGCTGATCGTCTTCGAATTTATGACTTTAAAGGCAGCCTTTAGAAATGAACAAATATGATATAAAATGATTTGGACTAATAGTGATTGGAATATTTGTCAAATGTTTTCCATTTCTTCGCATTGCAGTAAGTAGAAATTTTATACATTTTAATGTCGAGGTTCATTTGGAGGGCGCTCTTGAGGCATTCATAGACCATGTAGGAGTTTCTGTTGAAAGATTCTTCCAGCTTCACCAAGGTGTCTTAGCCTCACTTGTGATACAGTGGTTCCCACTTGTGTTTGACAGTAGTTAGGGAACAATTCCGCGGCTTTTTGTCTTATAGACTCGGGTCACTGAACACACGCTACTCTTCCAAAAGACATGCACAATCTTAAGATACCATTGTCTTTTTCCATCTGCTTACAAATTAAAAGTTTCTTTTCCTTTCCTAGAAAATTGCTGAACACGTGAACTCTCAATATTGGCTTTCCGCTGAAGTAGCTGAACATCCCTGAAACTATGTTGTTCTCTATAAAGATGTTGTTTAAGATGATTCTGCCAACTTTTACACATATATCTTGCAACAAAGCTCGACTGTTAATTCTTTAGTAAAAATGTTTTAATTACACTAAGCAATCTTTCTCTTAGAAATATATAACTTCCATATATTCAGATACAAAACTTGAACAAAGAAATTTTCTCCTTTGCTCCTTTGCCGCCACCTGCTATCAGCCTCCTCTCCTGCAACCCTTATCAAAGGCACACTCTAAGAATAAGCAGTTCCAAAAAAGTTGCTTTACAAAAACCACACACACACACACACACACACACGCTCTTAAATAAATGTACATATGGGTGTGACAGCAGCATCAGCCGCATGTCTCTCTATTTACCATTGATATTGTGTTTGTTGTTGCTGCTGCTGTTGTTGTTATTGTTGTTGTTGTTATTGTGCCTGACATGCCCATTGGCCAAATCAAACGCAAAAGCCACAATTAAAACATAAAATTGCCAAAAGGCTTTTGTTTGCTGGTTTATTGTTATGTAACTGTGTATGAATTTGATATAGCAAGTGTTTTTTTATTTCATGGGAATCATCTTTGCCTTCAAACTTGAATCTTAAGGCTAAGATTAGCTCGAAATCGAATTTCTTCGAATTTGGCAATCAATTACGATGATTCCTGCAGAAGTGAGACGAAATAAACGTGTTGAATGTTAGCTAAAAATTTCAGTTTAATATGAAATAGCTCTGGGCGGTATTAGTATAAGATATATATCGATAATTATCTAAATATCAGGTTTTTCAAACAGGTATATATATATTTTTTGTTATATATATAGATAGAATAACATGCCATCATTCCTAATATAACCTAAATATCATCACTAATCCCTTGCTTTCACTCACGCACCCACACAGCTCTCACTTTCCACCTTCTATTTTCCACTCAGAGCAGCCACTTTCCTCCACTAGGAGCAGCTGCACAGTTGCCTGGTTCTGGTCCATTGTTGGACCAACTAGAGATTGTTAAATAGTTTTCTCATGGCACACTCTAAAAAGGAAAGCAACGAGGGAGACGCAACCCTCGCCAGTTGACGTTGGCTTGCCTTTGCCTTGTCATAAATCCGTGTGGCTGTCAGTAATTAGCGCTGCTTCTCCTGCTGCAGCTGCGCCTGCTGCTGTTCCACAAAGCTAACGAGTCACTTGTAAGAAAGACAGCTCGTCAATGACGACGACGGTGTTGGGGCTCGGCCTGGGATAGCGACAGTGTTTGAGACTGAGAGTGGCGCCTGCAATTAGTAAGCAGCCGTAGCAGGAGCAGGAGCAAGAGGAGAAGTAGCACTGGCCACATTCAGTGGCTGGTTTCACCACTGCAACAAAGTGCCCTAGACTTGGGCTCCATGACAGACAGCTGGAGAGGAGAGCGTGATAGCTGAATAAGAATCATTCTCAATATAGGAAACAAATTTATCCTAAAACTTATTCCGATTTCTTCTAATTTCAACCAATAAATTCAACTAAATTTTAGGAGGATTTTTTCATTGGCGTTATGATTCCGACTTATTTTTCTTTGTTTGAATGATTTCAATATCATTCTAGAATCGTGAGTCAGTTTTCTATTCTTGCATGGCATGGCTCGTGCCGCGACAGCGGAAACTCATCTCAACGTGACACAGTTTCACTCATCAGCCAACCATCTAACAGAAGATCGGAAGGCTGGCCCAAGATTGGTTGACGGAATGTCTGTCTAACTGAATGACTGACTGCCTGGACTGTCTGATACACTCATTTAAACCCCATGGCTGAGGCGAGACTCTTGTGCACGTTCTCTGCCTGCCAGCCACTGCCATCCAGTATCAACAACAACACCACCAACAACAATACCACCGACAACAACAAGACAGGCCACTTGACTTGCCAAACCAATTGGCACTGCCTCTGGAGTGCACTTGTTCAACTTTCCTCCACTCTAACTGCTATCCTCCTCGCCATCATCAGCATCGCCGTCGTCGTCGTCGTCGTCTGCATGTCAAAAGTCATCACCTTTATCGCTCCAACAGCATTGCCATCGCCATTGCCAAGTCAAGCCAAGCCAAGAGCAGAGCCATAGCCATAGCTATAGTCATAGCCATAGTCAAGTAGAGTCAGATCCAGGCCATTTAGCCAGCCATTCTTAGCCATTGCATTAGCTGTGGCAATATTATGACTGCAACTGCAGCTGGGAGCTGGTTTGCTGATTTGCTGGAAGCTGCCTCTCCACCAACTCTGGTCGAGCATCCAGCCAGCCGAGTATATTGTAATTCATAATCCAGCGATTTAGTTGACATAAGACACAACGCTTTATTTCGTGTTGTGGTTACCCATAGCTTAAGCGACGCCCAGGCAACGTCTTCCTTCCTTCGACTTCGACTTTGGCTGCAACTTCCACTTCGACTCTCTGTGTCTGCGTTTGCTCTGCTCTTCTCCTGGGTTTGGGTTGAAAATTTTTGACACTGATTGTGTTTGGGTTGTTGTCTGTGGGGCGGTTGAAGATTTTAAGCCGTTAAGCTTTGAAAATATTTCCTTTGCCTTTGGTTCACTTTCCCTCCTCCAGATTTCTCGCATTGCAAGTGCAGTAGGAGCTTATGGTAAGAGTGGCTATAATTATGGTTGGAATTTGCCATTGCGAAGAAGGACAAGGAAGCAGCTGATATTATGGGCAAATGGAAATCGAGTCAATGGGTTCAATTTTGGGGGAATGGTTTAACCAAGGATGTGTTTTGCCTGGTAACAAGAAGGTAATATTGTTTGACTTGAAAAGAGGAAGAATTAGAGTTGATTTCTTGGTGGAATTTGTGAACTTAAGAGAATCAGCTGGAATATCTAATAATAATATAATATTATTAGATCTATCTAAGAATAATATAATAATAATATTAGAAATTAGTAAATATCTTTAATTCACTTTTAATCAGGTAGAAAATCTTAGAAATAGATTGATCACAATTGGCATCTTTCCGCTGTTTGAAATTTTGCTAAAGAAACTATTCAGAATTACTAAATATCTTTAAAATGTGAGAAATTAAACTAAAGACTGAAACTGAAAATCTGCTGAGACAAATAGTTCTCTTTTAATAATGGAAATGATGTTGTGTTGAAAGGGAGACCCTGTGGATGGAGAATTTTCAGAGGAAGTTGGTCGAGGCTGTCGTCTAGCAAGTTGATTGCCAAAGCGATGGCATTCATTCATTTATATCCATTCTAGATATTTTTCCTCATTGATCAAAATCACTTTCGTATTGAAATTTAAATTCCCTAGATCGACCTCAGTGCAAATATGGACGACTACATTTCCAGTATATCAATGAATACCTTCTTGCCTTAGAATTCTTTCATAAATGTGGCAGAGTAGAACTTCTATCACATGTGGTAATGCCATTTTGCATTTCAACTGACAAAATAAATGCACCTGGCAGGTGCAAAAAACATTTGCTGTCCATCTAAAAGCCATATTCTATGCATCCTCTGTAGAACTTTCATGATCAGCCCCATTGCCGCCCGTTCCGTCCCTGAATTTCTTGATTCAAATGAAACAACTTTGATCTGATATTCATTTCCATAGGTTTCTCTTTAATCATTATACATATATATATAATATATTCATCTTTTTTTATACAATTCATATTGTTTGTTTGTTTGCTTTTTTAGTATCGTTAACTAATAATATACATACACATAACACAAAAACAAGCCGATATCTTTAGGCATAGTTCAATCAATAATATCGATTTAGTCAATAAACACATATTCATATATATATATTTTTTTTGTTCGTTAAGTTTGTCTTTTGGTTTTGGTTTTGGTTTTGTTGTTGCTTACGATCATATTTACAATAATTTACATTTTGAATAATTTAAGCATACACATCGATATCGATAGCTCCTTCTCTGTATGTGTGTCTGTGTGTGTGTGTGGGTATAACTGTACAGCACCACAATTTAACATTAGATACTTTATATTATTGTTATTATTATTATTATAATTATTAATTATTATATTATTTATTATTGTTCTCTCTGTCTACGACTGTTGCTCTCTCACTTGCCTTTCAACATTTTGTCATTCTATTTGTTGGTCGCTGCGCTTGGATATAATATTTACAGGCAGAAAAGTCTGTATGCTTTGCTAGATGATGATATACACACATATATATATGTATCGAAGTCCTTCGTATAAATTCTGTAGAGTTTAACTAACGGCCCTGCTGCTTCCTGCTGCTCCCTCCTCCTGGCTTTGCTTTATAAAAATATCTTTTGCTTTTTCTAGCTAATTAACGGCTTCCCACAATTTTGCTAAACATTCGTAACGCCCAATTTGGCCAGATTGCCCAGCGTTATATCATCTCCAGGCTGCAGTCGTAGGGCTGTCTTGTAGCTAGCCGCCGCATGATTTGTCCGACCCAAAAGATGCAGTATGGCGCCCAGGTTGGTGTGGGCATGCGCATCGTTCGGCCTCAGGGCCACAGCCTGAATGAAGAAAACGAAAATCTTTTAATAAATAAACTTCAAATTCATTTATTACTTCTCACTCACCTTGCGGTACCAAAGTTCCGCCTCCACTTTGCGATCAATCAGCCTTAAAGCTGTAGCTGCGGCCACCACCAGAGCATAATCCTTGGGAGCCAACTCCGCAGCGCGTCGATGATACACAGCGGATTCATGATGGCGCGACTGCAGCTCCAGGAATTCGGCTAAGATATGATAGAAGCGACAGATTAATTATGAGCAGTTCATAGTGTTTGGTTGAGGGTTCACCCACCATAATGATGATAGACACTGGCCTGTTCCGGCGCCAGTTGCAAAGCTCGCTTGAACCACATCTCTGCTTCCGAGGCGCGGCTGCTCTATGGGGGAAGTAAACAGTAAATGAAAAGCCTCAACACTTTCCCTTCCTACACTTACATTTCTGGCCAGGGTTATGCCAAAGGACAGGTGGGCCGCCACCTGATTGGGCTGCAACTCCAATGCCGCACGATGATGCCGCTCCGCCTCGTCCCACTGCTGCAGGCGGCCGAAGACATCACCTATGCGCTGATACAATATCTCCCTTTGCTGCTGCTGATCGGGCAAAGAAGAGAGCGCCTCACGATACACAGCCAAAGCACGTTGCAGCTTGCCCTGTTCCACATACAGGGTGCCCAGTTGCAGGTAGGCAGAACTACGGGCCTGATCATGGGCGCCACGATCTCGCACAGCTGCACCATCCAGCGTGGCACCCACTTGGAGTATCTCTATGGCTTCCTGGCGCTTGCCGAGCGCATTAAATGATATGCCCAGATTTAGGTAGGCCACTGGTGGGGTAGACTTGGCTTTAGTTTACTTTCACTGAAGAAGGAAGAAGCACCCTTGGAGGTGTACACTCACCTGCCAGATTCGGTCGAAATTGTATGGCACGCTGAAAGCAGTCCACGGCGGCCTCAAAGTTGTGCTGATTCTGATGCAGGATGCCCCTGTTGTTGAAAGAGCGAAAGTGTTGACATTAATAGACTGACTGCAACTGAACTTGCTACGATGTGGACCCCTGGTCCTACCCACCCTCTCCTCCTTAAGATCTAATTAGAGCGCTTGGGGCGACAGCTTTTGCCACTTGAAGATGCCTTGAGGCGCGACTAGAAACTTGTCAAGTGGCTGACAGTGAAAAGGCTTGGCTTTCCCTTGCTTTGACTCGCCGGAGCAGCAAACTTGGATTTATGTAATTAGTTTGCCAGCAAGAGTTGCCTTTTTAAAGACGAGGCAAAGACATTGACGGAGTTACTCCCAGGCTTAACTAGGAGGGACATTTTTTCTCTGACAATTTCAAGGCGAAAGGAACAGACATGACATGGGCGCGGCTTAAAGCAACCAAATAACAACACGTTGCACTGACATTAAGAAAAGTAACAAAAAAAACAAAACAAGAGGGGAAGGCTAACTTCGAACGTTAGGTGTACCCTTGCAGAACTATAGAAAGGAGAGAAAACTTAATAGTCTAAAACGTATTTTCTTCATACAGAAATAAATCTATGGTGAAATTTACGAGTCGAAAGCTTCAAAATTGAAATCTAAGAGCAGTTCGCATAGAAACAAACGGGCACACAGACAGAAGGACTCGGCTTGTCATGCTGACCAAGAATATATACACTTTATATGGTCGGAGATGCTTCCTTTTATACAGTGAGAAAATTACAATACCCTCTGCAAGGGTATAAGGAAAACAGCAAACAAAACAAATTATGCAGCTCAGTGATTTCTGGTTGCAAAATAAGTAGGAAATGGAGCTGATGCATGTGCACGGGGAATATGTATTTGAGAGAATTCAACAATAGTGACATTAGGAAGACATTTGCATACATATTTATATATTTGTACATATGCTGAGAGTGCATGAATAGTCAGCTATGTTACCACCTCTGACAGCTAGCAGATGCACATAAAACTACTCGGTTGCTGATCGAGTGCTGGCTGACGACGTCGCTGACTGAGATCTATAAGAGAGCATATATTCGCAAATATCGGCTAGTTCTAAAAAGCTTGCTAAAGGTTAAATTTTGGTCAGTCAAAGTAAGCCAGAGTAAGTTACAAATCAGATTTCGGAATACCTTTGTAACAGAAGTGAAGTTGTGCAGTTGTGAATCCATTCATAGAGTTTCAGAAATGCCTTCAAACATTTAGTATTGCCAAATCATAATTACTCGAAATGTATATATTCAGACTCCATATGTAGATGATGCATTTCTTAAGAATTTGTATGATGTTCATAGAAACTTTTATTTAAAAGTCTTGATGAATGAATGAGATTGCTCATGAAATTCGAAAGGAAATTTTGAAATTTGTTATACAAAGTTTTCCATGTCGATATACAAAATACTTATGACAAATTTATATCCCCTATAAATACATACGTTTTAGTGCAATCCCAGACTGTTCCCCTATTCATATATCCACCCTATCCACCCCCTTCCCCCCACACGTGTGTGTGCTGCCTAAGTGACGCACATCAAATTACAAGCTGAGATAAATTGCAGAGCTTCTGCTATTTTTGCTATTTGTGTGATTCTTTTTTTGCACGTTGCATAGCCATTTTCATTATACTTCACTCTGCTGCACATTTAGCGCGGCGGCGGCGGCCATTTAATGCTCAAGGCTGCTCAGCTAGCAACGAGTTATGCGAGGCTTGGGATTGGGATTGAGATGACGAGGGCTTGAGCTTGGGCTTGGGCTCGGCGTAATACAATGCCGAACGAGCTGTCAAATGGAGCCCATTTTGTTGCTTCTGACAAGGCAGCAGCATACAGAACTCGGAAGCACTCCAAGGACTGGGCGAAGCACCTCCACCCGCCCTCATACCCTTCTCTCTTCAACCAAAGCCATTTCCATTTCGTGCTTGCAAAACTATGCGCATTTCGTGCTGTGTTCACTTTTTCATTGCATACTTTGCAGCGCAGCGCAAGCAACAAGCAAGCAAGCAAGCCTTAACAAAAGTCCTCTGCTACTGAGCTGCTGTTGCTTCGCTTTCACACTCTGTGTCCTACGTCCTGCGTCCTGGTTGGCGTCTGTCAACGTCTGACAAGGTCTGTAAGCGTTCTGTTTTCTATGTTTTGTCTGCTGTCTGTTGTCGGTTCGCATTGCATTCTTGCTCATTCCGCATATATCGCAGCTACAACGACGACAACGAAAGAACATAACGGCCCTAAAAAGAAAAACGGCAGCAGCTCAAAAAAAGAAAGGGGGAAAAATAGTGAAAAAGAAACAGCTCGCGGAGTTGCGCTTTGAATATTCAGTGCGTCATTTTACCATGACTTTTTTCATAATTTCTTTCATTCTTCTCCGTTTTCTCGCTCTCTCTCTGTCTGTCTTTTGCTGCCTGGCTGTCTGTCAACGTCAGACGCCTTGTCGCATGCCAGATTATTGCCAGTTCCTAACCCATTTGCATCATCCTCATCTCCCAACTCCCACCAATGCTCAAAGACTTTCAAAGTCAATGGCTCATAATCAGTTCACAATTTGCAGCCATTTGTTTCAATTAAAACTAGATTAAACAGCTTTAAGAAATATTTCTGCTTAAAGAAGTTTGGTTCACTCAAGTCTATAGGGTGTTTTACTCGCTTAGAGTTAAGAGTATTTTCAGAGTCTGAATGAATATTTCGAGTAATCAGATCGACTCTTGCCACCTTTTTGTTGATTACAAGGCTGCCTTCGATAGCCCATTGCGAGATCGCTTATATGGCGCCATATCTGAGCAAGGTAAGGTTAAGGTAAGAAACGACCTCTCTAAAACCTTTACTACCAAGCGAGGTCTTAGACAAGGTGCCTCGATCTCATGTTTGCTCTTCATGAAGAGCAATTCTTGGCAACAGAATTTACTATGAACAGTAGAGCTCTCTCTCTCTTTCATTAAGCGCCCTCATCTTGAGCTAAGCATCCCTTCCAAGGATGTCAAAAGTTTGTCCCCGCTAAGTGGTGAAAACTGCATTCGCGGTTTCGATATTTTCAATACTCACAGATTAAAGTGCACATCGGCCATGTTGGGTCTGTATTTGAGTGCCTCCTGTAGCACCTGTTTGGCCTCCTCGTAGCGGGCCTGTGAGCTTAGCACACTGCCCAGATTGCCCAAAGCTGGAAAAGCGAGGGAAAAAAGAGCGTAACAAGAGCGATTATAGGTTTTTGAAAATGTGGTAGACAGCCATATGTTGGTGTAGGTGGACACTCACCCTTTGGCGGATTAACGGCTATGGCACTGCGATAGAGGCTCTCCTCGTCCCGCCAGTCGGCATTGCGACGCACTGTACGCAGGCTCATGGCGCCCAGCAGCACTCCAAGTGCGAGGAGGAAGGCACAGCGCGCTTTGCCACCAGCCAGATGGCGGCTGGACAGCAGCTTCGATACGCCATAGCCCACTAGCAGGCAGAAGCCCACGCTGGGCAGATACAGTATGCGCTCGGCCACCACAAAGCCCACATAGAAGAAGAGATTGCTGGCGGGCAGGAAGGGCAAGCTCAAGAACATGCAGGACATAAGCAGCACGCTGGATTGGCGCAACGATGGGGACATGCCGCGTAGCCAATAGTCGGAGGAGCAGGTGGTGCTACAGCAGCTGCCATCCAAAGAGCTGCAGCTGGAACTACTGCTGCTGGTGCTAGAGTTGCTGTGACTGCTCTTGCTGCTGGCCGTGGTACTGTTGCTGCAGCTGCTGCTGCTCCTCGAGCCACGCAGGGCCTTGGGCAGGGCCAGGCTCAGAGCCGAAGACACCAGTTGCGTATGGGCCTGGGCTGGAGCTGGGCCATATACACCATAAGCCCCGCTACTGTTGTTGTTGTTGCAGTCGCGGCACACCGCTGGCGGCGTCTGCTTGGCAAAGGGCAGCTGATAGCTTGGAGTGGCCGCCGCTGCAGCGGCTGCTGCTGCCGCAGCCTCATAGGCCTGGAACTGTCGCTTGCGCTTGGAGCGCGATTTGCGAGCCACCTTCTTTTGTATGTGGTATGACGTGTATGTGGAGGCGCCACCAGCTATGCTCTTCGACTCCATTTGCCCCTGGCTGTGCCGCAGTAAGCGTTGGAAGCTGCACCACGCCACGCTCACCAGCACCGCATAGAAGAAAGCGGACAGAGCATTGCGTCGATCCCACAAGGTGGTGATCCGGGGCAAGGCATCCATGCCCCAGTCAAAGCTCAGGTTGTGCGGCTGCAGCAGCAGACGAAAATTGAAGACGGGCAGGTAAAGGAAGGTCAACAGCCTTGTCCAAGCGGAGGCTGTGCGCGCTATGGGATTGTCGGCACTGGAGAAGGCCGTCTGGGGTCCTGGAATGATCATGAGACGGCAGTAAGCGCTGCACAAGAGGCCGCCCAGCACAAAGCAAAGCGATCTCACACGTTGCTAAAGGAAGAGAAGATTCAAATAAAGGAAACTATTATCTCCTACACAGAT
Organism: Hirtodrosophila duncani; assembly: GCA_037043425.1. NCBI lineage: Eukaryota > Metazoa > Arthropoda > Insecta > Diptera > Drosophilidae > Hirtodrosophila > Hirtodrosophila duncani. Next base: position 11,474,602 of record JBAMBM010000057.1, on the reverse strand, counting down.
AAAAAAACGGATGGATTGATTTTATATATATTTTTTGAGTCTCCATACCTTATCCATATGTCCTGCCAAGCCACGCACCACATCACAGATAGCACACACCATTAGCGCTGTGATGGCAGTCTCCTTGCATAGCAGGGCCGCCAGCGACGACAGTAGCGTCAAGGCCAGCGCCAACCACTGGCGTCCATCGCCCGACTCCCGCCACCGCATGTGCCGCAGATAGCTGAGATATGTCAAAAGGTAGCCAATGCAGGCTCCAACATCCGCCCGCCCCACCAAACCAGCCACAGCCTCCGTATGTATGGGATGCACGGCAAAGAGTGCACCCGCCGCCAGCACCGCCCACGCGGAGGCCAGAAGGCTGCGCGCCACCCGCACCACCAGAGCCGTGGCCACACAGTGCAGCAGGTTGTTGACCAAATGGAAGCCCCACGGTGCATAGCCACCGCCTAATATGTGATTGAGTCGAAAGCTGAGCACGCACAGCGGCCGCCACGAGCCATGTGAGCCGCTGTCCGTCAGCGGAGTGCCCCAAAAGTCGTTGCTGAAGGCGCGTGGCCATGCGCCACCGGCAGACACGTCGCCGTTGGCTAGAATAGCGCGTCTGCAAATATAAGATGGGAGAAGAAGAGAGATTAAAGAGAGAAAATGTGAGTGAAGAAATATAGTAAAAAGTCTTAAGGAGGGGAAACGTGTGGAGTTGCAAAAGTGATTAGAATAGTAGAACTTGATGATTAGGCCACATTCTTCAAGCTTCAATCCGACCTGTGTGCCAAGTTCACAGACATTTGCAGCTTTTATAAGACTTCAACTGTCGAAGGAAGATTCTTGGAATGGCAATGTGGCACAAGGCCGCTTGGCTGTTTCCTTACATTATTCAGAGCTCGCCTGCCTGTGCATCGTCCCGATTTGCTGTGCCATGTTGACACTGATGGCATCATCAGAGCATCAGCATCCGCATTCCGGTAACAGCGTGAGGATATCAGCATGCAAGTTGCAGGAACTGCGACAACGACAACATCATTCCACAGACGTGTGTACTATTTGGCTTTTCGCCCGAGACACACATATGCACACACGCACACACATATTAGTAGTAGAAAAGTGTAGTGGCATGCGTTTTGGTCTTTGGCGGTAGCTTTTGGCCATGGCCCTTACCTGAGGAGCAGGAACGCTCTGTCTCTCTCACTCTCTGCACGCACGCCAGACAGCGCACTTTTGTAGGATTTTGGCTTGGTGTTCGTGACAGCGCCACAAAACTGGAGATGGAGATGGAACTGGTTGGTTGGAGGATGGCTATGGGAATGGCGTGGATGAAGCTGGAATAGCTTGTGCTCGTATATCATGTCATTGCCTAGTTTGGGATGCTTGTACTGCGTCGTGACACGAGCTTAGGCAAGGGCAAATGGAGTGCTACAAAAATATGTTAGTCGAATTTTTGTCTCGTGAGTCTCGTGGCAACTCTGCTCTGGTCGTTAGCTCACATTGCTGCCTGCTGTTGTGGTTACCATAAACAAATGCCACTCCTAATGCTGCATAAAGTCGCTCTGCTGAAGCTGAAGCCGAGAGCAGCTCCATCTTGTCAGGCAGACAGCCGCAGTTTGTGTGTGTGTGTGTGTGTGTGTGTGTGCGTGTGTCTTGCCATGGCTATGGCTTAAAATTCGATTTTAAGCGCCACTGAAATTCTATTGCAGCATCACAAGCATGCCACAAGAGCCACAACATTGCCTCCCACTTACCCCATGTCCACCCCCAGATCAACCAGTTTCGTTTTTGCGTAACTTTGCGCAATTAAAGTTGCCATTCTTTATGTGTTTTTTGACTACTTTAATGCTTATTTAATGATTGTTTTAGTAAACTCACCTATCATCATAGACGAATCCAGCATTTAGGGTATTTAAGTATACTGCAAAGGCCAAACTGCAGCAAAAGAGACTCGTATAGTCCATGCTAAAAAGATAATCAAATTAAAGAAATATATGAAATAGATATAATTTGCTTAATTATCGCTTAATTTGCTTAATTTTATAAGTTTGTCTAAGAGATATATATATATTTCACAAGTTATTTATCATTCGATAGATTAGATAAACGATGGGCAGGCTGTGACGCAGTTCCTGAATCCACATATCGCACAAGACTTAATGCCAGGAATTAAATGGACACTTTAAATAGACAGAAATTATATTTTTTTCATAATTTCTCCACATTTTCAAGCGTTTAAACATTTAATTGAGATTATTTAAAACTACTTTTTATACTCGTTCTCCAGATTTCATAGCAATTCCTGTTTGGGGTTTCAGAAACTTTTCCTCATACTTGTCAGGCCAGTTATTTGTTGTTGTTGTTGTTGTTGTGGCCAGCGGGCATTGCCAGTTGAAAAAGTCTGCAGACAGAGGAGTAGCCTTTCCTCTCATATTGTGCATGTGTGTGCTGCAACTGTGCAGGTAGCTGACATTCATGACTTCCTCTATGTATCCTTATTGTTGTCATTTCAATGCATGTGGGGCGAGGGAGCTGGAGTTGCTTGTTTTTGTTGTGCCCCGTTGACTGGCCGTTGATGATGATGTTACTGTTGCAGCCATTACACATAATGAGGGCGAGACAGGCTACTGCTAAGTCCCCCCACCCACCCGCATTCACGTGTCTCCTACAACTACAGCTTACTCCAGCTGCTGTCTGTTTGTGCTGCTGCGGCATCATAGCAATCCTCTTCCTGCTGTTTACGTTGATATTAAAACAACAGTTGCAACAGTTGCAACTAGGGCTGCAGTATGTGCTTCTCCTGCTCCTTCCTACACTCACTTAATATACCCAGATAAGGGACACATGCCTGTGCTAGAGTTACGTCTGCCATTAATGGATATGTCGTTTTGTATGTGAACAACTTCTTCTTTCTTTTAGACTATGTGAAAACTTTTTAAAAGTCAGAAATATGTGGGTGTGTGCGGGATCTCAACTATATGAATGCTCCAGTCCAGAGGTATACCTTGGTATACGCCTTGGTATAAGATACACGCCGGCGGAGCTAGCGCACGCAGAGTCAAATGTATAGAAGAAGAAGTTGGAAGAAGTTAATGCGGGTTGACTGATCATAAGGTACAGCTATATTCGATTTCTAGAGAAGTTAGCTTGATATAGATGGCAGCAAATCGATGGCAGAATTCGAGCCATCCATGTCCACTTTCTATTGTCGACAAACCGCTGCTCACAACTCTCAGATTCCTCCTCTGGACAATCTTACTGCTCCGCATAATCATAACTCCAGCATACTCACTAGTGGTTTAGCTCTGCTATTTGCATTTAATTATTTTTGGCAACGAACTTGTCCTCCTAACTCCCCTCACTGCTATATGGCTCCATAGGGATTTACATGGGAAAATCAATGAGTTGAATTGAGCTGAGTATTAGCGCCCAGAGGAGTCAAATGCTTTGCTGGCCTCGCAACTATTTTACCGTTTTTATATGGCATACTTTGGGGCGCAAGCACACACACACACATATATGGAATAGCCAGTAGTAAGCCTACTGTCTCTGTGGCTGATGTTCAGTAAAGCTTAAGCTGGGCGCACACACACATATAGAAGTATATTATAGTTGGGAATTGGACATAGAGAGAGATTTTGTGACCAACAAGCGGCTTATGTGCAAATTAGCAGGCATTCAGTATAAGCAACACGCTCGAAATGAAAGCGACAACAGACAACGGACAAACGCGTTGGTAAAACAAAACTGACAAAAATTGCTTTGCTAATGAGCCATAATGATGAGAGCTTTTGGAATGGATTCCATTCCAGCAAAGGCAAGCAAATTGCTCAATGCGAAGTATTTTCATTCTCGTTATTATTTTCTTCGTTTCTTTGTCTGCGCCTGATTGATTTGCCTGCAGTTTAGTTCCAAGCCATTGGGCCACAGGACCTGCTTAACATGGCTGGCCAACACCATTGAGTAGGGAGGAGCAGGAACAGCGTTTTCGCATTCTTATTATCATCTTCTTCGATGTCAACTCATTTAAAAAGCCGTGTCATGACGGTCGCCTAGCAATTATCTACCAATAATTGGCCGGCTTCTGTTCGTTGCCTGAACTCTCATATGACCTGACTTGCTGAGTCGACTGCGACTGTGGCTCTAGCTCCTCTCTTACTTTGAAAAAGTACGTAAGCATGCCTATTGTTTGCGTAGCCTTACATTTCCTTCCTTCCCATTTGCTGGCTTTTCAAGCTTACTTCGGTTTTTCCAGTCTTGAGCCTACCATCTGATGTACGAGTATTATACTTAGCTAGAGGTGAATGCGTGTTGAACACGAACACAACTGATATATATATATATATATATGTTGTTTAAATCTGTTTTATGTTTATGACTATATGTATCTCATAGAGGTGTTAAAGAAGAGCACTTCATTTTGGTTCAATCTTTTCTCCAAAACAGAAGAGATTTACATGACACAGTCTTAGTCTTCAATCGATTTCTACCTTTATTGATATACATCTGACTATTGTTCTGTCTATTGTACATATATAGTATATAATTCTTGATGATATATGTTGTATATATAGTTTTGAGTTGCATCTTAGAGTATTTCACTTGGGCTTTAAACAATTTCAGTAGTTTTCTATTGCCCAGTCTTCCCTATCATCGGCTTATGTGTTTTGTCTGATTTGGAAAATGTTTGGCCTAGTCTTTTGGTTTCTAAGGTCCCTACTCGGGCGTCACATATCCCTATTCTGTTCATAAGTTCCCCTGTCAGAAATAAAATCCTTTATTTAGTCATTTTAATATTTTCTGATATCTTTAGAGGCTTCTACTGCTGTTCTTCTGCCACTTTCAACTATATTTTCTATATTCTCTACTGTTTCAACAGCCTGCATGCCACATCACGAACCCAACTCTAACAACTTACTCCTTAACTTCACCCGAACACAAACACACACTCACACACAGCCACACACACACAGCCACACACACACTCACGTACGCAGTCAGACTTGGGCCGCCGCACACTTTATCGGCGCTGGGCCATAAATCATGTTTTATTTTTGTAATTAGCTCGGCCACATAATAAATAACGGGCTTTTCATTGTCTCAGTTGTCGTGAGGAGGCCGGCTATATTTTGTGTTGCCCCACATCTCCTGGCCATGGCCAAGTCTCAGGTTCTCAGAGGCTCTTCTAGGTTCTCCATCGTGTTTGTCTATTTAACAATTTAACGCTTAGTGTTGATTAAATTTCGCTCATTTGGCAGCCTTTCGTGTGCTTTAAACTGTTTACACTGTCAGCTTTCAGTTGCCACTTGTTGTTGTCTGCGCCACGCCCCACTATTCCCCCACCATCCCTCCACTGGCCCACTCATTTATTTCACGCTGTTATGTTTGCCTGTTCTTTGACATTTTGCGTGGGTGTTTTTTGGTCAATCCAAATTTAGTGGAAGACTACTACAACGTGGACACTCACTCACTTTCTACAATTACAATTTTCTGCCAACTTAAAGGTCAAACTCTCAGCTGTTTCGCCTAATTGAATAGCACGGGCAAGAGTTTCAGTTTCCAGGTAAAAGGGCTACATTTGTGTGCCCACAATTAGTCAGCATAGTGGAGTGTATGTGTGTGTGTGTGTGTCGGCCACTTTTGGGGCATTAAAATTCCAAATTAATTGCCTGGCCAGGTGGGGATGGCACTACACAAAATGCCAAACACAGCAGCCGCCAACACAGCAGCAGCGGGAAACTCCGCCAATAAAGAACAGAAAGAAAAAATTGGAGAAATGTATATGGAAATTAGAAACTGGCGTAACACTCTAGAGACTAATAGACGTGAAATTTAAGCGCATGGAATTAATTTGGCTTGGTTCTCATACACACACACACACACACACACCCATCTATGCATATTAAGCCATTACAGTGAAGACTAGTGAAGTGGAACTGCTTAGAGAATTCAATTTACGATTGTCGAAAGGCTTTCTATGCCTTCAAACTTTGTCTTGTAGAAGTCCTTCACATGGCAGTCCCTACTGTAACTTGACTATACACTTTTATGGCTTACTTTATATATGGCTTAGGTGAAATTATAGTTCTACATTTATGCTGCTTCAAACAGAAAACTATAATTAATACAATTTCTTTCATTTGCATAAAATTAATGCCATAAAGAACAACACCTACAAAGCGATAGCCGCAGTACAACACCTGATCGCAAAGTTATCATTTGCCAGCGCTGAAATGTCGAAGTGAAAGTTTATTATTATGCGCCACAAAGTAGGCAACAAAAATTCACACACACTCCCACACTCTGAACAACGTGGCTCTTTAGCTTATATGCATTTCGAAAGCCAGGCAGTTGCAGTTTTTCCGTTCCGGACATCAAAAATAATGAACGGAAAGGCAACCATTTTGCGATAGTAGGTCTATCTGTCTGTCTGTGTCTGTGTGTGTGTATATGAGAGTACCGTAAAAATGCCGAAAAACGTTTTAAAAATGAAACGATTACACCATTGCGGCCTGCAAAAACGACCAAGTTATGATAATGTTTGGCCAACTAAACTCGTTTAGCTTGCCAAATACGAAGCCTCCCCTCCGCCCAAAAAAAAAGTAACCCCTCCCACAAAAAATCCAAAACAAAACTGCACAAGCCTGAATGTGGGCATGTTGGTTATGTATATATGTGTGTGTGTGTGAGTGTGTGGGTGTGTGGGTGTATCCTTGTATGTGGTTCATATGGCTTGTATAAGGTGTGTGCCTTCCAGCAAGTGCGCAACACATGCAAACGTGGCCTCAACTTGAATGGCCCATTGGACGCATTGTGAACGGGTCTCAAAAGTCTCTCCAGCGGTCTCTGGCTCTGGCTCTAGTGCTGGTCAGCTTAGCTGGATTCTATGCAGGCACCCTTGACTGTTATGAGGAGTCCCTAAACTATGTCATAAGGCTACAAATATTAAAGAAAACGGGGATGTAATATGATCAAAAACTTATTCAGGCAGTGATTGAATTGATTCTTCAGATTAAGGAAAGGAAATTTCAGTACTCAAATTAACTTTGTAGCTCTAATTGGGTTCATATTATCAAGGAGAAGTTTATCGTAGAAAATTTCAAATATCTTAACAACTACTATAATTTGTCCATGTCTTTACACCTGCTTGATTTGAATGTGATCATGTGAACACGCCAAGCGCTAGTCCGTCTTTGGTGTTTTCCCTAAAGAAAGTATTACTTAGTATGGGGAACTTGCATATTTTTCACCCAAATCCAAACAAATGTTGCTTTGTATATGTTTTAGTCGACCTCACGTCTGCTGATTCAATTTCAGCCGGATCGGACGACTATATATTTACAGAATGAAGTTTTAGTATGACCAACTTTTTTGCTCTTTTATGAAATTGTATCAAATTCACTATTTCTGCTTTATAGAACAAATGGGGGTACTATATCATTGATTGTTCTTTGTCTGATCATTTCATTGATCATCTTCTTATGAATCTCTCTCTCCCTCTCTCTCTCTTTCTCTCTGTTTTGACGTAGATCCTCTACAATACATATGTGTTAGTGCAATCAAAGTTCGACTAATCAAACATATAATTTCTTTGGCTGCAAATAGTTGTTGTTGCTTTGCCCCTTTCACAATATTTTTGGGGGTATTTAGAAACCGAAGTAGAGCTTTCTGGTAACTCTCTCTATCTCTCTCTCTCTCTCCCTGTGTCCCTCTGTGTGTGTCTCTGTGTTGAGTGCATGAATGTTTATGGGCTCCGCACAGACTTTGGCAGTTTTATGCTAATCACAAAAAGGCAGTTCACACACACACACGCCCACACACACACACACACACACACACGTGTATGTGTTTTGGAAAAGGGCAAACTTTTCATATTTTGGCCCTGACGAAAAGTTTTCGTACGTTTCTGGGTATTTTTGGTTCTGTGTCGATTTTTCAGTTTTTCCAACTCGTTCAACAAAACGCCCAAACTGCTCGAACAATTGCCAGGCGGCTTACCTTGGATGTCATACACCCTCCCATGCCCCCCGGGCGCACACCATAACCTACCTCGATTACCTAAAACTCACATTCGACAGCAGCAGGTGAAGCCCCCGACTAAGCGGCATTTGAGACGAATTATGAGAGTGCTGCAGTTCCGTTACGTAGCCGACCCGTAGCCGGAGCTTACAGTTGAACGACTGGGAAAACTATTTGCAAAATATTTAACTCTGGCAAAAAAAAAAGATAATCATTGCTGCACATAAATATTTGATGAAACTATCTTTGCCAATGCAGCAATTTCTACCAAAGCATTTCCACACTTTAATAGCTCCAAAAACTCATTCAAGACGCAATCAAACGTCGATCACATAAATAATAATTAGGTAATAATTAGCATCTGTCAATTAACAGACTTCGATATGCTTTTAAGTGGCGGCCCACGACGCAAACACACACACACACACACACACACACAGAGAGAAATATAGCACTATATCCATCTGACAATCCAGCGGAGGAGCCGCCAAAACCCTCAAAACTTTCAACACTTTCCAGCCATAATTTAATTTAAATGCTCAAAACTGTGAATGGTTTAATTATGTATACGCACAGGCAGCCAGACATGCGATGAAGTAAGGAGTTTGGAGTGGTGGCAGTGGTGGAAGGGGAGTGGCGGGTTGAGAGGCTGAAAGCAGGCGGTGGTGTGGATTTGGGCTCGGGCATGGGAATTAGTTATGCCAAAAATGTTTTTGGGGCGCCAAAACCAAAACGGAGAAAATAACTACGTCTCCAATAATCGGCTAGCTCCGGCTACGGCTTCTCTGGCCTAGTTTTCTATATATATATATGTGTGTGTGAGCTTGTGTGTGTGTGTGTGTGTGTGTGTTTGTGTGAGTATTGCGTTAATTGAATGCACAACTGTCGCGCTAAGCCCACCTCCACCTCCACCCCCCGCAAGCCTGTTGAACAATTATAACTGGCTTGTCCAAATGCTAAGTGCGCCTGAAATTGAGTCCGGCCAACATGGCGTATGCGCGCTCTGTGTGTGTGCTCTATATGCTAATTAAAATGACATGTACATGTGAGTGCCACTAGTACATGCATGTGAGAGTGTGTGTGCATGTGTCGTCTGGCTGTCTGTGTGCACTGTTTATGCTGTTAGCATTACATAATTATAATTACGCATACGCCATGTAGGCGAAGCACTTTGATTTGCTTGTGAGTGAATGGACATTTTTCTGTACTTGATATATATTCTGAGGGACATTGAAATGTTGGACTGCTATAAGATTGGAGTTGAAGCATAGCTTTTCAAATAGTTTTCCATTATGATGAAGATTTTCTGAGCTTTTATATGTGTGTGTGAGGCTGTGAAGTGCTGAAAATAGACTTCAATATTATCCATAGCTAAGTGAAAGGAAGAAGACACTAAGTTGTACATACTCTGCCCTTGCAGAGAGTAAAAGGACACAAAGTAATTTCAGAGCTAGTCTAATTTCTAGTTTGGCTTATTGTAACACGAGTCCTTAAATAGAATATTCCTTAGAAAAGTACAACATATACAGTTCAGTACGATGTTATAAGAGCCGCGCTATGTGAAAAATACATGAGATTAGGAACAACTGGGAGATACAAATTAGTTCTCTGAAAGAGAGCGATGACAATGCCATCTCTTGGGTGCTGTGCTGTAGCCCTGCCTACTCACTACTTGGTCAACACAAAGAACAACACATAGGCGAATCAGAGATTGTGAGCAAGGAGAAAGGAAGACAGCCATGCACTTTGTTGACACAAGTCATAAACAACGGATTGAAACCTTATAGAATATGAAACATTATAAACAAATAGAGCTATTTGTGTGAATATAGGATGGTGTTGGTTGTCTAAGGGTCCACTTATATCTAGCGCTCACAATGTCGAAATAAAGTTTGAGTTATGCCATGATAAAATATGAATATATATGAAACCCTACAAAATGTAAAGTCCAGACAAAAGTACAAAACAGCAAAATGACTATAAAATAATTAAGGAAGTTTGCAGCCATCTGTCACGTGTTTGCTTCTGGCTGTGTGTGGGTGTAGAAAAATCGAATTGCTAACCGCAAACATAATTAAAAACTTGGCGCAGCCACAATCATTGCCGATTGCCATGCCATATCGATGCCAATTCTCTACCTGCAAATGTTATACAACACGAAACGAAGGATGCCATTGAAAATGAGCTTCAATGAAGTGACTGGAGGGAGAGAAATGATTGCGGAATTGCCAACCTACACTGTATACACATACGTGTGTATAAATCCAATTAAATCACAAGTTACGCAATGTGATAAGTCACGTTATTTATTGTTTTAATGCACACAGCAGCAGCAGCCACAGCCACAGGAGCAGCAACAGCAGCAGCAACAGCAACAGCAACATTAACCCAGCTCACGTTGGCCGCCATCGTAGAATTTTCCATACCACAATTTATGCACAGAGTCGCCAAACAAACAACTCACGCGGCTGCTGCGGTGTATGAAAACACACAAAAAACAAAAAATTTCAATAAAATAAAACTGTTTATAAACAAGAATTATAACAAAACAACAGCAGCAACAACAACAGCAAAACACAAGCTCCATAAATTTTGTTGCTATGAAAAACTAAGCGTTGCTTTTGGCTTTTGTGGATTTTTGGTCAGCTGATATAAGCTCAATGTGAAAGTACATCAACTAACCAGCAAAACGCGTAGGGGATTAAATACAGTGAAGACTCAATAAGCAAAACATGGCGAGAATATATTGTAGTTGGCTCGAATAGGTTGTGAGCCTTGAGAAATTTACTTTTGTAGAAAGAAAATCTGGGAAAAATTCAGTTTAATAGAAATGGTTGGCTTGTCCGGGTTCTCTGTTAGTTATCTCTGCAGATACTCTCAAGGAATGTCCTCTTGCTAAACAAGCTGCTATAAAAGCTGGCTCAGCCCACTTTTCCAATGAATCACACTCATAATTACACACTGCTAACTGGTTGGGAAATTTACATTGGAGTTTTGATCGACTTGCAGACGGAAACTTTGCAAGTTGTGTGTAATTTTCAGCCATCTAGCTCTTATCGCTTGCTCCTGCGCGTTGATCCCCAATCAGTCAGTCAGTCAGGACAGGGAACAATAGCTTTTTCAGCAGCATGATTTAACATTACCATCACAATTTCAGTTGAATAAAAGCTTGCAAAGAAATCTTTGACAGCAAAAGTTTGCCTTAGCTTTACTCTAAGCCTTGGAGACTCTTGAATGACTAGTTTTTTGCTGTAACTATGCCGCTGATTAGATCATTAAATCTTGCTTACAGCTTCAAAACACCAGAAACGTATCAAATGGCAATTCGATTCGCTCGTGTCAAACTTCCATTTCTCTGCTTTTTAGAGCCACATTTATTGACTTCTACATCTCAAGAAATTTCTTAAACATTTTCTTCTATAAAAATCTTCAAGCCGCTCAATCACTCTACAAAATGGCCTCCGCACCGCTGATCTTGGCATTCCTTTTAAGTCTTTGCTTCTGTTTTCAACTAAGTTATTGCGATGATGATCATTGTCATTCAAATTTGGATCTGTACAGCTGCGGTAGCTTGAAAACCAAACGCTACATCTATAAAAATGAGAAATGCATAGCAATGGCTGTCTGCAGCGGTGGTTACGTTAGCAAAAAGGATTGCAAGGATAATTGCGTTGGCGTTGGTGAGTCGAAATTGTATATAAATACAAATATCTCGTTTAAATTTGAAACTCGCTCTCACAGATGTCGTAGGTATTCTGAAGGACACCCATGCAGCTGCAACTGAATGAAAATGTAGAAGTAAAAACTTTTATATTTCAATAAACTTTTCAATCGTGGATTGTAAGATGAAAGAGTTTGGGTTAGATTTATTGGGGAAGTCAGATACTATAGTGGCCCTGCTAATTATGACCCAGAAGCAGTCTACAATGTTCATGGTGATGTTAAGTGTTATACAAACATATGGGCAAGTGTCTGCCAAGAGGCTACTGCCCGAAAACACAAAGTGAGGGAAAGAGGAATATACTGTCCCCCACTTCTCCCTCTTTCTCCCCCTAATTGAGCCTTTTGACCATAAGAAATCTGAACTGACTTCCTAGGATTTGAGCTTCAACTGATAAATCTATGCATTGGAAAATCAAGTGCTCACTGAAGGCGTCGCTGACGCTTTACGCATTGAACTTAACAGATTCACAGACTCTTCACAAACTTGGCTCTTTGATATTTATCCCCTTAACGAATTCAATCATTTCGCAACACATTTTCCGCTTCATAGAGCCGATCAAATTGCCTCGAACATAAAAGCAATTCTTCCAGTCTCACATTCAGTCCTCATAATGACTTCCACAACCAAAGTGCTATTCTGGGCATTCTGCCTTATATTCTGTCTGTCTCTTTGCTTCCAGCTAAGTCAGGCGAAGGCAGATAATAATAAACTGTTACGTGCCGGCCCTCGTAAGTAAAAACTAAATTTGATTGTCTACATATGCGCAATAGTTTTCAACAACAACAACAAATCTCAAATATTTAGCTTTAAATAAGATCGATCAACGTGGCAAAAAGAAGAGGCATCACGATGATGAAGGAGATGAAGGCTAAATCATGTTCACTTTCCTCTTGCGGTCTTTTATTGGACTAACTTTTGTTGGTAAAGTTAAAGCAAGAAGTTGAAAATAAGTGAAAGAAATATATGTAAATATACGAGTTGAACATAGAAGTCTCTCCATATCGATTTCAATGTAGTTGTGTCAGTGTGAAGATTTGGAAAGTGATATAAGTCTCGCATAAATCTCAATTGTTGCGGTCATGGCGGGATAAATCTAGACATGTGGCTTGCTCTCTTAGCCACTTCTGATTAAGAAGTGGGATGCGCTTAGATAACACAGTTCTGAGTATGGTTCAGCATCCTGCCAGACTACTGTAGTAGTTGAGTGGTCCTACAGGATGCTGAATGTAGAGCCTACTTAATATACGACACCTTAAACTAACTTCTGCTTGAATTTTCTGGTAGGATTTGTCTCTCAAGACGCTCACAACAGGCTCGCCTTACTCCACTTCTCACATTCTGTTCCATCTCCCTTCAGCATCAGCAGCTCATTGAAAGTTTTTGTATAGAAGAGCCCTAGAAACCTTCATTATTATCCTGGCCACCCACAAGAAAAGGTAAGCCGACAACGGCGGACATTGCTTTTGGTTTATTGAGGCATAAATTTTTGTTTGGCAAATTATTTATTAAAACCCCTCAAACACACACACACAAAATAATAAAAGTAAAAGTGGATCGGAGTTTCAGTCGCCGCCGTTAAGTAAAAGGGTTTTCCCTAACCCAAAATAAGGAAACTTTTAATGTTCGGCCATTTCTTTTTCTTAGAGGAAAGTCAGCTTTAAAGATTCTGCCTGCCTGCTTTTTTTTATGGTTTTATAATGCCGCAAAATTATTGGTTAGCTACGTCTTGTAGCAGCTTCCGCTGCCAGCCCAAGGCATAAAATTCGAAATGGAGCGTCAGAGCGTTAAAATTTGTCACGCGCACATGGGGCGTATGTGTAATTTTCTTATGTTACTTTTTTTGTGTGTGCCACTGCTCTGCCTCAAGCGAGAAGATGAGTGGGAGGACTTGTGTTTGTGCTGCCAGCTGGCAAATGTATGCAATATATGTATGTATGTATGTATATATGTATGCATATCACAAACATTTCTATCAATCATTGAAACCGATTGATTCGCAATGCAAACGAGCATGCGGAGGCCATCTGCTGGTCGTCTCCTCCACTATACGAACGTTGGAAAAAATTGTCCAACTGTGAACATATTGACAACTAACAGATTTCATTATTTTCGTTTTTTTTTTCTCTCCCAACAACCATTTTCTGCAATTTTTGTCATGTGCGGGCTAAATCGGACACACGCACACACACAGACACACACAAATAAACAAACACACATGCAGTTTCAAGCAAACCAGAGTAGTCGCTGTTTGCCCAATTTGTTGTTTGAAAACGTTAACAGGCAACAGCGAGGGGTGGGCGTATAGAAAGGTACAGAGAGAGAGAGAGAGAGAGAGAGTGGGGGGGGGGGGGGGGGTTCTGGGTTACCCCCATCATGTATCACATGCTGGCAGTTTGCTTATACAGCAAATTCGTAAACTGTTTGCAGCACAATTTGTATATTGCAACTGCACTCCAGGATGTTTCCAACGAAATTGATGTCCCATTTGTGGTTTGAAACGGACGATTAAAGTGGGGTGGGCGGGAGGCTTAGAGCAGTGGGTACCAAGAAACCAATGAAGCATACAATTGTTGGCATATAAACCTGCCCGTCGCATATGAGTATGCAGTTTCGATAACAAATTGATGGACAAACTTCTTCAACGATAGCAAGAAAAGTGCATCTGCTGTTTGAAAAAGCTTGAGAATCGGAAATGTGCTATTTTGAATCAGAATCAGACTGGAGTAGCTTAGATCTACAATAAATATTCTATAAATTTATATAACTAAAATGGATTTGTAAAGGCTACTGGATTTGATATGTCAATTAAATTATATGAAACATCGCATAGAGCTTTCTATATCTTACAAAATGCATTGTCTAAATCAGCTGTGTATTGCATATTCGTTATTTGTTGCATCTTTGCATGTTTGGTGTCTACTTCATGGTCTGCAATTCACGTTCCTAATGCCCTTTTTGTGGTTCTAATGTAGACTCCGTTGCATGCTTTCACAATTTATATTCTCTGATATATGACGTTTTGTTGCTATTCCTTGCCTATATTATCCTTGGTGTGCAGACAGAATCTGTTTGTGTTTCCATTTGCTATATACATATACATCAAATATATATCTGCGTCATATTCTTTAACGATTAAAAAACACTTTTGTTTATTTTGGAGTCAATTTTTCAACTAATGATCAGGGAAAAGAAACATATAGTAGGACTTGTCTGATTAACTTCTTTTGTATAAACGAGCTACTGAAAAACTAAATTATCATCTTATTAAGCGCCTTCACATCCTACTGAATTTGGTCATCAGTCCCCTATCAGATCTGTATATATTTATATACTTATAGTATATGATATTACCCTTTATTTCAACTCATTTGAATGCTTCTACTATTGCTGTTGTTCATTCATTGTGAAAATAACACAATAACAACAGCATTTTAAGTGAATGAAATGGAAACAAATATTGCAAATTTATTCAACACGCACAAATACACCCATACATACACACACACACGCACACACAGCGACCTACCGAAGTTACATAAAGTTGGGCAATTTGTTGCTATTGTTGTTACTGCGGATGGTTTCTGTTTCAGAGCTCTGCGGCTGCTGTGGCTTTTATTGTGTCCATTGTGGCGCCTCAATCCCAATGCCGCGGCATCGACCGCTCTCTGACTGCATTTGTAATGCATTTATGCGCTCATTTCATTGATGCGTTTGTGTTTATTGTATTTGTTGTTGCTGTTTGTTTTGCTCTTATTTGCTGTTGTTGTTGTTGTTGTTGAATTCGTTGTATTTGTTGTATTGGTTGTACTGGTTGTATTTCTCAGAGACTGCTATTTAGTTGTCGGTTGTCTATACTTTCATGGAGCTGCCAAATGAACGCTGGGAATTAACATGGAAAACGTTGGAGCGCCAGCAAGTATGCTACAGTTTTTATATTATTTTTACTTGTGCTGCCATTTGATACGAACGAAGAGTTGCACAGTGCAGCTGCCGCTGCCTGCCTCGCTCCTGCCTCCTGTCTGGCCACAATGTTTGCCCTGAACAAATACAACTTACTGATTTTATTGCAAATTGATTTTATGTGCACCTGCACACATACACATACACCACCCACACACTGGCAGAGACACAGAGACACGCCCTCTTACATTGGTCGATTGGTTTGTTCGCCTCGCCTGGGCTGTCCTTGCCCTGCCCTGCCCCTGTCTTTGCCTCGTTTCGCCTCGCCTTGCCTGGCCGAGAGTTAAATTCAAACAAATTTTTCATGTTTACATTGTATGGCGATAGTGGAAACTTTTTAATCAAAGTTAATTGGAAAGTTTTGCTTTGTCATTGCCATGTAACACACACACACACACACATACATGGATGTATGTCTATATATGGATAGACACAGTCATTTGACTTATACACAGTGAAATAATAATTGTTTGAATCTATATATATATATATATGTATAAATGTCAGCTTGTTTATTTGTGTATTTGTCTGTATAGGAACTCAATATGTTGGAACAATCGCTATGAAATTCTTACAGTGTACTAATATCGGCAAGTTATTCGTATACTGGCTAAAACACGACCGTGAAGCTTTCTCTATCTATCTATCGTTTGTATCTAAAACAGTTGATCACTGAGAGGCCAAACTAGAAGGCGACCGTGTAGCTACCTCTCAAGCGGAGGAATCTAAAACAGTTGACGCCCAAGAGGCTAGGCTAGAAGTTGATTGTGAAGGTGCAGGATGAGCAGCTTCCGTGTATGTAAATATTATCTACAGAAACATCTGTTGAATCTTAATAGTCTCAGTTTCCGATGGGAATTGCATATGCCATGACGATAAACAACGCACAGGGGCAATCGCTATTTGAACAATCCGTGTTTCTCACATAGACAACTCTACGGAGCCTCTACTCAGTATAGAAAAAGATTGGAGGATCATCCGATTTAGTCGCTTATGAGCCAGAAGGAAAAGCAAGAAACAGAAATAGGAGTCGTAATGACTCACGCCGGGTAGCAAACACTAGCAAAGTGTTTTATAAAACCGAGTTCTTATTTGGAGTGATATTAACGATCATTCAGGGCTGAGATATATATATATATTGTGAGATATGTCAAACTGGAATGCGAATCCTGTATTCTCAAACTCATTCTGTGTTTCTTGAAATGGCAACATCTATACAAACAGTTCCAAAAAACTGCTTCAGAATTTATACTCCAGGTCATATCACTCCGTTGTGTTTCATCCCGTCTTTTACAGTGTATTTAGTCAACCTGCAATCACACACTCATGAACCCCCCTGCCTTTGGCCCCATCCAACTGATAGACGTGCATTTACAAAAAAAAAGGCAAACTAAAAATGAAGAGTAAAATGTAAAATGTAGGTTATCCTTCAGTGCACACAAAAATGGTTTGTTGTTTTTGTTGCTGTCACTGTAGTTGTTGTTGTTGCTGTTGCTGTTGTTATTGTTGTTGGTTGTGGGATCTGTACTTTGGTGCCTGTTCTGTCCTCTCTTTCGATCTCCCTCGCTCATTCATTTTATTGTCCTTGTCTGCGTTGCCGCTACCGCTTGTCCCACCTTTGATGCTAAAATGTCATTTTGCTCGTTTACGTGTTGGCAAGGTGTTCCTCTACCCCTCCCTACACCTGCCACCTACCTCTGCCTGCTGCCCAGGGCAAGGCTGACATTCAACGCTCTTGATTAAATTTTATGCAGTTTAACTATTTCTTTTTTTCACCTCTCCTCTCCAAAGCGACAAGGTGAGGGGTGAGGTCCTGCTGTTGCACTGCTTTTTATTACGTTTGAAGGCTGCTTGGTTGGGCTGTGCTGCGTTCAACACTTAAGCTCAGGCCCCTTCCCCCTGCAGCCCTCCATCTCCGCCAACCCACCAACGAACTATGTACCACCTTTCCATTCATCACTTCCTACAGCAGGTCTTCCAACAGTAAGCTTCAGTTTATGCTGCAACCGGAAAATTAATCCTAATGAGTGCTGACACACACAGACACGCAGCCACAGCCAAGAGATGCCGCAGATAGGGGTGGGAGGAGAGATGGTGGGCGACAAATAGTGATGATGGTGGGCTGAGGTTGAGGCAGGCAGTTTGCTTTGCGCATGTGAAGCGATTTATGCTTTTTCAGTCACAATCGCTTTCTCTATCTCTCTCTTTCTCTGTGTCTCTGCTATTTGCCGCTGCAGCATTGGGCTTCTTCTTGTTGTTTTTGTTGATGCTGCCGATGCACGTGTGGCACATGTAAAATGCACGTCGCAAACTCAGACAAATGCAACAAATACACTAGGCGAAATGATTATAAGAAAACTTGAATTGGAATGAAGTGGAGAAGAAAACTTGACATAGAAACATTTGGTTTTCTGTTCATTTATCATTTTAATAAGGGCTTATAAAAGTATCTTTAAGCTAAGCAGAACTTAAAGTCGAATAATAAAGACAGACTTCAATACAATCTTATGATAATTCAATCTTGTTATCGATAAAAGCATGTTGTTCAACGACGATATTTGCGTTGTCCATGCGACAGAAGAAGCCTCTCTTTTCTCTAGCCAGAAATCGGCTGAAACCAGTTGCCGCTTCCACATTGCCATAAGCTCAATAAGGACAGTTTTGTCCTGCCAGGATTTTCGTCTACTTCATATCTTCTATTTAGATTTGACACCGACAAACGACAGCCATGTGTCCAGGACAGCTGACACCGTTACCAGAATCGATGGCCATCAGCATCCAAGCTTCTGAAAAACTGACCTACTGTTTGCAGTGCAGATTTCATCGTTTCCACATTGCTTAAGCACAAATTTAATTTGTCCCCCAATATATAAAATCCATCAATTCATCGCAGTGTAAAGCTGCACTCTCTGTGAGACGCCTTTGCACATATAAAACAACATTTTGTAAGCATTTTATGGGCCCATAGTATGTGTGTGTGTGTTCTCACTGACTCAGTGAATGGCAGCTTCACCTGACTAAAGCATAGCAACACCGTAAGGGGGGGCATGTGAATGGGCAAAGCGGTTGGCAGGCGGTTTTTGCTCGCTTCCTTTCAAAAAGTGTTAAATGCCGCGTTTTGCATGGTTCGACTTGGCTTGTGATGGTGATGGTGGTGGTGCTGGTGCTGGTGTCTTTTTATGGCAATGCCATTGAAACGCGACATGGAATGGTATGAACTGAAATGAAATGAAATCAGTGTCAATGTAGAAGGCAGGAAATTTACTTTTTCGCTTTGGAGTGCGAGGGGGCGCACCCATTTGATGCGGGTCGCCTTTTTGCAACTTAAAACGATGCGAAATGAAAGCGGAACAAACATGGAAATTAGCTCAGGGACAGAAAGAAGACAAAGGGACATAAGAGCAAGTGCAGATGCACATGCAAGAGCGAGTACTACTACAGAAGAGGAGTATCAGCTGTCAAATGAAAATTCAAATACACAGTCAGTTGCCATCGCTTAGTTATATCAGCTCAGATTTCTGGCTGCAGTATGAAATTAAAATTTTATTTACATTTCTTTCACTGAAACAATTCCCTATAGTAAAATTTTTAGAATGAGAAATAAAATTCAACATATTTAAATAACAACTCTATACAATTATGAGAGCATATTTCCCTGACACATAACTTAAGTCTATTATTTGCACTTACAATTCCCCGCCCAACTCCTGCCAACCTGCACCACAGCACGCTCTGACATATTAATATCCTTTGCCTACCGCTGAGCTCTTTAATAAACACACACACCCATACCCATACCATCCACTCCCGGCATCCGTAATAAAAATCATATGTTGATGTCGTCAGGTCACGTAAAAGTGTATTTAGTTTTAGACTGGCAACAGAGCCTGGCACTGGATTATCCCGCTGGCATTCGCATTCGCACTCGCACCTTCGCAACCTGCCCAACCTTCACAACCTTCACAACAATGGGCCGAAAAAGTAAACAAATTAAATTGTATGCACACGCGTCCTGCCTGTGTGGGTAGCAGCAGGGCTGGCGATAAACAATTAAGAGACGGACGGCGAACGTCGCAGCCCAAGCAAGAAAATGGAAAACATCGTTGCAAAGCTTTGGGCGCCTGGGGGGCTCAGCAAATCATTTTAGCAGCAGCGATTTCAGCGTTTTTTTAGAGTGCAGCACAAATTGTGGCCACGTATGTGTCCTCAATTTTTTTGTTGTGCAGCAACAAAAAGGACAAAAAAAACACCATTGTGTGTCGAGGAGTCGCGTATTTGGTTCATGCCAGATTACGTATACGCCTAGTTTTTGAAAATCGCTTGCATTGCTTTGGTTCGACGAAGGCGGCCTCTGCAAGCCGTTGCTGCAGAACCAGCAGTAGCATCAGCAGCAGCCTCCTGAATTGGGTTATGGTTGAGTGTTATGACACGTGACACGACAATGCAGTAGTTAACACGAGATTTCATTGATTGTCAAGTGAAATGCGGAAGGATCTGTCGAAAATATGAGATACAAAACAAGAGAAGTTTAGATACCTCTGTGCCTTGTAGCAAGTAGTGTTAGAAAGATCAAATTAGTGTGCGGGCTTACCATTTTTTCTCGACAAGCTAGTGAACAGCAATACTAATAGACATGCCCTTTCTCATACTACATACTCATACTACATTCATTCATTCATACATACACAAACACACAGCGCCTTGGTTTTGTAAGTGAGAGAAAGATAGAT
Source organism: Hirtodrosophila duncani (assembly GCA_037043425.1). NCBI lineage: Eukaryota > Metazoa > Arthropoda > Insecta > Diptera > Drosophilidae > Hirtodrosophila > Hirtodrosophila duncani. The sequence continues at coordinate 11,454,184 of JBAMBM010000057.1, read as the reverse complement.
CATTCCGCTGTTCGTTTTGATTCCATACAATGGCTCTTTTCCTCTCTCTGTCTTTCTCTCTCAGTCTCCCTCTCTCTCAATCTATCTCACACTCAGAGCGCAAACAAACTCAGCGCTTAAAGGCCTCTTGAAGCATCTGGAGTACTTCGGTTACATTGTTTCCAAGCAAACTTTGCGCTTCAGCTTCGTGTTACAATGTCACGTGGAGGCACGTCTTTTTCACTCAAACTGGCGATCATCTGGATTGAAAGGGCAAGCTTATCACTACATTTTCCGTCTCGTTTGCTATGGATTATCGCATCTAAATAAAATAATGCTCATTACTTTCATATTGGACCCTGCAAAAAGAAAGAAGTCTGTGGTTCAACAACTTCAAGTCTGCAATCAAACTGTTAAAGTACAATTTCAGTTGGTTTGCCAGCATCATCCTATATGTCTCGGATGCTGATCATATAGAAACATAATTAAGTTTTCAATTGCTTCATAATTCATGTCATGTACGACGATTTTCACAATCGATTTCTTTGACTTTAGCACAACTGCAACGATTAAATTTGTAAACTCACGCTGCCATCACTATTTCTTGGTTGAACAAATATGCAGCTACTGCTGCACCGTTCCAGTTATTTGGGTTTCTCTACGGGCGGCTTTTTGCGTATGTGTATTTATGTGTATGTGTGTGTGTGTGTGTGTGTGTTGACGACATTTTGGGTAACAAAAGCATTGCAAGTTCTCTCTTCCTCCTTCTATATATAAATTTTTTTTTGCGCATGTTTGACATCAATATAACTTTATTCGTTCGTTCGCTTTTCATCTTGCATGTGCAAGTGCATTTGTATCTGTGTGTGTGTGTGTGTATATATATGTTTGAGTAATTTCAACTCTATTCGGCTTGTTCCAAATATGCTGCAATTGCATTTTTTCTTGCTCTGCACTGAAATTGTCATTTGTTGCAGTTGTTGTTGTTGTTGTTAGTACAATATGGTAATGCCTTCTACTATTTGTTTGGCTTAAAACCATTCCTTTTGCTTTTTCAATATATTTGTATTGGTTTTGAAAGCAACAAAAAGAAAATAAACAACAAGAAGCACAAAGTTTATGTTTTGGATTTTATTGAAGTTTGCTTTAGCAGAGATTTGCACAGATTTGCCAGAAAAAAAAAAGAAAACATACAGCTTGGCAAATAGATAAAGATATATTTATATAGAAAGTAGACCATAGACATTAGGAAAGACTCGCAGTCGAAATAGAAATCATAAGTAAAGATTGCGGTTTTCTATATGCATATAGTTTCATTCTTCCTTCCAATACCATAATTTCACCCATTTGCAAATTTTGAGAAATGAAAAATTAATGTTATTTTGTTTATCATATTTTTTTCATTAACAAATTTTCTCTAATAACTCATTAAATTTCAAATCCAAATTTTAACCAGCGTTTAAAAAACTGGCTGGAAGACGCAGCCAGTGATGTCTCATCTCCGCCAAACGAAACTTTAAGCAAAGCATCTGCGAAGCCAATGCCATAACAAAAACTGTAACTGTAACTGACGCAGAATAGAGCAAGCACAAAATGTGTGAGCGGCTCTCTCCCAACTTCAGCAATGCCTGCAGCTAATCTTGCTGACGCTCTCTCTCATCCAAAGACTACACGATCACGACTCAAAACAGTATCAAGTGGCTCTGCCGCCGACTCAGCCGTCGACTCTACAGTTAGAAGTGGCGTTTGCTTTGCTTTGCACATGCATTTGATTATACACGCATACATAGCTGGGCTTATCTTAGCCTATGTAGTCGCTTGGCTTATTTTAGAGTCGTGATTGCGAGGTCGTTGGGAGAGCCAGAGCGTCAGAGAGTGGAGCTGCAGACATAGCTGAAGAAGAGAGAGTTTCTGTTTCAGTTTCTGTTATTGCTTTGGCTTTGCAAAGGCACTGCTAAAAGTTTCGTTTAGCAACTCTACGACCAAAACTTTAAAAATGGGCTGATCGTACCTGGAGCAGGGCTCTCTTTTTCTTCCTCTCTTTGCTTTATACTAGCCAAGTGAAGCACTGATTTTAACACATTCTCATAATTTAAAGAAACCATTCCTACAGGATTTTCTACATAGAGTATGTGTGTGTGCGTAGCGAACCATTTAATATTCATTTAATTACTAAATTTTTAGCCACGGGCAGACATTTTCAACAGCGAAAATTTAATTATTTATCGCAAAAAGCAAAAATTAATAAAAACAAAAAAGCAAATATGCTTTTATCTCTCGCGTTTATGCCTCTCAGCTGACTCGTGACATTTGCAAATAATATTGCAACAAAAACACACAAGCACAAACACACACACAAATGCATTACAACAACAACAAAGAAGTAAAAATAAATAAAATGTGCACAACAACAACAACAACAGCTTTTGGCATGCGCGCAAAATAAATTTATGGTCGAAAATGAAATTGCATTTACGACTATTTGGTGTGTGTGCGAGTGTGTGTGTGTGCGTGAGTGTGTTTGTATTCGCATTTTGGGTTTATGTGTTTTTGCTTGTAGTTTAATTTAAATATTTTACACGCACACCCAGACACTCACACGGACACCCAGGCATTTACACAATTCACACTTTCGAGTTGATTGCGCGAGTTTTCAGTATTTTTTTCGACTTTCCTTTACATTTCCCTGAAAACATTTAAGTACGCCAAAGTAAGTTAAGCAAATCTACTACCAGCTACCTCGTATCCCCCCCCCACCAACGTACCCCTCCTACAGTTGCCCCTAAGCAGCTGCACGCAGCGTGTTCAATATTTAAAATATGAAGACCATTAGCTAAATATTGGCTTTGGCACGCTCACGCACACACACTCTCTCGCTCTCCCACACATATATAAAGATAAAGTGGAAGAACAAGAAGAATAAAGAACTGGTACAAGATGTAGAAGCAGAAGTAGAAGCAGCAGCAGGAGCAGCCAAATAACAACAAGAAGCAGCAACAGCAACAACAACAACAATAAGAACAACAACTTCCACCCAGAACAGTCAATAATAAGTATTAAACCGCCGACTGTCCGGGCCACAGGAGCAAATGCACTGTGAGAAATACTTCATATATATAAATTTTATGAAATTGAAGTCATTGAAGTCCGACGGACAGCCAGAGATAAGATAAATCTTTTTACACATAAAATATCTGAGTATTCAACATGATCAAATCAGAAGCTTTTCAATCTAGTTCAACATAATCTTGCATAGCTTTTCTTAGAGTTTTTTAAAAGAAAACATTTGCTGTCCATGAGTGTGTCGAGAAGTAATGCTGGGCATGCAGCAAGTTATATGATCCAATATTAAGAAGACTTCTATACTTTCATACAATTTTTCTCTGTGTAAAATAAGCAACTGAAATTGGTATGGAGCATGGGCCAGGGCAAGGGTAAGGGGAAAGATTCCATGGATTGGGAGTCTGCCCCGTGCTGTGCATACTTATTTAGAGCTCAAGGCGCCCAGCGAGTGGTGTGCCAAAGCGGCGCAGAGGCAGTGGTGCTGGTGGTGGTGGTGGTGGTGTTGGCGTTGGCGGTGGTGGTGTGAGTGCATAAAATAAAAATAAATGTTAACAATGGCAAAAGGCGTTCAGAATGGGTATAGGAATCGGTAGCTTGGAGCTGGATGCTGATGCTACTGCTACTGCTGGCTGGTGGCTTCCACTCACTCACTCACCGCCGCCTTTGCGGTGTCAGAAACAACTGAGTGGGTGTGGGAGTGGGAGTGGGCGGATGGCAGTAGGATGGGGGAATGCCGGAGTGCGTAAGCAATTTGTTTTTGGGATTTCGGCTCGGGCTGTACTTATGCTAAGTAAAGCGATGATGTAAAAGACAATAACGACAAAGGCGGCAAATGGAGGAGGTCCCCAAAATAAAGGAACCAACAAAAAAAAGGAGAAACAACCGCCGCAGCGGCCACAAATTTCAGCCAAAAGCCCACGTTTCGTAAAAAAAAGTGTAACAATTTGTTTTTTCTTATGTAAATATATATGCTTATAAAGAATGTGTGGTTATGTATATATGCTTGCTTTTTTCTGTGGTTGTTGGTATTTGTTTTTGTTTTAATATTGCAGATAATTTGGTAGATTGAATACTGTTTATATATTATAATATATATGTGTGCTTGATAGGAGCTGACTCTTTGGCCTGCTTTCAGAAGGTTTAAAAGTTTTAAAAGTTAAAAGAGCAAAGGCTTAAATTCAAAGTGGATTTCTTTGAATGGTTAACTTAGTTAGATCTTCTGTGGATTCACTATAGACTGAACTTAGAGATGCAAAGGCAGCGTTTACTAAATACATAAGTGGTCCATATAACCAAAGAATCCTGTAAGAAAATATTACTTTATACATAAAGCAGCTAAACTTAACAGTTCAGACACGACCACAAAGCCATGCTATATGTCAAAGAGTTGCTATTTGTACAGATCTGTTTCATCATCAACAGCAACCTACACAATTAAGAGCCTCAAAGAAAATAGAGGAGGAAGGTACCAGCTGCCTAGGGACCGCATTACTTCGCGGGGAGGAAGACGGTCAATCCTGCCGCTTGGTATTCGCTTAATGAAACCATGTGGCGAACCATTGTCTTACTAGTTGTTTCTGCTGTTACATTGGCTACAGAGTTCCAGCCTTGTTCATTAAAGATTATTGCGTAGACAATGTAGTCAGGTGTAACGTCTACCATTTGATGTTCTACTTATTCCATAATGGACAATGGAAAATCACGTGCTCTGCATCCTCGATTATGGGCTTTCTCCGTGCAAGTAAGCTTTAAAGCAGCCATGATATGTTGCCTAAGTATATACTGGGATAGATGCTATTATATTTGTTTTTGAAACGTTTTGTATAGACACTAAATATCTTAAGAATTATGACCTTTATCAGTGATAGAAAGACTACCCTTTTCTTAGTTTCATACCCTCTCAATTGCAATAGTAAAGCAGGAGACCATGGCAAGGGTTCCCTTGTGAACCTTCATTCTGTGCTTCCCTCATTGCTAAACTCTAAAATAAGCCAAGGATACAGTTTTCGGATATGAAACAAATCAATAATATTATTGAAGCTAACCAAACTTCCGATCTGTTCTCATCATAGCTTTCTCTCCAGTCATCTTCTATTAATTTAATCAACCTTATGGCACTAAACTTGGTTGTTTTTGATTGTGTTGATGAAATAAAGCGCCTTTAAAAACGCAAACACACACATCAGAGAAGCTAACATCATCAGTCACCTGGAATGATTACCAAACCGTAGGCTGCTGCTCCTTTTGCCCACAACACAAAACACATTCGCTTTTAACTTGAAGCGGGGCCGTTGTCTCACCTTTGTTTATCAGAAGAAGAACCCTTTGAATATACAAATGTTCAAAACACAAATGCGAAATCCACAAGCGGCTGACCAAAACAATCTTGTTTCGTTTCGTTACGTTAGGTTACGTCCTTTGTTTTCCTGTTCAGGTTTCTGCAGGTTTGTCCTGAAGGCATTTTTGAAATGAAATCAACTAACAGACAGTGGCAACTGGCAACTGGCAGTTGGCATTCAAGCAAATGTAACTAAAATACAACCACACACAGACATACACTCGCTCTTTCATATTTTTCTGTCAGACTGCGTAGGATTCTGTCTCTCCCACACACACACACACACACACATATGTATATATATATATTTTAATGCAAATTGAGCAGAATTAATTTAGTGCTGTCTGTGTTTATCTCTGGCGCGCTTAATACCAAGACCCGACCCGATCCAACTTCGACATCGACCCATCCTCTCGGTGTCGCCTTTCTTGTGTGCGTCTTAGTGTATGCCAAGTTCTTTTTTCTTCCCTTCTGTGCGCCCGCCCGCCTGCTTACCATATGTTAAACGTTTTGTCCGTCCTTTCGTCTGGCTTCGCTTCGTTTTTATTAAAAAATGGCTGCTGCCATTTCATTTTCGCAAAGCTTTTGTGCCTGTCAATTTGCCATGCCTTTGCCTTGTCGTGCTGCCTACTTTTAGGCATATGAATTGGTATGTATGTATGTGTGTGTGCAGTGTCTAAAAATTCAACTGCTAGCTCCTGCTCGTCCTAGTCAATTTTGTGACTGCGGTTAGTCAGTTCTTGGTTTTGCCTGCCTGGCTCCAGTATTATGATAGTCGGGGATCCTATACCAGTTCCCCGCTCCGTCTGCGTCTCCTTCGCATTAGCCACGCATCATTTGCGCGTTTTGTAATCCAGCGAAAGTATTTTGACTTTGACTCGATATATTCTTGCTCTCTTTTCTTTGTGGCCTTTCTTTTTGGCCTTCCAGGAAGCTTTTCCTTTGTCTAAAACACACAAACACATACAGAAACACACACCCGCACATTTCCAGCAGCCAGTTTAAAGTAAAAGTTTTTCAATTTCAAGTTTTATGGCCACCAACAAGTTCGCGTTTGAGTTTAAAATTGTGTTGATGCTGCCGTTTGTAGTTAATTTCTAACGTGGCACGAACCGCTGCTTAGCGTGCGTGATGTGCGTGAGTTTATGAGAAGCAAGGCTACTAGCTCAAGTGTTAGGATTCTCTAGCTGTATCCCAGTCAATGATAAGGCGAGCCTCTCCTTCAACAGACACACAGTTCAGTATCAAACTGAGAGCTTAATCTATCCCGAGTCTATCTGAGGGACAGAAATACTGTATATCATGTACACGTTCAAGTATAATAAATATATATTAATGAATTCTGAATAGCAGACATAAGCAGTAACCTTGATAAGCAATCGTAACCTCGACTTTCAAGAGCAGCTCACGCACTCACAAAATTCCAGTGTTCCTCAACGTATTTTTTCCTGTTCTTGTCACATTGGAAGAATATATAATGCCAGCAGCAATAACAAACACCTCCAGCAAACTTTACTTCAAAGCAAAGATGCCTCGCCCATCAACCAGCTTTTTGCTTCATCAAGGCTAGCTGTTCACACCCAAGGATCCGCACCGGCGACATGGACATGGACTTCACTGACCCCTTCTTGATTTTAGCGCTTTTTGCAGTCCGGCTGTAGATGGATGTTGATGTACACACTGGTGGCGTCTTGTCCGCTGCGCCACACAGCTGCGTAAATTTGCTTTATTCTATTTTATACATATTTTCTTTTTATTCTCTGGCCAGCAGTACGTGCTCACAATTTCTGATGCAATGCTGCGCCAAAAAGTATGCTTTAATATTGTGAAGCCGAAGCCTTAAAGCCGTCAGCCTCTGCCTGTGCACAAAGTTTGAATGTAGAAAAGTGAAAAAGTAGGAAAAGAAAACCTAAATTGCAGCAAGACATCTACTTGTGTACACCTGCTAATTGCTTTTGCTTTCCTTTTTTGCCCTGCGGCAACACAACAGCAACAAGTTGAGTTAACAATTTTGGTTTCTGCTCAGTTGAATAGATTGTTGCTCTTCTCTTCTTTTGTTGTTTTTGCTGTGTGATTTTCAGCATTCAGCCACATTTGCCAAAAACTGCAATTGTTTAATTTTACGCTTCGTTCTCTTTGCCAAAAAATCGCTACAATTCTACACACACACACACACATTCACACAATTAGATTTCATTGAAAATTTTGTTGAAACAAATTCGCGCCTCAGCTGTCAGCCCTTCGCTTCCCTTTCCTTCCTCGTCATTTGCCTTTACCTACATTTGAAGTTCAGTGTTCAGTGTTTTTTTGGGGCTTTTGCCTATTTGCTTATTTCAATTTGTACATGGCATTGTCTGGCAGCACACAACCCCTCACAGCCCCTCTGTCAGTTCACATTTTGGGTTTCTCATTTGGGTTCTGGTTCTGCTCTGCTGCAGGCTTTTCCCAGACAAATTTCTCTGTCTGTTGTTTCGCTATATGGAGGGTAAAATAGCTGAAACTGAAATTATTTTCTATTAAATTTTTGCGCTTGAAATTATCGCGCTAAAAGTGAAACAAAGGACGGCACTTGTTACACTATGTTGCCAAAAGATCCTGAAAGAGTGCGGGGGTGGGATTACATATTAAGTTTCACATACATAGACTTTGTTAAAGTTTTTACTTAAGTCTCATTTCTGGTAATTTTATGTCATGTAAAGACTTTGGCCAAGCTGTTTTACTTATAGAAAGCAACATTTTTGTTTGGCATACGTGAAGGCTTCTAAGACTGACACGTTCCAAATTTGGTTCACTTTGGATAAAGAAGAAGAAGAAGAAGAAGAAGTGATCCGATCTCAATCAACTTTGGTCAGCACACGTCGAGGCTTCTACAATTGTCATTCACCCAATTGTCATTCACCAAATTTGGATAAAAGACAACCAATTTTGCTGTACTAAGAGCTCATTCCGAATCGGTTGGTTACATGGGAGCTATTTGATATTGTGGTCCGATCTAGACGATCTTGACATATGAGCAGCTTATTATGGTAAACATTTCTATATCGACTATGAGAAAATAACCAGGCGAACGTATTCGTTCGAAGAACGTGGCTCTATCGACCCTGCTTATCATGTTGACCAAGCGTATATATATGCTCTATAAAATGTGATATGATTAGTTCTATATAATCCAAATATCAAATACCATCATAAGCTTACAATACTCTTTAAAATCGAATAACAAAATGTCCCTAACGAAGTTGACAAACACAATTAGGCCTTGATTTTCCCTTTGTAATTTAAATTGTGATGTTTTGCTTTTTTTTTTTTTTGAACTTTTTTCCTGAAGAACTTATCACAAATTTATGAAATAATATCAATACTTATGAAAGCTTAGACTATAGAAACTAACCAAATGTTGCTCTAATTTGCAAGCATATCAATCCAGCTTGATTCCCACATAAATATGTATATATATATATATATATATATATAAATATTGCCTTTATTTCAATTTGACAACGAGCCGAAACGAAAACAACAATATAAAAATATTTTCCCATGGCAAATTCGCGGCAAAAATAATATCAATAAATTAATAAATTTAGTGACACTAGGAGGACACTAGGAGTTCTCACTTGCTCGCTGGCCATTTCCATATTTTGTGTTGTCATAGGAATATTTTAGAATATTTTATATTATTTTAAATTCAACCATTCTATGCGATAGAACAATAAAAGCAATCAGTGCTTAAAAATCAAATTCAATTTGCGCATATTCAGCATTTTTTCCGGCATTCATTTGCCTTTTATTTTATTTTGTTGTGTTGTGTTGTTTGTTTTTTGTTTGTTATTGCGACTACAATTTTTTCAAAAATTTATAACAAAAAAAACTCGGCATAAAGTAGGAGAAAGAATGTTTGCAGCCATGAAAGAGTCGACCAAGAGTTGCGCTATAAATAGTTTGAAGCTAGAAATTGTTGAGAATTTAGTAAAAAAAAATCCCCCAAAACTGTTTTTCTAACATAATAAAGATTTTTTTTTGTGAATGACAAAATCTAAAGTAAATGATTTTGAATGAAATTTGAATATGCATCTCTTAAATTTGTCCCAGCTCAATATACCCTTTCAGTCGCAGGGCATTTGCAAAGCAGCTTACCAAGGACAGCCAAAAGAGAGAAAGGTTAAAGTGGTTTCGCTTTGGCTGGGGCCAGATAGAACGAGGGAAAGCGAACACTAGCAAATCATAAATATTCCTGAATCAACAGAATATGATGAAAATCCATAAATCATTGTGTGGGTGGCTTGCGTTTGTGTGTGTTACTATGTGTGTGTGTGTGTGGCTGGGTGGTTACGGAGAATTTCAAATGCAAATCAACTGTGTCAAAAAACTTTGCTGCCAAAAAGTGCGCAACAACAGCCGGTCCGCCACGACACAAACCACTCAGCCACCCACCCGCCCCTCCAAGCCAAACCAAAATAATGAAGACGAATGCAAAGAGCAACACACACACAAAAAATAGGGAAAAACACAATATGATAGAGCACCGAGTAAGACCAAGGCTTAAGAGCATCAATTGCTGCAGGAATACAAAACTGAGTTGATAATTTTTTTAGTGGGAAGTTTCAGCGGAATATATCTGAAGGTATTGTAGGTGATATCAAGCGAAAGTCTTAGATATGCAAAGGTAGATTAGCCTTGTCTGAAAGTGAAAGATTTTCTGCCTTGTTTCAAGCAAGACTGTGAACCCGCTGTGAAGCGAAGCAGGTGTAGATAAACCTGAACCTGATCTAATAATTTCATGCTCTCTTCAGCATCTAAGAAAGGGAGCTGCAGTTATAGCAACAATATATATCCACAAAGACAACTTGCGACTCATAGGAATTTGTAGTTGTCTGAACTGATTTTAAGGCTCTGAGCAGCCTCTTGCCTTCAAGCCGATACAATACAAAGTATGGACAAAAGAGAGGTTAATAGTTGTGTTTATCAACTCAATCTAGGCCGTACAAAGTAAGCAATATCTGAGAGAATGCATGAATAAGAAAGACAATACAATGCTGTGCATTTCCATAATGATGATGGGTGAATTCATTAGCTTGATAAACACAAATAAGACTGATTATGAAAGTATATGTAAAAGTAATTCATATAATCTCAGTTTTCTTCCAGAACAGAAGGGGTTTACTGCACGCAAAAGTTATGGGGTTTTCCTGAACTTCCATTATACAATAGCATCAATTTTAAAAATAAAACTATATATTGATTGTAATTGGAGGAGCGTCCGCTCCATTCGGCTCTTTATTTGTGCAGTTTGTCTTTCTCATTAAATTATTATTTCTGTGACAATCTTTCATTAGTCTAAAACCGAAGGCTACGCTGTTAGTCAAGTCCGCAGCAGAGCGTCTGCTTATGTATTTACTTATATATTCATATATATATTCGGTCCATGTGGTATAGGAACATAATTTGGCTTTTGTCAGTTGTTTTCTTCTGCTCACATTGCGGGTATCACGCTGCACATGCGCACTTGCTTTAGGTCATTGTTTTTTAGATCAGCATTGCAACTGAGTGTTTCATTATGTGCATTTGCCATGACTGCCATTGATCACCATTATGGAGAGAGGTTCACCATATTTTGCTGCTTGAACTTTTAAGTCTTCTAAGAAGAAGAAGAAAACAAATTTGAAGCTTATACACTAGGTGTTGGGTCAAACCTGTCTGTTCTGTGTAAATATGTGTATCAACTGTCTGCTGAAACTAAAAGTGTCCGATTTGAATTGAGTGCGTAGTGTCCTGAGCCTCTACTACAAGCATGTTCAACACAAAATATGCTAGAAGATATACGAATGCTTGCCTGTGAGTACAAGAGAGAGATTTACAGGTTTAAGCAAAGCTATATGTGAATCATTCATAAGGCTTGCCGCCTTAACAGGGATGTGAAAACATTCTATGCTCTATCTCTGTTAAGAGTCCTGAAACCCTGAATATGACAGACTTAGGTCGCTCCGTCCTCCGTCCGATTAAGAGTTCAACAAAATGCCTTTACCTAACCTTAAACCTCAACCGACCTTAAGCCCAATCAATATTTTGGAAAACAACATTCATTACGCATTCATTTCCCAAATCAAATAATTGATTAAAATGTGAATGTGCACAAATAAACACACAAAATATAATAACACAGACAACCCTCCTGCTTCAACAAGGCATGACAACAGAGCAAAAAAAAAGATAAAAATCATCAACAAAACAAATGCAAGTCACACTTTGAACCCTCATTGTGACACCTTCCCTTTGGCACCTTCCCATCCCCTCGCACCGTCTGACTGACTACCCAAGGCATTAGCATGAGAATAAAATGAAATTACAGTCTTTAAAATAAATGTATGCGAAATTCTCAAAGCCAAAAATGCCAAAAAGTATTCAAACTAAATGCGAAATAAATTTGCTAGAACACACAAAAAGGCACAGGCAGCCCGGGCTAGATGGGGACGGGCATGAAACATAGCTAGCGAAAATGTCAAATCCCTGAGCATTGGTATGTTCGGTGATGCGGGGGGAAAGAGAGAGAGACGGGCTTTAGAGACGCAGAAAATCAATTTCGGCTACAAGTTTTCAATAAAGTGAAAATAATGTCGCAAGCCAGAGCCAACAACAACAGCAGCCAAAAGCGCGGCTCTGCCATTATCCCAGCGCCGGGACAGGAGATAAGAAGAAGCCTGCAAAAAGCGAATCCCTGGCCACCGCCGCAACCCCGAAGCACGCCCGGCTGTTGCTGCTATTTCAAAAATCAACGCCGAGTGTCAAACAATGAGGGTCGTTAGAGGCTGCAAATCGGAGCAAACAAAAAAAAAGAGTCGCCCGAGTCGAAGTCAAGTGCACAAAGCGTCAAATGAAAAGGAAACTCCTCTGCGTGCGAGTGAGATAAAGCAGGGTTAAAGCATTGCGTTAGGAGACCAAAATCTAGTGATGCGTAAAGCAAATCGTAGCAACGCACTGTCGAAAAATACAGTACCAGGACACATCCACACAGCAGCAAGGCTCTGGTAACAACAGAGTGGCAACAAATCCGTATCGCAAATCCGAAATCCCAATCCGACTTCGATGGCAGCGGCAGTGGCAGCAGCGTCTGGGACTGGTGTTTATTTATGTGTGCTTGTGCCTTGTGATAAATCATTGACATTGATGCCAACAGACAGCGCGAGACGGAATCCGCTTGCCCCCTCGAACTCAACCCTGGCTGTCAGGCGACAACCGAGAAACTTTAACCGACTTGAAATAGGCAGGCGACACGTGTCGTTGACTGCGCTGGCTAACAGTAGGCTAAGTCTACTAATTCTCCTTCTACCATTTCTTTGCTTGACAAAGGGGTATTATAACTTTTTCATCAAGTTTGGCAGAGGTCTTGGGAGTAATGAATACATTTTTATGGAGCCCAGCGTGGGGCATCTCAAGCAGTCCAACTCTGACGAACAATTGACGAGAGCTGATAAGGACTTGGCAGAGACGCTGCAGGAGAATGCTTGTGGCTAAATGGAGAGAAGACAGCCTAGACTAAATCAGGGTTGACTATGCTATTCTGAGTTACTGCACTCACATTTCTGGAAGAGCTACGTGGTGTCTGTCCTTGTACAAGTTTATCTATGTCACTGGTCTTCAGTAAGCATATGAGCTTTGTCTTTACTAAAGTTTGAAGATCCCAGATCCTATTACCAGAGTCATAGTGCAGCTTTAGTGATGTTGAGATTAGGCACAAACAGTTTGTGGATGCAATTAGCCATCACCAGCAAATGGCAGCGCAGAGATACAGAAACTAAGCGATCTTATGCCGGCTTTCGCATTTTCAGTCGATTCACAATTGGAATTCAGATTATGTTCTAGTAAAATTGAATTACTCAGCAGCAAGACTTCTGTTAATAGACTCCGGCAGTTCTTGAAACAGTCCTTAAAAGTCAGCCCAGCTTCAATTTGATACAATATTTGCCAGCCCGAAAACCGTCTTCAATTGCCAAGCCGTTGGTGATAAATGAAAGCAGTTTTGGTGCTCTTTAACCTCAACGCTTTTGTATTTATATAAACAGTTCCTCATTTCTGCTACACTTAAGGGTATTCAATGGTCATCCTCCCTCAGTGACACTCTTCGTTTCGTAACCTGTTTCGATACAATTTTTTGAAGTACAAATCCTAATAAGTTTATCAGCAGGCAGGCAGGCAGGCAGACAGGACAGGCAGAGAGGTTCACTTACAGTTTCTAACGCTGCCTTACGCTCTCTCAAGTCCTTTTTGACAGGAAATAAAGCGATGCTCAATCACAGCGTGTGCCGGATATCGGAAGTTAGGCAGGCGCACGATAGCAGCTAGCGGTTTCCTGTCGCCTCCTTCAGCGAGGATGACAAAAAAAAAACAACAACAACTAGAAGCCGCAACGTACTCATAGCTCCGGTTAGCGTTTGCCCTGTCACAGTGGCAGATAAAATGTTGTTGACTGAGACCCAGTTGAGCGTTAATAATTATCATTTTTCCTCAACCCCCCCCAACCACCTCACTCAACCATCCCATTCCTCCCCCCTTTGTCAAGTGTACGCACGTGCTTTGGCAATTTTTGATGTCTTTCAATTTGTGGCTGATTTATTTTGTGCATTAACCTCAAATTTGCACTGCATTGGATTTTGCGATGACGATTTGGAAGTTTGAATTCCTTCCCGATGGCACGTTTACCGCTGGGCAGTGATTATCGGCATTGCCACTCGAGAATGATGCCCTGACTTCTAACAATAAGTGTGTGTGTGTGTGTGTCAATAAATTTTCTTGCTCATTTTCACAGCTGCTGTTTGCCGACTCTCAAAACTTATTGATGCTGGTCATGTCCTGCAAGCAGCTAGAGGGTTTCCTTACCAGCCCGGGGAGAGTATGGCCAGCTGTGGCTTGGTTTGCCATTGATTTCCTTCAACTTCTTGTCGTTGTTTTGGGTCCAGGGCACTTTTATGGCTTTTCATTTATGAAATTTTTTGACAAGCATCTTTACTACGTTTCGGCGTTGGGTCTCATGTGACCCGTCAAAAAATTTCCACTCAACGGCAGTTAATTATAATTATGGCTTGGCGTTTGCGTCAGGATTTTACTTTTAAAAATCTTTGTAATGGCTTGAATTTCTGTGCAGCAGTAGCGAGTCCCAATATCAGCTTGAATTGTTATCGAGCAAAAGGATAGAAATGCTTCGACCAAGCATAGTTCAAGGTGAATGCCAAAAGTGATAGTTGAAGACTCTCTGTAGGGTATCTTTACGACACGATAGCTTTATTTTCTAACTCAAATTACATGTTAACTAAAATCGCCCTAACATATGTGGGCACATCAAATTCCCAGCCCACTTCCGCATCTCATGCTCGCTGAGTTATTTTTGCCTCGAAACGAATGTCAAGCCTTTTCTGGCAGCCTTTCTGTCATGCTAAAATTCCTCAGATTCCCACTTAGGTTTTTAAGCATAAATAGCACAAAACACGACTTTTTGGCTACAATTTCCACAAAAATAACTTTGTAAGCACAATTTTGATTGTGAACTGGGTGGAATTACATATAAATATCTGTGCAAAAGTGCGTGGGATGACTGAGATTCTTTTGTCAGATGAAAAGACGCTGATGTTACGAAAAAAGACAAAAGCGGGCGGCCGTGCTTGTGTTATGTTTAGGCTTCTTTAATGAGAATATGTATGAATATGTATATGTAATATCTTCCTGGGTCTAAGTATGATTCATCATCAGCACATTCAGTAGATATTTGATAATATAAATTCAGGAATTAAGTCTTGGGAGGAACTTTATTTTTGAGTGTAAAAATTTCAGCCCATCCAAAAACCAGTTCTATAAAATACTTATTTTCTTAATTTTTCCAAATATATTCAATAATTTTAACAAATATTTGATATAATATATTGAAATTTCTTTAATTTAATCTTGCAACTTACTTTGATTTGTGGAGCCTTTGCCACGCCCCATGCTGCCAACGTTGCAGCCAACAATTGGGCTGATTTAGTTTGGCAGACATTATGTTGCTAATGTTCTTATTGTTGTTGTTGCTGTTGTTGCTGATGATGATATTGTTGTTGCTGTTGCTGGTGTTGGTTTTACGATGCCTGGGTGCCAGTGTTGGCCAATGCTCCATTAATGGCATAGCCCAAGGCTCAAGCAAAAGCTAGCCAGATTTATCCAAGATTTTTCAGCAACAAGAATTTGTTCCAGAGGACTTTAATGTACTTCTTGTTCTTGTTGTTGTTGTTGTTGCTGCTGTTGTTGTTATTTTGCTTTTAGTTAGTTTGAATAATTCAAGCATTTGTTGTGGCCATAGTTATTGTTGTTGTTTAATTTATGCAACTGTAGCATCAACAGCAGCTTCAGTTGCATTTTATTTGATTTCATTTCGCACACATGCGTATATTCTGCATATGTGTGTGTGTGTTTGTTTGTTTGTTTGTGTGTATTTCTTTCTGGTATTTTGCTTGTTGTTTTCTAGCCTTGTTTTTGACTAATTTATATGAATTTGCACTCTGCCAGCCGAAGAGCAATTGTTGTTGCAGCCTGTAAAATATATAAAAGAAATGAAAATTTAGAAATAAATGTAAGAATATCTGTTTTGCTTGCTTTATATTTTATGGAATACATTTTTTCAAGGCAAATTGCCCTGCGAACATTTTGAGATTAGACAATTCTTTAGAGCAGTGTTTTCGGGGTGATAGTGATCTGTGGAGAAATAGATCCTATGAAATGAGACTGTATAGGAAGACCCCACCACCAGCCAGCATTTCCTTGGGTCTTCTGAACACTTTACTACTTGCATATCTTGATTATATCAATTACTTAGCTATACCTAATATAATTGCATTCTTATCATCATTCATCTTCAACTTCATCAGCAAAATCAAATGTTTGCTTCGCTTCACTCGCCAGTGTTCTTGCCATTGCCTACTTTTCAGCGCTCCAAACACAAATGCTGTCAAATATTTTCATTTTACCATAATTACACATTCACTAACACACTCTCGTACGCACACGCACTCTTTTATGCATTATTTTCATGGTAAATTATATTTTCTATGTGTATTTTCATAATTAATTTTTGGGCCATTGTTATTTCAACTAAAATGTGATTATTTGATCTATATTCAGCGATAATTATGGCTTATTGAAATTTTTGTTCGACCATAATTTTTGGAAACCTATACGTACGCACTTATATATACACAAAAAACTGGCATCAGAGATAAATAAATTACCCTGACAGCCCCACCCCCAAACCCCAACCACAAATAAGTAGCGTCAAACGTTTACCTCAACCGAAAAAACATAATCGAAATAAATGGCCTCATTGCTTTCCATTTGTTTTGGGTTTTGTTTCCCCAAACTACATATTACATTTGTATTATGTATATCTGTCTAGGATGCCTATCTAGCTGTCTGTCTTTCTTTATGCAGATATATATACACATATATACGTTGTACAATATTCAAACATCGTTGCGTCAGTTGAGTTCAGCCTTCCTTTTTATTGTGTAATAGTTGACCTTTTTCTAGAAATTAGGTTAATTAGTGGTCAGTTTTTGTGTAACAACTATCCCTATATGTTGTAAGTGCTGCATGAGTGTGAGTGTGTGATTTGATTTGATTGTAGTCGCTGTCTGTGTGTGTGTGTGTGTGTGATTGTAATAGCGGTACTGTACGCCTGCATAAATGATGTTTACGTGACACCTACAAAAAACTGAACGGCAGCAATCGAAGGCAACAAATATCCAGGTCAATTTCCCTCAAATTAGACTTAAGCCTGCATATTCAGTGGAAGGATGTTGATGCCAAATGTTTGGTAACTCTCGTTCCTAAAGTCTCTGGTGGGGATATGCTCTATTTTGTATATAAAATATTCGCATATAATATCTTCTTGTGATATACCAGTGTAGGGTTTAAAAAGGCTGTGAGGAGTGCTGCAGTCATCTCAGCAGAATGACAGTTCGACCCGTTCAGTTCATCCCATATTAGGCTCACTAAGACGTCCTAACAAAAGCAATAGTGTACCAAATAGCTAATTGATTATGTATATATGAAGTTGTATTAAGTAGTTTATTTGGTTTATTTGAGCAAGCTAAAGGTTTTGCCCTCTTCCAAGTGATTCAATATTTAGTAGAGACCTGAATATCCAAATTCCGAACTGCTGTGGGTCTGTTTACTCTACTCTTTGAAGAACTGGTTGCAAGTGCTACTTTGTTACAGAATACTGTGGCTCTCAAACCATATTTAAGTAATAGACGATCTCTACATCGTATTATTATAACGAGAAGACGCGAGAGAACGATTATATATATTCGGTCAGCATAACTGGAATCTTCTAAAACTGACACGTTTCCAATAAGGTTTAATTCTGATTAAAATTGAACAAAGGTCCGATGAACTAAGAGTTCATTCCGAATTGGTCAGCTATATGGGAGCTATATGATATAGTGATCCGATCTGGATAAACTTAGAGGCTTCTACAATGGACATTATCCAAATTTGGTTCAATTTGGATTAAAAAAACATCCAATTTTGCTGTGCTAAGAGTTCATGTCGAATCGGTCGGCTATATGGGAGTCATATGATATAGTGATCCAATGTTAACGATTCTGACATACGAGCATCCGACATATGCAAGCTATGTCAAATCGATAGCTCTAAAACTGAGAGAATAGTTAGCATAGAAACAGACAAACAGACAGATAGACGAACATGGCTATATAGCCTCGGCTTGTCATGCTTTATGGAGTCAGAGATGCTCTCTTCTGCGTTACAAACATCCTGACAAAATTATAAACCCTTCTGCAAGGATATAACATCAATGCAGTTGCATGGATTCTTAGAGAGCAAGAGTGACTGCATGCTGATATCACAAGTTCATATGATCTCGAACTATTTCACCATATCCATGGGAATTTTCAAATATATATTGATTTCTTTCCTTTCCTTCTATACAATAACGAAGTAGTATTAATTTTAGTGGCGTGACTACTGTATGACTTCTTTTAGCTGTCATTGGTGTTAATAGTCCTTTATATGAATGGCAATGTTTGCAAATGGATGATTGTTTAGGGTTCTTTATGCATATTTTGCTACTTTTGGCTAAGGTGAACTTTTATGCGATACAGCAGAGATCCCATCTGCTGTTATGGGTTCATCTTGAGGCTATCAGTTTTAACATAGTTCAATAATTTTATTTATTAAGTTTATTCTAAATCTGACAATGTTAATAAAGGAGCTAATTTAGTAATTTGTTCAATCAATTCTTTGGACAATGTTCATCAAGAATATATCTCCTATAATTTGGACACCGACATGTTGCATTCAACTCAAGTTTCAGTCTATCTATCTCATTAGCCACCCCATTATCTTTCCTTTACCTCACCCTCAAACACTCCTGTGCCCCCTTCTTTACCTTCCCTTCCTTTGCTACTGCATAATGCACAGAGAGTATTGTAGCTTTTTATCTGAACACTTCTTTACACCATCAACTTTCTACCTCGTCGCTTCTCTCTGGTTTATTTTCATATGTGTATGTGTGTGTGTGTTTGTTTATAAGTGTGTGTGTGTGTGTCTCTCTGGCAGTAATGAACTTTTATGCATTGTCATTAACTTTTATTGTGTACACAAATACATGCATACAAAGGCATGCAGCTCAACCCTTTGTAATGGTCACGACGCTCATGCCTGCATTTGGATTTTAATTTTGTTTTTTATTGCAAAATACAAAATAAATTGTTTAATAAATTTAAATCATTTGTTGCATTTATTTTAATTATGCGCAAATTTAAAATGCATTACGAGTGTGAACCACAAAATGCCAGCCGGCTTTAAAAGAGAGCTTTAAGCGGAGGATATATGTTGTACATGTGTATGTGTGTATATGTGAGTATATATGTATGTATGTGCGACGCGTAATTTAATTTCACTGACAGAAATTCAATTATTTGCGTTTTCAATGCGCCAACCTAACACACACACACATACACACACACACACAGGCATACACACAACAAAATTTGTTGTCAAAAAATGCCTCACGCATGCAAAATGGCAGCTGACTCTGCCTCTGACTCTGCCTCTGACTCTGCCTCTGCCACCGGATCCGGCCCGTCGGCGACGCATATATGTGCTACGCGGCGTATACGTGTTTTCATTAAATTTTTATTCATTCGCCGCTCATATTTTCCTAAACTCAAATGTCGTTCCTGGTTCGTGCGTCCGCATGCCTGTCTGTCCGTCCGCCGAGACTCCGCCAAATACTTTTGGTGTAATTTCATTATTTCAATGTTTTTTACTTTGCTGAATTATAAATGAGCCGCCGGTTTTTGGTTTCAATGTGTGCGTGAGCGTGTGTTTGTGTGTGTGTGTGAGTACAGAGACCCCAGCCGCATTTATAGCTAGTCATGTGTGTGGCATTCGTCCTTCCCTTAGCTTCCCTTAACCCAACTCTTCCCACGGCAGCAGCAGCTGCTTCGTTGTAAAAATTTCAGGGGCGGTTGAAGCTTCCCCCCCTCCTCACTCCTCTAAAATAAAGGCATGACATTTTCCGTGCGGGGGCGTTGGTGTCAAATGTTTTCAATGAATGTTTTCAATGAGCCGGCGGTCAAATGCTGCCACTCCCCCATACCGAACAGCCCCATCCCTGACGGTTGTTGCTCTATAAATATTTGATAATGTATGGCTGTCAGTTAGCCGTCCAATTGAGTGATTTCCATTCCTACCCCTAAAAAAAAACCAACCAACACTCCTCCATCCTCTATGATTTCCATTTATGGTGTCCATGCACACTCACATATGGCTTATGATTATGTAGCATAAAGTGGCTATGTCATCTTTGTCAGGCAGTTTGTTAGTTCAAGTAGCTGAATTTGGTGCTTGGCGAGTGGAGAAAACACTTCCTCGTTGGAAGGAGTCTCTTCCTTACTTTCATTTTTTCCATTTCTCTGTATTCTCAGTTACATCTGTCTTTCCTTATTTAGTCTATATGGCTTCTGGATCTTTTCTTCTTCATCTTTTACTCTGTTCTTCCTCTTTTGCAAGTCCTCTCTCTCTCTCTCTCATCAGTTTATATGTAGATACAGAGACTTCTCCCTCATCTCTACCTTATTTTCCTTCAGCAATTTCATCTATCAGGCCTTGCCCTCTCTTCATATCTCTATGTACTCCACTTCTTCTCGTCTTTTCCTTCTGTATATGCTTCTCCTAACCCTCTGTACTTCTTCTTCTGAAACTCCTCTTTTGTCCACGTTCTTCTCTTCTATTACTTTTCTTTTTGCATTCTTTCTTCTAGTATCAGGTTGCCCTACTGCTTGCTCAATAGGCATTTGAACAGTGATCATCCTTATTTATGATCATCCTTATTGTAGTGTGCTTAAGCTTCGTTATGACTTAACACTTTACCTGGCTCAAATTTATATAATTTTTCACATTTGATATAGCAGCTGCCTCAGTTCACATAATGCGGGCATATAGCGGGCATAGCCTGTATATCCTTGCTATCCCCTAGGTGAAGTGGCTGCCGTGTGAATGACACACGACTCTTTTTGTCTGCACGGACGTCCCCGTTTTGACATGGCAGCACGTGAGTGTGTGTCTGCGTTTCTCCTATTTGGTTGACATTTTAACAAAATGCCTCACAGGCAAAACGGACCAAAGCATGGCCAATTCAATGAAATTGAATATTATTAGCCAAAGCATTTGGCGGGGCATGCGCCTGCCTGTAATTGCTTTTTGGGCGCTGTCTAAAGTGGATATGAAATTACATATATCACACATACGCCACAGTGGCACGATAGATCTCGCACACTGCACCCAATGTGCAAAGTCATTAGCTTTGCTAGGGGAGAAAAACAACACTACTTAGTGCAGCTGAATTCATTGCATAGCTTCAACAAGGAATGCAGCAGGTTCTGATTAGAGGCTGGCGCCTGGAAAGCTGAGAAAATTACAAAGCACAGGACCTGAGAGTGAGGAAAGACGACTGGAGGAGATTAAAGAGGAGATACCCTATACAAGGGAGGGTACTATAGTCTTGTGACTACTAAGAGAGGGAAATGGTTTCTAAGTATGTGAAGGTTTGGTCTGGCAATGACCTGATTGAGAGCTGTTTTGGGAAGAGCGATAGTCATTGATGGCAAGGATAAGCCGAAGTTGTTTTGAGTTTGCAAAGAATGAAGGCGTAAGTCAACGCAGTGCAAGAGATATTCTAGGGTATTAAAGGGTATTAAAATGTCATCACTATTTATAACGAACCCTTACCTCCACCTCCCCCTCTCACTTTCTCTGTCTCTCTGTCTTTCTCTTTCCCTTGGTTATTTTGGTTTGCCTGCAACATCTGCTGTTACTTGACACTAAGCTCGTCTGGCCATCTGTGCTTGCTGCGAACCCCATCTGAGTTCTCGAAGCTGCAAAAAGTTTTTTGTTGCGCAAAACTTCAATTTCTGCGGCCACCACTGAAGTTTGAGTTTGAGTTGACAAAAAGTTTGCCACTGCTGCTGCTGCTGCTGCTGTTGCTGCAACAAACACGGCCAAATTGTTTGCTGCAACACTTTCAGCGACTTTCCAAGTATTTTTAATATATTTTTAATAACTGCGGGTGCAAGAACAACAAGAACAAAAAAAATTGTCATAGCCTTAAATTTAATTAGAAAAATTTGTAGCAACATTTGTTAGGATTTTTAAGAGCCTGAAGAGGTGCATCCCTCTCTCTCTCTCTCCCTATTCCTCTCTACACATAAATTGAGAAACTTTTGAGTCTGAGGGTTAAAAACAAAATGGCTGTCATTCAAATGCTTGCATAGCAGACATTGTTGTTTTTGTTGTTGTTGAAAAACTTGAGCAAAATAACATTCATTCATCAATGTTGCCGTCTGTCTCGCAGTTTGGCTTTGATTTGGCTTTGAATTTTTGAAGTGCATCAACTAAGTTTTGTCAGCATGTCAGTGTAAATCGTAGGACTTTGGGAAATGTTGCACAGACAAACGCAGGCTACCAAAATACTAATTTATCAGAGGTAACCTTATAGCTTAGCGACAATTTTGGTCACTTTTAGGCATAAATTTATACCAGACAATGTCTTCATCATTGACTACGTTTATTCTTCGAAACACAGAGATAGAGAGAGAGAGACAGAGAGAGATAGGGAGAGCGTGATGACACAAATTGCCTTGTTGACAGATCTAATTTATGTGTGTGTGTATGTGTATGGTTCGTTTGACTTCTGCTTTTGCTGCATAGGAACTTGCACCTCCACTTGACCTAGTAAGAGTTAGCTCCACCTTTTGTGCAAATTTTAGCCATCTAGACGGCATGGTTTGGCCTGTGCATTGATGCCTTTCAGTCAATCACGACAAAGAGTTTTCTATAAAAAACACAGATGACACCATCGATTTCTCTTGAATCTTGTAAAGAAGTTTCTTAGCCGGGGTACAGCTCTCAGTCCAGCCAGAGCCACTTATAGAGAAATTTATAATGTGCCGCGACAGCTGAGGCGAGAGAAGCGGCAATTATGAAGTCATCTCATATATTGTGGAAAAGAAGAACCTTCATATAAAATCAGCTTAATTCTCTAACTTTTATACAAATTCCTAACCTATCTAGTTTCATAATAGCCGCACCCTTCTTCACTCCTAGTGGAACACGATCCCTTCGGCTAGCTTAACTGCCACATATCAAAATCTGATCCGCTCTGGAAACATGAAACTTTCGTATGTCAGGCACAGCGACTTCAGCCCGCTGTGGCATTTGGACACATGGCCAGCGGCAGCTTGGAGGGTATCGAGAACACAACGGCAAAGGTGAAGTCGTCTGTCGATGCGGTGAATGAGGCAATGTCAAGACTCAGGCGATGCGGTGGCTGAGGCAATATTAAGA
The DNA here is from genome assembly GCA_037043425.1 of Hirtodrosophila duncani. Classification (NCBI taxonomy): domain Eukaryota; kingdom Metazoa; phylum Arthropoda; class Insecta; order Diptera; family Drosophilidae; genus Hirtodrosophila; species Hirtodrosophila duncani. The sequence continues at coordinate 11,430,912 of JBAMBM010000057.1, read as the reverse complement.
CTCAGGCGATGCGGTGGATGAGGTGATTTCGAAGGCTCACCATCGCCTCTGCGACGTTTAAAATAAGGCGGTGAGCGATTCGACGCCGAAGTTGTCACACGATGTTGGGCTGAGCAACTCAGTCCCCGCCTTAGAAGAAGGGGTCGCTGCCTTGAACTCTGGCTGGTTACTATGGTGCAATAGCAAGCTAGACAGATCTCTGAAGCAATCAAAGGATCGTTTCTATAATAATTTATCTCGACTTGAGTTATTTCAATTAACTTTGCTTCTTTACAAAATAAACACAAAAGCTGAAAATTGAACAGTTTCAAATTTTGTTTCCAGTGTATCACCCAGCTCCTGGACTGTGATTTGCCATTTGTGGTGTAAGCACGAATTAGTTTTAGCAGCCAGCTGTAGCTGTAGTTTCCCCTCTAGTGGCACTCGCATTGAGGGTCTCAACTCTCTCCTCTCTGCCTCCGCCATTTGCAACTGCAACTGGTTCGCTTGGCTGCTCCGGCTGCCACTTGATTAGCGCCGGCACAAAACTTTTTGCCGCTGCATTCTGAATTTTACATTTTATATATTTTGCACGACTTGTTGTCTGTGTCTGTGCTTGTGTCGGTGTCTGTGTCTATGTGTGAGTGTGTCTTGTTGTTTGCATCGCGGCAATTTGTTGGCTGTCATTTTGCACGCGGCTGCGACATAAATTTCGCTTTTGCTGCCTTTTTTGTCCGACCCAATTTTCGGCAACCAAAGGGGGGAGAGGTGGTAGCAGCGGTAACGGAGCGGCTGCCTAACCGAAAAGCGTTGTCAAAACTTTGCAGTTGGCTTTTATTTACACCAAGTAAAGCGAAAGGGAAAGGGCACCACGAGTCGAGGAGTAACTAAACCAAAACAGAGACCAGAGCTAAAAAAAAAAAAGAAAATAAAAAAGGAAAACAAAAATAGACCATAAATAAAAACCACAAGCAGGAACAGCGGGTGCGAGGGGAGGTGGTTTACAGCGGCAACACACAGAAAATAATGGAAAAAGTTAGTTTTGCATAACGCGCAGATCCCGTAGTACAAGACTTGCAACGGCAGCAGCAGCAGCAGCAGCAGCAGCCACAAGCACGAAACGCTGCACACTTGAAAGTCACTGTTAACTGGGAGTCTATATATGAGCGTGTGTGTGTATGTGTTAGAGAGTATGTAGATGTGTGTGAACACGGCCTGCACAAGCTGGAAGCTGAGCAACAACAGCTGCTGCAGCACCAAAAAAAAAAAAGAAAAAACAATAACAATCCGCAGCTGGGAAAGCTAGCTAAGTCTTAGCTGAAATTTCTATGCCCTAGAAGATGTAGTTAATGGTTCGAATGTCAGGTGATCTGAGCGACTATACTAGCTATAGAGACTCCAAAAATAAGATCCTTGCGATTGTTAATCATCAATTGTAGGCTAGCAACGATCATAGTTGTTGCCACTTTCACTCAATGGCGATGCAATAGATCCCTGAAGATGAACCCAATTCAGTGATGCCACTCCAAGACGAATCGATAAGAGATGAGATGAGAGAACGAGATGAGTAGGGCTTACTCCTGGAGTTACATAGATAGACGCCTACCAGGAACTTCTAATTAAGGCTTAGCTTATGAAAACTAGAACCACATCAATGATTCCCAAAATAAGTATATATCATCTATCAATTAACCATAATTCGACGTCTAAATTCTCCTTTGTATTTCAAACCTATAATTCCAATTAACTCCAACATCAATTCAGTATGTTTTCAAACCTCAACATTAGCTATCAAGGAATAGTAACATGTCACCTTAAAGTGTATTTATTATCCTTAACAACTCAGTTAAGGCACTAAAGCAAACCCAAATATTGTAGTGAAAATCAACCTTGGAGTAGTTTTGATTTAGTTTAATTTGGCTGCTTTCACTAAGGCTTAGAATAGAGGGATCACCTTTTGCTTTAATAGTTAGTAGTGGCCCTGAAGTTGTTGCCAAGCTTGTCACAAAAGCTGACTCCAAATGTAATCATATCAGGGGTAGATCGGCTGCAACATGGTCGCCAATCAATGAGGCCGACTGGTGGCTGTTTTAAGGTTACCTATGATACTTGAATCCTGCAGCCCGCATGCTGGAAGATGCTAATAATGTGGGCTAGTACATGCTGAGGTCTGTTCCTTATGTAGCTCAGATCACAAGAGGGAGAAGGTGGAAAACGGATTCATTTAGGCAGTTAAACTTAGTTTTCATCTCTCAAGGGGCTATAGATGTATTTAGTATTTTCTGGTATCTCTTTCTACACTAGTCGTTCGATTTGAGCAATCATAACCATGGGCTTAGTTTGTTTAGATTTGCACTTAGACTGTTATTTGCCAAAGGCAAGACAAAGTTAAGTCAATTCTTTAAACATCTCTTCGTTAACATTTGCCGATAAAGATAAAGTTGATATTCCACTTGTTGTAGTCTTAAGTAGCCGATTGTATTTGTTCAACAATTTCCTCTATTCCACTCCCTCTATCTTCATACAGCAAATCAACACGTTCGCTAGAAATGGTAATATAAATTCTGAAATATTTTGTTCAACGACGCATAGAAATTTGTATTCTTAACAACTCATTCACCAATTGTGATATATTTCCTTCTGTATCCTTCTGTATTCCTTCTTGAATACATTCTGATTCTTTCAAATAATCTAATGTGGCTCAAAATCTCCTATGATTTCTTCTATAACATTTTGATCTACACAGATCAGTTCTGTGTTGGTTTAAGCTCATATTCAACGTGTTCAACTCTACAGAATGCATCCTCATCTACAGAATGCATGCAAGTGTACAAACACTTTACGCAACCTGTAATACTCTTTGGCAACAAACCAAGACCAATGCCAGGCAGTAACAGCATACCTTGTGTATGTATTAGTGTGTGAGTGTGTATGTGTGGGCCATATCCACACAGCCCCTTTGCGGCTGCCAACTGTGGTTATGCTCGAGCTCGCAATGCAACCGGCAGCCAGCCAAGGTTAGCTGAAGGAGCTGAAACTGAGGGGAGTGCTAGCAAAACTAAGAGTTTGCATATTTACAACAGCTGGCACACTTTGTGGGACGTTACGAAGGACCTCCACCCTTCTCCACCACACACACACACACACACACACACACACTCACACCAATTCAGACAAAGTTGCACTTTTACGAACTGCAGCTTGGATTGCCACTTCTGTAGCCACGTCTACTCTGGGCTTTGGCTCTCCCTCTCAGTCTCAGTCTCCCCAGCAGGACATAAACTAGTCTAAAATCGAAAGTTTCCATTGAAGCTGCTGCTGTTGCTGCTGCTGCTGCTGCAGTTGTCCTTGCAATTGTCCCTTTTGTGGCCATTTCGCTTGAAATTGAAAATGAAATTGCAGCAGAATTTATTAAAAAATTTCAACATAAATCACAAAAATTGTATAAGCAGCGGCAAATAAATATATAAAAGAAATATAACTTAAGAGTTCCAAATTTCAAATATTTATAAAACCCAAATGCTTGCGAAAATGTGAATATGTAAATGAAGATCTTAGATTTTGTATTTATGTTTATTTTGGGATCATAATAAAACTGAAAGCTTTAAAAAGGGAATTTTAGCTGTTCGCCTTTGCTTTGAAATCTAAAGTATTTTTCAAGAATCATGCTAATATTTAAGCTACATTTAATATGTTTCACTAATATGAATAAAATGTTGGCTTACTCAAAGAAAGTAGAGAACAGTTGTGTATATTAGAAGCCTGCAATGACTACATACACTGATGGCCAATCTTTTCACCACTGGTATCTAATGCGTACAAATGATTACTTGGGCAAATCAAATTCGTATTATGCAATATGGTTCGGAACGATTGATGCAGTCGGCTATTCTGTTCGATATTTTGTCCGACCCGACTTCGTTTATTTAACGAATACTAAATTGCTGATAGTCAATGAGGTGAGAGAGAAAGAGACGACAAGTCTTTGTAGCACGGCCTGTGACCCGAAGAGATGCGAATCGAGAAACATTCGGAGACAAGCCCGAGTCCATGCTAACCTGCGATACAGAAAGAGATAGACTGCTTAGTTGTCTGCCTGCTCAGTCTAGAGTAACAACGTGTGCGACAAGAGATAAGTTAGCTGGTTAGCTCTTTCTATCTGACAATCGTGCATCGTAGGGAATTTTCAAATGTAGTTTCGATTCCACTGGCGAGCATTTGTGTCCATTGCATACCATATCCGAAATGCACCGATTGAATATGGTGCAAATACGTTTTCTTTCGACTATTGAAATGGAATGATTAGAGTACGAACGACCCTTTGATTTCTGATGAATTTTATTCCTTTAGCATTTTGAATGCAATCATGCAGGGGCTCTATTGTCTAACTAACTGAATCCCTCTCTTATAAAAATCGATATTGAAATCTTTATAGCACTTTTCGGCGTCATTGCAATCTTTGCTAATCCCTTTTGGAATTCATGATTGGTTCCAACTTAAAAGTCAGCAGGATGGGCATACGCGATGCAGTGAGTTGGGCAAAACGCCTCTGAAGAATGACTCGTGGCTAAAACCGATAAAGTTATCAATCTTGTTAAGTTCTGCTCTTTGAAATTTTGTTATATAGCTGTTGCCGTACAGTGAGATGGGGCCGTTATTACAGCGTTCTAATAGATAAGGAATCAGTCCGTGTTTCACACTCACTTTGACCTCAAAGCTGCTCCATAAAAATATGTGTTAAAATCTAGGCAAATAGAGGAAAATATTTAATTATATATGGGAATATTTCTGATTAGATGTGAAGAATACATTGATGCCATTCCTTTTCACTTAAAGTTGGTAAGACTTCAATCAAACGAGTGGATATTAAATGCAATATCAAAATTGAGCTTATATTTCGAAAGATTTCTTTTCTAGAAGTGTATTAAATAATAATATGTAATTAATTTCCAAGCCGTTTTCAAACGATTTAGCAATAACTAAAAAATGCTGCTCAAAAATTTGCAGAACATAAAAGAAATCACAAAATTTTGTTGTTCTGCAAAATTCTGTCAGGAAAAAATATAAGAAAAACAATTCAAGAAGCTCGTTTTAAGACGAAACCAAGAAAGCAAAACACTCTAGAGATTTTGACAGTAAACAGTTCAATTTATAGCTTTATTTGGATATCAGTTTAAAAGAAAAGAAAATTCATGGCCTACTAGATTCGAGATGCAGAAAGTGTTGAAATTTCAATTGTTTCAAATCTCGCTGCTCTCAGCAGACGTCTGTTTTGAACCCTCAAAGCAGCTCAACAACGCTTCAAAAGGAAAATGCATCTACCAGCCGTTTGATTTTTCCCTATCTGCATACGAAACTACACAAATGCACTTATAAATCCAAGTGTTTAAATATAAATTTCTCCAAATCTCAAGAGATTCAACACCTAACTATATCTATGTTATATTATTGAGCATATCAATTTGAGGGTCAGTTCTTTTTTCCGTTCGACTTCAATCATTCTGAACGGGCTTAGTTTGAAATCCAGTTAAAAACCAATATATAAAAGTTGTTAAATTTGAATCAACTTCAATCCTCTAAACATTACCAATTTAATAGATCTACACATTTTCGAAGCTTTCCATAACAAAGTAATAGAATTTTCCATAACATTTTTATTCCATTCATATGCAAATACCATAAAAATTGTTTGAAAATAGCAAAATTCCCTATAATTTCGAAATATTTAAAAAATATTTGGCATTCAAATGAAAACTTATTATTCATCAAAATATTATTTGTATTTTCAGCCCCTTAATGTTCACTTCTTCAATAATATTTCCTGCCATAATTGCTTTACTTCAAACAAAAAACTGTAAAATCTGTTTCCCTCAGCGCATTCACATAAATTCAAATCGTGGCAGAAATTTGCACATCATCATTATGGAAAAAGCAAACTTAACACTCGCACAGCTCTTAAGCGCCACACTCATTTCGGAAAACTTTCTGTAATTCATTGTAATTTTTTGCGCTTTTTTTGGCTAGCGAATTAGACACGTAATTTATTTATGGGTATTTTCGGCTTACTTGAGTCAACAAATTCACTTAATTTATGTGCGCAAAAGTAAACTTTTCACTTTTCTAAAACAAAGCAATGATAGCACTTGGACTTCGCTTGGGGGAAAACACGTTAATTGAATTCCATACAAATAATTTTTGGCTATGCTTTATTCATTCGCTTAGCAGTTGGCCAGAAATAAAAAACAAACAAACTAATTTGCATAATGCTGAACACAAATGGGAAACTAAATGAGTGTGGAAAATGCACGAGACACGAGAATCAGAATGAATTAAGGCAAATATTGACAAGGTTTCTGGCAATGACATATGGCCAAGGGAGTTACTAAAGGTAATTAGAAGGAATTTAAGAGAATGTTTAGAAAAATGTTCAAATGAAATCAATGATAAGAAGAAAATTGTTACCATTTTAACAGTGATCACATTTCAAATTTATTTAGGCAACTAAGAAGCTCACTATAAAGTCTGCTATACAGGTAAAAGCATATATAATATTGACAATTCTTATGTAAAATAATTTTTATATTTTTATTTTGGGCCAAATGATAGCTCTCTGTATTAGCCCTAAGAAAATTGAATTTGATAAGGAAACTACTGGGTTTTGTATACTGGAAACTCTGCTTAAGAAATGGCTATAACATTTTTCTGGTCCTTAAACTTTGTTTACAGTTCAGCTGCAGTGGTATTTCTAAGCAATATTTTGGTAAACAGAATTCTTATTAATTATCTTAAGCTATTTGTTTATTCTATGTTGGAGTGCTTAAACTATATACAGCTCTAAGACAGACTGCCCGCTGAAGTAGATGGCCTTTTTTTCTCTTTATGCATCTTTGTCTATAGAATTGGAAGTCTTTTAGAGAACTACTTTATATAAAACAAACAAAAGGAAAGTATGAATCTATTATAACATTGTGTACAAATAAATATTTAAAAATAAAAATATTTTTCCATCTTCTGTAAAGTACAATCTGAAGAAACTCTTCATATGAGTTTCTGTAAGTCTCTAGAGACTTCTTGGGAACCTTCTCCTTACTGCTTAAATTAGTTTGTTACTTTGCCAGCAGTCAGAAGGCTTATTTAATTTAATTTGTTATAAGTTTTATCAAGAATAATCTGATAAATTATAGCACTAGTCACAATAGAGCAATTGCAAATGTTTAAATGAAATGAAATACATTTTTTATACTATCTTAAAATTATTAAAAAATTGTTTAACTTAACCTAAACCTACTGCCTCTGTATCCTAACCCTGTAATACTCTCTTTGTTTTATTTTATATTTCTCTGCCTTTTTAATGTCTTTTTGGTAACGTTTTCCATGCGCCAGCAGCAATAATTAAGAAATGTCTTTCTGAGCTCGACAGTTTAATTTTCAGAAATTTGCAGCTTGTCACTTTGCCAGTTGAGAGAAGATTTATAATAACACACTGTGTCCTGTAAGTCACGTTCACATTAGCTAATTCTACTTGAACTTCATAAAAAAAAAAATTAAATCTCAAAAAAATATTTTAAAGAAAAATTCACATGTCTGCAAAAGTAAAGAAAAAGTATCTATAGACGTTCAAATTTTATGCATAGCTTGAATTTCGTAAATTGATGCCTTCTTTTATCTTTTCTGAAACTGTTTATTATTAACAGTCCCAACTTTAGAAGGAAATCAAATGTTTTCCAATAGTTTAACTTTATTACTTTATACTCCTATTTTTACATTTTTTCCACCAATTTTTGCGGCTTTTATGTGAAATCTCTGACCTCAAGAACACATAAATTTCTTCTTTATTAAGTAAAGAGATAACCTGCAAAAGGCATCCTAATAGATTAGCCAGATCCCATTGAAAGACTCAATAGACTTAATTTCAGTCACTTTCTAAAGGCTTTGCTCAGCATCCTTACCAACAACACATTAGGCACGCATAAGGATTTCATTTACAACATCACAATTTCTACTTATATATATTAGAGTTGTCTGTGAAATAATTTTGTTAGAAAATGTCACAAAGACGCAAATAATGTCAAAATTTTCAGGTTGAGATTATACATATCAAGCTATATTAAATAATAATTTCTAAAGAAACTCAAGCAAGTTTTCCTTCTTTCCATTTCGTCTCAAGGTCTTACTACTAAAAGGATTATGAAGAATGAATGCGCTAGCAAAATATCTAATTCCTGTTATGGAATTATATTTATGAACTTAATTTCCAGTTTATATTTCTTCAACAGCTTTCTAACACTCAACGGTTTCACACACTTTATATATATAATTATCTAAATATACAAATGTCCACATAAATTCAACAGATTGACAACAATTGCCATAAATCTCATCTATATATATATATATTTTATAACTTCATACTTGAACTAATTAACTATAAAACTTGTGGAGAGCTGAGTTATTTGTCTTTTCAATCCCGCATCCATCAAGAAGACATACACAAAAACCTCATAACTTTATTTTTATGCCTGTGGAGCCAAACATTTCATAGCCTTAACCATAAACATTTCATAACTCGAAAATACACACTCATAGATATAAGAATCCCTTATAACCAGTAGCTACTTAAGCATACCTGCTCTAAATGCAGCCACTTCAATATTTATTTACACAATTATAATTATTTATGATTACTTCAAACGATTTTACTTATAGTTTTTGCCTCACCAACACTCTCACTGCGATTAACACTTTTGCCCAAAAGTTTTCATGTCAAAACTATAATATGCCCCATATAATTCTGTATAAATCACAACTCAAACTGAACTTTCAACTTTTCTATTAAATTATATAAAATTTTCCACTCAAGGAATTAAATGAAAAACTAAAAATTAATAGCCAAACAAAACACATTTCATAGATATATTCAACTCTGCCACACTTTCAAATAAGTAAAAGTGAATTTTCCATGCAGCTGTTCCTTAGCCACCCTCTGTTCATTTTGTATAGCTGCTGCTGCTGTGTGTGTGTGTGTGTGTGCATTTGTTTCAGCTGATCCTGACTACGCTGACTTCAGCCTGGCTAAAGGAAGCGGCTACACGAATTGCCACTTAAAAATTCAAAAGTTTTGCGGGTTGCGGCGCATATGGCAGCAGCAGGAGCAGCCTGGCTGGCAGGCAGGCAGTCAGGCAGTTGGCATAAGCATAAGCAGGCATAAGCAGCGGAAGTGAGCGCTAAAAATGTACAACAAAAAAATACAGCAACAACAGCAATAACAATAACAAATATGCCGCCACCACAACGGCTTTTGGGGTTAGCCCCAATGTGCGGTTTTTTGTTTCATACGCAAAGACCTTAACCCGAATTAAATTTTTTTGTTAGTCCCCAGACAGGCGCTAAGCTCGCATCTAATTTCAATTTTTGTGTTGTGTGCGATGGTGTGTGTGACTGAGTGTGTGAGAGAGAGTTTATTTTATATGCCTATTTGCATAGAACACACGCATTGTGCAAATATTTGAGACAACAAGACACACATTCTTTTGCTGCCGCAGAAACTCAAAAGATGTAAAGCAAAGGCCAAGTCGAAGTCGAGCGTTCAGCAAAATTTTCATTGCATACTTGCAGGCGGCCTCTGTTAACACAAATAGCTATTGCTGCTGCTGCGGCTGCTTGGAGGCATTTCCTCGCCAAACTTTTCAAACAACAAATTGAAAATAAGCGTGGAAAGTCAATGAAGCAAGTAATAGTATATGTTTAAAGTTTATAACTCATATATATTATATTTTTAGATTTTTTTTAGATTTCATTTGTGTGACTTTTACTTGCCTGGTTATTCCCTGCACTGCACTGCAGTTCGTGGCCCTCTACGGAAATGTATCCCGATTTTGCCCGAAAGCCATGCCAGAGCACTCACACTTGCACATCCATATACACTTACACACACACACGTACACCGAAAAACGAGCGCACGAAATTTTGTTGCTTCTTTCTTTTATTTTTGGGTGACTTTTAAAGGCCAACTTTAAACGGCAGCCGCCGACGACGACGCCGCTTTCTGGAAACCCGGACACGGATACAACGCTTCGCTTTGCCAAAACACAAACAAAACAAAACAACGTTTATTTTGCAAAAGAATAACTAATACGTATAAGCTTTAGCTGACATTTGCAGCCCGTCAATCGGTTTTCTTTCGAAATCTATGTTTTAAATTTGATTCGCTCATGGTTGCGCGTCGCGCGTTTTGGTTAAATTTTTGGAGTGAAGTATGGGATTTAGAATTTTCGGCTGTGAAGGAGTTGTATGACTTTTTTGTTGACCGCACGATTCAGAGGCAAAACGATGACTGAAATTCGTTTGTTGGCGCACTCGTTGTTATATATAGCGCTCAGCACGAGACAGCAGCTTCAAGTCGGAGCATAGCCGAAGTCTCGGCTGTCGGCGAAGCTAAGCGAACGAAGCACCAGAGTCAGAGCAAGGATATGGCATGTTAACAACCGTTAAACTGTTGACTGTTAAATTGGGGGAGGTTGTGTGTGTGAGGTGAGTTTGGCAGAGCAAACTGCTAGGCGTTTTGATGAGTTCTGAATTAAGTTGTTCGACTACTGAGATAGTCGGATATCTAGTTGTGGTTGATGATGCTTTAGAGATCCTTTTTAGATATATTCCATTTTGGAAACTGATTTGAAAGAGCTTGGCAGCAAAGTACTTCAATTCCTGCATCTACTTACTTCAGAGACTTCTAAACTAACACAGCTTAGGCATTGATCGTATGAAAATCACAAATCGAAAAAAGACATCTGCTTACGTAGCTTACTACGTTTCGGGGTGACCAAAACACCAACAATTATATGTTTTTCGACTGCTTCTTAAGTACAGAGAGAAAGCAAAGACAATGTCCTGTTCGTAACAACTATGCCGCACCAACACCACCTTAAGCAGAAAGCAGTCTTATCAAAATTCGATGGCATGACAGCTAGTAGAGCCCACCAAGATCATTATTGGACGCTTCTTGAGAGTCCACACAATGATGGCAAGTCTAAACTGCCACATTTCCATATGTAAGCAATCCTTTGCCTATTATACACACGTGCTTTCAAGGAATCTGACCTACTCCTAGGCTTGATCATTCATACGAACAACCATAAGATTCCTTTTGAAACAGCTCTCAGCGATAGTTCTTGGCCATCCAAAACATACCAACTTTTGTTAACAATTTATATGAATATTCAACCCTGATGGATGTTATTGCCTCTACAGAAACATAATAAGCATATGATATGTTTCCAATAGAAAATATTTACAAAAAGTAAAGCAACATAACAAGGAATAATTGAAAGCTTAGTTGAAATGATAATTTACATAAGTATTGAGAATCAAAATAGCTATTCCTGTCTATTTAAGAAAAGTTCTAAAACTCACGCCATGTACCTTTATATAAACATTTTTAAAAGAATTTCGCCAAGCATTAACATTAACAATTATTCCTTGAAATATTTGAAATAACATGTTCAAACCAACCCTCATAGCAAGGGGGTTGTTGGTTGCCATAAAATTTATCCGCTTAGCAGCATTCGGTTAATTGAGTTGCTATAACATGTTAAACTCCCCTAGCTGTTAACAGCCATATCCGAAAGGATATACACATACACATGTTACAGCAGGGGAAGACAGTTATGACAATCCAAGCCGGCTTAACAGTAGCACAGTTTTCTCATTGAAACGGTTAACATAAGCAGCCAGACATTAACAGCTATAGCGAGCTGTCCCTTAACAGCATAGAAGAACATTTTAATAATTTCATACATATATTTTGACAAGCAGTCGCCTTAGCAGTTTTTTATTTATTTTTGATTCTATGTAATAAAAAAATCTAGAAAAATGCATAGCAGTAGGAAATAATGTAGTTTATTATAAAATTAAATATTTTGTAAATATCAAATGTTTTTGTTAATCTTTTTTAATTAATTAGGAGTAAGAGAATTTAACATTTGACAAAAGTATTTTGACATATTTCTGTACAGCTTCTTAAAAGTTTTGGAATGTATAAAACTTGAAAACAAATGATTAATATTAATCATCTTAATTAAAAATATGTCCTCCGTTTGGAGGCGGTTTGGGACGAAATCTATCAAGGATTGGAGACGAGTCACGTTCTACGCAATTATGATGTCTATCATGATCTTATCATTTGTCCTGGATTTACTTCTCTGTGTGCATAATCTCCCAATCTGGAATTTAGAATACCCAATCCAAAATTTTCAACCCAATCTAATATAGAAACGTTCTGCTCATCGTGCTCATAACAGCATGGAGCGCTATCCTGTTAAATAACATATGTTGCTCTGATCAGAATATCGGCAGCAGCATATGCAAATTTAATTGGTATCCTTAAATATTAACATTGGTTCTTTGAACGACAATGAGAACCAAGTTTTGGCACCACAGCATGTGAAATACAGAACGTAGCACTGCCGACTGCTCAACCCCATCACCTATTCTGCTTCGCCCCAGCTTCGAAAATTCGAGAACTCTTTGTGATCCTTAACAAATATAAGCTAATCGAATTAACCAAGCAAATTGTATTCCTTGCAAGGCTTCAAGTCGCTAGCTCTGAAGGACCTTTGTGACAAAATGCAAGCAAGCGCTATGACATTTTGCCAAACTATTTAAAACTACATAAATTGTATATTGTAGATACTCCGAAGGGGTTTGAACAAGGGAATGGAATTCTAAGAGCAGCGCATAAATAACTATGCCACTGTGCGCCATGGTTAAGAAAAATATATATAAATATATATAAGTTATACAGTGTGTGGAAAAAGTATTTTCATAGGGAATATGGTTGAAGAGCCAAGAGGCAATGCCTGAAATTACTGGAGAAAACTATGACAGAAAAAACTTTGATATAATTTCTGTGATTAAAATCAAGTTTAAATGAGATATTGCCATTCCATGGCGGTGGAGGGACTACCATATGCATATCTGTACTAACTTTTAGGAAAATCACAATAATTTGATTGAATTTGTGAGTTATTCCTTTACTTTATATCACAAAGAAAAAGAGAAGCCTAAAATGTATCCTTAAAATGTCCAAAACTATTTCATCCCCACATCAAAATACTTTCTTCAGCAACTGTATATGAATAAGGAAGGGGTCACCAGCGACGACGACGAGAAATAAATTGTATTTAGTTGTACAATTTATGGGTTCCAGAGGCAGCACTAACATGGTTTATACCAGGGGGTGGGGGGTTCCAAAGGGAGGCCTCAGCCACACACCCATACACACATGCATAATTCAATGCATGCTGCGAGGACACGCAGCAGAGGATCCCATATACATCGATGCAGTTCGAAGTGGGAGCGCGTTGGATGCCCCTTGAGTGGCACATTTGTTGATTGTTGTTGTTGCTGTTGCTGTTGCTGCTGTTGTTGCAGCTCTTTGGCGGCCGCGTGTCCTGTGTGTTTGTGTCTTTGTTTCACTTTTGTATTATTTTGTGTTTTGTTTTTTATTATATTCTCTTCACTATTTTCAAATTATTTATGGGCCAAGGAGGTCGAGCTCGAACTGCAGCAGCAACAACATTGCGAGGAGCCCCGGCTGCCCCGGCTAATGTGTAATTCAATAGAGTAAGTAATGTGCATCAATTTTCAGCTCAATAACGCTTCGAATACAAATGCGAAACATGTGCAAATATGTCTGTGTCTGTGTGTGCCTGTGTGTGTTTGTGTGTGTATGAGAACGAGTGTGTCTTCACGCAGACAAACATCCGCAGAAATAAATATCTAATGGCGCTGCCAAGGCTTACACAGAGAAAAAAAGTGCCCTAACATAGGAATCAGCAAAAAAGGCAGCAATACCAGAGCGTAGCCAGCTTTCTCCGCAGGCGGTGGGTGGTCCAGGGGGGTCCAACATCAAATTTATAGTAAATTTATACTGAAAACCGGTTTGCCCCCGCTGGCTACACCCTTTCAACTCATCACTATTATATTTGCTTGCCCAACTGAGTCTCTCAATTTCTTAGGCTCACAGAATTTGTCGCTTGTAGCTTAATTTTACATAGATCAACGCAGGCCTTAGCCACGCTTACGTTGTTGCTCTGGAGTTAGCTGCTTTTGATGCTCTTTGCTTATCCAATGCAGTCATTTCGCTAATATACACATAAACACCTATGTATAATGAACATTTCTTCGACTTGGCAAATATAAACGTAGTCTCTGATAAAACTCAGTGAATCAATAAATTGTTTGAGTATTTCTTTAATATTTAATATGATTTAATATGAAGAGACTGTCAGGTGTTCTAGTAAATTATGAATTATTGCTAATAATTCTGTTGATATTCACCTTTAGGACTGCTATGGCTTTCCCATCCTAGGAAAGTATCCAAAGAAGAAAAACTACGTACACATAATACATTAAATGTACTATTTTAGACAGAAGATTGTCCATAGCGTTCCGTTTTCTATTTGTATCATATTATATATGTATGAGAACCCTTTATGGGGGAAAATGAGTATTCAAGAAAAGATTTGCCATCAATATTGTCCCTCAGCTGCCGCCTCTCAAGCCATCTTCTCCTCAAGTTGTACAGAAGAGCCCAAGCAAAAGGTGTTCCTCAGGCCTGTCAAAATATATTGTAGCTATGGAGGTTGGTTCATCTCCCACTTGTCTGTCAGCCCAAGTCCTTATTAAGAGTGCTGTTGCTCACATACCACGGGGCGCCACAAATTTGAAGAGACTGTTTTCTTCTTAGCTGGGTTTTGGTAAGGCGTATCTGAATACAGGTAGAATCACCTGCCTTGATATCATCACCTTGCTCTTTGGAGACAATTTGCTCCGCTCGTTTAGAAGCCAGACAAGCATCTTTATATTACCCTACAACTTGAAGCTTGAAGCTGTCACATGTTGCCTATAAGTGAGCTTCTTATCAAGATGGACTCCAAGGTAGCAGTGCGAGACCTTAAGAATGATCGGTTTGAATAATATGGTTTTGGTTCTGAATGGTTTCTTATAGAGTGTATGTGCCATTGCAGCAGATTCCTCCGCGCTGATGGTTATACACCACCTTTTGGCCCATGTAGCCACCGCATCTGCCAGTTCTTCCAGCTTGTTAACCTCCTTATCCATGGGGACTCACAAAATATATCCATAGTGATTATCATAGATCGAAATTCCTAAACAAATTCTTTAATAACTTTCTTTCAAATTAGACAAAGATTACCCAAAGGTGCTGCAAACAGCTCTTTCATTTCAACTTTGTCAACTTTTTGTCCAAGTGTAGTTAAAGAAAGAGAGATTGAAGACATATATATGGCACATAGAACATACGACGAGCAGTGTGTGACGCGCGTTTCCGTTTCCGTTTTGCGGCTGCCGCTGATGCTGCTGTTGCTGCTTCGACTGTAGCTGAAATTGGAGCTCACGTTGTTTGCTCTTTGCCATGCTTGGCTCTGGCACTTCGTTTCTGGCTGCCAGCTTTCTTTTTTATCTGGCGTTTATTTGTTTTCGGTTGTTGTCATTGCCGGCCCCGGCATCCTCACCCTAACACACCCCCTCCAAGCACCCATAAGAGAAATTGCAATTGTTTTTCGTATGCTTGCAGCGATCGTGAGGCAAAAGTTCTTAACATTTGTTTGCCCGGAAATTGGTTAAAGCAACAGCAACAGCAACAACAAAAACAACAACAGCTACAACAACTATAGGAATGGCAATGGCCCTGGCATTACCTCCTGAATAATGTGCATCTTTCAATTGCGTGGAAAATTGAATTTTTGTGCCGCACACAAATGCTTGAATTTATGAGGCATTATCGTTCAAAATGGGTAAGGATGGCAGGGCTTATATTTTATTTGTCACATCCAAACAGAGTGTTGGCCACTTAAAGCAAACAACTAACACAAGCAGATGGAGCAGGGCCACCCTTAAGATGTGGCCAGCTTGGGAACTTGCCATGTCAGAAGGTGCATCGAAGCAGGCAAATCAACAAACAGGCAAACAAACAACTGGCATAAGGAAAATAACAACACATTCAGGCAGGCAACTGGCTCAGGCAAAGATAAACAAACTTTGCTGATCCAGTTTATGGATTTATGTATGCCTCGAATGGTTAAGCATTCCCTGAAGCTCAGAGTCATACGAAATGGAGGATGCGAGCAGGAGAAGCCATGTAACTATCAGGAAGTAAACTGATGAAACACATAGAAAAATAGTCGCTTTTAAAATGCTTCTGAATTTTAGAAAAATATATCCAAAATATAAAATTCCCAAGTGGAACTGGACTTTTTTCACAATTTAATGAAACAAGAAGCCTCTTTACAAACCTTTACACCGAATCCAACAGACTGGCAGTCTATAATATCCAAATCCATCCATATCAACTTCAACCCTAATTTTTAGTTTTCAAAAACTCAGTAGCCATATAATTTTTACTCTGCATCCAAACGACACCAAATACTTAAAACTATTCATTCGTCAGCTCTCCTCTATTAAAATATATTGTTTTTTTTCAAACTTCATCCAGAATAATGTCGCAACGCGGTAAAACGCAGCCGGCAAAGAATCGGAGCAGCGCCACTGCCTCCGCCCAATCTGTAAGATCGAAAGGCAGCTCGAAAGTTGGCTCCGCTCGTACCTCGCAAGCCAGTGGACTTGGCACTGGAGCTGCAACTGGATCTGGAACTGCAGCTGCACGCGATGAAACACGTATGACGGTGAATGCCAGCATTCTACAGGCCGCTGCCGAGGCCACCGCCGCGGCATTGGGCTCGCTGGAAATAAACGAAGCAGCAACTATGTCGGTTTCGGATTCAAGCGAAGAGGTTGATCAGCAGGGGGTGCGTCAGGAGACGCTGCCGGCAACAGATGTCACCATTCTCAATGCCTACAATATGGGACCGGCATTTGGCTGCAAGTTTCCAGTGGCCCACATACGCCTCATGATCGAGCGTGTGGTAAAGCAGAAAATGAAAGAAAAAACCTACGCGGCTGCGGACGCTGGAAAATGGGCCCGCGATCTGGCCGACGATATTAATTTGAAGATGAAGGGTCAGTGCCTGGAGCCACGCTACAAGCATGTGGTGAATGTGATCGTCTATCAGAAGAATGGCGCTGGCTGTTGCTTTGGCGCCCGCGCTGTGTGGGATGTGCTCAGCGATGACTATGTAAGCTATACTTATGATGCAGGCACTTTTGTGGCCATTGCGGCTGTCTTTGGCTGCTATCAGTATTAGTTGAGGGGAAATTTCATGTTGCCTAAAACTTAAGACTTGATCAAGCAGATTGTAAATGTTATGTAATTAAAATAAACGTCATAGTAAACGTTTTAAGTTATGGTAATGCAATGGATATGTTGTATGCCTTCTGTAACTTGCGCCTACTCTCACTTCTTTTCATTGAGGGAGAAGGAGAATCCCAAAACCAAAGGAGGGCTAAACCAAGTACATATATAGTGGGAATGCTAAGAAGGTCAGATCTGCAGATGAAACTTCTGGAGAAGCCAGTTTTCATATCAACCCAATAATGGTAATCTCTCGGAATTTAAGCTGGTGTCTTGACACATCGGCATTCTGTAGATCATCCAACTGATCATAAGGCTATGCATTGAAGAGCTTTATCGTAGCCATCTGATGGCACTTGCTGACGGACTTTAACCACTCTAGCATACCTGAGACCTATCAAGAACTCCACTTGTCACTGAAATGTTCCTCACTTCATCACATTGCCTTATATGAATTTAAATCTTCAATGATTTCCAAACGTTTACCTATTTGCTTCTCCCATAACAAACTCCATCATTGGTTGCGAATTAGTAACTACTCCGCCCAGGTTAAGTGAAACTTTGGCACCCTTCACTGTATTCACTTTGGTCAGGTGAAAATCAGTTGCAATTTCATGCCACACTTAACAGGGATTTGCGGTTATTGCTGAACGATTTTTGTGGTTAAATGGAATGGGAACAGGAGCAGCAGCAGCAGCAGCAGCTCAAATACAAATGAACCAACAGCAGGGAATTCAGATTTTGAGTGCAAGCAAACCTTGAATGGAAATTTGTACTTGTTTTTAAAGTGAACACAACCTGGTCTCCTTCTCTCCTTGTCCTGGTGTCTAGTTTTATCACTTTGTATTGATTCAGCTTTCTATTTCAGCCATCTCACTCTTAGACAAGCCAAGTAACAGCAGTAAAAGCAGTTCTTGGACATTCAAAAGCTAGCCCCTCCAATAAATTCTAGAGAGTCAGCAATACATTTGAACTTAACTGCCGTTTATTGACTGACTTTTTTATTCCTACTCCGCCGCCTGTTAATTAAAAATGTTGCCTGCAATTTCCTATACAAGTTGCTGCTCAACGGAGTCCAAAGATTTATATCAGCTAATGGCACAAACCCAAAACCCAGACCAGACCAGGCCGAAGCCAAACAAAATTGCAATTTGTTCAAGAAATTGCGGCCACTAAGTTGCGATATTGCGCCTGAGCTGAGCTGAGCTGTGGTCAGGTGAGGCAGGGGCAAGGGTGAGGTGTGCCACGCATAAACTGAATGTGCAGTGAAGCCCAGGCGGGATTGAGAGCCTGAAACCACAGACATGGGCTGTCTTTTGTGGTTACACAGCAAGAAATTAGCTGCAAAACCTTCAGCGGTGTCATAAAATAGTTCAAGCTAGAGGGAAAGTGGCTTCTGATTTCTTTGAGTGTAGCTGTGAGTGCAATAGGTCGAACGTTAGCCTTTATGGAGTCAGCTACATATCCTACAGGAGTTGGCTGATACCTTATGCTGGCTTATCCTTATTGCTGACTGCCTGCGTGCCTGCCTGCTGGTTGGCCTTCCTTTGGCTTCAGCCACAAATTTGCCGCCTCTGGACAGTGGCTCATAAATTTGCGCCAAACTGCGAGTGCAGAGAAAATTGCACAATTTATAACTTTCAAAGGTGTTGATTGCACTTAAAACTTAAAACCCAACCGCCTCCTTCTCCTCACCTGCCTTTCACAATTCGTGTAAGTGTGAGTGTGTGATTGCGTATGTGGAGCTCAAGGATTTTGGCTGTAAAAGTCCTTGAAAGTGGGTTAAGATTGCCGATTGTCACTCACTTGGCTGTGTCCTGAAATCAGTATTTTATGAACTGACCAAAAGGCTGACAAAGTAGGGATATAAAACTTTCGCAGACCAATAGGGTTTCAATAGGGTTTATAGTTTGGTTGACTTACAGACTTATAAGAAGCATGTATTTCTCAAAACGGGGGGAAGAGAAGATATAAACAATTTAAGAAAATTTTAAGAAAATACAGCAAAAGTGCGTCGAGCATTTGCTGGGGAAAATTGTATCGCTAGTTGTTCATTATGGAAATCTTACACTAGCAGGGAGAGGTTATATTTTCATATGCAAAAACATGGAGTCTTTCTGGCCTTGAGGGTTTGCATTCATATTGGAAACTTTGCTTTTTCGAAGCGGAAGTGATGTTAGTTAAAGTCTGTTAAATATTCCTTAGCATATTCCAGAACCACTATCTTTTCTAGTGTCAAAAGTGTTGGAACTTGAAAGCATTTTCACCAGGGAATTATGTGAATAGCGCTCTAGAATAGGATAGTTATCCACAAATGTAGAATGACCTGTGGATGATGATGACTCAAACGAAAGTCCTTGGTATTGTAGAATTAATATGAAACGTTTCTTAGTATATAAGTCATATTCTGGTCATATAATTATCCATTTCTTTAAACAGAATTGGTCCTCAAACGTCATCAGTTTACAATATTACAAGAAAATATATTAGTAATTGAGTTCAATCATCCATTAGCAAGAAAAAACGTCGGCTATTTTTATTTTCCATTTTCCTCTATTCCCTCTCATCAGCTTACAAACCTTCAGACCTCCAGCATATAGCAAACTCCTATTGTACAACATATTAATTTGTTTATATGCCGTCTAATCACTCACACCCAATCAACGTTCAAAAGCCGCAGATCAACCCAACAACATAAGGCACGCTTTCAGTGGCATCGGCATCGGCATCGTCATTGGCATCCGCAGCCCGCTTAGCATTCAACTCGTGTGTGTGCGTCCCATGTTGCTTCTACACTCTGTCTCTCCCTACCTCTCTGTCATTGTCCCTGTGCCTGTCCTTGTCTGGCTCAACAAATGTTCAAAAATTTGTTAACATCAAAAAGTACATTAAAGGCTCAAGGAATGCGCTTTCGTGCGGAAATTGCTTACGTGCGTGGCATTAACAAATGACATTTTTGTTGCTGTCCTGTTTGCCAACTCTTCGAATGTATAAGATGGGTTTTTGGGGTTGCTGCCGCTTTGTGGATTGTGGATTTTGTTGCTTTGTCGCTCAACGTTCAGCCATTGGCTGCGGGTGGTGAGTTTTGCTTGTGAAATCGTACTTGTGCGCATGCTGACTGTTGGGCCGCCTGCAAGGCAACAAGTGTTATTTACAGCTAATTCAGCACAAATGTTAAGTTAACAGTGTAGAGTTTGGCTTTAACAGTGGCTGGCAGTGAGGTGCTGTGGTGAGGTCGAGTGACCAGCTGGACCCTGTGCCGATGCTCAAGCGACACGACAAATAAAAGAAGCCGCTGTAAAACAAATTAAAAATGTAAAGGCAAAAATACAAACAACAAGAAAATGGCACTTACCATAGCAGTGCAATGTGCGAATGCAGTGCAACAGCGACCAATGCACATTGGTTCAAAGTAAAAATTATCATGTTACATCTTTATAGCATTAACGACCTTTTAGGTTGGTATTTTATTTACTTATTTGACCTAAAGCTTTCCTTTTCTTCGGGAATTTACATTATGAATTCCTTATAAGTAAGGAAAATTAGACTCGGCGGACATTTTCTGCCATTTGTTCCCATATATACATATTTGTTGCCAGACTTGCTTGTTCTGCTTTCAGGTTACGGTGTTAGACTACTTAGTTTCAACAACTTTTGGATGTAAAAGCAGTTGGTCTGACTTGCAATGCCCCAAATAGCGATTCCGTAAGTCCAGATTGGCATCATTATGGCCTTGTATATAGGAAGTTTGCATCGCAGCCTCAGGGTGGATCTTCTGCCGATCAGCCAGAGGTACTTTTTCAGTTTATCATTGATTTGCGAATCTTTTTTTGAGTTGGTTTGGTTTGAGTGGCTGTGGCTGTCTGAAAGGAGATATACGTAGACAGTGAGCAGCCCGCTATCTGCAATGATCAGCATATCAGCAGTGTAGATTGTATATAGGATCCAATACACTTCCCTGGGCGACTCCGGCTCTGAATTCCCTTATCCCTGAACTTTATTCCCTATAAAATCAGTGACAGAGGGTAGATTTCAAATATCATAGTCTTACCAATATTTCCTATTTTCCTAAACTGACTTAAATGCCATTAATCCTGGCAAACCAAAGTTTCTATCGAATATTTCATATTCTGATTGCTCCCTTCGCATACATAAGGGCAACCACTGTACACCACCGCACTTCCACTCCTCCCACTGCGGCGGCATTTGTCCTTGCCTTTGCCTGTCATTGAGGCCACGCGTGCTGCGCTGTCGTTGAAACTGAAGCTGTGTTCATTTTCCTTAGCACCAACAACAACGGCAGCAGCACAAACCAAACAAAGGCCAAAGGGCAAAATGACACAACAACACGACAATTTTCCGGACTCAACTCACTCCTCTACACTGCCATCTCCCATCACCCATCTCCAGTTGCAGTCAGTTTCATCTTCATCTTTGGCTTGTCCCTGCATTGCGTCGTCGGCCTGCCTTCTTCTGCCTGCAGCGTTGCTTAAATAATTTTCGCGATGGTAAGAAAACACGCCACGAGGCGGACGCAGAGGAAACAGCGGCGACACACAAGCCACGTTCATTTCTTCGCTCCATGTCATTCCGTTCGTCAGTTAGTGGATATAAAATGTCAATAAGCTCCAATAACGCAATTGACAAGACTCCGGCAGCTCCACGAACTCAACTCAGCTCAGCTGCGGCAACAATAAACGGAAATGACACACAAAGTGCAAGCACAGCAACACGTACGCGGGGTAGCTGCAGCTGGCAAAGGAATACTTATTGCAAGGGTTGGGTTTCAGTTACTTCTTCTGGCAATGTTGCCCAGTGAGCCATGTGCTAAGTTCCAGCCACAGCCAAAGGAATGCAGGTACTCATATAGAGCCCAAGGCTCAGCATCAGCCAAGTAATTTCAAGCTTAAAGAAGCTCGAAATTGATTATGGCGACCAAATGGAGGGCAAGAACCATTGAAGGATTGAATTGATGGCACTATGTATATAGCGAATGTCAAGAGTTTACTAAGTGTATTTTAATTAATACAATAATTGTGAAAAACTCTAACGTTATATGAGATATTATATGAGGATATGCTCTCGAAGGATACTAAAACTAAAGTTTTTAGGAGAAACTTTTTGAAATAATGTAGATGAAAAATGTCTTAAGTTATGACTGTTGAATAAAATGAATAGAAATCGTTTACTTTTCTAATTTGTAGATCTAACTTTTCTGAATTTAAGAAAAATATTTTAAAATTTCAAATTTATAAACAAACTTGACACCACACAAGGGGAGTCTACATGCCAAATTGGGTCTCTCTAGCGCTTACAGTCTCCGAGATCTAGGTGTTCATACGGACGGACGGACAGACGGACATATCTAGATCGACTCGGCTGTTGATGCTGATCAAGAATATATACACTTTATGGAGTATTTCAGGCTCTCTTCTGCCAGTTATAGTCGTTTGCTCTACTAGACTAGGAGTAAAAAAGTCATAATCGCCTTAAAGTTAACAAAATCGACCTTCAGTTTTATATAAGAAAGTCCTTGAAAGCGCAAAACGTTATTAAATTGAGCCAATATGTTCTTTTAAGAAGACCAAAAACGATTGGACTTGCGGCTCTGTTTGCATCGTCTGAAACAGATAATAGATTCGTCGCATCAGATACGAAAGTTCCCAAGGAAATGAATCAACAAAGCAGCAAATAGACCAACAATTTACTGAAAATAGAGCAGTATCCCACGCAGAAGGTCACGTAATTTGTAGTCATCTACGAATATCTAAGACTTAGAGGAAAAAGACGCTTATTGTTAAAGGAAAACATTTTCATTCAAAAATTAAATAAGTCGTATAATTTGGACTTTTCGTTTTTCCAAGAAATGCACACAAACATACATAATCATATATATCACCGACATCATCGTCATCATCTATACACGAGCCTCCTTCTGTTGCATATCACCTTTGCCTTCTACACAATTGTTGTTGTTGCGACTGGCAGACAACTCTCGCATCTCGTCCGATGAGCGGGAAACGGCAATGCGACGAGCCGACTTTGGAGTGCGTTCCAATTCCAATGATTTGTCCACAGAACGACGTGGCGTTGTGCGCAAACTAGAAACAGGTGAGCCGCTCATAATGGGCTTCTTGTTGTTCCACACGCAGAGCACGAATTTAATCTCCTTGATGAAGGCCAATTTGAAGGTGAGCTGGAGGATGGAGAATAGAAAGAAAGTGGAGACACAGAGAGGGGTTTAATCAGTGAATGCATGGAACATAGTGATTACTGATTATGTTTGTCCTCACTCACCCGCTCCTCAAGAGCCACCTGCTGCACGTACACCAGAAACTCTGTAATCCCTATGACAAAGGCTATGAATATGCCCACATACAGTGTGTAGAAGATGCCGCGCAGCGCCTCAAATGTCAAGTCTTTCGTGCCATCCGAATCGGGCTCTTCAAAGCAATTGGAATTTGGATTCTTCCACCATTTCTGTTTCAATTCGTAGAGGTCTCCCCTCTCGCTTAGCCTCAGGATGGCCACACTCAAATTAGAACGATACTCCGCCCCAAAGGGCACCGCAATGGCATAATGCTTCTCCCCGAACTTCTCACCCACCGAACGCAAATCACAGTGCTGCTCCCGATTGTACTCCAAGGTAGTGGTTTCCATCAAAAACATATACCCACCGCGATTCTTTTGCACACGATCGACACCCTCATCATTGTCCTTAGTATAAGCCGAAGGATCATCGTTATTCATGAGGTTAAAAGCCAGACGGTACACCGTCTCATTGGACTCAGCCAGAAGATTGTATGTGCTGCCACCATAGATCGTGCCAAATTTGACCTTCTTCTGCGCACTCAAATCCTTGAGATTGGATATGCTGCCCTCCATTTTGGAGCTGGTGAGAAAGGCAGCCAGATTGGCCGTATAAGAGTTGGCAATGATGATAGCAAATATCCACCAGGTGGCCTCAGACATGCGCACCTGAGGACTGCGTGGCAGAATATCACAGCCAGCTGTCATTATGGAGGCCACCGTGAGCCAGAAGGTGTTATGCAAATGCCATTGATTCTCCACAACGTCTGGATCACGATTGCAAGGATGCGGATTCTCCCACTCGGCCTTGGCAATGCTGATTGATAGAGTGTAACAAGAGGAATAAGACTATGACTATGACTATAACTTTTACTGTGACTATGACTATGAATTTGACGACTACAAAGAGGACACGTACAAGACAATCCACCTGCAACTCACCGCGCTATTATAACCTTGAGGAAGGACATCACAAACACTGATATCATTATCCAAATCCAGACTTCAGCACCCAAAGGCTCCAGATAGGCATACACAGATTTCTCCTTGTGTTCACTCTTATAGGCAAGAATGCTCACACCCAACTGCATAAAAGGCACCGTGAAGTCAACTGCAGTTCTCCGAGCCTGCGTAATGGTCAAATCACAAATGCCCATATGTGCATCCTAGCCAAAGATTTTGGAATAATTTTAAGGTTCGTTCACTTCGATTTCAATAATCTCTCACATTATTAATGATTTCACCAATGATGCCATTCCACTGTTTGGTATCCTTATCCTGTTTGCCATACTGCTGATCTGCCACCGGCACAAATATATACTCAAACCCCACCTCTTGGGCTATGGCATCAATCAGGTCCACCGCATAGCCCTGATAGATGGCATTCCCTGTCATGTTAAGCTCGATGGCCGTCTCATTCCGAATAAAGTACGGCGGTCCGATGCGTGTGGCCACGCGGTATATGATTTTCTTTTGCACCTTGGCATCCACATTGAGCTGCGTTATCTGACCCTTGGTGTCCCACACCGCAATTCCAATGCCATCCAGCGGATCATAAATCTCAATGTTGAAATTGATGCGCTGTCCATCCTCATCAAACTGCATATTTGTGGTGCGAAAGTTTGTGGTGTTCACGCCGGAAGTCTGCGAACACCGAGTTTATTAAGAACGATTATCCTCGCAGCAGGTGCTCACTTACCCCCTTCATTAGACGCATCAAATAGCGACCCATCTGCCAGGTGCGTCCGCCGGAGCCAGCAAAGTCACAGGTTAATCTTGGCACGACCATGCGTTCGGGGTAAAAGTAGCTGGCATTGCGCCAAGCAACGGCAAACAGCTGCAGTGCATCATGAAGCAGATCATGGAGTAAAGTGCGAGACGGTTCTTTGTTCTCGGAGATGATATTCTCACGCTGGGTGATATAGCCATAGGGCAGAGAGTACTAGGGGAAGACAGAGAAAGAGAGAATAGAGGCTCTAGAACTAGAATTGTGAGATGCCCCCTTACCACAGGTGGCTCCGGATTGAGCAAAAGTCTTGCTGCCGTAATATTGACGGCAAAAGTCTCATTATCAGCCGCCAGCTCCTCCAAATTATCAGTATAAGTCTCCAGATTTGTCAGAAAGATGTGCTGGGGGCACAAAGAGTTACTCTATTATCTGACCATCTCCGCATCGTAACCCTCATACTCACATTGAATTGACCCGTGAGTCCGAATTCCGATGAGGCATTGAGCAACTCCACCAACATATCGGGTGCACAATCCAGCACCACACGTCTCTCCCCACGTATGCTCTTCCACATCACCCGATGGTCGCCATTCTTTTGAAATTTACGCACACGCACCACATCATTGTGGACCTCACGCAGCTGTAGCAGATCCTGTAATCGTGCCGTGGCCTTAACTATCAAAATATGTGATTAATATTTGAGGTAACTTTGGTTTACTTAACATTGACTTACCATCATCCTCATCATAGACTATGGTAAACTTGCGCCAACCATAGTTTTGCAGGATATCCGCATAGGCCTTTGAAAGGGTTAACTGAGAGGGATAGAGACTCAGGGTCATTTGATGATTGGGCTTCTCCTCCAATGGCTCTTCACCAGCCACATCGAACTCGATGTGTGGAATGCCCGTATTGTTGCAAACCAGCGAAACGATGTCTGAAAGAAGGATAATATAATAATGATGTGGAGCTTCGCATTCTACTGATAGATAACTTTTATGGAAGAGAAATATATAAGAGAATTTAATTAATCGGAATAACAAATTCAATTCAAACTAACAATTTCTGCCCCAATCCTTAAGAAATAGAAGTGACATAAATGAAACTAAGCAATGGCGCTGCCGTCTATGATGCAGAGAATTCACAAAATCAATGAATTCATAAATCTAACCTGTGTGAAAACTGCAGCCTCTTTATAGTCCTAAAAGTATGGGAGTAATTTTATGTAAAATCTAAAACTAATAAATAAAATCTCAGGATCGAAAAGCTTTTCACTTCTAAAAGTTTTTTGTACTGAACAACTCATAACATTCTCGAATTCCCAATCAATGGATTCCAAACCACAAATATTCTTTGCCCATCCAAGCAAATTTCCAGCTGTTCTCGAAAATTGTTGGCCAATTGCTTCGGCCACACTTTCGAACGAAAAGCTTTCCATCTTGTTATTTTTCCATTCTTTATTTTGCTCGACCATTCTACACACGTATTCTATATTAAATGCTGCTGCCCCTCACATCTTGTACTTACCGCTTGCCGCCTTTGAACTTGGTCCAAAAATAGCTGCGACACCATTATCTATGAGATCGCAGGCTGAAAACATAGACAGAGAAAGAGAGAGGGAGAGAGGGAGTGATCGAAATAGTTAGGGATTTTCTGCTAATGCAACTCTCACCTTGCTCTTGCAGGGCAACACTTCCATCCTCTGGCTTGAGTCGTTTTATCAACGGATAAAAGGTAAAAGTTTGCTCAGCCTCAGGACCATTAATGGCATTTATCACATGCAGAAATTCCTTTTCCAGTTCCAATTCATCGTCATAGAAAAAGGCACCTTAATAGTTAAAGTAATTTTATATACATATATATATACATATATATAATAGTATATATAATCGTACATATTCAACTCTCACCTATGCTGATTTGTTGCTGCTGACTTTGGCATATGAAAACTGCACTCCAGATGCAGAAGCTGCCAAGCAGAATTTTGCGCCACATTCCTGCGTATACGACTGGAATTTTTAGTGCAAAAAAATGTTAAAAATTCTGTGGCGCAGCTATTTCTGATATATTTCCGAATATGTATAACATATGCCGTGTGTGAAGCGAATGCTGCGGTACTTCTACAAATACTGAGCAAGCTTTTTGGGCTTCTTGGAGATCGCTATGGTACAGTAAAATTATGATATTTGTATATATATGTTTTTCATATGGAAAGCTGTTTTCCATAAAAAAAAGCTCTTACTTTGCAGGTGGTTGAACAGCTGTGGATTGGTTAAGAACTTAAATCAAATGGAGAACAGTCTATGAACATGTGTTTCTATATAAAGAAAAAGCTTTGAAGTCTTTAAGTAAAATCTGATTGATATGTTTTGAAATATTTAATATTTATTATTGTTATAAAATATTATATAAAATGTATAGATTATACTTTCTTGGGTTAAAGTTTAGATTGTACGTTTTCTCTTTTAATCAAAAACAAGTATTAACGTTATAGTCGATATTCCGGCTATAAGATACTCGTATTCAGTATCTACTTACGGCGATGATATGCCTCAGAATGGAGGCCTGCTCAATGCGGGTGTGGTTTAGATGTGATAGTGCTGCCATTCCATACACTTGGTTGGCATATTTCCATAGTGGGGCCAATATCAACTTATATATGACGATTTTAATCATCCAATCTCCTCGCCCAAGTCCTGATGTTGTGTGCAATTTGCACAACGTGACGATTGAACTTCAGTCGACAGCCTAAAATGACTCCCAAGAATTTATGAGCAGTCTTGTGGCTGAAGAGCTCATCGAATATGAAGAGCCCTGGACAGGAATCACACCTAAGCGTGTACGTCACTGTGGCACACGACGATGTTCCACCTACACGCCCAATTGCTAAACTTCTTCAGGTACTTCTAAAGCACATTAGACTGTAAGTAAAGTCGGATCACATAGAAATCTTTCAATATAATAACAGATAGTATATCCAAGAGGTAAATCCCTTAGTGATTATAAGAAGTCCGGAGAAAGCCCTAATCTGTGGCGCTTTGTTTTCAGGAATCTTACTAAGTTAAAAGTTCTGAACAGGTTTTTCTTAAAATTATTTGTATAATATGAAAATATTTAATCAAGATTGTATTTTCTTAAAAATATTCCTAAACCAAAAACTGTTGAAAATCTCATAAATTCAGCCAAGCTGTCAGAAGCCACAACGTTTCTACTTTGCCACTAATCTTACTATATCATTTTTTTTTTTGAGACAGTCAAAAAACATCTCAATCAAGCAGACAAGCGGAAAAATAACAACAGGGCTTGGCCAAGTAAACTAGCCCAAAAACTAGGCAACAAATTTATTTTGTAAAGCATGTTGATTTTTATTGAAAAGTGATGAGGTGTCAATTTTTCATGCCACAAATAAAAAAAAAGAAAACGTAAACGGAAAATGAAAACAAATGCCGAAGGCTCTTTCAATTTGCATAATAAACACATTCACCAAAGACACACACACACAGACGCACACATTAACATATTTTTAATGGTGTTGGCCCACAGGAAGTTGCCGGGGGGTGGGGTGCGTAACAATATGGCCGCTAGTGTCATTCTAGCCTTTTGCCACTGTTTGCTCAAAAAGGATTTTATTGATGCCAGACACGTTTTGTGTTTTAGCTTCAACCTTTTTTATGTTTGGGTTGGACTAAAATTTGAATAATTTGTTGTGAACAGCAGGTAGGAACAGAAAGGAAGAGGGGGGTAGGGGGAAGGCGTTAAAAGAAAACTCAAAGAAACGAAAACTGTTTATATTCATTTGTAAAGACAGGTCAAATTGAGCTGGTAAGTCCGGGCCAAGGAAATTCAATAAACATTTGGCTAAGTTACTGATTATGATAAATAATGATGCAAAGCGAGTTAGAAAATTGTTTTCGATTAGAAACTTTACTAAGCAGAGCTAATAAAAGTAAGGAAAGTAGCAGTAAAATAAGTGTATGTTAGTATTAAATACACCTCTGAGGGGATGGTTTGTGATAGTTTCTTATAGCTTTAAGTAGATATTTTATGGGTGCGTTTGAGAGTTTCATTGTCGTTTGATAGCTAGAGAAGTCAATTGAAAAGAAAGAATTCATAGAATTCAGATAGCAAAAAAGAGTAAAACGAAGAGCAGGGAAGAATACCTGCAGAGGTTGAGTAAGGCTCAAAAGTCCAAACAAAGCATGATAAAACAAGAAAAAATACTTCAAACTGCATTTCAGTACACATGGCCTTCGAGCAGGGTCCGTCTGTAATGTCTCTCAGATAATCTACAGTACCAAGTAAGAGTGCCAGTAAGAGAATCCAATGTAAACATGAAGGAAATCCTAATAGAATACTTAAAAGTGCATTCTAATAAAAATAACGCCCAAGCAGGAATACATCTTATACGGCATTAAAATTCTGTAAAGAGCACCCTAGTGATGCTAAGGAAAAGAAGCTGAAAGTATAGCTAAAGTTGCACTTCATTACAATATTTTGATGAAAATCATTTAAGCAATGCAAACACAAAGAAAAACTACATAGAATAGCCTAAATAGCGTTCGAATACAAGTGTCGCCCAAGCAGGGACCTTCTATAATGTTTCTCATTCATTCTACAGCATAAAAATTTGGTAAAGAGAACCTTAGTAAGTAAGCATAAGTACTTCAAATTACATTTTATCACAAGTGTGTCTTCATGAATATAGTTAGGGAATGCCAAAGAAGTTTAGTAATGATATACATAGAATATCTAGATTTAAATTAATAAATTCATAATTGATACCTCTTCACATACTCCAAACACTCTCTAGACTCTGATAAATGACGCCCGAGTAGGAGCTCTGAAATAAAAAGTGAAGCAATCGGTTCATATTTAACTCGTTCGCAGAATCTTAGACAGAAAATGTATCAGTCCTGTTCCTGTTTCCACTGCAGTTTGACTAGTAAATCGAATTCCTTCCACTTTCACTGTTCCACATGAGTTTGGTTTTTTCGAACTTATGTACGAATTGTGCTGTGACGCCAGTAGACAGAACGAGACAGAACGATGAACATCAACAAATCCAAGTGGATTCAATCCCAGCTCATTGTTTCGGGTTTTATGCAAGAAATGCTAGAAATGGTTTACATTTTTGTTAAAAATATTCTTAAATAAATTAACCCTTGAGGTATATCAATTAACACTTAAAACTCTTTTCAGTGAATTGGAAATTAACATAGAAATATATGTCTGGTGAAAAGTACACGAAATAACGAGATAATAGTGAATTACTTTTGATTCCGCAAGCTACAAGGCTAAACGTTTGGAACCGCATACACATATCAATCGGATTCGGACATTTCGAACACCAATCAAAAAGTTAGCCGCATGATTTGAATGTAAGTGAAAATGCGAACAGGCCTATATATTTCATTACATTTGCGATTTATGTTTATAAGAATCAGTTGATTCAGATATTTAAGAGCGATATATGTATACATATGTATCGACGAAGGAAATCTCAAAAGAGGAAATGCATCTCTTTAGCGGCTGCAGAAGTCTAAGCCGGCATATACCGCAGCATCACACTACTTTAGCTACATTGAATTATTCAAATAAATTTTACAAATTTTCCACATTTAACATACATCCGAAAACCTTTTAAGCGAGAATTCCACAACTCCACCTCTGCGGAATTTGCTCTTTTCAACCATTTAGTGAGAGCAAACTAAAAGAAAACACACACATACACACTCTGACAAATCCAAACAAATGCTTATAAAAAATGGCCAAGCAAAGCACTTACAAAACATTTTCTATTACACGAAAATATTTATGGTTATCATGCAGAGGCAGCCACAAACAGCAAACAACATACACACACACACATATGCAGACTAGCCAAACCCAAAATATAACAACAACACATCCAAATCCTCTCCGCAAAACAGCAGAAGAATCTGCAAAAAACTTTTTCTAGGTAATAAGACCAAGCCAGAAGGAATGAATGTTCCGAGATAGAGACAGACACACACAGAGAGAGAGAGAGAGAGAGAGAAGGAGAGAGAGTGAGAGTATGTTCTGGAGTTGGTGCAAAAACTTTTTAATACTTGCCATAATGTTGCCAAAAGGATTATCCAAAAGAATGACTTTTAATGGAGACAGGAAGTAAGCGCATAACAGACAGAAGTATTAACTGTTTCCTTCCGCTTTTAGCCACTGCTAGAGTTTAGTGGACTGGCGAGGTAGTGTGGAAGTAAGGGGTATGAAATAGAGGTTTTCTACATGCATATATATTTACAAAACTGTCAGTTGGTAAGCGGTGCGATGTGTGTGTTCCACGTAAGCTGTGCGGAAATATTGCAACATGCTCATAACTGTGTTTAGATGAAAAGGGGACACAGAAGAAGGGTGCCGTGCAGAAAAGCTTATGCTTATTTTCATACTCTAACTGTAGGTGTACGATAGAAGTCGGTTGCAATATGTGAAATACATTGTTGGTAGAAGATTCAGGACTGCTTTGTGACATCTGCTTTGTAAGGAGGCATTTATTGAGCAGAAGAATGTGGCTGACCTGGCATATTGGTTACTTTTCCTTTACACATCTTTCATTTAACATTCTTTTAACATTTAACATTTCCAATGCTGTGTGAAAAAAACTGTTTATCAAGCTTGCTTAACAGATCAAACTGGTAACCAAATGATTTTCATGATTGCATTTTACTGCTAGATGAAGTAACGCTAACAAGAGAAGCTAGGCAGCAGGCCTTCCATAGAGTACCTAAACCTTCGCTTTTGCCTTACATCCAAACATTCCTTGCCTCTATTTTTATTTCATGTGACCAGAAACATTACCAAAGCCGCACGCTTCTACAGTCGAGTGTTGGCAGTACACTTCTTAGCCAGGCTTTGGCTTTGTTTCTGGCATGCGTGTATGGCTGCCCACTGGCCATAGGCAGAGGCAGAGTCAAGGGAAAACTCAGGGCATTAGCATGGCATTAGCTGCGGCATTTCCAATAGAGGAAAAAATGAAAATGCCAAGCGTTTCAGCTTGAGCTCTGCCCCCTTAAGTCTTTCCCCAGTGACTGCCGACTCTGCTGCATTATTCAATATATTTTCTTCTCATTTTGCATTTTAATGAGTTCAGCGCAGGCCTGAAATATGAGCTACCTGACAGGACAGTACAGGACGCTGCAGAACGGAAGGACAGACTGCGTTGGTGTTATTTCAATTTTTGCTCGTCTTGGCTTTCCGCTTCTAGCTCTATGGATATTATTATAAGAAAGTGTGCTAAGTCGGCTTGCCGACATCTTTTGGCCTCGACCAGCTCCTGCTGGGCTGCAGGATATTGCTTTAATTGAAATTTATGCTAAATAGATTGACACTAATGAGCAAGGGCTGCCTCCTGTTATTGCTGTCGCTGACGCTGACGCTGACGCTGAGGCTAAGGCTAAGGTAATTCCAGTTGGGCCATCATCTGCATAATTAAATTGCTTCTCAGAGAGAGTCGTTGTTTTTTCTTCCTGCTGACTCTTCAACGTTGTCAACCAAATTATTATTATTATTTTTGCATTTTTATGATAGGCATCGCCGCCGAAGAAGGAGGAGAGGGGAAGCGCAACGCTTGACGTGTCACCTAACAAATTGTTCGAGTTCCGCTTTGCGGCTAAGTGCTGGCATTCCGTTTAGGAAGTGACTTTTTGGCGACATGTAAATATTGTTGGTGTATTTTCGGGTTTGCCCTGGAGGCATGTCCTTGCCAAGTTTCTTGAGATTAGAGATGTGTGCGTGAATTTGTTTAAAAGAAATATATATGTATATGTATTTCCGAAGATTCTGGCTGATCATCTAGGATGGGAGCGTGGGAGAGGGTGGGGACTGCCGCGCAGCTCCTTGCCTCTGTGTTTGTATATATTTGTGTCTTCATATGTGATCATTTTGTATGTAAGTTAGGTTAAATTTGTATAGCAAAGACAACATTTTCCATAGCTAGCGTTAAGTCCTCTTCAAACGCAAGGTCAATTTAGTAGTACAGTAGAACTTTACACATCTTTCAATCCCCTTTCTCAACTGAAGCTGATGTTGCGGGCCCGCTTGCAAGCATTGCCATAAGATGTTTTCCTTGTATGAAATCATAGGATCGTCTTAAAGACTTTTCTCCTCGGCTAGACTCACTTAGTGTTCTTTAGATCATCGTGCTCTGACTTCTGGTCACGTGTTTAGCATTGATCTGGCTTGAATCCAGAACAGCCTAACCCTCTGCCTCCCTGAGTCCTTATCCAAGCCATATTGTGGGGGGCCAAACAAAAAAGAAAACCGTACATTTATTGCTTTGGTGACGGAAATGAGTTTCTGTCGTAAACTTTTATGGCAATAAACGTCGCTTGTTAGTCTGGCGAAAGAAAAAATCTAGTGCGGAAATTACGCACTTGGCAAAGGCACAAGGACTCAGGCATAAAGCGGGCACAGAAATCATAGCCAGGCATGTCCTGGCTGTACATAGTATAAATATAAAAGTGTGTATGTATATTAAGTATGCAAGTATGTATGGGTGTGTGTGTGTGTGTGTGTGCATAGAATGTGCTAGTTTTCCTTGTCCTTGTTTCAACGAGAAAGCCTCGTCGCCCCGCCTCGCACATTGACACGCTGCATAAAAATAAGCGCATGCAATTGAGGCAATAGCTTGTTACACCCAGCGGGGGGTAATGGTAGAGATGGGCGACTGGGATGGGCAGAGGGGCTGGTATTTGAATGGTATGTATAACTCTGGTTGCCATTTTCCATTACATTTGCCACGTCACGGCACATTTCGCTCACATTCACATGGTTCTGGTTCCCAACTAACCAAAGCAAGACAAAGAGAGAGAGAGAGAGGGACAGGGAGAGGGAGAGGGAGAGGGAGAGTCGTCTCTATGGCAGCTCTTTACTTTCCGTTTCCTGTTGTGGCAGCCTCCTCAGCCTCCTTACCGCACCCAAACTCCCACCTACATCCCCCCCAACCATCACTGTGTTGTTATCATTTCTGGCTTTTGTTTCATTTTCTGCTGTTGTCTCCATACTTTTAATTCTTTTAACAATTGCGCTAAAAGTTGTGCATTGAACAATAAAAAAGAAACAACAAATACAACAAAAAAATGCCACGGAAACGGGGCTGTAAAGTATACCGTATAACCACGCCCCCTGCGCCCGCTTGTATGGCAAAAGATAACAAAAATATTGCTTACCGCAATGCAATTGTTGCCAAAGAAAAGGCAGAAAATGTTGAAATGAATGGAGGGGGGCCGGGGGGTGCAGCGTGTGAGAAAAATGTGGGAAAGGGTGTTGGATTTTGAGTTCAGGCGTGGATAGTGAGCGGACAGGGTCCAAAACGAGAGACCTCAAAGAACTCGATCGATGTCTTTGTGGGTTGCAGAAGTCGTTTGAAAGCACACTGAGCTTTGAAAGCTTTATAAGGCAGCAAAGTTGGTAATACAGACAGAGAACATTTGCGAGCCCATCTGCGTGGGCTTTTACTATATTTGAGTTTTTGTTTAGGTCTTAGATGGGCTTTTTCAGGTTTTGTCATCGATCTTAGTGTGGCCTTTTGGTTTAGATCTTCAAAACTACAAGGCTTCTCTAAGCGTCAATGGTTTTCCCCATTAATCTTCATGTGGCGTTTATATTTGGATCGGAAATGGGCATTCAAAGCTGCAAAGGCGCGCTTCTCTTCCCATTTAATCGATAATTATTTGGTGTTTTAGCTTGGATCGTGGATGGGCTTGCAAAGCTGTAAGCCTTGTATTAATGATTCTGGATAACGTGTCGAATTTGTCAAGGAAATGCCAGATGAGCTCCTTGATAGCTTTCTAATTATGATTATGAAAAATCTGAAGTTTAGGTCTTCAGCTTTAACTTGTGTAGAAAATGAAGAGTCCTAGCTCTTATGGCTCAGGCTTTGCGCTGCGTATAGATTTTTAATTTTCCTCTCCATAGCTTTTGCCAGCCCTCAAATTACTGACTAAACACAAACCGTCCCTGATTTTACTCGTCTGGCTGTGCTCGATTTTTCATTTGTTTTACTTTATTCACACCCAGTGCAAAAGTTGGCTCGACCAGTTACAGAAACAGGAGCCAACAGCAGCAGGCAGGAGCCGCCAGGAGCCAGGACAGCAGCAGCATCCGTTTCCGTTGAAAAGTTTCATTTCCCACACGCTGGCTGCCTGGCTCTGATGATAAAGTACAAAATTAACTTTTGAAATAAACAACAATAACAACAACAACAACAACAGCAACAACAAAACCACAAGAACAAAAACAACAACAACAGCAGCAGCAACACCCATTTGAAAACCTTCAGGCAACTCACGGCACATCGGCAGGCATATCAACTGCGAGTATGTGCAAAATGAGGCATACTCTTTGATTGGATTCAGTGACGCCGCCTCAGAGTTGCAAATCATGCCCCAAAAAGTAAATGATGTAACATGTGTAAGTACATATTGTGCCGCAAAGGGAAAGAGAAAAACATGATGTTGCCCGCCATCTTACAAGCACATTTGACTTTTGAGGCACGTAAAAAATATGAAAAATTTCGCATAAGCAAGTTCATAACTCTGCTGCAAAAATAGCCCCTCCATCTCAATCCCAATCCCAGTCCCAATCGCCAAGCAAAGTGTACGACAGCTACGAAGCAGCAGCCTCATAGGCATGCATATTTAATACGAAGCGTGCCAAGGCAGCCGGTGAAGTGGGCAGATGGAGCTGGGGCAACACCCACTTCCACATCATTGGAACAACTGAAGAATTTTAACACTATAGAACAACATTTAGGTTTTTAGGGAAATAATTAGAAGGGAGAGCAGATAAAACATGACGGGGGAGAAGATTTTGAGAAACAAATAGACACACATATAGAAGGCAGAATTTGCTGAAATAAAGAACATTTGATTTTGAGAGAAAAGGAGAAAGATCAACAAGAACCAGGGCACATGTAGCAAAGCGCGAGAGAGAGAGAGCATAAGAATAAGACGATCAAAGAGTTCATGTCGAAAAGTCGATACAGTAAAAGAGAGGCATCAATATGCTTGTTGAGGAACCGATGGATAAGTCCACAAATATTGTATCTATTCCAGGCGCTCGCAGTTGTATTTTTCATTGCAATTCTCATTATCCTATTGTATATAACGGATTTCTCACACTGAAAGATGAGGCCACTGCAGACACATATTATATTTACAAACATAATGACCTTCCAGTTCATTGCAATACTTTACCTTGAATTGCTTCTGTCAAGTGATGTCAGGGCGTCAGTAACTTGGTGCTTCCAACATATCCGCATCGAGTACTGTCCGAACTGGAGTTTCTCCATTCATACTTACGACATGAGCTAGCCAGCAAAGACTCATAGTGTTCATTCGCCTGACCACGTCGTTTCATAG
Source organism: Hirtodrosophila duncani (assembly GCA_037043425.1). Taxonomy (NCBI): domain Eukaryota; kingdom Metazoa; phylum Arthropoda; class Insecta; order Diptera; family Drosophilidae; genus Hirtodrosophila; species Hirtodrosophila duncani. The sequence continues at coordinate 11,394,230 of JBAMBM010000057.1, read as the reverse complement.
AATACCACAGGTATCGAAAAGGCAAATAGAACCGAGGATCTTGCGAAGACCTTTTCTCTCGAATACCCCAAGAACAGCTGCATCTTATTGTGTTACTGTCCAGGCCTCAGCACCATATAAGAGTACCGAAAGGAGGAGCGTCTTGTAAAGTGTTACTGAACCCATAGTAGCACCCGTTGCCAAGAATTCTTCATCGCTTAATCTCTCACAAACAGTAAAATACTTTAAAGAGATCAACCAAGATCTATTTATCAGTTGATTTTTGCTGTAAAATTCTCCGTTTATTCTTGAACTTCTACATTTTGCATTCACTTTCATCGTTGTCTTAAACTTTCGCATCAGCAGCGACTACTTTGAGAGAACCAGAGCAATCCTCGATTTCGCATTGCGCGAAACGCATGGAAGAGACTTGGAAGAAGCTAAAGGAATAGGTTCTTCTGCTCTTCCTCCTCTTTCTGTGTTATCAGAGGGAATAGGTTCTTTCACTTCACCTCCTCTTCCTGTATTTTCGAGCAGTAAATTGTATGTGTTTATATATGTTTCTTCTCCTCCTACTCTCTCTGTGCTTTTGCATGTAAGTGTGTCACCTTATCATTAGCCTCCGATACGCCCACCAGCATTCGTTTTGTGATTCTGCCTTCAATATATAGTTTGCTATGAAGACCAACATTCACGAAACGGCAATCAGCACGAAACTAACTTAATTGAAATGATGAGATAAGAACGACGAATTTGTAGACTTAATTTACATTGATTGAAGGTAGAAACATAATTATTTAAGGAGTTGATCTTCTATTAAAGCCTTCGCAATCACAAGTTCGACTTCCCGGATGATCACACTCGCCTTCTACAAAAATCAGCTCCTCTAGTCACAAAACTTTTGCTGTGCAGTGTAGTTTCATAATCCAGCAAGTCGTACATATTGCGAATTCTACTTCATTGCAACCCACTTCGCGCAGCTTCATCTCCCAGTCCCAGCTCCAAGCTCGTGACCGTGTGCGGCACACTCCGCTCCATCAACACGAAAAGCAATCAAATTGCAAAAATTTGTTTCATTTTCTGCGATAACATGACTTGAATTTGATGAATGCCTTGGCAAAAGCGACACACACACTCAACCATTGGACCAGCAACCATGGTATACGAAGGAATCATAGAATGAGAAATCCATATTGGCAACGAATACCCGCGCCAAATGCCAATCTCAGCGCGCTTTTTCATGGGGGAGGTGAATGGGGAGAAAAAACTGCAGATATGGCCAAATGAAAGAGTTATGAATCCGCAACTTTGTTGGTTGGACCTCGGGGCGCTTCTGGCCAGCGAGCAAATACATACATACGTAACAGAGCGGGTGTTGTAGTTGTAGAAGCTTATACGGCATGCCAATGCCGATTACTAATACGCCCCGGTGGCTCACTGGATGACTGCCTGTCCGACTCTGTCGGTTATGGCTGCTTTTGCCTTGCCAAGGATTAAAATAAATGCGCTACATTTGTATGTGCTGCACGAAGCTCTGCATACTAACCCCCCTGAAACTACCCCCGTCCTGCCCCTACATCCACTACGCCACCAAAGCCATAGTGGTAAGCGAAGTGGCTTAGCCTTAACCAGAGCTTCTTCTTCATGTGGGCTCCTGGTGGTCGATAACCGCTGTTTATGGTGAGCTACATTGGCCATTGAATCATCATTGCCTCTTCTATCGCAAACTCAACGCCTTTAGGGAGAATTTCACCAAAAAAAGAAAAAAAAAAGAAAAAATACAAATAAAAAACATCAAATGCAAAATATACATTTTGAGGGCTTTGCATATTTTAAAGCTGCTTTGGGGGCTGCCTCTTATGGCAACATTGAATGATAAGGAGAGGGGAAGTGGGGGGGGGGGCGTTTTCGCATCAACTTGATGGAAAGTACATGCCCAAAAATATTTTGTAATTACGACCACGTCAAAAACACTCGACGGCCGAAACAACAAAAAAGAAAATGCCGCAAAGCAAAAATTAAATGACCAAAACAAGTCCATCGGGGCCTTTGGGGTCAGTCAAGCAGCAGCGGACAGATACAGAGGGGGATAAATGAAAATTAAATAGCCCACTTTTAGGGCCAACTAGAACGGGCATTTAATGCGGACTAAAAAACAAAAATATTCAATGGTCATCAAGAAGTGAAAAATGTAAGACAAAGTTGTATTGACATAGGAAATTCAGGTTCCAAAATGCATCGGTCTAAGCACATTTTAGGTGTTTTATTTTCAAAGTAAGTAAAGAAGGACTCTGAACCATCAGTTCCAATGGTTAAGACGTGATTTACTGAGGTTCAGGTCGCAAAGAAGAGGTCTGGGCTCATTTAAAATAAATGAACGATTGGAGAATGCGAATTAGGGATGGCCACGGAGATCAAAACATCGATATCGATGTTTCCTAATATATATATATATATAAATCGATGCATCCCCATTCTTTTCGATCGTTGCAAAATCACAAATTAGGTCCAGTACTTTTTGTTAATGCTGAGTAAGAACATTATACAGCTCAGTCTTTTGGTTGCGTTGCTGGCCTGAAAGAGCATTTTGAAGGAACTGATGCTCCCTATATTGATTAAATCTGCTAGGCAATGCCATGGGCAGATGCCGTTCATTGAATCCCACAAGTTATTGGAATTAGATTTAAAGTTGGCGCTAGACAATTTCAATATCGTCAGCGGGCGGGCTTATATGAGTATGAGTGTGCAAGCTTGAGGTCGTTGTCCCAGAAGGAAGAGTCTTTTGATTCAGAAATCAGCGAATTAGTTGACTCTAGAGAAAGACTTGGTTAAGGAATTGATATATAAAATCGCATTTAAGCAAGCTACCGGATTTATCAAATGGATTTACGTAAATCAGCGATCTACTCAGCAATTGAGGTGAACATCGATACATTGCAAACAAAATAACAACGTCGAAAACATCTATGCATCTGATAACACATGGAAGCCGCCGTTGCTCACACTTGACTCTAAACCCCTCTGTGGTCATCATGGCAAGAATCCATATATTGGGCTAAGAACTGCTGGCATATTCTCCCAAATTAACATCCCTCTGAGTATTTTCTGTTTACAAACCTGAAGAAATTACTGGTCAAATAAAGAAGTTACCAAGGAAACAAGAGCTGAAAGAAGACTACGTTGAGAAATTGAACGCTCATTTAAAAATATAAATTTAAAGATGTCATGGATTTGTCAAACGATCCTCGTATTTACTCACACTTAATTATGATTATATGTGTATATTCATACATATACATTAAGCATAATGTAAACAGTCATACATTTTTCCTGAACATGGAACTTTCTATATGCTCAGGTAAATTCATATCATATAAGAAATCTATATCGGTTTGTTCGAACTTCATTTGCTTGATGATGCCATCTTCCACCTCTGCAGCTGCTTTCACAACTTCAAGTGCCTGCAGCGCTGAGTCCATTTCGAAAAGCAATTTACCTGGCTCTGTCTTCAAAAAACTGGTCTGGACCAGCTCATTGACCAGATGATACAGCTGCAGCTCCACTAGTAAATTGCGAGTGAAGACCACCGGATTCCTGTGCTTTTGTTCGTCGTTTGCATGAGAGACAAGAATGCGCTTATAGAATTGACTAGGATCTATTTTTGTCTCAGGTGGTGCTGATACGGGAATTTCAACTGTTTGGAAATGAAAATAAATCATATATTTTCAGCTTATTGACAATTTTGACCATATACTCACCATATGCTGCGATCTGCCCGATAAGCAGCATACATCCAAATATTGCTATAAATTTCATCTGAAGCCGGTCGTTGTTTGCCATGCAAAAGTTGTCTAGAGACTGAAGTGGTGATAATACGAGATTAATCTGAGCTGAAAGTTCTAAGCGAGCAGCCTTTACCTTCGCTCTTTATGAACTGAGAATCATTCGTTTTAACCATATAATTATTGAGAGGCTTCTCAATTTGTGTGAGCATAATCATAAGCATGATCTCTCTTTGTGTGGTTTCAAGCTTATCACTTCAATAGCGCTCTCTCATTAAAGCAAACAGCAAGAGGTCATTCATTATCTATGTATAAAAATAAATATACAATATTGTCATATATTTGATCAAATTCACAAACGACTGCTAAGAAGATGACTCTGCATAAGAAGATGACTCTGTTCCATTGTGTTCCCTCTTTAGTTAGCAATCAATATGAGTTTCAACCTCACTCAGCATCACTCATCGATGACGAACATTTCTCTTTAGTTGCAATATTCAAATATGTAGAAGCTATAAGCTGCTTTACTTTTTTCTTTAATATTTTTGGCATATTCTTAGCATATGTCAGTTGTGCTGTTAGCAAGGACCAAGGACGAGCTTCACTCATAAACGTCAATATATATAGCATAAACCGCTTTGTTGCCAGGGGAAACACAATTACAGCTGGTACCTTAGCTGCTTCCTATTACATTCCCTCCATCTCCATCTCAGTGTGAGTCAGATACAAGAGTCTCATATCAGTAGTTCCCCCTGTCCCTTCCTGTTCCTGTCCCTCATCAATTTGGTGGGAGCCATAAGTCACATTGTCGAAATGTTTTAATGAATCAAAGCATTGGCAGTGTCAGCGCATGTTTCGCGCCCCCTCCTCTGCACTTGGCTTAAGTTTCGGGGTGGCATTTCAAATGCCGAATATGACACATCATCAAAGTTGGCATATTTCATTACATTGCCGAGGCATATTCATATAAACGAATTTACGGAATGCACAAGTAGATGTACACTCGAAAAAATTTATAATATTTATTCAGCAGAATGAAAATAATATCTTATATAAGAAAACTAACAACAAGAACTTTCCCCTTCTGCTTTGACCTACCCGGTTTTCTGTGTTTTTGTTTGCTCGACTGCCCGTAGGAAGTTTCCAAATGTATCCAAATTTGTATAGATACTTAAAAGGCATTTTCCGAATCTCTCCAAATTTTGAAATATCGTGAGAAAAGATGCTTCGATATGTATTATTTAGATGCGGAATTGATATTACCAGAACAGATAACAATTCAGATTTCCACAGATAAAATTACTTGCATCCATCCTACAGGCTGTCTTTCCTTCAGATCTTCCACATCATTGCCAGCAACAGCTTGACTTAAAATGACTTAAAACTTAAAATGATTATCAACCCAAGAACAATTTTCGCTCTGTGTAAACCCAATTGATAATGAGGCTTTGTTATTTCCAGTTCAGTTCGAGAAAAATTGTATATATTTTTCCTACATTTTCTGCCAGTGCATATCAGAAATATCATCAACATCGATATCCACCCATATACCATTTCCCATATTTGGAACGTAGAGTATCGTTTGCATGTTGCGTGTCATAGTTCAATATGGAACGTCATAAAAAAACAAAAAAAAAATCCAAAAGAAAAACAAAACACAAACAACATTCAAGTGTGTTACACTTGGATTTCATTGGGGGGCGGCGTTGAGTGGGACGAAAGAAATTTTCATTTCATTTTGCGCCTCATTTGAGGCGGCGCCGCTTGAAATTGTTGCAATGTTGCCTTGATCGAAATTGCTGTTGTTGCTGTTGTTGTTATTGTTGGGCCATTGATTGAAATCGCATAAAAACAAAAGGGAGAAGCAAATCGTTTCAAAGCGGGTTTGAGTTGTGCATTTGAATTAGAGATGAGAGCTTGTAGAGGATAGAAATTTTCGCAAGAGCAGGAATGGGTCATGACTGCTTTGGTTTCGGTTGAACCCAGACGGATAATTTGTTCAGGGATTGATCGTATTCTATAATAGAGACTGTAAATCCTTGGCTCCACGTAGCCAAATAGGTACAACTTCGGGACTGGAAAGAATTCCAGGAATTGATTTCATTCCCAGTACCCAAAGGTCTGCTCGTAACTGAAACGTGTACTTCGTACCCATAAAAAGTTTTAACTTTAGAAGATTACGGCTACTCCAGATCGTTTGTATTACTTCAATATAGATTCATAAAGAACGTAAGCTACATCACGATCCACTTTTCCACATTACGTATACGTAACACGACACGCCGCACAACTCTCGACTCACTTGTTACATAAAATTGGCTCATAAATTTATTTACGAATGTGTCTGTGTTTGTGCTTGAGAAGTTTTGCCTGTCGATTGTATTGGCTTTGCTTTCCATTCATTCGTCCGCTGTTGTTGTTGTTATTGTTTCTCATACACTGGGAGGGCCTTCTTCTATAGCTTTTATTAAAAGTTTTGATTGTTTTTCGCGTTTCGCGTTTTGTGTGTAGCTGCGGCCTAATGACAGCTGAACATGCCATGAAATATGAGCTGATTGCTTGGGTGTGGGAAATACAGTTGATTCTCAATGGTATGACAGTGCGACAGGCAGCCAAAGGCTTATAAATCAGTTCCCATCTGGCTGTGGGACATAGACATAGGCAATTGCCAGTTGCCATTTCCCTAGCCGTTTCTCAGAGGCAAACAAGCTCATTAGGCCGCGGCAATTACTTCTAATTAATGTCTTTGAGGAGCATAAAATTTTGCTAAATTTCCTACCAAGTTTCGCCTTGGCATTGGCTTCTTTTTTTACCTTTTTAACTTGGCCAACACGCCAATTAACTCTGAACGCTCATTACAGGTTGAAAGCGGGGGAAGGGAAGCTGCGACTGAACTAGGGTGGAGTTGGTGTTTGGGTTGGTTTGGGTGACTCTTTGTCAACTTGCCTGGGTGTCTGCCTACCTGCTTGGCTAGCTGTGTCACTCTTTGGTGCAACGAGGCGTATTAATTAGCCACTCGAAGCCATCAGGTATGAGGCTAGTGTTGGCCAGAGCAACAAGTTCTTAGTGAACCAGTAGCTGGGATCATCATATGTAAGTTGGAAAAGTGAAGGAGTTATCACTTCACTGTGCATTTGCCTGTATTTACCTTGTTTTGCTCTGAAAATCATGCAAAGACCCGACCATATATATGCTCATTCTTCAAGAACTCAGCAGTTTTGCAAACACTTCTAACTCTTAGAAAACTTTGCTATGCCTAAAATTTCTTTTTGGTGGCTTAACAAAGGCACATATCGAACCCAGCGTTTTAGACCCTTGGAACACACTTAGTTCCTAACCAGATTCCAGGTGATTCTGGCCACGATTGCCTTGCATATCTTCCTCTATATTCCACTCACTTTTCATGCAGGGATCTCAGAATCCTCAGATTTCTTATACTCAGTACTAGATACTTCTCATACTCGATTTCATCCATGTTCTTTGCTCACTTTGATATCTATCTTGTAAAGAATCCAGTTCGTTCTCATCTGAGTGTTTTTTCAAGCTCTCTTTAAACCTAAAACCTGGTGACACATATCATATACTTTTCTTCTTGCAGTCATTCATATTAAGGCAGAGTTCCACCATCTTTCTCTGTACTGATTCTTGGGATTTTATCCTAGTTTTATCAACTCAGATTCATCAACTCCACACAGCCAAGCAGTTCACTTTGTTCATATTCCCCTTTGCATTTGGTTCATAAGTTTCCCCCAACACTATGTATTGGACCTTTGGTTAGGTTGTCACCATGGTGCAGTAGCTTCAAATGTTTCCATTTTGCAGACATTTGAAAAACTGTCGTCCTACTTTCAGTCAGGAACGCTCTTCCCAGCGTTGGCATCGTCATCATCACCATCATTGCCATCGTCATCTTCATCGTTGTCGTCAGAAATACGGCAACTAATTGGCTTCATTTTGGGGTTGTGCCGTGTGATGGCTCCTCCACATTTTACCTCTACTCCTTGTGTGGTTGTGTGTCTGTGTGTGTGCGGCAATCAGGATTTTCTAATTGGCTATGAAAAGGCGCTCGCATAATTTATGAATATGTCGCGCACTCATTTCATGGTAGACTGGCTTCAAGGATGCAGGGTTCCTTTTCGCGGTTTACTGCGCTAATTTGTGGGCAAACCCAGATAATATTGGGTTCCCCATTGATCTCTGCTCTAATGAGCTTCAATCACATCATGAACAAAAATTTGAGGGAAAAAAGAAAAACATAAATTGCCACTTTACATATCACTCTGTTCCACGCGCTTCCCTTCTCCGTTCCCCTCTGCCGGCGTATGTGTAAAGTGGCAATATATGTTTTCTTTTATAGTTTTTTGTTTGCGTAATATAATAAAAAGTAAAGCACTTGATCAAAAGTTTTTTGCGCATTTTCGGACATGCGACGGGAGAAGTCAGAAATTGCATTCTCCATTGCCCCCTTCATATGAGATGGACAAACGAAATAAACAAATACCAACCATTTGTATACATATTTACAAACCAACACTGCAAACAGACAAACATGTAGTGCTTGCTGTCAGTTTGCATTTTGTTTGCTTTTATTTTTTGCCTTTTATTTTAATTTCCCACGACGGTACACGGGGCGTATGAACATCAGACTGTTGGCACACATTTCCTCCGCTCGCTCGTTTTTCCTGTTTTTTTTTTCATATTTTATGTTGCTTATAGAGCACTTTACATTTCACGTTAATGTAAAAATTGTGCACTGATGTAAGTGCGTCTTCCGCACTTCAGTGCTTTCATAAATAGAGATGGAAGCGTGCACAAAGATATTATATTAAATCAATGTTGGATAAAACACAGCAAATTAGCAAGTATTGTTGAGGTTTTTTATTATCTGATTCATTAGCTTTGCAAACAATAAGTAAACATGAGCCGCCAGGCCATAAAATGGGAGATAAAAGTGGATCATCGGTATATAATCAAAGACGATAGAAAACCAAATGGAATGATGATACATAAATGTATTCTATGTATTCTGATGTGACTTTAGTGAATGCCCCACAATTATTATAGTTTATATCTGTTTATATCTGTAAATAACTTAGGGCATATTAGAAATAGAGCTAAAGACGATCAGCGCCAGCGCAGCAACACGTCGACCAGCAACCACTGACCAGCAGCAGCTCAGCAAGAGATCGGCAATAGCATAACAGCATAAAAGGGCGCCTTGTAACCTGGACGAATGAGACAGAAAGCTCTCTTGGTTTAGGAGCCCGACAGATGTGCCTCGTAAGTATCAGGACACTGACCCCATCACCTAGGGCAGGGACTGAGATTTTCAGTCCAGCATCGTGTGACAACTTCCTCGTCTATTCGTCCACCTGCTTGTTTTAACCATCGACGAGGCGATGGCGAGTCTTCGAAATCACCTCGTCCACCGCATTGCTTGAGTCTTGACATTGCCTCATTCACCGCATCGACAGACGACTTCACTTTTGCCGTTGTGTTCTCGATACCCTCCACGTGTCCACATGCCACAGCGGGCTGGTGTCCGCCCCTAGTCGCTGTGCCTTGCATACAAACATTAACGCACCACGTTTACGGAGTGCATCAGATTTCGTATGTTGCAGCTAAGCTAGCCGAGGGGATCGTGCTCGACTAGCAATAAATGCGAGCGGCTCTCAGGGAACTACATAGGTTAGCAATTTATATAAAAGTGAGGGAATAAATCTGATTTTATATGAAGGCCTTGTCAACTTTCCTCTTCTTTGTTTCCACAATACATGAGGTCAGACTTCTATGACCATAATTACCGCCACTGCCGCCTCAGCTGTCTCGGCTGCGCTGAGAGATACACCTCGGCTAAGGAGTCTTCAGTTGAGGTCACATCCTTTACCCTTTTCTCATTTGTGTCTTCAATTTCGTTTTTCCTTGTACTCTATTTGCATTGATCATTCACTTCACTTCCAACAGGGCTGTCAGACCAAGTCCATATTGATTACAATACGTCTGTTCTGGTTGTCGCGGAGTTTGAAACTGAAATTTTGTCATATTTTCAGGAAATTATCGCATTTGGGTTGAAGAACATTCACAAGACGCATCATCACATCCACAAGAACTCTCTGCTTGGAGTCGTTGGTCCTTACTTACTTTTATCGTATTTTGTCCTACAATTCGCAGTGCTGATCAATGTTAGGGAAGTGTAACGATATTTAAAGTACCCTTTGGCTGTGTTTTATATATACTGAAAAGAAAATTCAGTCTTATTTAGGGTTTATTTAAGCCAAAACCAATCGTGGTTGTGTTTTCTTGATGTTTAGCATGTGATTTGTATATAAACTTCTCATGGTGTTCTCTGAACTCTGGCAGAGATGACATTTACTGAATCTACTATGGCTAATTGCTATGGCTCAGTCCTGCTCGTGTTTTTGTCCTGTTTGCTTTCAGCACGCTCCCAACACCAAAACGGCGGCTCCATGCCATTTCGCTCAACAGACACAACGAAGCCGCAAACCAAATAACCCGTGCTCTGCTTCACCATCACCATGCCCGCTTCTCATCCCCTCCTCATCCCGCCTGTCACTCTGGCGTTATGCGCATTTTAATAAAAACGAATTAAAATGTGCACTAATATGCTTTTATTATTTATGTTTATATTTATTTACGTGTGCAGGCTGCCAAATAAATTGAGCTCAAAAAAACTGTAATGCACACACACAGATACTCACACACACACACATACACACACACACACACACGAGCAACTGCTGTGAAAATATGTCACAGTGAAAATTGCTTTGTCAGTTTTAGTTTTGCATCCATAAAGTCGCTACTTCTTCATCTCCCACTTTACCAGGCAGCTAGTTCTCATGTGGTATATCGTATATCGCTTGCCATATGCGGATTAACCATAAGCCGCTTTTGGCAAAACTTCAACAACAACAACTACAACTACAACAACTGCAACCACTGTATAAACCGCTTTCGTTGAGTCACTTCTGAGACTGAGGTTGAGAGAGAGAGACCGCTGCCTGCCAGTGGCTTATAATTTGTTTGACAAGCAGCAAAACCCTCCCACTTGCCACAACTGCCTGCCCCTGGCCCCGCTTGTTTCTACCAACTAGTTTATTGCTTACTCTATTATTTTATGAAATGACAAAATATGTCAGCCATTTTCTCCCCTCTGTTTATTATTTTTATCAACAAAATTCGCCTGAAATCCGACAGATTTGTGTTCGAGCATGTTCGGGATTTTGTTAAGAACTTGGCATGATTTGTGAATTCATTGTTGCTATTGAATTAAAATTTAATTGTTGAATTTGTTGCTAGAATAAATTTGATATATAATATTTTGAGGTTTTCAAATAGCGTTCAATGATTGTTGATGTTCTGGTTTGATCTTTACATGAACCTGAACTGTTTATAGTGAAAATTGACATGAAGCTGCGCTACTTGCTTAAAAGATGATCCCACAGGATACTTGTCTGATGCCCCGATAGCCAATTCATTCATTATTCTATATGGCAGCTATATGATATAGTTGGCCGATCTTCAGGATTTTTTCATATGAGCAATTTAAGAGACAAAAGAAGCCTTTGATGGAAATTACAAGTCCATAGCTTTAAAACTGAGAGAGTACTGCGCATAGGAATAGACACACAGACAGACGGATTGGCAAACAAACAGACGGACCAACAGACAGACATGGCTATATCGATTCGGCTTGTCATGCTCATCAAGAATATATATACTTCCTTTTATGCGTTACAAATATCGTGACAAAACTTGAATGCCCTCTGCAAGGGTATAAAAACTTTGTATTCCAAAATGCTCTTCAATTAACACAAAAGGAGGAGACCGATTAGCTAGTGTTTGATAATATAAATGCAGTTTCTGCATTCTCTAAATTATACCCTTAAGTAAATATATCCCAACTGCAAGTGTCAGCAGCAGGAAATGCTGAAGTATGGCAAGCCGAAAAGCTGGCTTCTGTCCAACTGTTTAATGATCCATATGTGTCGCCGCCATTTGTCCTGGACAGTGTATGAAAGCGGCGACTGGTGCTGCTTGTGGTGCTGCGAAACCAATTAGGAACTGCGCCAAATAACCAAGTGGCCTGGCCAAGGAAGCCAACCAACTGAAGCCACAACTGGACATCCACAACAAGCCTCTCTCCAGTCTCTGGGTTTTGCCCACTTTTCAATTAAATGGCAAGGCGGAGAAAAAAAACAAACCCGGAGAGATACAGCATTACATTTGTCAGCGGCAGCGAATGACAAACACAATTTGCCATGGCCAGGATAAGATTGGACACAGAAGAAGAACCCGAACCCCCAGATACAGGTCCAGGTCAGCCGAGAGAGTACAGCCAGCGCCAGCCCATGACAGGGCTTATAAATGACATGCCAGGCACTAAGGCATTATTTAACATTTCCGCAAGCTCAATTAAATCGAGGACATGCTCTTTATTCCTTATTCTACAACATTCGTTGACCGCTTTTAATTAAAAAATTACATTTTTAAAAGGCACGAAATGTTTTTAGGAATTTGTTTCGAAGTGAATAAACTTTATTAAATGAAGGCACTTGACTTGCAGATTTCTTTTGAAGAGTTCAGCAGATATTTTAGAGAACAATAATGCGAACAATCATTCTTTTTAATCATTAAAACTGTCATATTTAAGGCAAATTATATATGCGGCTAGCAACTGATTCATTGTTCTGAGGCGGCTGCGGAGATGGCCTCAGTTTCACGCATGCAGAAGGCAAATACAGCTGTTGATTGGTTGACTCGTAGATATATTTAGTAAAGTATATCTATAAACCATCCGGGAGAAATAATATCAGTGATAGTGAAAACCGTATTGAAATCCCTTGCATAGTTTAGAAGATCTAGGCGTACAGAGGGACAGACAGACAGGCAGAGGCCTGAAGCGTCTTTGATATATATATCAGGGCTCGTCAAGCAGAGTGTATTGCTAGTTAGTGTTCTCTTAAAACCTATCACTTGCTCACAAGATAGGAACAGCTCTAAAAGCAAGACAGCTCAGGCGTCCTGCCTGTTTCTCCTCTGTATGAAAAGCCGAATCTATTCGACCCCCGAGGGCTCTGGGTGACGAGAACTGATATAAATAGTTGCTGATGAGAGCAGATGTTTGGCAGTTCATGAATGACACTTTCCTTGAGATACATATAAATGCACACAACGTGTAACTGTTTGATGGACAGCCAAGGATGCCTGCCATCCAGTTTTTACTATCAAATATTAACAAGACATTTCCGCATGTCAACAGTAGCATCGTTTCCCTGCTTATACCAATTCCCTGACACAAAGACTCTACTACCAAAATAAACCTCTAAATATCGATTAAGTATTTAAAAGTATCTTCCCATAATCTTCTCTTAATTTACTTAATAAAGGTTCCGCCTTTAGCCTTGGGCTGCCAATATACTTAGCCGACGGATATCAAATTTAAATTGAAAAAATGTTCAATTATTTTCAGCAGGCAGCAAGCGATATCATCAAATTTCATGCACTATCAAAGTCAATTTCCTGTCTCAGCAGTGGCCTGGACTGCCACCCAATATCACCAACCCCTCCAGCTCCCCGACCCTAGGTCGTTTGGGTTTGCCCGCCGGCAGTCACAAAAAATAATTTATTCAACTTTCAACTTGATTCCGTGGTCGCTGGCGACTGCTGTTGCCCTGCGGTTCATTGTCAGTTAAGCTTTTTAAAAGAAAACCACTTAGAATGTTGACATTATCCTTCACTTTCTATTTATTTTGTCATTTAATCAACTTCCTGCGCGACTGTCGTCGTCGTTGTCGTTGTCGTCGCCATGGCGCTGCCAGCTGATTTGCATACCCCAACATTCCCATCATCATCGCATCTTCGCATCTTGAGATGGACCACGGGGATGGCCAGTATTTGCGCTTCGGCGCCGTCTGCGCCAATCAGTCAACGGCTCGACTGTTTCACCCTCCTATTCCTGTTTAAACTCCCCCCCTCCTCGCTGTGGAATGTAAATAAAAATTGCTTTTTGCCGCATAACCTGTGGCCTAACAACGCTCCTTGCTCCAATTCCAAGAGCCTCACATGAACCAACATCAATGGCTACAAGGACAATTTGATAGCTGCCAGAGCTACCAGGCTTGATTGATCTCTTTGTGTGGGTATTATACATTTCAGGGTAAGTTTGATATACAAGAAAAAAGCTGTAAATTATCTAGAGATCTTGAAGAAAATATTTGCAGATGCAGCCAGATTTTCAAAGTTTTCTTCATAGAATAGACAATCTGTAGTTATATGAGATGGACATAAAGGTTTCCTTTGTGTTCTTCATGTTAAATTCATTATTCGACTCGAAGGACCACAATATCAATTACTGGTTTTTGCATCGTAGATTGAGACTATCAAAAAGAGACGTTGCAGATAATGTTTAACAGATTCTGGTAAGTGTCAGAAGGATTTTGGTACTTCCTTGTGAACATATCACTTTACAGCTTCATTTGTTTAACTTTTTAGAAGATTTTTAGAATATCGAAGTATATATTTACTTATTTTTTCAACAAGGATGGATTTCATAGTCTTTAGTGCACATCATATATGGAAATTTTCAGAACCCAGAAACCAGAAACACTCTTGACTAAGCAGCTCTACTTCAAAGGGTATTTAGATGTCCTCTAGAACAATGACATAATTTCCTTAGTTTTTCTTTTTTTTCTTGCATTTTTTGGAAGCTCTAATGTGGGCAGCTTTTGCTTCAGTTGCTTCTGTCTGACTCTTTGGCTTGCTCATTTACCGTTATTAAAGCAATTCTATGAATATTTTAAAAGCTTTCGACTTGGGGCAGAGAGTGTGTGTGAGGAGGGGGGTTGCCATAAAAGGTTTAGAATTTCCCTTGAAAAGAAAAGCCAAGGAAATTGCACAAAAGACAAGACCATGTAAATAATGTGGCTGAGAAAATATATGAAAATGAGAATGGCAATGGAAATAGCCCATGCTTTTCTGGTTTGGCTGCTTTGGCAAATTTTGAGAAAGATGCATATATTTTTTTGCTCAGTGTTTTTAAGCCGCATTTGGGGGGCCAGGCCAGGCCATTGGCCATTCAAGGAGAATATCCTATTGAATGAGCCTTTTTGTTTTAGCATGAAAATGCTTTTAATTTACCAAAGCCGAATGTCCAGGGAAAACAAAAGTGAAATTCGTATCAGTTGGGAGTAGACAAAAGGTGGATGCTCTCTTAACAGTTGATAAATGGATATAAATAAATATTGAATTGAAAATGGCAAGAAAGAAGAATAATAATAATATTGTATGAGTATAAAGCAGGGAGGAGCCCACACATACTACCACAATTCTGGATATATAAGCTTGTTTTATCCAGAAAGAAAGTATAAAAGTCGCATGAAATTTACAGCCAAACTAAGTTTATTTTATTCCTGTCCCACGAACTTTTGGAAGTTGCCCACTTCTGATATGAATCAGGTTTCACATTTAAAGCTTTTCTTGTAAATTATTGTGACTGTTTGAAACCTGAACCCACACACCAAAGTTAATAACTCTCCAAAATCATCTAATCCCATTCAAAAGGACTTAGCACAACATTTTCCTAATTTGTGAACAAAATATAGCTATATAGAAAGTCAGTCATAAAATGAAAACAAAATTTCTTGTATTCGTATTATTATTTTTTCTTTTATTTCGTCAGTTTTAATGAAAGCTCGCCCAAAAGCACTTATCTTTGCTTATGTTTTCCACAGAACCTAGAGAGATATAAAAAAAATTAAAAGAGAAAAAATGAGATGGCAAAGTTTTCTTCTACTTGTTGTTTTGCACACACTCCCAAGTGTTGTTGTATTACTTGTTCTTGTTGTTGTTGTTGTCGGTGTTATTATTGCTGGCCTTCGCTGTGGCTTAATGCTGAAATAATTACACAGCCAAAGTTGATTTACAACGCACTCGGAACTCCTCGAGGATATTTCATAGCCGCCTGCAACAAACACAAACTGAAACTTTGAGCTCTGAAGTACGTGACGCACCAATAATGCTCTAAGCCGGCATAGAGAAAATTGTGTTCTATATCAACTAGAGATGGACGTGAGTTACCTTGTCATCAAAAATCTCTAATGCCAGGTCAAAGTTATAAGGCAGAGCGACAATTTGGCTTAAATTTGAAACAGGCACTGAAATATATGAAGAAAATTTAGAAAGTGGTCATTGACCTGGAGCCTGCTAATAAATTGTAGTACTTAAGAAAAGTTACACCATATGAGAATTTGATATTAATGGAATTTGAATATATTTTGTTAAAGATTGCATAAAGAAAACCATAGAGTTGATCTCAATTGTTCTAAAACTTTATCTTTATTCATTTTGTACTTTAGCATATAATTTGCATGTTTAGAAAAAAGTTCTTAAATACAAATTTATTAGTCTATAACATATCATTTAGATTAGACTTTTAAATATATTATAAATAATTCGATTGTAATGACTTTTAGTTCACAAACGTTGAAAAGTTTTCTCGTTCTCAAATGTTTGGCTTGTGGAAATGGTTTTAATATACATTTGTTAGAATATTTTGATAGAAAATTATGATTCTTCAGGTAATTTGTTGAAAAATTTGAAGCAAATCACATAAATTTCAATATATTTAA
The DNA here is from genome assembly GCA_037043425.1 of Hirtodrosophila duncani. NCBI lineage: Eukaryota > Metazoa > Arthropoda > Insecta > Diptera > Drosophilidae > Hirtodrosophila > Hirtodrosophila duncani. Next base: position 11,377,819 of record JBAMBM010000057.1, on the reverse strand, counting down.
ATTAATTTAGCAAGACTTAGGTCATATTCCATCTTCTTCCCTTATAACTTTTGACTTCACTGAGTCTTTCGTGCAGCCCTTCATAAGGGGATCTGCTCTGTTCTCTTACTGTCTTCCAACAACCATTCTCTTCAACAAGAGCACTCTGTATACCAAATTTGTTCATTCCTTTAAGTTCACTGTTATGCCTGTTCGTATAGCCATATCTTTCACGCGACAGATGAACACTCAGACCAAAATGTATCTCTCACAACCCAGCCTACGCTTTAAGCTTTAACAACACTCACTAATTGGTCATGTCTTTTATCAATTTCTTTATTCTGCAGTCTTCTTACATGTAACATAGTTCTCTCATGGTACTTCTACAGATAATGTTCACACAATGTTAGGCAAATACAATTTGCTTAATAGACGACAGCACAACATCTCATATCAATTTTACGATTCTCCATGTGCTTTCGATAGTTTGTGGACATTTCAAGCTCTAGATACCATCTCTAATAGCACGAAGCATCGACACACATAGCCAACGTTCCTTTTGAATTGATTAAACATGAATAAGAGATCAGCCAAGTCATCAAAACAGCAAAAAAAAAAAAAAGGAAAAAAATTACTAGTTGGGTTGAAATGTGTAGCATGCTTCAGGGCTTTTGAAAAGTTGCACTTGAATTTCAGCACGTAGGATGTGGATGTGCACGCGTGTGCGTCGCTACGTGTGTTCTTGTGTGTGTGTGTGTGTGTGTATGTTTGTGCTTGTGTGCGAGTTAATTAGAAGCCTATTGATAAAGTTGAATTGCAAACTAATGTCGAAAAGTTCAATTTGGTCGCTCAATTTGGCCACAATGTAAATGTAAACCAAAACCAAACTGGCAGCCAAACTAAGCGTACAAATTTATTAATTAAAATGCCACAAAAACGCGCACAAAAGCAAACATCAACACAAACACACATGGACATGACACACACACTTACACATACATATACATAGACAAAGTGCCACTCATTATCGTTTACCGTTTATCAAGTGCTCATCAAACGCAGACTGTGGCTATTGAGGCTGTGCCCAAAACTTAATGAATGATCTAAAAGGGAGGGAGGAACAGGGACGACAGACATCATATGTATTGGTTAGTTTAATTATGCGCTTCGAGCATCAACAAAGCACTCACACCGCCATTGTCATTATAATTGGAAATTTGTGCACATATCAACAATAATTTAACAACAATAAATATAAAAAAAAGAAGCAAACAAAATTGTCAATAAAAAGGGTTTTCTGTAAAATTTATCATTTGGCTTGCGGTAAATATTTTGGCATTCGATTTTTAATTACAAAACATGTGGAGTTTTTGATATTTTCTGGTTTTCAATTATGTTGCCGAATTTGCTACCCGGGTATTGGTTTTGTGGCCTGCAGCTGCATAACCTATACTGTTATTTGTAATTTGTATAAAATGAAATCATTTTTTGTGGCGAAATTGATTAGAACTAAAATGTTGGCTTTTGATATCAATGTTGTAATTATCCAGTTGTACGAATATCCCGCCAATACACTCAGAAAGAAGAATCTAATAAATTTAGGAATAAATTTAGGAATAATATTGAATTTGAGGGCATATATTTTCGATCAGCATCAGCACACGGGTTATCCATCTGTCTGTTCGTCCGTCTGTCCATATGAACACTTAGATGAGTATAAAGAACAAAGAACAAAACAGTCTAACAAATATATATAAATACAGATAAAGCCAGCTGAAAGCAGCAAAACGGAGACGCAAAACACACTCACACACACACACACACATGCATACATACAGTGTGTGTACATGGGTAAGTCGAAAACATGGCGAAGTCAACTTCCACCTAACGCAGCTTCTTTCTGGGCATGGCTGCTTTCGGAGCCACCTCAAACGGTATGAACACGACCACACGGATGCATGTCCTTGGTGCAAAGGCGACGCAGTGGAAAGCCCGTACCACTGGATCTTCGAGTGCGAGAGATTCGCCTCGCACAGGTCGAGTCTAGAGGAAGTCATGGGTGGCCCGATCTCACCAGGCAACTTAATCCCCTGCATGCTGGAGTCCAGCCAGAACTGGGAGGCAGCCAGTGCCTTCGCAGCGGCTGTCACAACGGAGCTCAGACGGGCTGAGCGCAACAGAAGGATATAGATACCGCCAAGGCGCCTGCGAAGCATTGATATTAAAAGACTCTAGCATTTAAGTAGGGAATTATAGTAGGAAATCATAGTAGGAAATTATAGAGAATTAAAATTTCCATGTCAAAAAACGAACATTTGCACATATCTAGTTAGCCTGCTTGCGTAAGAGATCAATAGGCAACATTTTCAGGGTTCAAATTACATAAAACTTTACAACTAGACTATTTTTCAGTGCAATTATTTTATATTGAAGGCAAATATGTCTTAAGCTTTAGGTAACAAATAGCCTAAATCTAATATTTCTACCAAATGATTGCCTAAAGTTATATGACAATTATTTAAGCAATCATGGGCAAATATTTAGGAGAATTTTCATGACGCCCAAAATAGTCCGTATGCTTTAATTTATAAACATCTTTCAGCATAACTTTAGCTGTCTCCACTAACTAATTGACTTTGGGACCTTAACAGTGCAGACGATGTCTCCCGTCTCAGTTCCCGTGGGTATATATGTACATATGTCAACATATGCGCAGCCGACAAAAATCTGTCACACAAAAACAAAATTAGAAAGAAAAATGAAGCTGGGGGGCGGAATCCAATCAACGTTATATATATAAATATTTTTTTTTCTAATCAGCCAAAGTATAAAGTAAATTCAATTACGCGGCGAGTGGCAAGCTACTTTGTAAATCCCCAGGATCACACGTCTAGCAGGCACTATGCTCCTTCCTCATACATACGAATGAGTGTGTGATGCTGCTGCATGTGTGTGCGAGTGCGAAATTTTTGAACCAAAAGGAAAATTTCTGGCAAATATAAATAGAATTCCGCTGCTTAAGTCAAAGCAAAGTAAACAAGGCGCAGCCTGGACGAGATCGAGATGAGAATGGGGACAGCAAACGGAAGGCCAAATCCATGGCAACTAATCAGAAATTCCGTCTCATGCGATGCCATTTTCATGATGCGGCCTGGCACAAAAAAAAAAGAAGAGAAGAGAAAATTATGCTAAAGGAAAACAAGTGATGAGCAATGATGTAAATGAGATGAGCTCGACGTGGATTTGCGCTGTAGAAGAGATAGAAAGAGAGCAGAGCGAGACGTCTCTCTAGTGCTCTTGCTTGCATCTTAAAGATGCGTTGTTCAAATCTTTAAAGCTGAGTCTTCTCTTGCTTGCAGCTTATGTGTGTGTATGTGTGTACCCAGAAGCAGCTTGATTTGCTTTCTTATTCTATTTTCATAGCGATAACTTTGATCTTGATTTTTACCCACTGGCAGTTCGATAATCGATATGAAAACTATCTCGACTCTTAAGAGCCAGTTTTGGAGTTTATCGTATACCAATACAATTATATATACATATATACAACTTTCTTTATTCTATTTCTGTTTCTGATTTCTATTCCTGATAACACCTATGAACGACACTTCTTATGAAAGCCTCAACTTCATACACCCATCTACCCCAACATCCTTCCATACAGAGTATGCTTTAAAAAAACAAGTACTGCATAAGCAGCAGCCCGCCAGACAGATACGACGGATGGATGGATGGACTGTATCAAGCCGAGCCATCCTCCGCGAATCCAACCAGGCTAGCAGCCCAGCGCCAGCCACCATCGTGCGTCCTCCAGCCGTTGGGATTATGCAAAATTCAATTTGCAACTTAAATGTGTTTATTTTGCGTTACGCTGGGGCAATTTTTATTTTCACTGAAAATGAGGGATTTACCAAGCGTGCCTCAAAAAAGTGGGCGCAGGATACCGCAGCGGCAGAGACACACACACACAGCCAGCGGAAAGGAGCAGCATGGGAGCTGGTGCTAACGGGTAGCCCAACCAATGAGAATTTTGCCGCCATCAATTTTCCAATCTTATTGAGCATTTAAAGGATGTGCGTGTGTGTGTGTGGGCGAATGGGGGTGTGGCTCTGTTCGTTCGGCGACATCATCCTTGCGCTCGTCCTGTGCTGATTTACAAACAAAATGAGATTTTCCCACTTACCCGCAGACCAACACCAACACCAGCACCAGCACCAGGACCAGGACATGCTTGTTTCTTCGGCAACGGCAGCGGCAGGCAACATAAACAGTTTGCTTTCCCTTTTTGCATAATAAAAACGCAGCCAAATTCAATTTTCAATTTGATAGTGATTTTAGTCCCGGCATTTATTTCATTTAATGACCCTCCAGATGAGGCGGAATGGAGGGGGAGCTGCAGATGTGGTTGAGGAGGCCATAAGAATCATCGATAGCTGTTACTTTGGATTAACCCGGATATTGTTTTGTTGGGGCTATTCCTGGGGCTGCCTCTGCGGTTGGGGTTGGGTTTGGGATTGTTCAAACTATCAAAAATAAGCAAATTTATCAGAGTTGGCTTGAGTTTGAGTTTTAGATAAACATTTCGGCTGGCTGTCTTTATCGAATCCGTTCAATTGGCTGCTAAAATGTTGATATAATTTATTGAGAAGCTTTCCTAGAATGAGAATGAATTTATTTAGTGCATTTAGCGCATTTTCTTTTGAAGAAACCCAAAAAGAATGAGAGAGAGAGGCTCAGGCATACACGGATTTTTCTCTGAGTCGAACGGTTCACCTCAAAAGGTGAGATGGAGGCACTGCCACCAGTATTGATCTTTTGTGCTTCGTATATATTTTTATGACAGAAGAGCCTCGATTTCCTTCAAGTAGGATATGCTTTCGATTGACTTTGGGCTTAGGAAAGACATTCGAAAATGCTTGAGAAGTAGATTAGCCACGGCCAGGCAATCGAGCAGAATGTGTGAAGAGGTTTCATCGCCTTCCTGACACAGTCTACCCTGAGTTTTAAACGATAACCCTCTTTGAAGGTGATACCTAAGCCAGTTATGACCAGTCATGGTCTGCTTAGGTTACCCAGTTTGACTGATTTAGGCGGTCTTGCCCAAAGTTTGGCAGATGCCATGCTGATACCACAGAATGGTTCTGGGCTCACAAGTAGAGAACAGGAAGTCTTTTCTGGCAAGTTCATCTGTAGATTCGTTAACTTGAATGCCCCCGTATACAGGAACCCAACCAAGTGCGACCACAGCCAGTTCCTGAAGGACTCTGAAGCAGTCTCTGACAAGCCTGGAGGAGAGTCCCCATGAAGACTAATGCAGCTATTTTATGCAGGGAAATGATTGTTTTGTAAAATGTAGTGAAAGCAATGGGACTCCAGCATGATATTGTTTTGGTATAGATTTCAGATTGCAGATTTAGCAGAGCATTCTTTTAGCCAAAATGCATAAGATTTAACTTTCATACAACCACACATGCACTGTTTCGAGATGCCTTTGAACTCCAGGCAAACTGACTATTTGATTTCCAACATATGTAAGGTCAAACCTGAACAATGTTTGCCATCCAAATGAAAGGTATGTAGCTTCATCTAGAAACAATTGAAATTCATCATTTACCATTTGCTGATCATGTTACTTCCTAAAGCCATACAATTTAAGGCCGTTGGGTTTAAGATTTATACCACGTTTTTATATCACAGTTTGCACTGTAACAGTGAAAGTCTTTGAAAAACTACACTGTCTAGTTTAAAGTCTCATGTAAAACTTGTTAGTACATACTTTCCTTCCATAATCTAAACACAACAATAGCCTCCTCCTTCCATTCCCCCTCTGTTATCAGCTCTACTCTGTCTATATAGATTTTCTAGCATTTTAATTACTTGTCAGTCAATTTGCATTCTTTGCATTAAAATTCAAATGTCGCCGCCGAAAAATTAAAAGGGGCTGGGCGCATAATTTACGCAGTCACTGTAATTTCCACCAACAGCAAAGAGAGGGGACAAATGAAAGGGGGCGCGAGGACATCACTGACTCTAATGAATGTCACCGCCATGCCGCCACAAATGACAGTTGAATGGAAATTTTAGTTTTCAACAAAACGTTGACAAAGTCCGCCAACCCCCTCCACTCTCCACTCCCCACTCCCTGCCTTCAGCTCTCACCGCCTACAAGGAAAATGTTTTAGTTGCTGCCACACGCAAATTAGCTAAAAAGTTTTGCGTAATTCTAGCAAAGTTGGTGGTGAGGGAGAGGGCAAGGAATTGGCATCTTGAACTTTTGATAGGCCCCGGCCTGGCGATTTTAAAGTCCCCCAAATGAATATTTGATGCGTCTTCTTGGGAAAAAATATCAAAATTAAAAGCACTTGCAAAGAGCATGTTGCATACTTTATGGCGCTAATTTAGACGATGGGTGGAGGAGGCAAACGGGACCCCGTTTGTGCCTAGGAAGAAGTTGAAAAAGTTAAGACCTGAGTAAGGTCCACGCCCCCCGCTGCTTGTTTTATGCACGCACATTAATTTCAAAGGGTTGACAGGGCTGAAGTGGGGTGGCAGAAGGAATTGGGTGGGTGGGGTGCTTAAGCAGGTCTGCCAACAAACCACCAAACCACATTTCAATGTTGCAAAATTTTGTCGCTACAACTAAATGCTTTTAAGTGCATTTCATTGTTTGGCCTCAAGCTGCTTTGTGGAATAAGGGAGTGAGGATTGTGGTTGTGTGTGGAGATGCGGGTGAGGGTGGAGTGAAGGCTTTGTGTAAGGAAGGGAACATGAAAAGTTTTGAGAAGCTGCCGAAAAATTTGTGTGGCCTGCAAATGCAAAAGAGCAAACAAAGGAGATGCAACTTTAAGTATTTGTCAGCTTGAGGTGTGTGAAAAGTTGTCCCTTAGTGATTCGTAGAGCGTTCAGCTCATTAAAGCAGACCTTGATGGCATGGAATTGTATCATGCACTAACTTTTATGATAATTCTAGTTGAATAGGGATATCATAATCATGATCACTTTGTCCAATATATCAAATAAAAACTATAAATAACCTTAAGCTAAGAGGAATGTATGGGATGCCTGGCTTCTTAGGCTTTCCACTGCAGTGTAAAAGCATTTGACGCCCGAACAGGGACACATACCTCGCTAAATAACAATATGCGTTTGCTTAAAATGGAATATCCCTGAAACCTTCATATCTTTACCTCTAATTCTGAATCTATTTAGTTAGAAGAGGTTAAGCCATAGTATTACATCAACTTGGCGCCCGAGCAGGGACTCCGACTTCCTTAAATAATAGATTGTATTCACTTCAAATGAAATAAACTCAAAATTTTCATATAACGCTTCAACTGGCTACCTCAAATTCTGCCTTGAATTATAAACTTGGCGCCCGAGCATGGATCCAGACCCTTTATATATAGAAACTGATAAATTGACTTTTAAATAACTTAGAAAAAGACTTGGAACATACCTTTTAGTAGGTGATATATAATAGATGCAGGGCTTCTTTCTTTCTTAATTATAGCGTGAAATCATTTTGGCGCCCGAGCAGGGACCCAAACTTCTTTATAAAACTATAGATATTCCCTACCAATGAAATATCTTCGAAATCTTCATATATCTGAAGAGATATAAGAATTAATAAAAAAAAAAGCCGTACAACCGAACACATCATCTTCTTTTGTTATTCTTGTGCAAGTGAATATGTAGTGGGCCTTACCTTCTACTTCAATATGCCTCTTGAAATCTTGTAATTGTATTTGTTTTCAGTCTCATTGTATTCAATATAAAAGTTTGTGTCATTGTTGTGTCCACTTAAGCATACAAGACACTTCATGCAAATATTTCCATGTTCAGTTTTCATTTTCATGTATTTCATATGAATTTTTTGTAGCATTTCAAGAGCATTCCACATAAACGAAATATCCTTAAGCCTATATCAGTTCAAAGTCCTCCATTGTCCAAGGCAAACTGTGCGTATGAATAATATCAATGACAGAGAGAAGCCCATTAAGAGGAGCGGAACCGATACAAGGCAGACACGTCATGATTTCAGCTTGGCTCTATATCGGGGCGTCAACTCATAAATATTCATTCGCAATTTATGTAAAATGCCTCCCCCCCACTTTGCTGCCCGATAATGTGTCGCGTTTTAATTATGAATTAATTGCGAATGATTTCAACATCATGCATTTTAATTGACATGCCATAGTGCTTGTATGCGTGTGTGTGCGTGTGTGAGGCAACTGTAAAGGTGTCGTTCACAAAGTGTAACTTCACACACACACATACGCACACTCAAACCCATACATAATTTATCACCAGGGGGGTAGCACAACTGGGCGAAATTTTTCCCATTGTGGTCGTTGCTCGTTTCAATCAATTTCGTTTCGTTATCGTTATTGACATTTTGTAATTTAATCGTTCGCTTTGTCGCATGTGGAACACCATGACTGGGCACATAAGAGAGTACCATAACCAAGCGTCAGAGATGGTAGAGTCTTTGAAAAAGGCACGATATGAGAATGAATAGGAATTTGAGAAGTGTCTGAAATGACAACTGTTAGAAGTTCCAAGTGTTAGCTTATTTCAAATCATGTTTCGATGACGTTTCACTGCAGATGAGGAAGCGAGTGTTCCGGACTTAGAAACGTTTTTTAGACAAAAAGGCACTCTACGGATTTGGAATTAGCGGATTAAAACGCGACTCATTTGTAATATCACTGAACGTCTTAAACCTACTAATTAAAACTGAACAGGACCTTCGTTGTATTTCAGAATGGAGCCTTTTCAGGCGTCAAGCACATCCGAGTCGGTGTGCCACAAGTCCGTGTCCTGGGGCCCACATTGTACAGCCTATTCACGCATGGCATGCCCACGGGTTGAGACATCACCACTACGCGTCAACGGGGCCACATGGTGACGCAGCTATCCTGGCCAAGGACTCCTGCATCTACTCAGCCACTGATATGCTTCAGGAGTACCTAAAGAAGTTTGACATTTGGGCGTGCAGCTATAACACCGCCGTGAACCACAGTGCCACTGTGACGTACACGCTCAGGCGTTATTAATACCTAGAGCTCTTCCTACACGATGAGCTCCTCAGCCACAAGCCTGCCATAAATAGTTGGGAGTCACTATAGATCGTGTCTGGCATTCGGAAGTCACGTCCTGGTAGTCGCACATCACGACCAGGGCGAGCAGGGTTGAGCAGCTCCTCAACAGCCGCATCAAGCTGTCCCTGATGCATTGAATCGCCTTATATCAGGTGATATTGACCCCACTATAGAAATACGCCAACCAAGTGTATGGAAAAGCAGCACAATCACATCTCCACCGCATCTCCACCGTAACACCGGCGTAGACGGCTACGTAAGCATTAGGGAATTGGGCTTGCCCTTGGTGGGCGACGTCATCAACTCACAGGCAGCAAGATATCTCAATAGGCTTGCCAACCACTCCAACAACCTTGATTTACGTCTGGTGACGCGGGAGACATCACGCCGGAGCAGTTTAAGCAGCATTCACCAAAATACCAGCCCTTAGGTCTTAACACTTTGCGAAGCCATACGAAAACCGTACGGAATTGCCATTTTCAGGTATCTCGGTTATATAGTCTTACCTCACCATATTCTATTTGGCCTTCGTAAACCATTTCATTCGTGTCACGACACGAGTCAGTTGCATTTCCCGCCTGCACTCAACTTTATCAGCTTGTTTGGTTTCGTGGTCATCATGGCTTGGCTTTTTTTATTTTTTCCGGTTTTTTTATTTTATTTTTTCATTTATACACCGCTGCAGAGCTGAAAAGGCAAACACCATCAAGAGCCGTTTCTGCTGCTTCTGCTGCTGTCGAAGTTCAGCCACAGCCGCTGCAGCAGCAGCAGCAGCAGCAGCAGCATCGAGGAGGAGACGCGATATCGATATCATATGACAATGGCGGCAGCCAAAATGGCAACAACATGTCAACAAACTTGGCTGGCATGCAATTAATAATGGCCACAATGAACCTGGTCAGGCACAGAAGAGCATGAGCATCAGCATCAGCAAGGAGACAAGAGGCGCTTTAAAAAGTTGCAGGTGCGGCTGCAGCTGAAGCTGAAGCCTGCAGCAGCTGCTGGAGCAAACCCACTAATTAGTTGGCGGCCACAAACTGCAACATAAACAAGAGCAGCACTGCGATGGATGATGGGTGACATATTTTATCTTTCTTTCTTTTTTGGATTTTTGTTCAGTGTAAGGCAGAGTTTCATACTGTGGAAATCTGAAAAGTTTCGCTGCCTGAGCTTTGGGCTTGAGAGTTGTGCAACCGCAACCACATGTTGCCCTTTGCCTTGATTTTTGTGGTTTCCTCCACACAGACAAAGATTTACAGGGACACACACATACGATGCGGAATAGAGCGGTTAAAATCTCATTTAGCAAAGCAGCAGATGTGTCCTCTCTTCTCAAAGGCCACGAGGTTATGTTAAGAAGTTTGAGATGCGATTGGGATTGCTGCTTATATTCATAGATGTTCATTTTTTGACTTTGAATGAGTTTCTATAGTAAATCGAAAATAACGCAGTATGAAAAGTGAACAAATATTGTACATTACCAAGAAACATTGACTAAAAACCATCCAGAGGAAATAATCTGAATGATAGTGGAATCCATATCAAAATTCGTTGAGTAGTTTTAAGATCTAAGAGTACAGAAGGATTTACAAACGAGAGAAGATACTTTACTTTACTTTACTTTTCACTATTATTAGATTACAAACCAAAAGAAAAAGTTTTATACTGCTCTCCAAACTTATTAACACACCCTCGCATGTATTTTAGCCTGCTCTGCTAAGCTTTAATATAAATGTAAATTTACACAAAACTACTTTTTTGTGAGCGAAGGACACTGTAATTTGTCTACTTCTGCTCTCCAGTCCCTACCCAACCACTCGCATCCTGTTGTTGGATCAACCGCAGGGAAAGCATTTTCGTGGTGGCAACGGGTCGTATGAAATTTTGATTTTGGCTTTCCCCCTCATAAATATGCCATAATATTTTAATCAACCTTTTTTTTGCTGTTGTGCACACCGATTCATATCCTGCAAGAGTTTTTGAATTAAATGAGCTGAAAATTGTGTCCAAGAAGGACACCCAAACACACACACACACATAGACAATTTCATGACTTCCTCCATGCGGGGTAATGGCCAAATTAGAACAGGCAGCGCTTAATCAGAGCGAACAACCGCGCGCACATATGTGACTTTTTGCCAAATTAGAAATATAAAAACAGCCATCAAATGGAGAAGTGGAAAAATACAAAACACATACAGCACGAAACGAGGCAAGAGAAAAAAATACAACAACAATAATGTTGCAAAAATGTCAACAATATAAAACTCCAACAACAACAATACAAAAAGCAACCATAAATGGACAAGGTGAAGGAAAACAGAGGACAGAAAAGATGCGGCTATGATAATAGAGGATTTGCTCTACAATTGAAATTGTGGCAAGGCAAGTGCAAGTCTTATTAGTGTGGAAATCCTATTTGTTTGGGTTGACTTTTCAACCAACTTTTGCTACTATTTAACAGCTACGTTCATTCAGCTATTGCTATGTCAACTAAGAAGATATTAATTTGAACGAGAAACAATCAAAGTTGACCATTAAAACCCTTCTTGAACAGTTTTCTTAAGTTTAAACTGAAACTTGTAACTTTTGTGTCTACAAAAATAAGCACCCACAATGTCATTTTTAGATTGTTGAAAGCCATTTGGGGCGTTTTGGGAAACATTTATAGACCACAAGCCTGAACCGTGCATTCCAGGTATACACTAAGAAGAAAGTCCTTCAAATAGTACCAAAATCATCAGAAAATCAATATTTTCTTTAACAATAGTACGATTACCCCGTTTTTTCCTATATCATGAACGATGTTCTCAATTTCAGAACGCACTTTTGTTCTTACTTCTCGAACGCTTTGGAATCATTATCGTAACGCTATGAGAGACATAAAGAACGATATGTTCTCAAGGACTTAAGAACGCCTTCGAACCTCAGCTTCCCTCAGCGTTCTCTTCGTTTTAAGAACCATTTCTTCTCACTATCACTGTCTTGATAACTCTCCCCCTCCCCCCTCAACAAAACCGCATCTAACTAGCCACTACCCCTGCCCCTCTCTCTCCCACGCTGAATAAGTACTACTATAAGCTGCTATAAGACCCTTTTATCCCCTTCGCCCTCCTTTCTATATTGGAAATTTGTACTAAATCTACTAAGTCTATCAAATTTATAAATGGTTGAAAAACTGTGTCTTCATACTCCACCATATCCCTCTCTCGCAAGGTGATCGACTGAAGTTCAGAGCTAATTAGCTTAGAAAGCCATAAAATCCTATATAAAAACTCTGTTCCCTTGATAGAAAGACATCATGAATGTCAAGTTAAGCTTGTAAATTGTGAAAAGAATATGGTAGCGTAGGGTATAAGCAATTTCATAATTCCCTGGATATGCTATCCACATCAGTTACTTGCTCATATTTGTGGGCATTGCAAAATGTATACTGGGGAAACTGCAATGGTAACAGCGCAGGGCACATATGTCGCAGGACATGCGACCAAAGGATCAAATGAAGCACACCAAATGACACCCAAGTGGGCTAATCAGGCAAAGGCAACCGCATACACACCTATACAAAGGCATACACACACACACACACACACTCCAGCGACTTCATTTCCGTCGGTCAGACCGTCATTTAGTGAGTGCGAATCATTCAGTCAACTTTTGCGACTCTGACGGCAAAAAAGAGCACACAAAATGGCAATTTTTATTATATTTTTTTGTTCGTTCTTCTTTCTAGCCAACAACAAGGATAACCGCTAGAGCCAGGATATGTAAGCTTGCTCAGCTGAAGGAGGGAGCATAAAATGAAGTGGGACAAAACGCAAACTATGAATGTGAACCATATGTACACACATAAGTATATAACTATGTATCTATGTATATATATATATATGTATGTATATATATATATGTATGTGTCTGTTTGTTAGTTTTTCATTTGGCATTTTTTTTGTTGTTGTTGTTTTGTTTTTACTTTTATTTGTTTTTCTGTTGTTATTACGACTCCATTGCGTTTAGATGGAGATTAAGTCGCATATCCAACGCAACCCCATCCACCCCACACACACATCCTCATCTGCGCAGGACCTCTACCTTTTGTTGCTTGCCTGTACAACCAAAGCGAGCCACACCGAGTGGTTCTTACGCCTTTTTTTGTCAGTTTTTACAGTTACATTTTTTGCTTTATGAGCAGTTTATTTGCTGCCAGTGTGTGGTTGTGTCTGAGTGTGTGTGTGTGTGTGTGTGTGTGTGCCTGAGGCCACATAGGATGTTTGAACGAAGGACTGAGATCGCACAGTTCAGGTGCGGTTTGACCTTAGACAAAGTCATTCGAAGCCTGGAAAGCAGTTGCCAGTATTAATGTTATCTTAGCCAGAGGTGGCAGCACTACTGACAGAGTTGCCGTAGGTTCATTCCCTTATGTCTGATCTTTCGTGGGGTATTGTTTTGATGAAAAAGTTATGGTTAACATAAATTGAAGCCAAAATAATTTTGATATAAAAACAAACCATTTGAACATAAAAGATAAAAAATATTCAATATGGAATCTCATGCTCAGCTTTAACCCAGCAAGAATTTATCCTACGGAGGTCCGTCGGTCGACTACAACAAACGATTGTATTTCAATTGCCAGGTAAATGAAAAATCATAGTTTTTTCCCAAGAAAAACTTATTTACTTAATATTTGAGCTCTCTTTCTAGCGCCCTTTCATTTACTTTAAATCCGCTCCTGTTTCAATGAGATAAAAACCATAACAGCAGAATTTGTTTATATATTTTTTTTATATTGCTTCTTTTTTTTTTGGTAACAAATGAAAACTGTGAAAAAATAAAGTGGCAAAAAAATATGTGTATATTGTATATTACAAGTGGGCCGCTCGCTACTTGACTATTATATTGCTTTTCCACGAGGGGGGATATGTGAGTTCGAGTGTGCTGTGTGTGTTGTGTGTGTGTTGTGTGTGTGCTTTTATTAGTCACTGTCTCTCTGATAGTTGCTCCCCAAAGTGCCATCGAGCAAAACGATGTTGATGCGATGTTTTGATAACCGTGCCATGGTAATTTTTTGTCCGAGCCAGCCTGTTTGTTATTGCCCCAAAATATATTAAAAATATATACATAAACGTACGTATAACTGCTGCCATGGCGCTAACAGGGCTGCGGATGGTATTACAAGTGTATTAAGGTTATTCGTGATTGGAATTCAAAGAAGCCTCTTTGTGAAATTGTATGAATGATATGGAAAACTTCCAAAGTATTGCAAATATGAGTTTTTATAACAAAGCCTCAGCTGAACATAAGAATAACAAAAAAATAATCTAAAGGATGTTTTCAACTATTACAAAATGGTTTCTTGTTTCAAACTTTCAGCATCCTATCTCTTGCCGTTTGACCTGTGCGATGATATTTAGTCAGTCAGCCAGGACAAAGGAGTAGCAAGCTGGGGCAGGGAAGGTCGTTATCCTATCTCCCCTTCAACACGGCTTTCAGCATAAATTCGCTATAAATTTGAAAATTGGTACAGAATATGCATGTTAGACCCCCATGGACCAAGACCCCCCCCCCCCCCATACGCCCTTGTTGGGATATATAAGATTTTCATTGATTTGTGGTGCAAGTAAACCAGGGGCAGTCTACATACCATATTTGCTGACTGTATGTCTTATAGTCTCCAAGATCAGATATTCATACTGACAGACAAGGCTAAATCGACTCGGCTGTTGATGCTGATTAAGAAATATATACTTTACAGGGTCGGAAAGGCGTCCTTTTGCCTATTACATACAGTTGAGTAATCGAGTAACTCTATATAAAGTACGACTATAATAATGACGATTACAACGATTCTGACATGCTAATTCAATCTTCATCATCATCTTCATCGACTTAGTATAATTTTCAGAGCATTTCAATGGCCAGAAACTACTTGAAGATCACCATATATAAACACAGAAGTTAACACAGTGAACCTCAACATAGTACACAAATATCTTGTATTCATTTTGTGTTCCTTCATTGGTTTGTCAGTGTACGTATTAGAGATCTGCACGACTGCATTCATTTCTAATACCAAATGTACTGTACTATACTGTACTATGCTTGAAAGTACATCCACAAAAGCAAAGGAATCAGGAGAGCAGGTACATGAACCCATCGGGCAAAGAATACTTTGAAGTTGTGAAACCTAAACTTCCCCTTAAATCAGTCAAAAGATAGCTTTATCATTATGTGAAAAGAGATGTAGAAATATATTTTACCCACAAATGAAGAAAACATGTGTAACATTTCCTTTTAGAAGACCCCTAATACCAGGAGGCTCATACAGACTTGCAGCCCTGGTGTCACATAAAATTTGTTCAAAAAGCTGAAAATATGTTTTAGCGCTATAAAAACAGCACGTGTATGTGTGTATGAGTGTATGAGTGTATAAAGTAAAATTGACTGCAAAATTATATTCTCGCATTTTCCATTTTCACGCCGTTTTGTTTTCTTTTTGTTTGTGATTATTTTTGCACTGATTTTAGCATAGTGCAAAAATTTTTAATTTAGCTTCTCCATTCCCCATCTCTCCCTTCATCTCCCTTGCAATATCCATGGCTTTTTGTATGACTGTGTGTAATTTCTGTCCTGGCAAGTGACAATGGAACGGACGCGGAGGCGTGGCAAGGAATTTATGTTGGACTTTGTATGGAAAGACTGGCGATGTTAAAAACAACAGAAGTTGGAAAAATATTCACTGTTAAGCAGTAAAGCAAACACAAAAGCAATGGCACAAACAGTAAAGCAGTTACAGCTATCTGATTTTGCAGTGGAAAGCCATAAAGGAGCTGAGCATTGGATGCAGGAGCAAATCCTTTGGCCATGCAGCAATAGAAGTAAGTAAGAAATTTATGCAAGCAATGTGTAGATGGAGAGCAATTGTGGCTGGTTTTGAAATTGTAAAATGAGTGAGACAAAGGAGAAACAGGTTGAGATATCTAATTGGAATCGTAGTTTTAAAGATTGCAAAGAATATATAACATAAACTGAAGGAGTGGGAAGATTGTAAATAAAAAAGACTCTGGCTCTAGTTCTCAAAAATAGATTCAACAATAATAGTTGGATTTCTTAATATCTTCTTAACCTTGAAATCTTCTTAATGTTTACCAAAAAATGAGAATTACCCGCGCTGAGGGTTTGCTTTAGGGTTTGATTTAATGTTCTGTTCAGCAACGCAGCGCAGCCTCAGATTCAAGCCAGTACAGCTATATGAATATACATATGTTTACAGAGGATTTGACAATTTTAAGCATATGAACTATGTATGCCATATGAGGATTGTAAGAGATAAGTGTCCAGAGCATAGAAAACACAATTGTGAGAGAAAACACATGCTTGTCCGCAAAACATAGCGTGAAACAGTTACAATACTGCACAGTTCCATAATGTTGGATGCATTTAGAGTTTACTGAATATAAATATTGAATATTGAACATGAAAGGAAATAATTTTATTGATATTCTTCTGGAACATTTCTCTTAAAACAAAGTTGGCTCCTCTACAGTTTCCAAAGAAAGGAACTCAGCCCTCCACCTGCAAGAATCAATTGATTTTCTTCACTTGTTCTTCTTCATGAATCCACCATCCAAACATTAATCGCTCCTGTTGATCTAAAGTACTAACAAACCCCATAGAGACCTCTTTCACAGAAACCTCTTATTACTTATCTTACCCTTCCTTTTGAGCATATTGCTTTAAGTATCATTTCTTAAACACATTTTAAACTCTGTCACGTTTCTTTGAAGCACGCCCAACATTAGCCTAAGTACACATGGATGTATCATAGCATTGTACATACATCAAAAGTGACATTCATTAGCATTAGGATGTATGCTTTTTGCATTTATGCGTGCAAACGTGCTTTATATCAATGTGTGTGTGCTTTAGAGATGGCAGTTTGTGAGCTTGATATGAGATAAATAAATATCAAAGTTGCATCTAGCGCTCGTGTTCTCTTATTCTCTTATTACAATGTCTGTGCTTCAATGTCTTGCTTTAAGGTTTCAAATGTCAAATTCAACCCATATTTTGTATAATAAGTCTTCGTGTCACTTGGTAAAACACGCCACAAGCTCAACTCTAAAATCGCCTATTTGTAGCCACAACACAAATGCCCAAAGGTGTTGTCAGTGTGTGCACACCGTATGTATACTTATGTTTCTATGTGTGTGCACTGTATTAAGCTTCAGCTCGAGCATAATTTCTAATTAACTTTTTGCTGCAAGGCGCAGCTCAGTGTTGGTTGTTGTTGTTTCGCACAGAGATCCCTTTAGCACGTCATCATAAAAATGGTTTCTTCCCTAGCGAAATTTGTTGCCTGCTCAGGTGAAACGGAAACGGAAGAGGTGGTTGGAGAGGGGTTGAGGTTGAAGAAATGCGTAACAAATGAAGTAAAGAAATATGCACGACAATAACAACAAGAACAACAACAATGGCAAGAAAACAAAAACCCAAAAAAGAAATACAAGCACGAACTCAAAATGGTAATAAAAACAACAAACACAAACAAACACCTGTAAAAACTGCCCTTACACTCCTTGTTGTTGTTGTTGTTTTTATGCGTTAAGTCATTAAAATGAAAATTTATTATGCGCCCAGAGGGGAAAGGGGGAGTGCCAGCACCCAGGCAAGGTGATGAGTTCAGCCTATGTGGCGTATACGCAACGCATATCTCATTAAGCCCCGGAATGTGAAACTCAAGCCACAGCTGAAGCGGAGTTGGAGATGGGGGCGGAGGCTGAGGCTGAGGCTGAGGTGCTGCCACTGTCAGACCATAATGAAGCCAATAAAGCAAGCTTTTTATCTAAAGACAACCATGATTTATTTATACATATGTGTATCTAGATACTTATATGCATAAGTGTATACTTAAAGGCGCCTTTGATTCTCAAGACTGAAATGAATTATATATGAGCATATGTTTTGTGTGGGAATGCCAAGGCATAATGAGACATGAATACCATTTCTCATGAAAGCAGTACTCTTAAAGGATTAAGTGGCTGATGGAAGTCAAAGAGACCAAGAGATAGCAATCAGGTAATGATCAGCATCCTGGCGTAGATAGATTTAACTTTAGGACACTAGCAAGAACGTTCTAGAGAGTTTTAATACAAAACTAGTGAATAATACAGGGTGAGGTGTCCTGGAAACGTATTTATGATAAGCAAAGTTGTATCGATGACATTCGTTGAGTTCAAAAACATAAGCTTATAAACACTTGTAACTGATATTAAGGATATGCATGAATGACTCACTCTAGTAGCCTCCTAAGACGTCGGGCATTGAAACTATAAGGGTTGTCATGCCGCTCAAAGCAAGTGATATATTTATATGTCTAAATCTAATCTGCACTGAATAGTTGACTAGCAATCACGTTTGAACTTTAAACCTTACCATTATCTTGACCATATTGAAATGGGATGGGCTTTGATTTCACTGCGCTCATTGCTATGTTCCAGCTTTGGAGGCATGGCTGCATGAGCATTTTGAAACATATAGATCATTGGGATAGGCAGGGTTTGCTATGTTACCAGCAGAAAACTCCAACTTGTGATTGCAGAAATTGTCTCTGTAGTCTCCCTGCTGCCACTCCAAAGGGCATCCTAGGTGAGCGTTCGGCAATGCGGGATCAGTAGATGATTAAAGCTGATTTGAGTAGACAGTAACAAGACGAATCCTCTGTCTCTCTCAAATTACGCCAGTGCGTTCATTTATTAAACGACGACTATGCAGTTCTCTGCACTAAGGAAAAACGACGTTCCACCAGTCCATTAAATTTGCAACATGTCGTTCTTAACCATATCCATTAAAAGCTTTCATTGTTCCGTCCCGATTGAAGATAATGATAGTGACAATAGGCGCGAATCTGACAGCACGAAACACCGAGCTGCTTATTAAAGCAAACGAGAGAATTTGTGTTATCGAGTTTGTGGATCTGCGTGGTATAGCTGATGTGCTGAAAGGATTCTCATGCACGTGGATCCCTCTAATTCTTTAGTGAGACCTCTTGCATTGAGACGTCACTGTTAAATATGAACAATTTCTTGTTGGACTGAAGCTTTCATGGCTCGAAGAGACATCATTCAGTGGGAAACTGCAACTGCACTTTCGAAAATAATACAACAAAAGTCACAGTTTGTCCTTAGATCGTAGCTATCCTGCGAATATGTGTTTCCGTAGTCAACTATCACACACACACACAAGTTTGTCAGGTGAAATTTATGCTAGCAGCTTTCAGTAATTGAAGCGGAAATCCACAAGTAACAGCGACAGGAGCACCAAAAGAAGGAAACTAATAATTTACTTTATTTGCACCTTTGAAGAGTCGTCGTCGTCTGTGTCTGCACATCCAACCCCTAGAGATACATAGTGGAGGGGGTGGCTGCTGTTCAGCTGTGGGCAAAACTTTTACACGTTGTATAACACATGCCATCAGCAAAATGGAAAAAGTTTCGATGCGCAACTAGAGCCTTACCTTTCAGTTTCCAGCTGTCTCCCTTTATCACCCTGTTTCATGCTCATCAAGACGCGCAAATTAAGAAAATTATCATGCGTCGTGGTACCTTGGAAACGCCAAACTGATGTGGGGGAACGTTTGGTTGGAGAGGAAAAACTTTTGCCAAGCAAAATCCAATTAAACATAAAAATAAAATAAATTGTGACATTTTCCAATTAGCGGCGAAAATAGTAGACGATGACAGCAACAAGAAAGATGAGACCGCTGACAACATGTGTCATGCAGGCAGACAACCCCCTTGGCCCTCAACAACCACTTCTTGCCAATGCTTACTGTTGCCTTACGCCTTGTCAAAGACAAATTGCCGGCACCGAGATGTCTATCGGGCGCTGACGCTGGCGCTGACTTGGATTTCCCCCATCCATATACAGCCCATTTACGGATGCTGTGTGGCTAATTAATGGCGTCATAGTATAAAACAACAATGGGATATGGTTGGGTCAACAATGGCATAGGGAAATTTGTATACACTTTAGTTACAACTGATAAAGAATTATAGAAACTGGATATGTGGGAGAGTTCTGCATGAGCGCAAGCAGCAGGAAGAGTTTGGTAATATTGGGACAATTAAAATCACTATCTAACCTCGAGCCAGCCCAACAACCATTGACAATCACAAATCTCAAAATCTATTGAGATAAAAATGTTAGTAGGAATCCACAAATTTAGTCAGTTTTGGAATGTTCACAATGTACAAAGAACTGCAACCTGCAACCAACCTGCAACCAAAGCATATTTACAAATGTATATACTTTACTTTCTTCTATGAATATATATATATATTCATAAATCTAGGTCCTATCACTGAATACTCACCGTCACAGTTGATGTTTCTATTGCTCAACTTCATCACCAAATCAGTGGCACATTCCCACTAGAAAGTGTATAAAACGGGAGCAGCTGAACCACACAGCGCAATGAGCTAAGAATTTCTCAGTCCAGTTAGCTGCAAATTACAAATGAGTTCAGCAAAATCCAAACCAAAGCGAAGTAGGAGATGGTTGGACAAGACGACCGAATGTGAAAATAATTGCCAAAAATAACACAGCATTTATTTATGCTCCACTACATTGGTCGAGGATGCTCTCTGTGTCTCCCTAGAACAGTGCCGGCTAGGATCCAGGCTTGTTGTCCTTGGTCCTTGGTCGTTGGTCGGCGGGTTTTTATGATTTTGAACGCCATTTTTACCATAGACACAGACGTTTTCGAAATGCGCAAGAAAAAACACATAAAATGTTGGTCACTGAAGGAGTAGCCGGCTGCTCCAGCTCCTGCTCCTTCTGCGGATGAGATGCTTTGCCATTTCCTTTGCTTTCTAGCAATTTGCAACTAATTGCTACAAATTAATTTTAGTATGCTTTTAATAGCATTTTGAATGTGGTAAATGGTAAATGGGACAACAATGAAGCTCTTTTGTTTTTTGGGGTTTGCCTTTTGTTGTCTGCATGTCTGTCTGTCTGTCTGTCTGTTTGTCACTCTTTTTCTTGGCATTTTGCTTAAATTAAATGAGCTGGAGTCTATCGTCACGTCTGACGTCAAGATGAATCCTGCACTCAAGCACCAAGTTTGAGTTGAAAAAGAAAAATATGTAAAAACTTTGTGAAAAAAACTTCTGCGTAGAAACTAGTGGCAGAAATCAGGCAAAGGACAGGCAGTACACTGTGAAAAATAAGTAATGAGCAGAAGGGAACTTGTTTTGGCAACCCTTTGGTATATATATATCTAGTCTATGCTCAACAAATTATATATAAAATGTCTGTTTTTATAAAAAGAAACTTTTGTTCATTAAGGAAAACATTTGCTATGAAAATTTTGATAAATTCTTCCATAATGTTGTCCATCTTTAATGCGATTTTGGAGCAAGAGATCGTTTTTATATGACAGGTTCTGGTGTACAGATTTAAGGTTCAAAGGAAACTATAACTACGCCTATAGAATCAATTAAAGCCATAATATTTATCTTGTTCTTTAAACTAGAACAAAACCTTCAAAAACTTTGCCAAAATTCCATATCATTCTAATATTCTTAACCAAATTTAAACCGAATGAATTTCCTATTATATTCTCTATAAAATACTCCAACAATTTCTCCGCTTAAATTATTTTACATCAGAAACCATACACTCAAAAAAGGGCCTGCTTATCCATTAAGTTCAATCATTTTACCACAATATTTTTCTGAGTGTATTATCCATCTATATCTAACCCCCAATCAACCAAAATGCTGGCAATCCCTGCTCATTAGATCACCCATTGTGTTGCTTCCGGAGTCACTTTGCATTGGCTGCTGCCGCTTCCTGCCTCCAGCTCCTCTTGCTTCATTTTCATATCCAATTGTAAATCAAATTCATCGTGTCAACAACAAAACTAATTTATTTACGAGCAAAGCCATGATTATTCATACGCCCTGTGTTCAGATCGCATTTTCTCTTCGACCATTTGGCTGCGTAGAAGATGAGTCTTTGCTGCTGCTGCTGCTGCTGCTGTTGTGGCTCTTTCTCTGTTGACTTTCATTAGCTCAAATTACGCAAAAGCACTCGAATGCTGTTTCGCATAAATCAAACGACAAATCAACTGCAGAGTTCACAGTTTTGTAGATGCAGATAGTGCGAGGAATTTAGCGTAATTTTGAGAAATTAAATTTAGCTAGAAAATTGTGGAAAATTACAGACAGTGAAGAGCTATGAGAGAGGGCAGCCGAATGTATTGGTTGTAATGTGGAAGTAAGTTGAGCCATTGTAAGTAAATGTATATGTAAGCTCAAGTCCTTGTTCATATGAAGGTGTGAAATAGAAAGAGAAAGCATGCTTATTTGTTGGCCTACTGTGGAAAGATCCCTTGCTCTCTTCTCACCGATCACTGTCGCCCTGTAACAATCGTCGATCAGCAGCTACAACAGCGAGCGCTCACTATAATCACTATTTCCAGCTAGATTTAGCTATCTTTTTGGTTAAACTAGCTTTTATCCGCTGCCAAATGTTCTCTCTCTCTCATAGCATTATACCTGGTGTTATAATTGTCCAACTCAGCCTCATCACCACCCAACCACTGATGAAGTAGACACATTGGTTAAACGACCCTTTAAACTCACATCCACATCTCTCCGGCTATGGCTTTATGTCGATGTTCGTTTGTCGCTCGATGTGTCTGTTCGGCCTCGGCGCCTGTGTTTGGTTTACGTGCTTAAATTGGCAATTAGCAGATTAATTGTCACTGGCAATATATGCATCAATATTTTGTGCAAGTGACAGATGCAGTTGCCATGTCCGTCCGCCCACCCGTACGTTCCACGTAACAAACGTATGTCCGTTTGCTTTACGGCCGTGTTGTTTACACAATTGTTGCACTCTGTTCTTGCTGCTCCTGCTGCTGTTTACTGTTTGATTTCCCTAACGAGCATTAGCATAAATTGGCCATACGGATTGGCTATGATGGCCATGTGGGCACATGTCCGTCGCCCTGCCCGACCGATACAATTCATGTGCATCATTTAGCAAATATTTTGTAAATGTCCGAACATTCCCATATATCGACTATGTCGGAACTTCTGCCAAAAAACCATTCAACATTGTGCAGTCAATCAGTTGTAAATTTTTAATGAGTTTTCATTTCGAATTGGCCTGGTCGAGCCCGGTCCTGGTGCAGCCCAGTATCGAAGGCTCCATCAGTGGCATCCATATCCATCATTGGTTTTGGCTCTTGCAGAGCCTGCGGTCATTGTGGCATTGCAATTCACAATTTGAATTGAAATTGGCACCAGACTAAGCAATTTGTCACACTAATTAGCTTTCCATTGTTGGATGACACAAATATAACAATATATACATAATGTAGTGCATATTTATGTATGCATTGCTGTAATATATAATTTAGGCAAACCAAAAAATAGTTTCCGTACTCCTGCAGGTGCATGTTTGACTACGGAGGAGCAATATTTTACAGTATAAATCTTAGGAAATTTTGATCGATGATATTTTGCTTGCTATTCCGCATTGCTTATGCTGTAAAAGTCCTGCAGAAAGCATCATCTGGTAGTTCAGTTCATGAAACAAAGACTCAGCAATGTGTCGAGCCAGCAAACGATCATGCTTGTATAAGCAAAGGAGTTTGCCTACGACCAATTTCCCTTAAAAGGGACGTCTACTTTTCCAATGAATATCCCTTTTCCCAGACATTAAATCCAAAAACTATATATACTATCTCTATGATTGACAATGCCTCCTTACAAATGCAATAACTAAATCATTATACCCTCTTCCCTAGGGTAAAATAAACCTTTATGTAACCGCTTAACTGAAATATATACTCTCCTCTTGGCCTTAGATATGACTGGCAGCACCATTTGCTCTCTGCCCAAGTGTATTTCTTTAGCTGTGGATGCCTTTGCAGCGCTCCTTCAATTTTGGCCTCAAGCAATAATTTCACACAAAATATTTCCGCTTCACATCGACGCTGACGTTGACGACAACGACAAGGATGACTTCACTGAAGGCGAGGTGATGCCAGTGGAAGTAGGACGAGGTGCACCCAATGCCATGATGATGATGATGATGATGCTATCTCTCAGCATGCTCTCTTGCTGCCACAGTTCACTTGACTTCACTTCCATGTCTTGCCCCACATCTTCGCCTGCATTTGTTTTTGCAGCCAAACTTGTCATTTTATAAGCAGTTTGTTTTTGCTTTTGTTTTTGTTTCGAATGTTTTTTCTCTGTGCAGCAAAAGAAAAACAAAATATTTTGTTGCATTTTGTTTGCTTAGAGCTTACACTGCTGCTTGTGTGTGCTTAATGTGGCATAACATACTCTGGACCCGGGACTCGGACTCGTTTCCTTAAAATGTGGCAAAGTGATTCTGGTTTTTTTGCCACATTTCTTGAGGGCCATTTCGAATGAAATTAATGTAAAATTATGTGCCACGTTAACTAATTTGTATTCCTAGGCTCGGGAATAGCGAGGAGGCAACTGAATTTACGAGCTGGCCGCAATCCTTTCATAACATTTGGCGACCATTTTATTGCCACGTTTGCTGCCACTTAGCAAGGCTGCTCCATTCACAACAACAACAACAACAACAGAAGCAACCGCGTGGCGTATTAAAATGTTGCCCCTTCGCATTCGAAACTCGGCCCGCTGCTGTTGTTCAAGTTGAAATTTATATTAGGCCAACAAAGTCATGTCGGGGAACGTCGCCTCGCCACGTCGTCCACATCTCGTTGAGAACGAACCGCTGGCTATGGCGCCTGCCTGCTTTCAAGTGCTCATAAATTCACGAAATTTTCACAGCCACCGACGGACCAACAATATAAAAAAAAACGAAACGAAGCCAACGAAACCCCTTGAGTACACTAAGAACCCAAAACCCGAATCAAATGGTGTGAAAATTAAAGATAAGTCGAGGTTTGAAGGGACTGTAGATGACCAAGGCTACTAAATATTTGGAGTTTTCCCAGCAAGAGGACATAAGTGAAGAATTAGTTGAAGTTTATTCAAATTTTGTAATTCTTAGCCATGGAAAGTAGACTTTTGGGAACAGTGAGCTAGATAAATATCAGAGATAGATAGACGCAGAATATCGGGACGTAGGGCAGGACTAGAACGGACTGTATATAGCGAAATGAGCAGGTCACTTATACGGTCACTTATATCACTTATACTTATCCTTAAGCTCTTACTGGTTTCTCTCAGTGCCGCAACATAACCTCAGCAACGTCAGCTGTTGCAAGAGGCTCGTCGCCGCCTGACGTACGAATACCACCATGGACTTGGACTTAGTGCTGGCCCTAGACCTATACCCCAAGGCACATATACCATACGCACGCTCGACTTTAGGGGGTTTTTGGCAAACATAAATTGTTAAAGAATTGCCACTTTACAGTCGTAAGGGCCACATAAGCCGGACAAATAAAAACCCCTTTTACTATGTTACGGATTGTTGGGTGGCACTTTTCCTCCCACCCCCCTGCTCAGGAAGCTGTTAAATTGAGTGCAGAAATGTCTGCATTGGACAGAAGTCTCAAAGTCTCGCTACAAATTGGATATGGCTGTTTCACCTCATGCTGCTGACATTTCGCCTAGCGAAGTTTCCATTACGCCGTCCAATAATTTAGATGAGTTCATTTTTTTGTAAGTAACATTTGAAGTGGGGATATGTCATAAAATATCAACTTTGTAAGGCAAGGATAACTGCTGCTAAGAGGTTCAATTGGTAGCCAATAAAAATGTGAAGCTGAAGACCACAGGATAAGGTAGATAGTTCAATCGATAATATGTTGTAAATGACAACTTATAAACTAGAGTTTGCTCTTGAAGTTCGAAGCGTTTGAAGGATCTTTTAAAAGTGAGACCTTCATCTGATCACTGTATAAACATAGGCTAAGATGAAAGAGATAGTGATTGGCTTGTGAAACAGAAACTATGTGGATTAAGGCTGGTTCTAGTCCTGCATCAAAGACGCTCATAAGAAACTGGTCGATCAATCACATCCAAAAACATGAGTACTAAAATTAAACGACTCTAGTCGGTAAGTCCAAGGTCACTACGGAATCAGTACCCGTCTCTTCTCTAGATACTGCAAACTTCTCTATATATTTTTGACATAATTTGTAGAAAATTCTTTAAATGAAGCTTACACAGCTTTCAGCTAGTCCAAGGCTAAAGTGAAACCCCTTCAACTTTGCCGTGGGGCAGCGCTGGCTGCCCATTATCTTTGGTATGCACCAGAATGCATGTGAAGTGTCGTGATTTATAAGCGCTTTGCCGGCGATAACAGGCACAGGACACTCAGAAACCCTTACAAGGACCACGCCCATATTCCCAAACTAACAAACAATGTGAACGCAGGGCAAGAGAAAGAGCACACATGCAAATATTTACTAGTTGAAGCATGTGCTACTAGAGCACAGCATCAGAATCAGCATCCTGTCTACCAACTCCAACCACTTGCTGGTCATTTCTTTCAATTTTCTTTGTACGTTTTTCCTTTTTTGTGGCCTGAATGGTTTTCCGGCAATTTTTATCTCAAGTTTCGGCCACGTCGACAATAAAAACGGCCAAAAGCAGAGAGGGCCAAGTAAAACCGCACTATAGACAGGGCCACAGACAGGCAGATAGACAGGAGGGACACATGAGGACAGAGGAATCCCTCCCTGCCCTATATCATTAATTTTGCACAAAGGAACAAACCAAAAAAAAAAAAAAGAAGTGAACAAAACAAAAAGCAGGCAGATCAACGAAGCGAATGGCCTAACAAATAAATAAGAGCAGGACATTTGGCCCAGGACGAGCAGGCGACGACTTTGTTGTGCATTGGCAGCTCTGCGGTTGAACAAGATTTGAGAAAGGGTTGCGGCTTCGGGTTGGATGTTGAAGGGCTGGGTTGGAGCTTGAGGTTTCTGTTGATGCTGCCAAACTGCACTGTGTTTTGTTGCGGCAAACTAAAATATCAGCTCAGCTGCTGCCCGGCCGTTGTCTCTGGACAACAACATGTTCGGCATTTTGCGGCCCAGCACACTCAGGCTTGCGTAGAAATTTTGGTGAAATTGAAAAAATTTCTCTTTTGTACCAAAAGCGAAGAAGCAAAGGCAGAAATTGAAGAACTTTGAGAAGTCTCAAAGCCCTGAAAGAGCAAGGCCAACGTGTCAACGAGATCTAGGTGTTGTGTCTCCAGCCAACTAGTGCTGGATCAACGATGCCATACATCGCTTTGCAAACATTCGAACGTTTTGCCTTTGACAAATGTAAGTACAATTTTGCTTCTAACTTGTGCGTTTTATTGTTTTGTAGAAGCTTGGCTCACAGCCCTCGTGCCGACTCGGCTGTTGATCCTGATCAAGAATATATATACCTTATGGGGTCTTAGAAGCTTCCTTCTGCCTGTTACAGAGTACGAGTATAAAAACATGGACAGCGACACACTCTGCACAAAGCTGATTTATATGAAGAAAATCATCAAATTTTCAAGACTTTATGGTAAAAATCATATAAAAATGTAGTACCAAAGCATATTCCACAACCATATATTGCATTACTTTGAATGCTTAGTGTATAAGAAGACTAAAAATAAAGGCAAAGCCACCTCGAATAAGGCTGGAAAAACGCACCGTCTCACTTTTACGTTACACGCTAAGTGCACATGTAATCAAAAATTTTAAATATAACGTTTTTCCGTAACATATTTCCATTGCGCGCCAAACAGGCCCGCTGTTAATTCAAGCTGTATGCTCTGTTAGATTTGTATGTTAGCACATTTTCTACTCAACACTGCTGTTATCTGCAAGCGCGTAATTCAAAAGCTACCATGCGCCACCTAGTGTTCATTTTTCTTATTTTAGATTTCAGTTGAGTTTTCAAACTTTGCTTTGCCTGCCACAAAAACAACGCAAAACGAAATACACATATTTTACATTTACATGCAAATGAGAAGATGTCACATACCGAAGGACACATATCGACAGTACCATCACACGCCTCTGCACACGGCTCTGAGCAGCCGCCTGAACCACGAAATGAAAGCGATGATGAGCGAGACCAAGATTCAAATGTTGATGCTGAGGATGAGGAACAAAAGCCCCAACCAATACCAATAACGATCAAAACTAAATTGACAAATTCGAGAATGGCATATGCGAGATCAAAACTAAAGGCAAACTTCTGCTGCATTGCCCTGGAGTGTAAGAAACTAAAAGATATAAAAATGAATTGTTTAATTTTATAATAATATTTACAGACTACAGTGAGTACTCAAATTTGGTGGACACACTGCACATAGCACCACGCCTGATAATTTATCACAAGGGCTTCAGGGCAAAGTCCACATATGGCGTAACACTTAATATACGAAATAGTGGACTGGTATGTGGTCGAATTTTATGAAGAACTCTCATATTATATGTACTTGCAGCCCTAATCTATTTCTATCTATCTGATCGTTTAGTACCCCCGTTTGCTTAAGATTAGCACTGACAGTCCTGTGGATACTACGATTTTGATTAAGGATGCTGATTTGAATCGCTATCTGGATACTGATAAAAATCTGGAGGTTAAGATCTCGATACGCAGCACAACGTCAAGGGATATTAATCGACGACGTCATGTATTAATTGAGTCCTTCCATCCAAACATAGTTTTTCAAGTTCCCATTATAGGTGAGTCTTTCCGAATGTGCCGAGTGTATTTAAAACTTCGCCTAATAAAAACTTTCACCCTAGTTGTGGAAAAACTGGAAGATCCATCTGTCTGTGAAACGATCACATTTCCCCCTTGTGTGCCCTATAATAAGACTCATTATGAGTTAATCGTTTATAATCCCACCAAAGATCCCATTCGGGTAAAATATAGACAGTAAGATCCAGAAACCCCTCTTCTACCAGAGAACTGCAACTTTCGATTACACAACATACACAGAGAGGAGGAGATGAAATTGTCATCTTCGCTTTCCGCTCGTTTTCTTCAACGCGTCCATTCTAATTGAGTGTTCGGCTATGCGAAAACGTCAACTGGTTGAGTTCCGAGTTAAGCAATGATTTGTGTGTTTCTCTAAAATTACCTCGACGTTGAAGTTGGTGAAGAATGAATGCAAAACAAGACTAAACTATGACTTTGCAGTTCTCCGCGTCCTAGTTAGTATGAACCGTATTTATTATAATCTAAACCATTCGCAGCACATTTAGCGGACTCTCGGTGAATACCTTGAACAAGGAGGTGATACCCAAACAGGATTATGTGAAGGTGCTACTGACTTTGTTGCCCAAGAAGCTGCAGTTGTACAAGGGTTTCTTCAATGTTAAGTTTGGAGTGAGTCAGTATCCAAAATTGCGAGTTTGCATTAACTGCGACAGGTGAGTGTAACTTAACCTGTCTCTCACCCCAGCACCGCCCCGACTGGTGATCTTCAATTTCATACCCAAATCGATGGGCGTCCATCTGAGTGCCGGCAATGTGGACTTTGGTTTAACGAAGTTCATGCGCGAGGAACAGCGCACGCTTATCATCTGCAACGAAAGTCCCCATGAGATTCAAATGTCCTCTGAGTTTTATACAAGAGTGCGCCCCATAGGCGCAGATACTTTATCGAAAGTTAGCAGCTCTTTATCGGCGCGATCAAAACTTTCTAATAAAATGATCGAGGATGCCATCAGTATGCACAGTGTGCTCTTATATGACTTCGAGGAGGACATGAGCAAAAAGACCATCTTCTATGATCCGAAAGCGGCCGATCATTTTGTGGTTGAAGCGCCCAAGAGCCTCGCAGCTGGTTCGTCGAATGAGATCTCCATAACATTTCGTCCTGTTTATGAAGATTCGTCGTCTTTTGATGATGACGCGGATCCACCCTATTTTCAACGCACCAAGGTGATATTCTGCTTCACCGACACCGATGAATGCATCGAATCGCATTTTGTAATTGTATCGGGAGAGATAGACGGGGTCAACGTCGCAATACATCCCAAGACAATTGACTTTCGCCGGATCTACTTGGGCGAAGAGCATTGTGCACAAATCAAGATTTTGAATGAGGATAGTAAGTATAGTGCTTCTAGGACCTTCGTTCTTTAACTGAATGTTATATACGATACGATACGATACTACGATAGTGTGAAAATTTCAGCCTCTCAGCTGTATAAATTAGACTTTTACTTTGTTCTTCCGTCGTTAAAATCAGTTTAGTTTCATAAAATCATGCTTTATTCACTCCCTCTCTCTCTCTCTCTATCTTTGTCTTTTAAGATATCCCGGCCAAGGTCAGATACAAGGACTATGAGGAGGAAAACATGGGTGGCGTTCGCATTACACCCTCCGAGGGTTTCATTCTGGATCCTTGTACCCGTGGCGTATTTCATTTATCATTCTTTTCCATTGTGCCATCCCGCTTTACGGTCACATTACGCTTCAAGGTTCAAAATGGGGCTCATCATAAAGTGCTCATCAAGTATTTATACCACAATCCGAAGCGAACCCAAACCCCACTAATGTGGACCCCCTTTTAGAGGCACTGGACAATATGTACAATTGCGCACGTTTCCTACACTTGTGGAGTTTGGTAGTATACCCATTGCCGTGCCCCAGAAGCGTTATATGCTGTTGATGAATCCCCTGGCCGTGCCCATCACACTGCAGGTGCATGCCACGGATGATGGTGAGGAGGAGCCGCTGGTGCTGAACATACGTGACTCGACGGAAATGCTGCCCATTACGATAAGGGATCCCATTAAGCATTTGCAGCGCGTACACGAAGATCTGCGCACCAACGAACCCGAGTTGGAGAACTATGACATCGCGATATCTACTAGTTTACCAGAGATGTTATCCGTGAAATCCTACAAGCAAAATGAATCGGTGTACAGCTTGGAATTCGAGGAGGATGTTATGGGTAATTCTTAAAACTAAATTTGATTATTTGTTTTTAGGGATAAACTAACGACGTTCCTCACCTCACCTCGAGCTTGCTAACTAAATCTCGAGGAAACATTCATGTCTACATTTTGTGCCGCCTTAGAACCCGTACCTGGCATGGCCGCCCATCTGCTGACCACCCTGAAGAAGCAGAAAATCTTTGACAAATCTGAAACGGACAAGCGTGTTATCCAGGAGGCTCTGCAGGGTCTTCTGAACACAAAGTACTTTTCCATTTTCACCAAACACAACAATTTCATCTTCATGGACTGGAATGCCATACCTAGCGATCCGCAGGAGGTGTACTGCGACAATGAGATCATCTACTTGCGACCCAACACGGGTCGCAGCATTACCATATTGATCATACCCAACAAGGTGGGCTATTTCCATCGATCGTTGACTGTGCGCATTTGTCCGGCGGTGCCCACGAATACGGAATCGAGTGAGGATCAGCCAAACATTCGCACACTCATCCGCTCGGAGTTTCTGTGCTCGAAACTGTGGTTCGAGTACAATTGTTGTACTCCTGACATCGAGTGGTCTAATTTCGTGGATCTCAGCCCGAGAATTATCTACGCGGGCGAGATGTACGATTTCGACATGTATTTCACCAACAAGTCCACTGTGGGTGGATTTTTGCACTTCGATGTTATTGTGAGTAGTCGAGGAGAAACAATCAGAGATAGTAAATGTGGTAAACTTTCGTTTTATATCCCAAACAGCCCAACGAAATGAGTTTCCGTGATGGCACTTGGAAATTCTTTATTGGCTCTGGTTCCAATGTCATGGCTAAGTGTTCGATAATCTTTCGCTCGCTGGGCAACATAAAGCTATCGGGTCTGTTAAAAATCGTGGGTTCATCAAAACCCTTTCCGTTTCATTTATTTGCCAATGTTCTGCCCACGGAAATACGCATTGAACCAACCTATGTCCACTGTCGTTTAAGGGTCTACGAACTAAGTAAAATTCATTTCTATATAGATAACCATTCGCCTACGAATACAAAACTCTCCATCAAGTTGGTAAGTTTTCTGAAATTCTAAGCGAATTCTTAGCATAAACTTTGCCAAACCTAGAAAGACGTCGCCTTTCAGTATCTCACGCTGAGAGGTGGCATCCTGGCGGCTACCGGGCAGAGCATGTACACCACCCTCATATCAATGTTTCCCGATCCGGATCTGTACCAGAACACCATGTACATAGACCTGCAATTCGATCATATCATGGAATTGCCTATCACATTTATCGTCGAGGGAGTACCGCTATATTTCGAGCCAAACATTCGCGAGGGTTTTGATTGCGGCATCCTCTACACCGACACCAAGGAGGATTTTAATGCGAACACCTACAAGCATCGTTTCCCCGTGAAGGTCATAAATCGGGGTCTGCGCAACTATCGGGTGACCATAACGCGACTCAAGACTTATATGGCTTTGGGTAAGGCCAGTATCTGTGCCATTCAACCGTTGACAGCACGTTTCGACATAATGCCCAAACATCTCATGATGGCGCCCAGCAGCGAGGACTATCTGGAGATCATGGCTAGTGGCTATGAAGAAGCTTCTGCCTATGGAGAATTTCTACTGGAGGTGACGGATCAGAAGTATCCAGCGCGTAAGCATGTGATCAAAATCACAGTCACGGCCACGTTCCTGGAGTGCCAACTTACCTGGAATCGTAGGCAGGTGGGTCAGTCAAACAGTGACGAATTCTCACAAATACGCGGACAACTCTTGCCCCTTCACGATCGGCTTCAAGTCTGGTCACCAGAAAAAACCAATAGTATAGTCCCTTACGAAGTGGCTAACAAATAGACATTCATATTTATATTTATAGATATTCCTTGTTTCCTTAGCTAAACTTCAACTACCAGCGCTGTGAACCTCTCAAGGAGCGTTCCTACATTGAAACGCCGCAGTTGATCAATAACCATAATGCCCCCATCGATTCGGTAACCCTTACTGCTTTAGGTCCATTCCGCATAAAGGAACTCTTCGAACACAGCTTCGAAAAGGAAATCCAAGTAAGCCTAAACAGCCTCGAGCACAAGGAGATCTTTGTCATCCTCAATCGAGGCCAGCTGAAGCATTTGTTCTGTAAACAAATCGAGGGTCGCATCAATGTTTTCACTATGGGCAAGACGCAGAAGCCGCTGCCTCTGAAGGTGTCCGTGCTAGTGCCAGAGGTGATCGTTGTCCAGCCGGAGTTGGTGCTATTCGATCGAGGTCGACCCTTTGACAGTCATGTGGATATAGTTAACCAGGGCTGTTTGCCGGCCGAGTACAAATGGAAGCGCGTGGATGTCCACGATCTGTTTATAGCCGATGAGGAGAATCCTAGGGATGTGGTGTCCGAGCTGCTGTCCGAAATCTTGGGCATGCTCGAGTATAACTTCACCTGCGATGATGAGCCCAATATGACGCTACGCTATCAGCAATGCCACTGCCAATATCACAAGGAGACGGAAACAAGCAATCTCATACTGGACATACTCGACGAGATCATCAACGATCTGGACCTGCAACACAGGCGCTTTATCATACACATGGATGATGTGTCGCCCACGCTGGACAATAGCGAACTGCACAGTTCAACCAGTTTTATACAACACACCATAAATGATATTCTGGATAGGCTGAACATAGAGTCCAGCCAGGAATTGTCGCCGCCCTCATCAGAGTATTGCTTTGCAGATCGTTCCATATATTTTCATGAGAAGAGCGGACATTTAGGGGTATTAGAGACCCAAGAGTGTATGCTACACCTCCCACATATACGACGCTCTCACGAGGCCAAGGCGTTGTTTGAACTGTCCATTGTGGGGGGACGTAGTCAGTACTTCTCCGTAACCCTTGTTAATCTCGCACAGAAGATCAAATTCAACAAGGACAATGTGTACTTAGGGATAAAGGTAAGCTCTTGTTATATGACATTTTTATTCCTGTGTAGAATACTAATATCCATATCCTTACCTCTCAGCCCTGGTACGAGAGCTTCCACACAACCATACGCGTTTCCAATGTGACCAAATATCCTCTTCAACTGTTCGTAGTGCCCATGAAGCATCCCACCGAGAAGAAGCTCATAGAAGGCTATGCCAAGCTTGATAAAAGCGAAAACTTATACCTAGATCCTCTGGACAGCAGTCCGATCAAGGTGAATGGCATCCTGGGTTTCAGTGAGAACTTCCAACGCAGCTTTGGAGTCCTAATCAATAACAGCGCCACCAGCAATTTCCGTCTACGCGGCCAAGGTGTCCTGCCCATACTGAGCATGACCACCTCGCTGGCCAGAGCCGAGCAGGCTGATCATGAGATTCTCGAGGAATATCGCTATATGCAGCGCATCTACAACTATGAGATCTTCAAGAGCATCACTGAAACGGATGAAGATCTGGCTGGAGGTGACGGCGAGGAGGAAGGCCTGCAAGAGGATTACTTATCCGAAGACTTTTCGGAACTATCGTACAGCGAGGAGGAGATGTCCAGCGCTCGCCAGCGGTACCACGACTATCAGCTCTTCAAAATGGTCCAGACCTATGTGCTGGTCAATAACAATCAGGAGCTACCTCATGCCGTCATACTCAAGCAAATGCTTTTGGCGGAACGCTATCTGGATAGGCTGCGTCACAATGCGGAACTGTATGGCATACACCAGCAGGTGTTCCAGACTTATCAAGCGATGCACAAGACGGTTGGCTATAAGCAGCCGACCAATGTCAAACACTTCACTGTCCAACCCATACCCTGTGAACAGCATGGTTATATTTTGGATTTGGGTCCTCTAAATCGGAATACGTTGCGGCGCTTCGAGCTTCGTCTGCATTTCTTTGGACCCGGAAAGCTAATAGCAGCCGCACGAACTGCAGTGAGGATTCCGGGTCTCTATGTGGATTTCACTGTGGAGAATCAGTTAGTAGATTATGGAAATTTATTCTATCTGTCTGTCTGTCTGTTTGCTTTTATATCCGCCGAAAGTATTGAGCCAATCGCCTTGAAATGTTTACAGTATTCGTATATCGGCGAGGGCTTTCCCTACATTTCATTTTTACTTTCAGTGCCGACAAGAAGTTTACATTTTGGGCTGAAAAGTGCACAGCTCCGGAGTACTTTAAGGATAAATATCGCAACCGTTTTGAGCGCCTGATAGATGCTGAAAAAGATCCCAAGCTGAAGCATGCTCATTCCTTTGACCTGGACATATTGGTGAAGCATCAACGTGATCCCACCGCCCGGGATCGTCAGCTAATCGAGGAGTACTATAACAGTCTGAATCCCTCGGTCTATCCGGATCACAAGCATCACTTCACTCTGGCCAAGGTCTTTAGTAATGCCCCAACCAACTATTCGGCTGTGGATCTCCGCTTAGTTGGTCTCTACAAACCCGAATCCAGATACTACGAACACAATCAGCTCATAGACGACTACATATACATAGATGTAAGTATTGATCTCAAAAAACATGATATATGAAGCCATCTTATATTTTCAGCTCCATATGGGACCCACTTTACCCATACTATTGCGAGGAGTTCTAATGACCTAATTCAATATACTCAACTGCATGATAGATGTGGTTTTATTGATCCTGATATGTTCAAGTTTATGTTAAGAAAATAAAATCCTTCAGCTAGCAGTACATGTTGAGCTGCCGAAAGAAATAGTGAAAGATTAGTAAGACTAGAAAGGAACTAGTCACGGGTAAGCCAGCTGCCTTAATCCAGCCAAGTATGTTAAAGTCATCTGGATAGAACTCAAAGTGTTCGGTGGGTATTTCGCCACAGTTCGATATGACCACAGGTTCGACAGGGAAGTCATCCGTATCTGTTTTAACCTGAAATAGGATAGGATTTTTTATTATAAAATAATTATTTATTTTTTTACTCTAGGAAAGTAAAGTAAGTAAAGTATTAGTCCAAATGTATGTAACAGGCAAAAGATAGCTCTTCCAACCCCATACATATTCTTGATCAGCATTAACAGCCGAGTCTAGCCCTGTCCATCTGTCCGTAGACGAGCTAGATCTGGGAGACTATAAAGCCTAGCAAGCAAATTTGGTATGAAGACTCTCCTCGTGGGCCGGCAGATCAAATTTGTTGTAAAATTTTGCCACGCCCCCCAGCTATAAATCTGACTATTTTCTATGAAGTAACGAAATTCTGTTAAAATCGGTTAAGAAACAACGTCAGAAGTACTTCAGCTTTATAATTTACGCAGCCAGCGTGAATAAAAATGTTTCTGTCTCTCTCCCACATGTGCTTGCTGCTGCTGGATTGGACTGAACTGAACCTGCTTGTAGCTTAAAAGGTGGAAGGGGGATATAAGCAGCCGCTTTAGTGTCTTTTTTGCATTGTTGGGATATGAGCGTTACACTCGAATTGGTGCTGTCCCTTTCCTTGTCCAGTTAACGGACAAAATCAAAGGAAAATCCCAAAATTTGTTTATTGTTACATTTGTTTATTGATACAGCAGGTCGCTGCGGCTGTGGCAAAAGGCAAAAAGGTCTTTTTTCTACCTGTTCAAGCAAAGGTCATATGAGCGGCTTAGGCTTACTTTTGAGTCTGTCGAATATTGAATAAATGCTGAGTACGAGTATCTTATAGTCGGAATATCGACTATAGCGTTCTTACTTGTTCTTATTTTCTTCTGAAGGTTTAAAGAGCACTTAAGTATTTTCGCTTTAACTCTAACCTCATAATTATATTCAATGTTAAAGGAGAAAGATGAGCTAGCTTTGGCTTGCCGAAGCTCATGTATATCCGGTTCTATGGCAGGCTGATCCGATTAATCAGATTAACTGTGGTCAATCGGTAGACATAAATGTGAACTGTTCTAAATTTTCGGTTAATTTGATTTGTTTTCATGGGTTAATTTGATCAATTCCATGCTGGAATTTTACTGCATTCATGGATTGATTGTAACACTTGAAATTTACCATCAACATTTATTGTAAATGGCTCTTATTCCTTTATTAATACTCACATCCTCAATGGCATATATAGTCTCCATTCCTTCCAGCACCTTGCCAAATACACTGTGCTTCCCATCCAGCCACTTGGCCCCCACCGTGGTCACATAGAACTGACAGCCATTGGTGTTAGAGCCACGATTTGCCATGCCCAAATAGCCCGGGCGATTATGCTCAATAGCCAGCGCCTTATCCTCATCCCCAAAGTAATCCCCATAGATGCTTATAGAGCCAGTGCCATCGCCGTTGACTATATCGCCGCCCTGCACCAGAAAGCGATTCACAACGCGATGAAATCTGGCACCCACATAGCTGGTGCCATTGATGCCACGCAAACAGATGTGCCGAAAGTTGGCCACCGTCTTGGGCGCCAGCTTGCCAAACAATCCAAAAGTGATCCGTCCCAATGGCTGTTTGTTGTGCTTCACATCCATGAAGATGCGTGAAGTCACCGTAAAGCTGAGGGCGCTTCCCAATCCCAATAGATTGCACAGGAAGATGCAGAAAACAAGTAGAGCAAATAGACCGACGAACTTCATGCCGATGGATTTATTTATTTTCCTTGCGACCGGATGACGAAATGTTTAGCAACTGACTATGAGAATTTCAAATTAAACGCGAACTAGCTTCGGGGAAGCCCTACAAATTTTAGGTTAAGTGCAACAAACAAACCCAACCCCCAGAAGCACAGATATTGCCATTGCTATTGATTTTTGCCTTTGTTGGGACTTTTTGGCCGACTTTCGCTTAGCTAAAGCTTTCACCTATTAGGATGTGACCCAAGCCCAATGGCTGTGGTTCAAAACTTGGAAACTTATTTTTATATATAAAAATTAATGTCTGTCTGTCTGTCCTTTATAGGTGCCTAAACTATCGATGTGTATGCAATTTTTACTGTATACTAATACGGGAGAGGGTAAGGTCAAGGGTTATATGTCGTTTTGGAAAATGGGCGAGGCACCGCCAACTCATATAGGTGATAATAAAAATCAGTTATGTCTTTGCTCTTGTTGGACCGATTGCAACGAAAGGTCGAGCTATATATCGATTTGAAATATCGATATACTGAGCTATCGATATGTATATATCAATATATCGGTATACATAAAGTTGTATATAATGTTTATATAATGTTTATATTATATGTTATATCGATATATTTAGTTATCGCTAATAATTATCGATATATTCAGGGTTCGATATGTACCGATACATATCGATATTTTCGGAAATACATATGTCTATCGATTTGGTAAGATATCCCTATATTTATTATCGGTATATTGAGCTATCGATATACGCATATCTCCACTTCCAATAATAGAAACTTCTGGTAGTTTGTAAAGCAAGAAAGCAACAAAAACACATTGATGAGCAACGACAAATATAGGCGTGGCGAGGCATGCCTTCAAATATTCTTGATATCAAAGATAAGGAATCCACCAGCGGATGTTTCGTGTACATCATGTATACCATAGGAATGAATCAGCCACTCCTCCTCCTCCTGAATTTGGGCTAAAATCATCTGCAATATAGAAACCATATTCGAATTAACCTAACAATATTTCATGCATTTCTAATTTGCAAGTATTTTCTAGCAGTGCAAACCAGAGAGAAGCAAACTAATTTACTGTTAGCTGTTGGCGTCTTTCAGGGCAATCCCTGGCAGAAAGTTTTTCCGAATTGGGAAAAGGATTGGAAGATAATATAAATTAGTCAAAAAGCGATTTCCAAATGTAGTTAAAGAGTTTTCACCACCAATAGTATGTGCACCCATCGTTGCATGATAGAAAATGATCCATTGATATGATGTAGTAGCCTGGATTGCAATCAAATTTTGTCAGCTTTCAAATTATATAAACAATAAAAAAGTTTTCCCATTTAATGTTCATAGTCCAATAGTCGGTTTTATGGCAGCTATATGATATAGATCTGGATGAACGGACACAACAATACTTGTGATTCGAAAGGGGTTGGAACTTTCATTTCCGATCTTATCTCTGAGTACTACTTGTTGGGTCGTAAGGTAAGGGAAGTAATTGAGCAAAGTATTCTCTCATATATATAAACCGTTATTACATTTCATATGATGACTTGGTCTTTTAATTTGAACTACACATATTTTATAAACATTATCTTATGTTAATGGCTTTTAAAAATAAAATGTATACATATATAGTTTATAAGTTTAGACATGATATTCGCAAATTGAGTGGCAGCTATGTATATGTAGAAGCTTGAATCCCAGAACATAATATTGGAAAATGAAAAGCACATATCAATCGGTAAATACTTATAGCAAAACCTACATATAAAAATTATATTTATTTATATATAGATAGATTCCTTAACAATCCTAGCCACATTCAATAATAAATGCGTTGCTTAGATATAGATTACCGGCATCATCTCACCCTATAAGATCAAATATACAGAACTATTCTCGTACTTAGATTACATACAAACGTTATATGTACTATAGTATATAGATATCTGTACAAAACAAAGTGGTAAAAACATTAAAAGTAAAAGGAGGCCAAACTGGGGCAAACAACTTGGCTACAGTCTCATCTGGGGGGGCTATTCGATAACTATTGCATATCGCTCATCAATATCGATTAATATCGCAGAAATTTGTGTTGCGGCTTGGCGCTAGTTTTATCTCTAAACAGTCGAATCTTCCTCGGAAGATTCGGGCAAGTCCTATACACGCTTCTTTTGATGTATGTATTTGCAGGATTTGCCCATGTTGCAATGGCCGCGCATAAACTGTTTGCAGATGCCCGTATTGCCGCCTCCGCCGCCGCCTCCGCCGCGATTGGAGCCAGAGCCAGCTGAACGCCAACTGCCGCCACCGCCGCCCCCGTCCTGGAAATTGTTGCCGCCGGTTCGCCAATTGCCGCCGCCGCCACCGCCGTTGTTTTTGTTCCGGTTGATGTTGTTGTTGTTGTTGTTGATGTTTTGATTCCTGGGACCTCCATTGTTCATGGGTCCCATTTTTGGTCCAGGTCCTCCTGGTCCTGCCCCATTCATCATCATGGCCGGCGGATATAGATTCATATTGTTGAATGGCGGGGGAGGTCCTTGCGCTGGTCCTGGTCCTCCAAATGGTCCCACCGGACTGCCAAACTGGTTGCCCATAAAGTTCTGGGGTGGCATCATCATATCACCTGCATTCATCATAGGCGGCGGACCACCGCCACCCGGCATGGCCATGGGATTCTGCCAGACTCCATTTGGCGGCCCAACCATATTCATGGCCATCTGTGGGCTACCGCCGTTGGGCATGAAGTTATTATTGCCAAATGGTTGGAAGGGATTGGGATTCCCTGCAGCCATATTGGGCATTAACCCATTCATGGGCTCCGGGAAGGTCAGGTCAATAGTGCTGTTGGAACTGTTAGACGGGGCCATGCCCTTTGGTTCCGGCCAGGGCAGGGCACTATAATCATTCACCGCATCCGGATTGCCCGTCAAATCATCCATGGGTATCACTGGTATGTCGTGGGCAAAGTGCGGCTCTAGTTCCGCCTCGGTTGCACTGTCTGGAATCATTTCGGGTGAGAAGTACAGCGCCCTCAGGGTGGTGGCTTCGCGTTCCGCTTGCACCGCCCGCTGCTTGGACATATTGCCATTGGGATGATCCGGCACATTGGCCACCTCGACCAGTGGACGCCACTCCATTTGCGGCTCCATGCTGTCATCGAAGCCACGCCGCGATATATTCAGAGCATCCCTTTCGCTATATCGCTCCATGTTCTTCATCTCCAGGAAGCTCTGCTTGGTCACATTCACCCGCTCCGAGCGATCCACCTCAAAGTAACGTATCTGTGTCAGTTTATCCTCCGGCTGCCAGGTGAGCTTCTTCTTGGGACCCTTCCGCCGATGCAGCATGAGCACTCCGGGCGGGCCATCGGGACCACATCCCGGACCCGGCTTCCTTGGCTCTTCGGGTGTCAGATCCACCTCTTCATCATCTGCAGCTGCACCCTCGGCTGTCTTCGCCTTTTGGACGTTCTGCTCAATGTCTTCCTTCACACGCTTCAGCGGTATATCATCATCATCCAGATCTGCATCTTTGCTGGGTGAACCCGTGCGACTGTCATCATTCTCCTTTGTGCTATCATCTGACTTGTCTTCGCTCTTGGATTCATCCAACGTGTCCTGGTAAAACTTCAAGGGCGCCACTGGTGCCTCCTTTTCTGTAGGCGAGGCGGCAGATGTGGGGGCACGTTTGCGTTTCACCACCTTCTTGGGCTCTATGGAAGCGGCCAAGGCATCCGAAAATAGATTTGTCTCCACCAGGGTTTGAACTGGAAATGTGCAGATGATATATATAGGTTAGTATAAGGAGCGATAAACAAGAGGTAGACAATATATAATGAGGTTAAAGATGCAGGACATTGTAGAGGTTTTTGCTTTTATTTGCTTTTGCTTTTTGCTGGAAGAGATAGTGGGAGAATACGAGTGAGAGAAGAGCTTGGATAATACGGCTAGGAGTGCCTACGAAGTGATTTCTATATAGAAAGAACTCTATATATAGAAAATCATGTGGTATTCTGAAACATGGGAATTGTATTTGGAATTGGTAGAGCAAATACCCATGACTTTACAGCGAACATCCACTAAATGTGATACCTGATATCATAAACTGTGTAATGGAAGTTTCTTAAAAGAAGAATCTTCAATGAATGAACTCATAAATTCTATAAAAAGAGACCTCCTAAATATAAAAATCATAAACGGTAAATTCTTTTGTGTAAGCAAAAATTTTTTAATAAAATTATAGACGATCTTTTTAGTGATATATTTTAGGTTTCAAGACCCCAAAGATTTCGTTTGTCTTCTTGAGTCGTCTAAAATCAACTGTGGACGCAATACTTGATTCTTGTTAATTGCAAAATTTACATTTTTACTCAAATTGTGAGATAAAACTCAAAATCAAATACAAAAAAATTAAAAATAAAATTAATAAAAATTAAAAAAAAAAAAAAATTATCACCAATCGTCAACTGGGTTTAAAATTTGAAAAAAAAAAAAAAAAAAAAAAAAACTGAATGTCTATACGAAACTTCAAATGAATTGGCTGGGGACAACTGTCCAAAAATCCATT
Source organism: Hirtodrosophila duncani (assembly GCA_037043425.1). Lineage (NCBI taxonomy): Eukaryota > Metazoa > Arthropoda > Insecta > Diptera > Drosophilidae > Hirtodrosophila > Hirtodrosophila duncani. The sequence continues at coordinate 11,335,712 of JBAMBM010000057.1, read as the reverse complement.
AACACAAAAATATTTACAAGTAAAATTAAATTATTAAAAAATTGTACAAGACCCAAACATTTAAGTTTTAAATTTAAATTCTTATCAGACACTAAGAAAGCTTGGAAGCTTTTAAATTAAAAGATTAAAGCAAGTTGCCTACGCAAATATCACATGATCAAATTAAAAAAGAAATAATAAAAATTATTATAAGAAATTCTAAATAATTTACAGATCAATTATATCCATTATTCATTCATAGTGTAAAATTAAAAAAAAAAGCAAATAAATTAATGAACAATACAAAATCTATGAAATTCCGAAACTTAGTTTGGATTCTTAAGTTGAATTTTAAAATAATTATTTTTGGAAGTTTAAAAATTAAAATTATAATAACATTTTAAATTTCTGTAGCAATTTGAAAGATTTTAAATTAAAAAGAACAATTATAATACAAAATTTATAACAACGTAATTGTAAATGGAAAATTACAAATAGCTGTAGAAAGAGTATGGCCAATTATCGAGCAACCACTGTAGTTCCATATGCAGTACTGTACTCAGAGACGCGGCTGGCACTTTACCTGTATTCAGGTAGTTAGGTTAGGTTGAGTTTCGGTTGCAGTTTCCCTCATCTGTCATAGTCATTAGGTATTGTCTTGCACCCTCTATTTGTCTGGGGAATTCCCCACCCAAGGTCATTGCGTTTCTATATGACAACAAATCTACAAATAAAAGTCGGCCTTCTTCTCAGATTTTGGTAGAGCCCTTAAAGACAGCTTAAATTGCTATATATGTTGGTACAAATGTTAGCTAGCTAGCTATAAAATGACCATTGAAGTGAGAAATGTTATCGCAAGACGGTTGGAAAAATATCTTGGTGGACAACTGTACGTGCTAGTGACAAAAGCGTACACATACAATGCAACCATATTTATATATAGCAGGCATTTCATATTTTTAAAAATACAAATTTATATGGGAAATCAATAATATGCGTGAGAAAAATCGGCTACCATGAATATGGTAATCCCTAAAACGCAACTATTTTCAGAAAACTCTTAAAATATATACAATTTCGAAGTGAAATTTATGCAAACAATATTTAGGTGTTCGCCAAATGAATATAATCTCAAAAACTGTACAAAAATTCTATATAAATACATCTAACTTTTGAGTTAAATTTATATAAAATTCAACAATTTGTTGAAGGAATTTGTTAGTCTTGGAAATTGTATGGAATACCTAAATATGCAGGAAATTAAGTTTAAATATAAATGTATTGCATTAAAACTGGGCTAGATAAATTTATTTTTCATTCAAACAATTCGTTGAGCGAATTTGCAGATCTTTAAAATTGGTAATGTAGATATTTAGAAAATTTTCCCAAATCAGTGATACTTTAGTTAGCTCATATATAAGCTTTAAGTGTCATAAGAAAATCGTGGAATTCGTGGAACAAATCTATTATGTCCGATATTATACCATTTAGGTATTCCGGAAATTAGGTATAAATATTTTGAAACAGCTTTTGAAGTAAAAGTTATAAGAAAATCAACCACAATTCGTGGAACAAATCTATAATTGATATACTATTTTGGTATTCCGAAAGTTAGGTATATATATTCTCAATCATTATATGAAAGACAACCACAATTCGTGGAACAAATCTATTGTCTGATATTATACCATTTTGGCATTTTGAAAATTAGGTATAAAGATTTAAAAACCAAAATTCATGGAACAAATCTATTAATCTCTGATATTATACCATATAGGTACTTAGAAAAGTCTTTTAGGTCATATTTATAAGAAACTCTAATCGCGAATCAACAGATCTCTTTGCTTTGGGCATTATAGCTAGTTGCAAATCTGTACGATCTGTACAATTTAAGATCAAATTGCATTGGATGCACATGACGATGTTCCGGCTGTCTCATTGTAGCGGCGGCTACCAAACTCTAAGAATCGCAAACGCCAGATTTTTGTATAATCTCTCGTTTCTTTGGTCCATTTGAAATGTTTTTCTTTTTATTCAATAGAAAAAGTGTATATTTTTCTATAGGAATCTTTTATATAAATATGTATATATATTTTTTATTTGTATGTAGTTTAGTTTCAATCTGGTTTCTACATACCTTATTATAACTATCATATCATATATCATGTGTATAAAAGAGATCTCTGTTTCGTTTAAAGTTTTTATAATACTTAACACCAAGAAGCAGAAGCTGATGCCGGCCGAGGCACGACACACTCCTCTTCTGTATCCAAGGTAGGCGCATGCGCGGGTAAATCTTAAGAACGTCACTAGCATCCTTCCTCATCCTCCATATTTACAGCCAGAGTGTAGAGGGGCGGGAGATCGATCCATCCAGCAATCCACACACTGAGCTTAAACTATAGTATCACAGCTAGCATTTGGTGGACCAGGATGATCAGCATTTTGTAGACCCGACAACCCAAACCCATTTAAAAAAAAAAAAACTTGACAGGAATCGAAACCTTCCCAACACACACAAAACTTCGAGAGATTTCCAGCAATCGCAAACAAAAAGCAAACCAAACCAACAAAAAAAAAGATAACCCGTACAATGTCCTGTGGAATAGAGCTTAGAGAAAAAGGTAAGCATTAGTAACAGGATATTTAAACATTTAGGCTTACTCTTTTTAGGGGCTATCAGCTTGGCGGCACCGGGTCGCTCCACATGACCGCTGACATTGTTTATGTCAATCTTGGGCTTCTTGTCAACCAAATCCCGGCTGGGCGGTGGAGATACACGCTTCAGGGAGGTGAGCTGAGTTACAGGTGAAGATGTGGTAGCGGCGGATGGTGGAGTTGCGGCAGAGGTGGGTTTCTTCAGGCCCTTGCGTGAGGGCGGCGGTGGCGCCTCCTCGTTTAGGCCATGTGATCGAAACTTGGACTGGTAGGTCTTCACGGTGGCCGCTTTTTCCGTATCGCGACGGATTTCTATAGAGATGGAGGCCTTGCGATAGGGTATGGGTATAGATTTTGGTTTCTGTAAATCGCTTTCTGCCGATGCCTTCTTTTCACCAGCCGCAGCTGTCGGCGGTGGCATTAGTTTGTTGTCTGACTCCTTCTTGGAGGACGTTGACGAAGAGGACTTTTCCTTGTCCTTACGCTCTTTCGAGCTATTAGAAGAGGAGGATGACGACGATGAGGAGGAGTTAGAGGACTTTGAAGAAGATTTGTGCTTTGATGATGAACTAGAGGAGCCCTCTTTGCGTTCTTTGTCCTTGCTAGAGGAGCTCGAGCGAGCCTTATCTTTGTCTTTATCTTTGTCGCGATGCTTATCGCTTGAACTACGATGTGAGGAAGAGGACGAACTTTTCGACGAGCTCTTAGAGGAGGACGACGACGACTTATGGCTAGATGAAGAGGATCTATGACTGGATGAAGACTTTCTATCCTTGTCACGATCTTTCTCCGACCTTTTACTCTTGTCGCGCGAACTTTTCAACTTATCAGACGCCGTCTCCCCAGCAGAATCCCCTTTCTTACTACCATCTACATTGGCTTTCTCTGAACTGGCTACGTTTGACCCCTTCTCTGCTTCAGCATCAGCAGCATCTGCCGAGGAACTGTTGCTGCCGCCACCATCGCCATCATCTTCATCGTCTCGTCCAGAGGCTGCTGTCTTTGCCTTTTTCTGAACTGTTTTCAATGTCATGACAATGCCGCCTAAATTATTATTGTTTTGAGAGGCTATGGTGTAGTTCATGGTGTTGTTGCCACTACTGTCCACACTGTCTGAGGAATTCTGCTCCATGATGGCAATTGGCTCCCTAATGGCTGATGCCGCTGCTGGTGCCGCAGCTGTTGATGCTGCTGGTACTGCTGCAGGTATTAGATCGCTCGTGTTTTCCGTCACCACCTTAAGCCACTGCTCTACCAGACGCTTGGCCAGTATACGAACACCTGAAAACCAAGCAGAGAGCAAACATGTTAGCATACATATAATTAATTTATATAATTGTCAAAAGTGGTAAAGCTTACCCTCATTGCCTCCTTCTTTGCAGAGCCGCTTGACCAACACGGGTGCCGAATTAATCTTCAGACGATTTACATCAACCGGGGACAGCAGCAGGAGTTCCAGTATCTCCTGTACCAGTGGCCAGTTCATCGCACGTATCGCATCGTTTAGCCAAGAGTACACCAGGGACCAGCCACCCACAGCCATGTACTCGCCCAATAGTTCTGTTTTAGTTGACTTCAAAATCTGTACGTAGACGCACTTCGAGACTAATTTTTTAGAATATTTCGTCATCAGACTGTAAAAACAAAAAAAAACACATTAGCAAGTTTAAAAATGTTAACACCAGAGGGCGCCAGCTACACACATACCCTTCAATGCGTTTTACTTCCTGAGAACTCAAAATGCCGCCATTCTCATCTAACAGCACCCTTAGGCACTTTAATAACTGTAAGGGCACTATACGAGGCTAGAAATTATATAAAAAAAAAGCTATTTAATCTGCATATTTTCAGCGCATTACAAGAGACAACTCACCATTTTTGAATATTATGAAAACACACAATACGTTAACGAAAGTACGGCAACGCCGTTAAGTATTGCCACCAGAGCGCGGGGTGTTTTACGTACGCTTACAAAAAAAAACTCCAGAGATTACGTAATCGAGCGCAGTTATCTTTATCACATCTAAAATTGTACAACACAAAAACAAACCAAACTTAAGTATTATAATTCCATATAGTTGTATTTTTTTACAAGCCCTACACTACATTCACTTTTAGCAAACGTCCAACGACGACGCAATAACTTGCCTATGCCCCTTATGTGTCTTTCTCTTGAAGCCAATTTCAAATGCAAAATCAGCCACGCTTGGGTGAAAGCGTATTTATTTAAATTATGTTAATATTGATTTATGGATTAATGGTTTCCAAGCCAACCAAATTCGTCTTTTTCCCAACACGCAGCGTAGTGGCTAAGCAAGAAAATATGGGACGTGAGAGAAAAACGTGCCTCGCGTTAAAATGATTATAGCAGAAAAATATCGCCGAGCTGCAATCGATAGTCGTGACAAAGACAGACTGTGGCTGCCCTGCCAATTCGCTTGCAATTTTTCTCTTTTATATTTAACAAAAAAAATTAACAATGCATGTACATTTATATATGCGACGCGTTTCAGTTTTTGTTTTGTTGTCGTTTAACAATTTTCGTTTGACAAGCTGGCAAATGAAAATGTGATTTGGAGTTTTCGGAAAAGTTGGCAGCTCTATGCAATGAGGCCACCACGTAGACACGACGCCATATTGATTTTCACAATTTTTTTTCACAATGCGTAATTAAAATTACATACGAAATACCATTTCGGGCATGATACCAATGTTTATCCACTTCGTATATACCTTTTCAGGGAAACAATGCCAAAAGTTAAATAAACCGCAACTTTTTATGCAATTCGCCTAGTCCACGCCCCAATAAAAATGGTGACTAATTTTTTCCGTACACTTCTAGTAAAAATTTTCAAGCCTACCAGAAGATAATATGTGCATATATAAATTCCATTGTTTTTGGCTTAGACGGGCTTTTATTACTTGATTTGGAGTTTGTCGTCGTTGTAGATAATTTTATTGCGTCTTAATTTTCAAGCGAAAAAAGCGACGAGAAAACGTCAGACTCACCCAAATTCAGAAAAAAAATATTTTGTTAACAGCGCTGTTAAACCTTAAAACATGTATTCAAGAGTTATTAAATAATACCTAAATATACTATGTAATTCAAGAGCTATTGGCAAGACTACTCAGTTTTTGGCTCACTCGCGAAATGATCGTTAATGATAAGTATTTAAAATGTAACAATCAATGCGGCCATCATCGACAGAATTCAATGGTTTAAAGAAAACCATCTATCAACTGTAACGAAATAGCACAACAGTTGAAATAAATAATCGAGAATTAGAGCTATTTAATAAATTTAGTCGTTACATTTGGCATCTGTGCCAATAATCCACCAAAAAATACTATAAATATACTAAGCTCTTTGTCTGTAACTGTAATTCATATGCCGACACAACTGACAAATGTAACTACGGCGCGATATAAATTAATTATATTGTTTAATTATTTCGGTTCTTTGCAATATATTGTTTTATTTAAGCAGTGCGCTGTTATTTGATTTAGACACATTTTATTTGTATACATATCGTGAATATATATCGCAAGAAAACATGGCCATATCAAGGTAATATATCGCCCACATCGATGTTTTTTACAGCTGTTGCCCCGCAAAACAAACGTGCTCTTGTAATTTTTCTTAAAAATACACTGCTAAATTATCTGAAATGAGCGACAGTGAGCCGGAGGAGGCAACCAAGCAGCATTCCACCGAGCCAGTGGACAATGCTTGGTCTATGAAAATTCCAGTCTTTAAGCCAGAAGACAATCCGCATGGCCTGGTCGAGGAGAGTTCATTTGCCACACTGTTCCCTAAGTATCGCGAAAAGTACCTGAAGGAAGTGTGGCCCCTGGTGCAGCAATGTGTGGCGGAGCACCATCTGAAGGCCGACTTGGATCTGGTAGAGGGCAGCATGTTGGTGAAGACAACACGCAAAACGTGGGATCCATATATCATCATCAAGGCGCGCGACATGATCAAACTAATGGCACGTAGTGTGCCCTTCGAGCAGGCCAAGCGAGTTCTCCAGGATGATATTGGTTGTGATATTATTAAAATCGGCAATCTGATACAAAAAAAGGAAAAGTTTGTGAAACGTCGCCAGCGTCTGATTGGTCCCAATGGGGCTACGCTTAAATCAATCGAACTCTTGACCGATTGCTATGTGTTGGTCCAGGGCAATACTGTGTCCGCCTTGGGACCCTACAAAGGCCTGCAACAGGTGCGCGACATAGTTCTGGAAACCATGAACAATGTGCATCCCATTTACAACATCAAGGCGTTGATGATCAAGCGGGAACTGATGAAGGACCCCCAACTGGCCAACGAGGATTGGTCACGCTTTCTGCCCAAGTTCAAGAACAAGAACATTAGCAAACGAAAGCAGCCCAAGAACAAGAAACCCAAAAAGCCATACACACCCTTCCCGCCTGCTCAAACGGAGAGCAAGATTGACAAGCAGCTGGCCTCGGGCGAATACTTCCTCAATCAGGAGCAAAAGCAGGCCAAGAAGCAGCAAGAGCGCAATGCCAAGCAGGTTGAGGCTGCCAAAAAGCAGGACGAGCGACGCAACAAAGACTTTGTGCCGCCCAGCGAGGAAAACTCTCTGAAACGCAAGAGCCCAGACGAGGCTCAGACGAGCAGTGTGGACGTCAAGGCTCTGAAAGCCAAACTACGCAAGGCCAACAAGAAGGCAAAGACATGAGGTTAAATTGTTGGCTAGTTAAGTTAGTTTTAATGATTTTTTAACAAAAAATAAATGTCAAAATGAATGCATTCGAATGCAAATGAACACTACAAACTCTGCACACAATTCTGTATACAAACCTTAGATAAAAGGTTCGATTATGTAGGCGCTGTTTGACAATGCATGTTTTACAACGTCCTCATTCAGCAGTGGCCGCGCGAGAGAGAGCCGCTTTATATACTATTATTCTCGTGGAGTACATGAGTATATAGTATTTGTGTATATAGTATTTGTGCGTGGCATAAAGTTCATATGCCACGCCCCCTCTGGCCTCCGTAAATCGATAAAAACCGTATATCTTCCATAATTTTTGACATATTTACTTGGAAATCAGGTTATAAACAAGCACATTATCGACAGATCTGCCAAATTTACTAACGATCGGATAATATTTATGGCTTAAATTGCAAAGAGCTTATTGTACGGATATTTCCCCATGAAACTGGTGTTGCATACTTTTGAGAGTGTGACATATATAAAATAAATGGTGTGTACGAGTATCTCTTAGTCGGAATTTCTACTACAGCGTTTTTTCTTCTTTGTATTTTATTCTCTCACTCTCAGCGGCGAGGCTTAGCGCGCTTTGGCTAAACACTAACTGTTAGCCAGAGACCAAGACCAGAGCCAAGTTATTTGTTGTTTCGGTCTTGGCCTGACATGGGCTAAAATAAAAGTCGCTCGCGTGCAACTACGAAGGCGGGGCGCGGCGTACGTTAATTGATGTATGTACTCATACGAAATACATACAAATATCTGTGCATAACTATATTATTAAAGTTATTGCAAATTGCAATGTTAGAAAATGTAAAATCAGTGACGCTATAGTTTATTTTTAAACGCGATTTCAAAGCACCAAAATCTGTCAGCGAGAAGCGGAATCGGAGTTTGAATAAGAAAGCGTAAAAAAGACAGGTAAAAAGAAAGAAGTTTTGTGTGTGAAATGAAGATGTGTTGAAGATGGATATGTGTGGATGTCAGGTGTGAACAAGAAGAGAACAATTACAGTTAGTTTTCTTCAAAGTTTGAATTAAAATTTATAATAAAGCAGAAAACGAAGTGTCTAAAAATACGCGCTCTGCATCCCCCTCCCGGGTGCGAGAGGAAAAACGAGTTAAAATGCCAAAGCAAACGTGACAACGAAATTCGAATTCGTGCTAATTAGAAAAAGAATGCGGCGCAAAGTGAGAGGATGATGAGTTAGGCGATTGTGATGTTGTTTTTGTTGTTGTGGCTGCCTGCCTGTTGGCTGTGGTTGGTGATATCTAAATGCTAACGAGATTATGTAGATATAGATATAAACATATGCATACGCATCTGTGTGTGTGTGTGTGATTAAAATAAAAAGGGAATGTGCTTTCGTGGTGGCTTTCGTCACTAGCATACGATGGGATTGCGATTGCGGTCAAATTTGAATACGCAAGGTGCTGCCAGACAGTTGAACCGCAGAGGTTTTTTCAATGAATTAGTGAATGAATTGAACAAAAGTATGTACATACATACATAACAATTGTACATGCAATCCCACGTACATACATACATGCATACATATATTGAAAATCAATACAAGAAACCAGCCGCCGCTCCCAACTTTATTCATATACAAAAAAACACACACACACACACATGCATGTAAAAGACTCATAAAAATATCAACACACAGAGCAAGAGGCAACAGGCAAAACAGAGAGACAACATACAAAAAAAAACAGGTGGAAAAGAAAGCTTAAAAAATGCGGTCGGTGTCGGTCAAAAAGTAAAGTTGCAGCCCAGTGGTAGACGTAGCGACGGCAGGTGGGGGAAAACGCGGCAGTTACCTTTTGAAGCCATACATACACACATAAACACATCCATACAAGAGCGGCTTACAGGTATCGGTATCCGTATATCGTCTAACAGAGGCTTAGAGTATTTTTTTCATGCGCGTGAAAGAGATGGCACCAGTGACAGTGACTCGGTGTCGATGACGATGTTACTGCGAACCTGCCCCTGCAGCACCAACCTCCACGTCCCCAGTACATTTGTAACTGAGACTTAGACTGTGGGGACCACAGAACCTGCTTTTTCACAGCCACACGTCAAACAACAATAACAAAAAAGAAAGAAAAAACAAAAACGTTTGTTTGTTGTTTTGCCATTTGCTTTTTGCCTAAAAACAACACACACACGGCATTTGAAATAGAAATAGAACAATGGACAAAAACGTTGAAAGAAATTTGATTCTATATAAAGTCTCATATCCGTTTTTAATATGGAATGTATATGTATGTATGTTTTATATAAAGGGTGTCCCAAAATGAAAAGGTTAGAAAACAAAGAATAATATAATAATAGAATGAATATAGCCCAAGGCAGCAGCCATTATCAGAAAATCATAAATGATAATCATATTTATATCTTTTACAAAAAAGAATATCTATTCATCAATATGGTTGAATAGGCCGGCTCAATGGCAGGAGAATATTTATTTTATCATTAAGTTTGCAACGCAGAAAGCACAAAGTATACATATTCCTCATCAGCATGATGAGGAGATCGATATACCTATGTCCGTGTTTAAACGAGATCTCAAAAATCTGTATAGCTACAGAGCTAAAATTTTGAACAGATGCTTCTTATACATGCACGCTGCTTGGGTTTCAGACTCCTCCTTATCGGACAACTATATCATATAGATGTCATAGAACCAACTGTTTCAGAATGCATACTTAGTAGAACAGGATGGGAAGCTAGCATGCCATAACCTTTTCGTTATGGCATTTATGGTCTTTCAATAAGTGCGAAGAAACGGAAAGGTGCCCACGGAATTTTAACATTCGCTCTTAGTTAAGAGCTAGTTGCCTTTGCTAGCTAGATATCCTTACTTATTGTTCTTGGAACGCATTGATCTTTCATGATCTTTACTTTTCTTTATATATATATTTCATAAGTTTTGGGACACCCTCTATATACTTTGTGCCTGCATATATGCAAATAAATTGAACCAAGCCCATTTTGTTTTTCATTTTAAATAAAACGCGTTTTTCTAACAATAGTTGGTTCAATTCTGCATCTTTTGACATTTCAAACCCAATTATGTATGAGACCTTAGCCCGAAGGAAACCGAAACCGAACCGATGATAACTGAGAAATATTTTCTGTTATCGTTTCGGCCCTTGCGGCTTGCTGTTTAAATTATTATATTTAAAAATAATGAAAACAAAATTAATACCCACAACTTAGGCTTTTTTGATAAAGACATATGAGTCTCTGCTTACATATATATGTATGTATGTATATATAAGTATGACAGTGCACATAAATGCTTATGCTTATCAAGCTTTAATTAATTATCTTTTTGCTCCCGCTCCCAGCCCCAGTCCGGCTGAGCGTTGTTTATATATTTTGGCTAAAGATTTACGATGGGGCTCAAACTTACAATGATTTATGGCCAAAGTGTCAAGTGCGAACGAACGCACTTTCCCTAGTTACGTCTGATAAACATTTAACGTACTCGTATATCTCAGGCCCAGCCTCAACCTCAACCTCGATCGCCCCTTGTTTGGCATTCGAGCTGCTGAAATCTGTCAAATAACTGGCAGATGATGCAATGCAATGCCTGTAAACTGCCATAGCTGACACAGTAAGTGGTAGTATGTTGATGTTGACTCTATATCTAACATTCAAATTATGAAAGCCACTCGTTTAAGTAAACAATCATCTGTATAAACCTAAACAGTGGCGGAGTTACGGCAGCCCGTAATGTGTGAAGTATATTTTGTGGGCCAACTTTCCTCTATTCGTATCGCATTATGTTGCATAGCTATGGAATTTACACCTGTGCTTTTGCAATGAAATGTTTATGTAAAGCATTTCATGATGATAACTGCGGAATGCTGCATTGCATGCCAGTGATGATTGATTAATTTTTGGTGCGGAAGGTTTTTTTTCTGAGGAAAAATTGATACGCTTCATGCAATCAAAGAATATCGTTTGCTGAAACTGAACTAATTGTAAATTTATGGCAGTTCTATCTGCTTAGTAAAGTTAAGCCACCGTATCTCTGAAGATAAGTAAGTTTCTAACTCTAAATTAATAAATCTTTAGCTTTGACCCCGATTTTTACCCTTTTGCAGATAGAGTTTTCCAAACCGGCTTCTCCCTAAGTCATAAAATCGAACTTTAAGGATACTATCAGTCTTGTAGTCCTTATCGCTTGGACTGTACCTTAATTTCAAATCAGTCAACCTTCCAACCAAACCAATGCATTAGAGGGTGCCTTTTGATATGTACGTCAAGTGTATTCTTGTAGTGTTTTGCCCCCTAAAATGATTCATTCTGTTGCGTTTTAGATCCAAAGTACGCACATAAAGTGATGACCAACTTATATTATTGTTTGCATTTGTAATAGACTTATGATAAGCCTTAATGAACTGATTTTGAGAACGACTGTGTCAAATATTAGAACACAATCTTTAAAATTTCACTATCAATTGGACGCTTCAAGTTTCTGCTGTTGTTAGATTTTTGAATGATCTCTAGCGATCTAGCTAAGCTAACTGGTCTGGTAGGTAAATAAAGAAACTATTCATATATATTATGCATACTATAATTGGTATATCATCGAATAATAAGTAGAATATTCATGTTTTAGAAACTTAAGTGTGAGGTGTTAGTCTTGTTTGTGTTATTTTATTCTTGAGTCCCATAAACTAGGACTATTTTCAGCACCTGTAACTTGTTGGAATCAACGGAGAGTATCTATTTAAGCTGATAGACAAGAGAATTATTCAAGGAGGTCCCTTGCTTAAAATATAAAAAACTATATTTAAACTACAGGCCGATCGTCAAGTTCCTGCATCGTTATTGATCCCATTGGTCCTATGCAAGCAAGTTTGATTCCAAAACCCAAATGTCCAAATCCCCTTTTAGTGTTATGTCGTTGTATTTATAAGAAGGCAATATTACAACTAACAAGTTTTTTCCCCTGACCTACAACGGCTTACTACATTTTGTATTTAGAGTTGCAGTTTCTTTGACAGATTCTGGGATTAAGTACAAAAGTTTCGCTTAAGTATATGTATCCCCCTTGATATAAGAAGTCTTATCTATCTACACACCTGACATATACCGTACCTATAAGTTGCATACACATGCGATTGCTTGGTATGCGAAGCTGACGTTGCCATAGCCATAGCCTATCCTAAGCCGTCAGCGGAAAAGTAGTTGCTGTCACTTTAAGTCGAGGGAGCGGCTATCAACAGTGCTGCTGAGCGTGAGCGTGTTTTGAAAAAAAGAGAGAGAGAGAGAGAGAGAACGAACGAAGCAAGAGAACCGATCCACCTTTTTGCTGTGCAGGTGTGTTCATTTGTATAGCTAAAAGCGAGAGCGTAGCCACATAGACACAATCAGGTAGCGGAATTTCTGTTGCTGCAAAGGTAAAGATGAGGGAGGAAGTGAGGCGCGCGCGATTTTTGAATTCCAAAGCGGTGTGTGCGGCTGCGAAACAAAATGTTAAAGTTTGAGAATAATTGCGATTGTGTGTGGTTTTGGTAAGGCAAGGCTTTCGGGGGCCTTGTGTATGGAGCATGGAATGTGGAATGTGGCCTGAGTCAGAGTCAGCGCAAGATTTGACTGCGCAATAGCACTGGCAATAGGTGATCAGAAGGTTGTCTGGGTTGCGCTAAGGCGTTGATAGTGTGGGAAAATTACTCTATTGAGGAGTGGTTTGGAATAACAAAATTGAAAAGGATATTTCCCAATTTTAGATAAATTAATATAATAAATAATATAAATAAAAACTTATACAAATAGAAAGGTTGCGAAATACAAATCATAAAATTTAAGTAAAAACTTATTCTTCTAAATGTTTGATCCGGAACAATCGGTTATATGGTAGCTATATGATATAGATGTCCGATCTTGCGCAGATCAGACCAGCGGACGTGGGGCCTCCTTAAATAGATAGAAACCGAATTTAGTTTGATTTTGATGAAAAACAGAAAAGTTATGCTACTAAGTGTTCCTTCCAGAAAAATCGGTTATATGGGAGCTATATGATATAATTGACTTTATATAGTCATAAAAACTTTCTTCTGTTTGTTGCAAACTTCCTGACAAAACTAATATAACATTTTGTTAATGGTATTAAAATGAGCTTAACCTATAAGCTATCCGCGTTAATCACTCACATGACCTCAAGCTTGCTAAATTAAAACATAAATGAAATTGAAAACTTTTCCAATATTATCCTCTTCCTTTCAGCTGCCTTTAAATAAGTTCTAAATCTATCACAACATGGTAAATCATCACTCAAACGGTGGCGGCAGTGCCGGCAATAGCAGTGGCAGCCTTCGTGGCGGTGCCCAAGGCGGTGGCGATTACTCCGGCGATGATCGCAGTGGTGGCGAAGATCGTGAACGTCTGGACGGTGATCTACATGATAAGCCCACCTATCTGCTCGAGCATCTGGCCACATTTACCGTGAACAAAGAGTCGGGTATTGTATATCCAGCTGATGGTATGCGACGGCTGCTCCAGCTGGAGAAGACCACGGGCATTTGGTCGCAAAAGATGCAACTTTGCCTGGACTATCAGTGGGTGCTGATCATGGATTATGAAAGTGGCGTAAGTATGGGCAGTGAAATGGAAGCTAAGATTAAATCCTAATCCCCGGTGTTTTACTTTTGCAGAATATCATTGAACGCTTTCCAGCCTCGCTGGTGCAGGAGCCAACCGCCTTTACCTCCAATGATGCCATGGAGTTGTATAATAATATTTTGGTGTTTATCGTTTCGGGAGGTGGCGGTTCTCGGTCCGAGATGCACATATTCCAGGTGAGTAAGAAGTTGTTATGTGAAAGAATGAAAGAGATTTTGGTCGCTCGAGGAGATCTTTGATCCCAGCAGGAATTCACTCTTCTCCTATGCTCTTCATCTAAGACTCTTCTCTGTTTCGCTCTCTCCCCGACAGTCACAAAGCGTATCCGCCGTACATTTGGTGGAGGATCTGAAGCAGTTGCGCAGTGGAAAGATGATCACACTTCAGCGTGGAGCCACCCCCACGACAGGTGGCGGTGGTGGTGGCGCTTCTGGTTCAGGTCTGGCCATGATGATGATGAGCAAGACATCGTCCTCATCATCGCATAGTCGTGCCGAGCTGCATCAGCACCGCGTGGACAGAGACAGAGACAGGGAAAGGGAGCAGCGAGATCGGGACAGGGGAGATCGTGAACGGGGCGACAGAGAGAATCACCATCACAGTCATCATATGCACCAGCGCAGCAGCATGGAACATCAGTATGCTATGCGTGGCGGCGGTGGCGAAGTGGACATGGTTCACAATGGTGAGACGACGGATTCGGAGAACGGTGGCGGTGTCAATGATCGCGATGAGACGAGCTCCACGTCCAGCGAGAAATACGAACGGGATGTGGCCGTACTCAATCATTGTTTTGATGATATTGAGAAGTTCATAGCCCGTCTCCAGCATGCGGCGGCTGCCTCCCGAGAGCTGGAGCGACGCCGTCGCAATCGGAAGTCCAAGAAGCGAGATCCTGGCGAAGGTTTGCTTACGCTACGCACTCGACCGCCGCACGAAAAGGAGTTTGTGGACATCTTTGCCAAGTTTAAGCTGTCGTTCAATCTGCTGGCCAAGCTAAAGGCCCACATCCATGACCCGAATGCCCCCGAGCTGGTGCACTTTCTATTCACCCCGCTGGCCCTGATTGTGGAGGCCTCTAGCGATACCTACTATGAGTCGCAGCTGCCGGGACGTGTGGTGAATCCTCTACTGACACGCGAAGCCATCAATTTGTTGATCAACTGCGTTACCAGCAAGGAGACGGAACTGTGGCGTTCCCTGGGAGATGCCTGGATCATACCACGCGACCAATGGAAGGACGATGTGGGCTCCTATCATCCTGTCTTTCTCGATGGCTGGTCACCGGATTACTTAGTCAACGATGAACTTGAACCCACATCCACCTCACCCACAACACACATCAGCAAGCGGCGACTGGATGTCCAAGCGGGGGTTGGGGTCATGCCGGGATCAAGTCATGTTCGCGGTCAGCCAGGTGGTGGCTATGATGACTATGACACTGGCAATGGCATGGGAATCTCTCTCAGCGAGAAATACACCATTCACCATGGCGATCGGGATCGCAGCGAGCTGTCCTTTGATTCCATTGAGCGAGAGAGAACCAGCGGTGGTACAGGCAGTGGTCCGCCGCCTGCGGGTCCCACCCTGAGCGCCATCACAGCTGGCCTACAGAATCTACAGACTCGCGAATCCCGCAACGCCAACTCCAGCTATGGCGTCACTGCGGAAGCTGGCGGTGGCGTTGGCGGAGCACGCGGCGGACCCCATGCGAATGCCAATGCCAGCGATGATCAAATGTTAGAAGCCTGGTTGGAGGACCTGCAGACCTCTGGAGCCAAAGTTGTACTGGTCACCTATCCCCGCACAGCTAACAATGACAAGGAGCTGAGCGTAATGCGCGGAGAGTATTTGGAGGTGAGTTGGTATTCTGGTTGGTATTTTGGAATTTAATCTAACTATGGTTTGTTCACTTCGTCAAGATACTGGATGACACGAGGAAGTGGTGGAAGGCGCGCAATATGCGTGGCCAAGTGGCCCATGTGCCACACACCATTGTCACACCCTTCAACTATGGCGATGGCGATGGCAGCCAGTACTATGGCCAGCAACAGCAGCAGGCGCCAACAGGAGGAGGAGGAGGCAAATCTCGTCATTCGGCCATGGCCGGCAATGGGGTGAGTAGAGTAGGTGTGGGATACGGTACGATTCATACCTTACGAGGAGGACAGATATGATTACTTTGCGGTTTCAACAGGATTCAAGTCTCAGGTTTACAATCAGAACACACACTAGCTACATTAAAAGAGTCTCTAAGAAGCCATACATTAAACAAGTTTCCTCTCTGAAAGTAAATTTTAAGATAATATTTCTGGATGTCATATGCCCATATAGACATCAAATCTAAATTTCATTCAAATCTGACGTTTTTCTAATCTAAGGGTGCTTTGTAGTACATTTATGTTCTATGAACTTTGGCAATGCCCGGCAGTTTTCCAATGGATCATATCCTTTATTTTGGTTCTGTGTGGGTTGTAAATCATCTACGTTATAAATTCTAAAACAAATATAATTTCCTTTCCATATAAACGGTGGCCGAATGACTTCTTAATTGTTCATCATAAAATGTAACTTGTTGAGCTTTGCATTTCTCAAAAATCAAAAACCAGAGTGACTCAGTAAAGCCCAGCATTAGTTTGCCATTAAGAGTCAGGTATATGGGAGCCATGTGATATAGTGGATATAGCTATATGATATTTGGACGATTTTGATATATAAGAAGCTTACAGCACAAAGAAGTCTATGGCAAATTTCAACTTGATGGCTCTAAATTTGAGCAACTAGTTGGCATAGAAACAGACGGAAAGACAGACAGACGGACATGGGCTCGGAGATGTTTCCTTCTATGCGTGACAAATATTGTGACAAAATTATAATACCCTCTGCAAGGGCATAAAAAGTGACTTTCCTCTTTGGACTTTCCTTCTTTGACTTATGCTGATTCGTATTTTCTTTGCTCTTTCAGGACAATGTCGGCGGCTTAGAGCAACGTTCGCCAGATGCCACGGATATGATGCGTAGCAAACATTTGGGCAAGAAGGGCGAATTCCGTTACTTTTAATATAGCAATCATGTCTACACCATATCCATAAACCTGTTTGAAAAAATTTGTTGACAAACCAAAATCGTCGGATTGGTTTTAGCTAAAAATCAAATCAAACCAAAACCAATTTCAAAAGTTTGTAATATTCTTGAAGAAATTTGTCGAATTGGTTGTTAAAGTGAAAACCTTGAAGTTTTCTTGGTTGGTCTGTAAAATATTAAAATAAATTTTTGCGTTGTTTGAAAAAAAGTTTAATTTTCCAAAAATAAACAATTTTTTATGTTTAATATAAATATCAAAGATTTTCATTGATATTATCCAGAGTTGTGTCAAGTTCGGTACTGAATGAGTTCAATTAAAGGAACGACTGAACTTATTCGTTGTAATTCTTTATTTGTTCTCCTTGTTGTTCTTCTTCATTTGTTCAGTAAACTTGTACTCCCTCAGTTGATCTTCTTCAGTTCGTTTTTTTTTAGAATTTGTTATTCAGTCGATAAACTAAGAAGTTCCTTCTACGGTTAAAAAGAAACTTAATATATATGAAGAACTGAACGAGAACAAGTCCGAATAAAATGAACAACTGAATGATTCAAGTAGTTCACAGCTTATTCATCAAATTGAATTAAAATTCCCAACTCTTATAATATCAAATATATTGACAATTCTCTGCTAACGCCTAAACTATTTAGTCAAAACATTTACAACATTCAGTTAATATACAATTTTGAAAATGTTATTAAAATTATTTTATTATCGATAAATCAAACCCTCTTTGTCAAATGTTATAGAGGGTGACTGTATATCAGAGATGTTACCCTAATTGATCAATGCAATAATCGTTTAAAGCGGTCCTTTTAGCCCCGTCCAATAATATATGGCTTACATATATATGTACTTATAATTTATGTTTGTATTCGCATTTTGTAATTTGTGTGTTTTAAAAATGCAAACTAAAATATTAAAAAAATAAATATATATAAAATAAACTAACCATAAGACTAACTATAAGTGCTGCTGGACAATAGAGAAGAAGTTAGCCAAACATAATATTGAAGCGATATTGAAGCATTGATTAGAGTTTATATCATTTATATAAAAAAAAATTGTATGGAAAATGAAAAAAATATAGACATAATTTCAATAAACCTGGTGGGTAGTTGTTTAGTTGTCTGTGGAAGGAAATTGTAAATTTTAGATTTGGTTTTGTCGTATTTATATTTCTTTCGTATGTTTTAATTTTAGGTAGGGGAGATTGTTTTTCCGCCTAAGCTCATATGTATGTATTAAAAGTCCGACGGACAACGTAGTTAGAGCCGCTTCTTACAGCAAATTAGCAAAAATTCAAACAGCGGAGATTGACAGAAGTTTTGGAATCAGAAACAGAAAACATCTCTTATATTCCTATCAATTGGTTTGAAAAAGATGATCATAAGGTTACAACGACATACAATGACGACATAATTTGGGATAGAAAGCAACAGCAACTTATGGAAGGAACCCCCGCTTTACTTTTTATCCGCTCAGCTTGAACCCAGAAATCCTACTTTCTCTCTATCTACCTATTTCTATGCACGCTCATGATAAGGCAATTATGTCACGGCAAAACACCAATGAGTCCGTTAACAAGCTCGAAGAAATGACAGATGCGGTGGCTACTTGGGTGGTGTATAACCATCAGCGCTGAGAAATCTGCCGCAATGGTATATAGACTCTGCAAGAAACCATGCAGAATCCCAACCAGCTTAGGCACCCCAATTACTCTCGAGGACTCGGACTGCTACCTTGAATTCCACCTTGACACGAAGCTCACTTATAGACAGCGTGTGACAGCGATTAGCTTCAAGGTAAAGGGCAAAATAAAGAAGAGCATAATTGGCTGCTAAATAAGAGAAGGCGATTGATATACAAGCAGGAGGTTGCATCTGTCTTTAGATACGCCCTTCTAATGTGGGGGTTCTGTTTCAAAAACCAGCTTAGAATAATGCAGATTCTTCAAAATAAAACACTCCGTCATTTTCGCATTTTATTTTTATTTGGGCATATCTACGATTTTACTATGTAAGAGAATGAACACTATTTTTCAGATCGAAATCTTCATTATCCTAGGGTTATCCTGTTGTTTGCATAGGTTTAGTTAACTGGTGCATAAGGAATTTGAAAACCAACAATTGAAGCGACAATCATCTACTGGCAAAACTTCGACGAGCTTAAATGATGGACAGCTTCTCCACGCGCGACAGCAAAGGCGAATCGGAATGATATTCCAGACTTCTCACAGCAAAATCCCCGACATCATTGGTGAAACATTTCAGTGTGGATATGGAGAAGGGACGCACAGGAAAATTGTAGTAGGTAAAGTACTGGCCATTCACGGCAATGAGGAATGCTCTGTCGCCAAGGCCAAAGGCAATCTTGAACAGTTTTCCACGCACAAAGGGAAACTCGCCCTCGGTCTCCTCGTCGTCACTGGCAAAGCTGCAAGTAAACACATAAGAAAATTTTTCGAAGCCAAACCAAGATTTTTCACCACCCACCTGTTGTCCTCCCGCTGATAGCTGCGCGACACAGTTGTCTTGTCAAAATTTACATGAAACTTCAGGACACTGCGTCCAGTATCGTTGCACTGGAAGCAAATAGAAAACTCCGTTGTGGGTGGTCCCTTAGCTATGCACTCCATGGCCACCACGGTGCCCGTCTCATAGCGACGCGGCACATCGCTCTGGAAGGCCACACGATCGGCGCAAATGAGGCTGCGCGGAAAGACCAACGGGAAGAGCATGCGATGATGGAATTGTGTGATCTTCTCAAAATCTCCATAAGCGCGCACAAAATTAATTTGCTTGGGAAATTTGAGAAACTCAAAGGAGCCATACAGCTGATCATTCACATAGATCTCGAAGCAACGTTGAAGGACGGCAACGCGTATGGTGAAAGTCTGTCCGGGTTGTAGGGGATTCTTCGGGCCATCACATTTCCAGTTTTTCGAAATTTCCTCCTGTTGCCAACCTTCGCCAGGCTGAAACATGCTACGTATGATCTGACCCTCACGAAAGTTGGCTTCGATTTTGAGAAAGACCGTTTCACTTTCATTTTGGGCATTCACATTGTCTGTCAAGTCCAGAGAGATTCTGGGAAGAGGGAGGACAATTTTGGTGGAATTTGGCCATGGAATGGATAGAGGATTCATCTTGTGTCGGCCATGAAATATAATGTGGGGGAGGGTCCTTCGAAAAGGTTTCCGAATGTCTTAGAAATGTTGTAGTAAGAATAATGGTTTTATAGCAGAAAAATTTAGTTCGGATTTCTAGCAAAGAATTGCAGAACAACGCGTTCTCTGGGTTACTTTGCTCTCTTAGCTCATATCAAACATGAAGCAAGCAAGTCCTGCAGTTCCATGACTACGAAAACTTTATCTACAAGATGAATCCTCTATTATTGTATTCCGTATGTGTTGCTTGCTCTCCTCTAACAAAAAAAACATTGCCTACTTATTGGGATGCGGCTTGACGCGTCCACTTATGATGAGCACATGCCCAAAGGGCACCTCAGTTAACACTTTTGCCTTCCAAATGTTCATAACGACTCAACAGCTAAAATGCAACTGATTTCAAACGATTGCCAGAGCCAAACTCCTTCAACGTCCTGACGCTGACGACGGCGTAGACATTTGTTTTGTTTTATGCGATGTTATGCTAATAGATTTGCCATTCATTGCTTTCTACATTTATTATGATTATGTAAAGGGGCGACTGCGGGGACGGAGACGACGTGAAGGGATATGAAGCATTACCTGCAGCCGCATGCAAACTTGACATGGACATGGTAAGGTTATCGCCGGTGAAGGCCTCACACCCACATAGCTTCTGTCTGTGCCCGTGTGCTGCAGCGTGTCGAGAAGCGACGAGTCGGAGAAGTCGGCGAAGGCGGAGGAGTTCGGAGAGCCAAGAACCTTGCGCGTTTATTTATTTGATTCAATCCTTGCCTTTGTAACCCATAACTGTCATCCTGAAGTTCTTTTCACGGTTGTTGGCTCACCTCCCACACCAAAACACTGTTGCTAGTTACCAGAGCTGGCACACACTGAGAGAAATTATGTGGTTTATATGAGTATGTGCGAGTAATAACCTACTCCAAGAGGATTCAACGTAAAAGTAACTCCGGGAACGAATATTCCATTCCAAGCTTAGCTCTTCCAAAGTCATTTCATAGTTGAACTTCTACTGCTTCCAGATGACATATTTTGGATAGGAAAGTGTTATGCTCCCCTCTTATATATAGTTCTGTCCAGATTCAACGCTTCTCAGAGAGAACTATAACTAAAGTTTCGTAATAAAGTCCAAGGTTCTAGGATACCTACTTCCATTGCAACATAGCCAATATACATTTGTCCTTTCAAAGCAGAGTGAAGGCCTTGCTGAGACCCTGCCAAGATTACAAGGTATCTGAAGAAGCTTTTCAGCTCAATTTTGTTAGTTGCTGCTTCTTCTACAAACTTGAAATTCAGAGGCCTAACTGATTTTTCTTTAAGTGTAGCTATTGCCCCCAAGTAAGTATGTATTACCATTGTTGTTGCGTGTCTTTTTGTCCAAGGGAGAGCGAACGAATAAAACAAGGCAACAATTGATTCCCTGTCTAAAGTTTTTGTATTTTTGCAAGCACGCCTCCAGTTGCCACCATGCCCGAGACGAGAGTGGCTCAAAGTGCGGCTCAGCCTACCTAGGACCCATAGCTCCTCCACCTCCACCCCCGGCTCGGGCTATGCTCTTATAATGGTGCGCACTCATCAGCCTCATCCAAAACGGAGCCTTCTTTGCTCTTTTCCAGGCAGGTAATTAATTTCTTTTGACGTTTCTTGGCATTTACACTCTCGGGGCAGGAGAGTTGGTGGAACTTTCTGCAAAAGCACGCGTCTCCGCCAATGACATCAACCGTATACCCTAAGCTATAAGTATCGTGGCATCTGGTACGTGTATATATAGCCATGTCCTCGCCTTCGTCCTCGTCTATCGCTGTCTGTTGTCGCTTGCACCTGATCATAATTTCAGCCCAAGTCTTTGGCAATTTCTGTTTCAGTTTGTGATTTGCATTACGACAACTTCACCTTGGTACAAATTCGCCGAATCAAACACCGTCACCTCTGCCCCTGTATCCCCAAGCGCATGTGTAGTTGAAGTGGTTCCAAGTACCTGCCTATGCCAGTTATTACTAATTAATGGCTAATTGGTTAGTTATAGCTTTTACTCAAACATTAATAATCCTTGGAAAGTAAAAGTATTGGTTTTGGGTAAGCAGCCGGCAGGCGCTATTTATGCTCGAAAGTATGCTAACAATTTATTTTAAGTTGCGGAGTCATTCCAATATATGTGGGGTGCGTTAATGTAGGATTTCATGTAATAAGTTGAGCTTCAATAATATTAGAAAGCGACCTAGGAGATACATGACTCAGCAGTTTGGGTCTTATCTACAAGCGACACACACTGAGTGCGTGGGCAGCGATCAAATTTCGTATTTGAAAGATTATATGCTATGCTATAGTAAACTATACTCTGTTATGCTCTCATATCCTCTCATTTGCTCCGCTATTCTATGATATGCTATAGTATACTGTGCTTTATTATGATAAACTGTACTACGCTTTACTATGGTAAGCGATGTTATAATAACTGTGATAGCATAGCTATATTTATTTATTTAATCATATAAAGCTAGCTTTAGCTAAAACTATGACCTAACTATTAGGTATACCTGTCATGGCTGCTAGGGCCGTCAGCTGCTATAGTAAACAATACTCTGCTACACTATTGCAATCTATATTTTGCTATGCTATGCTCTAATATCTTATGCTATGCTGTGATACGCTTTACTATAAACTATGTTATACTACGCTATGTTAAGCGTAGTTATGGTTTGTTATGGCAGGATAAACTGTTGTCTGATAAACTGTGCTAAGCTTTGCTTTACTACGCTAACTGTGCTACGCTTTGCTCTGGTAAACTACGCTTTACTATGCCAAACTATGTTAAGCTAAGCTTTCCTAAGCTAAACTATGCTACGCTTTGCTATGATAAACTTAGTTTTGCTATGCAAAACCATGCCTTAAAAACTGTCCTAAGCTGTGCTATAATACGCTATGCTGTGATCTAGATCTACGAAATAGCAAAATCTCCTTTCAGACATATGATATATAAGCACATTATGGCCTATAATCAATGGCGCCACCTTATAATATATATATTATCTTATAAGTGGTAATTGTCGAATATTTAGCTTTGTCCATTAATGAATATTTTAAACCTCATAAAAAGCTGAAGAGCTTTACTGAATTCTTTAAAATTGAATATAATGATTAGATACGTTTTTAAGAAAACGAAAGATAAGATCAATAGTTATCAAGAAGTAGGTCGCATTGTCAAAAAAGTACTTAAGTGACTGAATGCTGATCGATCGATGATGTCTGCCAAAAGTAGACGCTTTGAAGCAGAGCTATGATATTCTTAAGCAAATCTATCAATCGATTTCTCGGAAGTATAATTCGACTCAGAGTGGTTTTAAATACCAATTGCCAAATTGAATTTGTTTTATAAGTCAGATTCTACATTGGATTCTGTACTCATATGAAAAGCTTGTAGCGATTCGGTTCCGATTTCTGTTCACTTAAGATGATGTTCCAATCGCTCTTCGATTCGCAGTGACTTATAATCGCATAAGTCAAGCGATTATTGACCAAACCCCTTATAGTTCTTTAGATACCATAGTGTATATGTCATTGAACCCATCTGACCTTGTCAAAACTTTCGCCCAAGACATCAGGCCAGCATTATATGTAAACACTGTTAATGAAGTAATCATGTCAATTTCAACTTTAATTTCCGGTTGTCATTCCTGAAACTGATAAACACGAGCAAGCGGTTCTTGTGTGTACGTTGCACAATTATCAGTAATTCAGTATTTCAGCTTTGACTTTTGAGTCTTGGCCTGTAATAGCTGGGCAGGTTTATAGCATTGCTGCCACGTAGCGCAGGCAACTCTCCTGTAGTACATAAATGTCTGAAGTCTTATCGCTCTAAGAACCCCGAACTGAACACCAGACCATGTCGAATTATTGCAACGACACCGACACGTCTACAAAATAAAATCTGATTTTACACTCCCCAACGTTAGGTGTACAAGCAATATAATGATAATGAGTTTATGGGGCATAGAAATAGAAGCAGTAGCTATAAGTAGATATAGCCATATAGTAGACCCAGACCGAAACCTGCCACGGTATCAAAAACTGAACCTAAAGCAAAGTAACAACCTGGTGAAACAATCGCTTCTGTTTCTGGCTTATGGTGCTTCACAGAGAAAGAATGAGATTAGGCAGGTAGGGGAAGGGTCTTGGTCTTGGCATGTCGCTCGGTATCAATATCAGTGTCATTATCAAAGTCGATTCAACAATCCGAAGCACCCAACCGAACCACATTATGGTGGATCGTAACCATTGAATAAATGAGAGCAGCACAATTGTGCAATTTGTGATTGATTACAGATATGAGGGAAGAACCTTATCGGTTGTCTGACTCTCTCTCTCTCTCTCTCTCCTTCTCTCTGAACCAAACCTGCCAAAGATATCCGAAAAACAAGCAAAGAAGCTTTTATACCATTCACATTGAAAATGTTTTCCCAATCTATTCTTTTCCCATCCTATCCCACCAAGTGTGCATTCTGAAACAGTTGGTTCTACATCAGCTAGTGCAATCCGGATGAAATTTAAACTCAACCAGCGTGTAGATATAAGAAGCTTCTGGTTCAGCCTTGTAGCTCTTATGAGCCTGGGTTTAAATGGACATACGAACCGACGAACGGCAATGGCTAGATTGACTCCTGGTCAGCCTTGCAAGCTAAATTCACATTTTATTTTGTTAATGGTGTGGAAATACCTGCCTCAAATATTTACTTGATCGCTACCACATCATCACCTCTACCGACTGATCTTTTGTAGAGCGCCCCTTCTGATGACGTTGACAAAAGCCAACTGGCTATGATTTTGCACGAAACCGATCGCATTAGCTTTAGCTTTCTACTTCGTAATCGCGTTCGTTAAGCTTTGTAACGGTAATGGATGTGCTGTTAGCGTGTTTCGGGGTATTTGGAACCCCACCACGTGGCGTTTCTAGCAGGCATGAAAATAACTTAAGCCAAACGAACAAACTTCTTTGCAAAGGAATGGGTTTCAACAGTTTGCATTCCCTTGGCCCAAGTAATTCGCTGCCCCACAAATTTTTGAAGATCTTCTCAGGTCCACGTAGAAGAACGATATCTGATTATGTTGTTATTGGAAAACTAAACTGAATTGAACTGAATTCTGGGGACGAGCACTATGCACTTGTCGCGTATCGGAACGTAACTGAAACGTTGGTTTTTTGTGATGGAGAAGTTTTGAAACGTCAATGCTGGGTTGGCGAACCACGAAGTCATAGTCGTCGATCGGTGGAAAACGATCAACCACAACCAACCAACATTCAACCGTCGTACCTGACGACACCCTTCGTGTTATCAATTGCAGGTAGGAGTGGGACAGGAGGTGCCTCTCCCCGCATATGTACATATGTGTGTGGTGTTTGCGAGGCCAAAACAGAAAGCAAATAAATATGAAATATTGAACGCACAAATGTGGAGCAAAAGTGGGTAATATTTTTTTATGTATGTATTTATTTTCTTTGAGTAGAAGTAGAGATAGCAGAGCGTTATAACGATAGGTGCTCTAACTATGTATGTGTGTGTCTGTCTGTCTGTGCGTGCTGCCTTTGTATTGGTCGTTTTCGTTTGGGTTGTTGCTTTCCCCGCTCCTTTCTTCTCTCGTGTCGCTGTCGGCTGGCTGCCCCTGCCTAAGAAAATGAAATGGAAATGTCAACGTGCTGTCAGTTGAATAGTTTGTATTACAATTTGTCTCAATAGAATCATTGTTGTTGTTGCTGTTGTTGTTGCTGCTGTCGTTATCAGCAGCAGGTACAGGTACCCAGGTCAGGTGTCTCTGTGTGGCCCCCCTAACACATATGACAACTTCAAGTCAAATGTTGCCTGCTATTTGCTCGACATACGTCAAACGATCCCCATGTTCGGTCGACACATCAACATCACTGGGACATAGCGACACATTTGGCAGTCACAGTTAGCTATGGTTGCGTGTCGTGACGCGAATTAGTGTAGAGTTGGGTCAAGAGGCGCAGAATGATCATAAATAGTTCAGTTTAGAACGGTGTAGAGTAGTGCAGAGTTTGGTAAGGGGTGAAACATTGTAGTAAATAGCAGGGAGTGCAGTTTATAATAGTGTAGAGTAGTGTAGAGCTGTCAAGTGCAGTTTAGAATGGTGTAGAAAGGTGTAAAACTGGGGCAAGTATTGAGAAATTATCATAAATAGCAGGAAGCGCAGTTAGGAAGACAGTAGAGTTGATAGAAATGGTGAAAATGATCATATTGACAGTTTGGAACTATGTAGAGTTGGACCAAGAGTTGCTCGTAAATAGCAGGCACTTCAATTTCAGATGCTCTGAAGTAGTGTAGAATTGGGTCAAGTGGTGAGAAATTTTCAAAAGCAGCGGGAAGAGCAGCTTACAATAGTGTAGACTTGATTCAAGCAGTGAGAAATAATCATAAATAAAAGGAATATGGAGGATAATGATGTGGCGTTGAATTTTACAAAATAATCTGAAAATATATAGAGCAGAGTCTCAGTCTTAGTCAAAGTCTTAGAGATGGAGCTGCTAAAAGAAAACTATAGAATGGTGTAGAGTTGTGAGAGAGTGTGGAGAGTTTACTTAAATTTAGGACAGCAAAAAAGTCAACGAATTTAGGAAACGTATGCACGCTCTGGCCTTGCCTTAAACACGCTGCCATCTCTAACACCTGTCCGGCTTCGATATCGCTTGCTTTATCACCAAGAACATACAAAGCATGTCGATCGATCTCCTCTAGACAAAGGTCTAGTAAATGTCGTGAAAAACTCATAATTTTTCTTTGATGTTTGCACGAGCCCATAGTGTCATTAATTGATTTATTACTAAAGTTGATTGCCAATGCAGCCAATCTACCATTAGTGGCAACGTCTGAGAAGGAGAAGCTGGGCTCTCTGATTCTGGCTCTGTCAGGTTCCAACTAATTAGATAATGGGTCTCGATCTCGAGTGGAGAGGCACCCGTGCCTTGGCTGATATCGTTATCGATAGCAAGCGAACAAACTACACGAGCAAACATTTTTGTCAAACGGCCAATTAGTAGATTACTTTATCGTCTGATGCTGCCGGAACTTGAATTTCAACCAAGAACTAGGTCATTAGACTGATTGCACAGAATGTTCTCTAAATTTGGATATGAGCAACCAGAGGAGCAATCACTTTGTGGGCTACATGTGTGGCTTTAATGTAGATTGAAAATGTTATAATAGTAAGTATTAGCACAGGTGCGGCCACCTGTACATGGCAATCCACTAAACCGATGCTGATCAAATGCATGCCGAAGGTAGAGATGTGTGGCCCTTGAGGTAAGACACTGACAGTTTTCGGCCCTCTATTTTTATACTCGTACTCTAGTAAACTCTAGAGTAAGTCAGTATATTGTAGTCGCGCAAATGTATGTAACAGGCAAAATGAAGCATTTCCGATCCCATACAGTATATATATTCTTGATCAGCATCAACAGCGGAGCCGCTTCCGAATGTCCGTCTGTATGAACACTTAGATCTAGGATACTATAAGAGCTAGAGCCACCAAATTTGATATGTAGACTCCCCTAAGAGGCGTCAGATCAAGATTGTTTTGAGATTTTGCCAAGCCGCCTCCCGCCCCTGCTAATCGATCAATATTTTCGACGCATTTATTTAAATACAAAATTACAAATTTGCATAAAATATATTTAAATTTAAATCATTGTTGTTTAATAACTATTGTAAAGCCATTAGGTTAATATCTAATATCTTGTGATCGCTTTTGAAATCGTATTACCATGGCTATTTAAGTTCCTCATAATCGATCCTTATGAAATTCTAACAGTATATACTCACATGTCTGTCTGACATTAAGGAAAGGTTCATAGGCAGCATATCTGGAAATTGGAAAAGTTAGAATGGTGACATGGAGTCATTTATAGGATAACCAGTTCAAAACTTGATCAGCATCTTTTACTAAGATCTTTTACTAAGTCCAACAGTTCTAACAACCAATTAGCAGGACTTCAAATTGAGTATGTCTATAAATGGTTAAAGTATTTCAGGACATTTCTCAGAAAGTTACAGGTGAAACACAGAGATAAGAATGAATCGGAGACTCCAAGAAAACAAACCGAAGATGAAAAAAAGGAGAGAACTCCACACTTAAGCTGGATCATAGAAGTTTAAAGCCATTAGATGAAAGTAAAGCGGCAATCGGAGTGCATGCGATAATGAAGCTGAAATCGAGGACGAAGCGGAATACTACAAGCTTTGCAGAAGAAAACATATGGACTTGCTTGAACGTGTGCCGGATTCTGAAGCAGAATCGCTTGCTGTTTAGTGCTGTTGTTGTTGCTTTCTCTACATTTGCAGAAGAATAACATTGTTACTAAAAATTGTTGCTCATATTTGCACACTCATCAGCTTGATCGCAAGGCATGGCATTCGACTTCAACTTCGTCTTCTGTTTCGGCACCTAAGACCTAACCTAAGGCGAAAATCGATTGAATATGCCATTCTGCATATTTCACCAGACCTACTTTTTTTTGGATATTCCCATATGACTTCACTTTGCTCTGAAAAACAACAGCATACGCTGGCACTCGGTGAAGTTACTTCCACTATAAGATTCAAATTTCTTCTAAAAATATTGAATATCTAGTAAAAAGTTGTTATTCTCCGAGCCAACTTGGAAAGCGTTATCATTGAACCTAGCTTGTGAACCCGACTGTCTCTCATCTCATACGTATCTCCTCCGCCCATCATGTTTGTTCATGTTCAATTGAATTATACTTGTCAAAAAAAAAGTAAAGTGGAAACACAAAAGCAAACATCAACGGAGACATTGGGTCATGCATATAGACGGGGGGGAGTGGAAACGGTGTGCGCGGGGATCAGTATTGTGTACATTTGGCGCTTATTTATACAGCTTGAGAATCGAGCTGCTTCTGTCTTTTCTTTTTTTCTTTTTGTAGCAGCAAACAAACATCAGTTGAATTCCATATCCAGCTTGGTGGAGAAAAGTACCATTTTAATGGCGGGCAGATGTCGGCGGTTCTGATGGTGACATTGTCTTATTCTTGCTGTTAGCTTCTACAACATTTTGCATGACCAAATCGTATAGATTCGACACGTCCTCTATCTCTTGCTCTTCATTTAAATTGGTTGAGTGAGCCTGGGTTCCTTGCAGGCTTTCCAATTCATTTTTGTAGTTCTCCAGAGCCTGTTGCAGCAGTTTCTCAACGGGTGAATAGGTGGTGCGTGACCTCAAGCGTGCCTTGGCTATTTCCAGAGACTGTGGTGTGGAAATCAGAATCATTTAGTTTTCACTCTTCAGCTTAAGTTTTACACCCACCTTCAAGGTATTTGCATTTCTAAGCAATGCCTCCTCGTAGGACAGCACTTTGGGTGCCCTTGTGTGGGCTGCCTTATCAGCCAGTTTGTCATTTTCACGCTCCCACTTAAGCTCCTCCGCTTGCCTATAAAATTGAGAGAAATTTTAACTCTCGCATATATGCTGGCGCCATCTATTGGTTAGTGTCAAAGCCAGCCTCAGGCACACAAACAAGCGTTTGCCTTCAAGTGCTTGTTATACTTTTACTTACACCTTTTCCAGCTTCTTATCAATTTCTGCCTCCAAAGCAAGGTATTTTTCGTTTATCTCCTTTATAAGATCCATATTTTCAGAATTTATAACGGTTTGAGCTGGGCTCACGCTCAATCTGAGCCGCACGGGTTAAAAATTTCACATATAGAAAGTCCAAGAAAATTGTAAACATTCGAGTTGCTAGGCAACGGTAAATTGTTTTTATTGTGTTTACAAAAAAAAAGGTGGTTGAGTAGTGTTTAGAGTGTTAATAATCAAGGCGGACGCTGGTTAGTGTAAGTGTTGAAAGCAAATGCAATAGAAGCTTCTTAAGATATATCAAGAGATACATCACCATTTACATTGTAAATATATAAACGATCTATATTAAATCTGGTTTGTGGGCGTGGGGCTACAGTGAATACAAGGGATACAGAAAAGTTATGCTCCGAACTCGGGATTTGGAGATTATAAAAAATTAAATGAATCCTATAAATTAACAAGGGCGAAGGATAAAATCACCATAGAGATCATAAATGCGTTGAACGTAGCTTATCTCCAATATTTGATAGATTTCCCCAAAAACCGCCTTCTAACGATCTTCAATACTATTGGAGGACATTATTAAATATAAATATAAATATGAGCTTCGGCTAGCCATCCTTTCTTGTTTTGTGTTGTGAATAAGCCCTCTGTTAGCGTCAAGCCCTAAGACACTGTTTTTAACATTTCGCCAGTCTGTTAATAGCAGAAGTGGGTATGTTATCGGACATGTTGATATTTAACATGCTGAAGAAAACCAATCGATAGTCGATTGTGTTAATTATTTAAGTTACTTTTTTAACGGTGTTTCTGCCAAGCAAAATAAAAACAGAAACAAAAGAAAACAAAAGCACACAGAAAAATGAAATTTCCGTAATACAATTTTGATGAAATGAAATGTCAAAATAAACATATGCACGTGCTGCAAAGAACAACAGAGAGCTGACATTGACGTTAATTGCGGTGCTTATTTTTAGTTGCATGCCTCTCACTCGCATGTCTCTTCTCTCTTTCTAAACACAAAAAGTAATTGCTCACGAAAAGCAAGTACAACGGCAAACGGTGGAGGCAAAGGCGACGACGGTGAAATCATGTTGAAAGCTTGTCTGGAACAACACGCAGTCTACGGCCGATCTTTGGCCACCACGGAGCCAGTGCAGCGGGGTGATCTACTATTGGAAGAGTCACCCTTCGCCTACGGTCCCAAGAAAAGCAGCGGCATTGTGTGCCTGGGCTGTTATCGCTATCTTCAGTTTGGCGAAGATGGTGATTCCCTGGATCGCTGTGAACTTTGCGATTGGCCTCTATGCGGAAATTGTGCCTACGATGATGAGAGCGGCGGCAACGATCATCGGGGCGAATGTGAAATCTTCCAAAGAGCACGCGTCACGTTTGCCGGCAATGTGGGCGAAGACGGCGTCTGTCCACAATTAGATTGCATAACACCTTTGAGGTTAGTCGATGAGCATTGCGGGATGGGTCGGGGCAGTGGGGCATTGACTATGACGAACAGCCGCACTCATTTTGCAAATATTTACATATACATTTTTGTCAGAAAATTGTATTTTGGCAGTCTGCATAGGAAAAGATTTATTTCTATCTCTATGCGGCCGCCCCTTTGGCTGTGACGATCGGCAAAGATTCAGCGTCAGCATTAGAGGCAATGGCCAGCGTGTGCGTAGGATCAACAAACAAAAACAAAGTGCAAGCAACGGCACAGTGATACGAATAATGATGAATATCTTAAATTATTAACTTTCGAATAAGGCTAGAAAATACTTTGGGAAACATATTTTCGATGTACTTTTGTCATTGGTCTTTTCAAACAGATCATATTCTATGGGAGCTACATGATATAGCTTGGAGATCTGAGACAAATTTGATCAATAGACGTAAAATGACACGGATAAAAAGCAAACAAGTTGTCCTTACTAAGAGTTAATTCTGAATCGATCGGTTGTATGGGAGATATATGATAGAGTGATTCGATCTGAATCAACTTTAGTCAGCAGACGTTAAAGCTTCTAAAACTTACGAAATTTGATTCAATTTGGATAAAAACAACCAATTTTGGTGTACTAAGAGTTCATTCCGAATCGGCCGTTACATGGCAGCTATAAGATATAGTGGTCCGATCTGGACGATGTGCACATATGAGCAGCTCATAGCAGAATGAAGTCTATGGTAAAAATTTCGAAAGCCCTTAGACTGAGAGACTGGTTTGCATAGAAACAGACGGATATGTTGATCAAGAATATATCTATATAGCTAAAAGATTAAAAGCTTAAAAGATATTCTAAATATTTCATTTGAAGATCATTTCATTTGAAGTAGATTCACATGGAATCAAAATCGTACAAATTCTTGAGCATAATTTTGACACATTTTCAACACCCTCGCCGCCACTTCAAACCACTATGTGTGTGTGCCAAAATGTATATGAATATCAAGATTTTGCCTAAAGGCTAGCCAAAATGTTGGCATCGCCATCTGTATGCCGTTGCGCATCGCCATCCACATCAGTCAGAGGCAGCCCCGGGCAGAGATGACAGCTATATTGCCAGTAAATCGCACCGCAGTGCAATGGAGTCCCATTTATGGCCGATATCTGGTTGCCCGGGAGCCGATTACCGATGCACACAGCCTGCTTATCGAGGAACTGCCTTTTGCCGTGGGTCCTAAATGCAACGGACCAGTGCTCTGTCTGACCTGCTTTCAGCCCAACACAGTGGAACGCTGTCAACAGTGCGGTTGGCCTTTGTGCGCCCAGTGCAGCTTGGATGAGACGCCAGCAAATCTACATGGTCAGCTGGAGTGTCGCATTTTTGTAGATGCCAAAGCGCGCTTTTACGCACTGCCTCAAGGTAGTACCCACTGTCCACAGCTGGACTGCATCATGCCGTTGAGGTATCAAATACACAGTAGCAACGCCTGGCGAGCAAACAAAAATAGATTCCCGCCCAGATCCGAGCGCGTCACTTCAGCTTTGTTTTTCTTATATTTTGTGCTTCTTCTTTGCAGGGTGCTGCTGGCCAAGGAGGCACTGCCGGAACGCTGGCTCAACGAGGTGGCGGTCATGGAGCATCACGAGGCTCAGCGTCGTGAGAATGCCGATGTCTGGCATGCGGATCGTGTGAATATAGCGCAATATTTGCGCGGCCCCTGCAAGCTTGCGGATCGTTTCAGTGAGGATCTGATCATGCAGGTAGTGGGCGTGCTGGAGGTGAATGCCTTTGAGGCCAGAACTCAGCAGGGCTATCCACTGCGATGTCTCTATCCCTATACGGGCATTTTGGCACATAACTGCGTCCCCAATACGGCCAGAAGCATCTATCCCAGCGAGGGTTACAAGTGAGTATGTGGAAGGGTGTGAGAAATCAATCGGAAAGTCTGTCAATCCTGTTCTGATCAAGCAAAATAATATAGTTGGCCAGCCGAAAAACTGTGGTTGCCACCCGGGGTTGAGCCCACGATCTTTCCATTACCAGTTGAATACACTTCCCGCCAGGATCAATCAATCCACCCCTTTACTTGAAATTATTCCGGCATTTCTGTGTACCCTGCTTACAGAATACGCTTGCGGGCCATGGTGGATCTGGAGCAGGGTCAGCAGCTACAACACAGCTATACGTACACCCTGGATGGCACACTGCAGCGGCAGGCTCATCTGCGCGAGGGTAAATATTTCAACTGCAGCTGCGATAGATGCCTCGATGCCACCGAGCTGGGGACACACTTCTCCAGCCTTAAGTGTGGCCAGTGCACAGAGGGCTGGCTGTTGCCCAAGGAACCAACGGGTGAGAATTGACTGGAATTACAAATAATTGAAATAACAATCCTTATCCCATTCCTAGAGGATGACACCAGCTGGCACTGTCGCGGTTGCGACTATAGCACCAGCAATGAGGACATTCAGAGGACCCTAAATGCCCTCCAGCTGGAGGTGAGCGCTGTCCAAGCCCTGGAAATGGGCCCTAAGCGTTTAGAGGAAGCGGAACGCTTGCTGCGCAAGTACAAATCCTTAGTGCATCCACTGCACTACATAGCCACTGGTCTGAGGCAGCTGCTCATCGAAATGTATGGCCGCGTGCAAGGCTATGAGATGGTCCAATTGACGGACGCGCTGTTGGGACGCAAGGCTGAGCTGTGCCGTCAAGTGTTGCGCGTGCTCAATGTCTTCGAGCCGGGTCTCAGTCGCACACGCGCCATGAATCTCTATGAGCTGCACGTGCCCCTGGTATTGCTGGCCAAAAATGGTTTCATTGCCGGCACATTGAGCGGTGGCGAGTTGCGCGGGCGCCTCGTCGATGCCATAGATCTGCTCAAGGAGTGTGTGGAGATATTGCAGCACGAGGATAAGAGTTCGCAGGAGGGTGTCCTATGCGGTGTGGCCAAACAGGCGCTGGAACAGCTTACGCTAAGCGTGGAGGGATTGGGCAGTGAATTGGATTGAAGTTCTTCTTCTTATTACATATGGAATATAGATTTTATTGAAAACTATACACACACACATATATATCTTCATTTGTTATCATATACATATATAGCTACATTATATGTGGATAAAGTTGCTTGTGGAGACCCTCATCAAGTGTCAACATATTGTTTCAAAACTTATTTGCTGATCGGGGAGTATTTGACATTGCATTAATTAAGGCGGTTTTACTTTGTCCAGTCCTGGTTAATCTCTAAACAAATTATACAGATTTGACAGCTGTACTTGGAAAATGTTAGGGACAGCAATGGCAAAAGCTAGCTTCGGATTAGGCCGAAGCTGATGGAAACCTTGCAGATGGAAGTTCAAAACGAAATCAAAGGCAATAGCTTTAATACAGCTTCAACCTCAAAGCTGATGCACACTCAATAGTATAGTGGTTAATATTCCTCTTGCCCGTAATACTTCCAAACTGCTTCTGTTCTGGTACAGTCAGGAAAAAATCAAGTATTTAGTACTTGAATCTAGAAAAAACGTACTCTAAAAGTCAACAATCTTTTATTGTTTGTTGTGTTCTCTTGAAAATGTATTTTTGAGATGCGTTCCAGAAGTTGGAGCATCGGTAGGTCAAGTGTATCGAGCTAAAATTTTGCCTTTTCTTTTGTAGGCTAAGTACACTCAGAAAAAAAGCCTTTAATTTAGGACTAACGGACTATTTTTTGCCTTCTTAGATAAGAAAAGAATGATTTTTAGGTTGTATTTCAAATTGTATCCAAAAATTTGTCTTTCATTACCTAAAATGATTAGGAAAATGATTATATTTGTCCATCTTCCTGAACAATGCATTCCCAAAAAATTAAGGAAATATATCCTTCATATTAATCCGTCTTCGTAAACAACATTTTACCTAAAGTTTAGGAAAATGTGTCCTAAAATTTAGTGAGTTTTGCATATAAAATTAACTTTTTTGTCTATATTATTTTCACGTTTCTTGATAATTTAGAAATTTCCCAACTGAAGTATGGCGATTGTGAATGGGTGAAAGAGATGTAATACC
Source organism: Hirtodrosophila duncani (assembly GCA_037043425.1). Taxonomy (NCBI): domain Eukaryota; kingdom Metazoa; phylum Arthropoda; class Insecta; order Diptera; family Drosophilidae; genus Hirtodrosophila; species Hirtodrosophila duncani. The sequence goes on along the minus strand of JBAMBM010000057.1, from coordinate 11,300,342 downwards.
GCCGGTTCGTGTTTCATTGCAATATTTTGCAACACTATTTTGGACTTTTATACATGTCATAAATGCCAACAATTTAAGGTAATAGTGGACTATTTTGCAGGATTAAAATCGCTTACAATTGCAGGTAAAAATGTACTTTTTTGTAGGTTCTCGATTACCTAAAATATGGACAACATTTTAAGCTCGAAATTACCTAAAGTTTTGGGACTATATTTTAGACTCCAAGTTAGTTTCCTTGCAGCTGTTTTAAGACCATTATTCCAGATATTTCTGGTAATATTTTTGGCCATTACAGGTAATAGATTTTTCTGGGTGTACTCATCGGACCGCCATCATATTCGTGATGCAAGCGTCTTGGACTTTATGATAAGAAATGAGTCATATATTTATATATAAGAAATTTGTTCACTAAGACTCTCAGAAGCTACCTATATTGCCATTGATATGGTGGATCGAACCAGTTCAACTCGATCCAAGTGAGATTAGTAACAACATTTCCCTCAAGAGCTTATAAATTGTGAACTTAATATTCGTAGAAACACACAGACAGATGGACTTGGGATGTTCTTATATCGACTAACGGCTAAGGCTTATTAAGTACATAGAACTACCAGAGATATTTGCTTCTTGCTGTGACTTACAAATGTTTGTTTCAAAATTATAATACTCTCTGCAAGGCTGCATTTAAACAAAATGAATAAATCATTTAATAAAAACAAAAGCTATAATTTGAAAAACTAAAAATTTAACTTACATACTAATACGAGCTATTATTTACTGCACAATTAGTATTTGATTTTCTTGTGGCCTTTTTTTGGTATATGAATTAAATGCTTATTACATAACATATACATATATGTATATGCTTACATATAGGTAAATATCTTGGACTACGTATGAAATATTTGGAAAACAAACAGAGAAAATATAATGTACAAGATTTTCATTTATAAAAATATCAGAGTTGTTTTGCTTTGCGGTAGTTTTTGAGTACGCTCCTTGATCCTCCTTTGTTCCGTTCATCCATAACTGCGTCTAAACTAAGCCATATATAAATTACTATTGGAATTTGTATATAATACACAATACGAATACGACAACAGAAAATCACGCGCAGTTTAATTAAATAATCATTTTAAAAACAAACTAAATATAAAAACGTACGCAGCTGTAAAAGTTAAAATTTTAAAAATTAATTTATATCAAGAAATCTATACACTGTTTTGGCTAGCGGGCTCAAGGTCGTTTCATGACCTGCCAGAGTCAATCATCAGAAGTCCTGCAGCTTGACAAATCCATCTTATGTCAGGCTATCTAATCATTACACGTTTTTTTCGCGCAAGTCCTTGAGCCCGCTAACCCAAACAGTTCGAGTATTACAAAAATATTACAGCTTCCAAGACACGTCATGTTCTCCTCACTCACCTACACAAATGACTCCTAGACATCATGACTAAGCAGCGGCGTGTCATGGTAGCGGGAGGAGTGATTTATACTGGTGCAAGGTAGTAGCCATAGAGCTGGATGGCCACGTCCAAAAACATCAGCCAATAGCTGATATTTGCGTCGATTGGGTCGATAGGCGCCCTTCTGTTGGATTGCCTCCACGGCCGTCTCATCGTACAAAATGGCATGCAGCTGATCCACCATAATGGCCGTAACAAACAGACCAAACAGCGCCGATTCTAGCAGCAGTATGACCGAATGAATCCTGTAAAGAATTTGTCTTAGTAAATATTACATTATACAAACATTTACAAAAAGAAAGGTTGCTAATATTACCACGGGTTCACCATGGTTGAGAAACACTAAACATAAATGCAAAAAAATGCAAAAAAACTAAATAACTGAATTGATTTTCTATTGACGAGGGCAAAAATTTGCACAGTATTTACACAAATTGAAGGTGTTTCAGAATTTGCAATTTCTAATTCTGTCTTTCGTTGTATAAATGCGAACATTTAAGTTGCAGCTATCAGCTGTCCAATATCGACAATTTTCATATGTACTAAAGGTCACCGATGAAGGGCAGCTTGTGACTACCCAAAAACAAAGCGCTCTGCCTGACCAGACCAGCCAAGCCTAACGTCTGAAGAAAGAAATCTGGCTATTGCTACTACAAAATGAGAAACGGCTCAAAATTTGACTGTCCGTCGGATCTGGATATAAACAAGGTAAGAAAGCTAGCTTCGGAATTGCTTTGTATGCTAGGAAAAGCTTATTTTTGAGCGTTGCAAGCTCCATGACAAAAAATGGATTTTTACATTTTTTTTATTGGATAAATATGAGCTCAGCCGATCAGCTATCGGCGTTATTCACTCACTCGACATTGTCTTCATTGGCTTTTACTCACATGCGTAGCTGCGATTCAATCACATTCTGACTGCATTCCTCGCAGGGCGATACCCAAGAGCCCACAATCAGTGCCACCGAATAGAGCGACAATATGCCCACGTAGATCAAAAACTGTAGAAAGTACTTTTGATTGCGCTCGCCCACGCAGTTGTTGATCCAGGGACAGTGATGATCCATGCGCCGTATGCAGCGCTTGCAGATGCGACAATGGTGGGCACGCGGTGGCCTATAGGTTTCGCAGCGTGTGCAGACCGTCCATTCGCTGCTGTGGCCATTGCCAGGTGGATTCAGCTTGGTGTTGCTGTTGGAGGTATGCAGGTCGGAGAAGTCCAGGCGATTGGCCGGCAGGGGCACTATGCCCGGATCGGAAAGCACAGCCTTCACATGTGACATGGTCAGCAGGAAGACGACCGTATTGAAGAGCACCACATGGATGGGCGCCCAAATACTATAAACAAATAATTAACATGTTAATATTAACATCATTAACTTGTTCAACCACCCCCTGCACCTGCAACCCCTCCCTACACTCACCTCACTGGCATGGTGGACAATATAATCCAACGCATGACCACATAATCCGCATACACCACAGCTCCATAAGTGACAATCAAGCAGGCAATGCCACAAGGATCGCGTATGAAAACCATTTTTCATGAAGCGGGCCCCACGCACCCGCTTTCTATCAATCGCACTATATTTATTGGGCCTTTTTCTTTCGTGTTTTGCTTTAACTATAATTCAATTAAAAATTCGTGACAGACACTGTAATATACACAATAGCAGGCCTTGCAGCCCTGCCAGTTACAGGGTGGCTCGTGTAAGTGCTAATTAGGGATGAGTCATGCGTGCTTAACAGTGACTGACAAATATCGATATGCGATGTGACGAAGGGCAATATTTTTGTTGAACAAATTGTAAATTAGTGTATTCAGAAGAGATCGCGCTCACATGTTCAATCTTAATAACATTATATTGAAATCAAATTGTCTGTGGTAAAACGAAAATAATAAAGGAATGGGAATGGGCGAAAATGAGAATGGGCGAAATATCAATGCATCGATGTTTATGCGGAACTCTTGTTTTTGTTATATGAACAGATAGTATCTTAGAGAAACTAATGAAAGGAGCGCGACACCGACGTCAATGTTAAGCGTTAACAGGTGCTTGAACTTGAATTGTACTATAAAGAAACTAGAAGAGGGATACGTTCTACAGCGTCATAGCTGAACTGAGGCAGCGCAGCTTCTGGCGAAAATTCGATAGCAGAAGATTTTGCAAACAACTTGTTGCGCAAACCAATATTCGGCAGGAACTGCGACGCGGCAGAGCTTTCTATGGAAGGTAACTCTCTTCTAATTAATTTATGCGACACAGGTTCTACTGAAATCTGAATTTCCTCATAAGTAGCACAGCAACGTGTCAGTTTCTCTATGCACCACTCACTCAAGTCACAGTAGCATTTAACAGTCTCAGTTAGTCACTTGTGTACTCATCACTGCCGCTGTACGCATTCAAATATCGATATATCATAAAATATCGTTTGGAAAATATCGTCGCGAAGTTATTTAATATTGTATTTGTATTTACAGCTTTCACATGTAGTTTTTAGTTAGTTGGAGTCGGCCGCTGCCAATTTTTGCAGATTAAACTTAAACAATTCCTCCGATTTAGTCCAGGTCCACTTTCATGGCGCAGGCACGCGTAGCAACAACAACATCATTAAACGGAACCGTAACAGCAGCAACAACAACAATGACAACAAGTGAGTGTGTAAAGCACGGGCATGATTTGACCCAGAGCCAGAGGTCCAAAGGTTTTTCACCTGAGCAGACAATTTCGTCACAATTCAGTTTTTACGTGAAACCTGTTTTTTGTGGTTGCTAACGCGGATTTCTTAATACTTTTGGCCATTTCAACAGATGGAGTTAAGCACAGTCTGCTGGGCGAGGATAATTGGTCGGAATTCTCTATAGATGTGCCTTGGGGCACTGTTGAAGGTGAGTCCCATCTTGAGTATGTCGTTTGGAGTGTGCTGAGTCATACATGTATCACGCTAGACAGACGCGTGTCTGTCTAAGTGGCCCCTTATCAATGCACATAATCAGTTTCAGCACGCTTCATCCGTCGCCGCCAAGGCCAACTAATAATGCATACCTTTCCTTCCCTCACCCCTCAGGCAAATGGTGGGGCTCGCGTAATAAGCAGCCCATACTGGCTCTGCACGGCTGGCAGGACAACTGTGGCACCTTTGATCGGCTGTGTCCTTTGCTGCCAGCGGACTACTCTGTGCTGGCAATTGATCTGCCTGGACATGGCAAATCCTCACACTATCCTCAAGGCATGCAGTACTTCATCTTCTGGGATGGCATATGCTTAATACGTCGCATTGTACGCAAATACAATTGGCAGAAGGTGACCCTATTGGGTCACTCCTTGGGCGGCGCCTTGACGTTTATGTATGCCGCCAGCTACCCGGATGAGGTGGCCAAGCTGATCAACATAGACATTGCCGGACCGACAGTGCGCGGCGTGCAGCGCATGGCCGAGGGCACGGGCAAGGCTTTGGATAAATTCTTGGACTATGAAACCCTGCCGCTGAGCAAACAGCCTTGCTATTCGTACGAAGAGATGATCAAACTGGTGCTGGACGCCTACGATGGCTCTGTCGACGAAGACTCTGTAAAGATACTGATGCAGCGCGGCATGCGTCCCAACCAGCAGGGTTACCTGTTTGCCAGGGATCTGCGGCTGAAGGTCAGCCTGCTGGGCATGTTCACCGCGGAGCAGACCTTGGCCTATGCCCGCCAGATACGCTGCAAGGTGTTGAATATACGCGGTCTGCCTGGCATGAAATTTGATACGCCTCAGGTGTATGCGGATGTGATAGCCACGCTTAAGAAACATGCCTCTCAGGTGGTCTACGTGGAAGTACCTGGCACCCATCATTTGCATCTCGTCACGCCGGAACGTGTGGCGCCTCACATCAATCACTTCTTAACGGACAAATAGGAGAATATATAGTTTAAATTGTAGGACAACTTGTAGATATAATTTATAGTTTAAACCACATTTTTATTTCAATTTGATGATGATGAAACCTTGTAACTGTAAATACTGCAAAAAACAGTATTAATTATAGTCAAAATGTAGGTAGAGATGCCTATTTTTCGGTAAACGGTAAAGGTTTTCAATATCTTTTACAAAACTAAGCGATCAAAAAACCAAACTTCAATCACTTTCCATTATATGCTTAACAAAAGTAGTGACAAAAGCCGCATGCTTTTAAAACTAAAACAAAATTCTAATCTTAAATATGTGTTATATATTGAATGCACAAATTTTAATTTAAAAATATGCTAAATTTATAATGATTCGAAGATTTAATTAAACGTTGCACACTTTCAGTCAGCACAAACCAAAGCGGACACGATTCAGATGGTGTTATGATGATAATGGTTATGGTTTGAACTTTGTAATGTTTGCAGACGTACGATTATAAGAGGTATGTTCAAAAAGTACGGTGACTTTTCAAGTGATGATGATTCTAGCATACTTAGTATGGAAAATGTTTACCAGTGGTACAAACTCTTCCAAGATGGCCAAGATGAACCTCGCTCTGGACCCCACAGCACATCAACAACAGTAGATATCCTCGAAGCTGTGAAGAAAATTGTGTTTGAAAATCGTCGAATTACCATAAGAGAAGTTGCTTTGATCAGAAGAACCATCGCATGAGGAGCTCTTGAATGACGTCAGTGATGATCCTGATTTGATCAAAACGGTTCATAACCGGTGACGAATCATGGGTACATGGTTATGACGTCGAAAGCAAAGTCCAATAATCCCAATGGAAGCACTCAGGAGACAAACTAACTAACAAATTGTAAATATATATTCGGGATATTTGTACGAACATAACAAGTCACCGTACTTTTTGAACACACCTTGTAAATATTTACTCTCATGCTGAGTAAGCAGATTTTGTATTGGTATAAGTTGACATTAGTTAGTCACAGATTGGCCAGATTTGAGTAGCAAACAAGAGAGGAAGGCTAAGTTCGGGTACCCGAAGCGTACATACCCTTGCAGATACGTATGTGTACTTTAATAGGAAAGGATATCTTTGTGGTTCGATCCTTAGCAAATTTAATCAATGGACGAAATCAATTATATAAACATACATGCTATGGAGGTTAGAAAGAGATAGCATTCGTTAACCTTAAGGCTCATTGCGAACTGCTATACTATTTGTGTTGGGACATTGGCACTTATATGGGACGGATACACTATAGTTGACCGTTCTGGATGAAAGTTCTAAAACTGACAAGTACCAAATTTGTTTCGATTTGGTAAAAAACAAAAGCAGTTTTGTATAGTAAGAGTTTTCATTGAAAATCTTTAAGTTATGTGGGATGTATGTATATGATATAGTGGGCCGATGTTGACGATTTTTAAATATGCAGCAGAAACAATAAGAAATAATACGGTGAAAATTCCAGATTGATAGCTATAAAACTAAGAGCTTGATTGCATAGATGCAGACGGACAGCCGGATATGGCTTATCATACTGATAGATAGATATATTTAATGGGGTCGGAGAGGCCTCCTTCCATGCGTTACAAATATCGTGACAAAATTATGACTCTTTATGCAAGAGCATGCAAAATACTCATACAATTTTTATAGCATTATCAAATGGGGTTCTACTTTTTAAGTTTCCATATGCCGATAACGAAAATCTGTGATTGCTTTATTAACTAAGCAGCAAATAAGCAAAAAAAAACGATCGCTTGCCGAATTCATAATGAAACAGGTCTCTGATAAACACAGATTTAGAATGAACAATGTACGACAGATGGCGCTAACAAAGTTGTTTTATGCTGGCCGAATATTAAGATGTTTATTCAATGTATGAAGATGATGATGATACATACACCCACTCATACACAAGCCCCTACAAATAATCGCTTTAGAAAGTATCAATCAGCCTTAAATATTATAAATAATTTATAATTTTCAGAAAAAGTATAAAGAGCTCAAGACTCATACACACAAAACACATACACTCAAGACTCGGACTATACAAAAGCCATGGAGCTCATGGCCACCAAGAGCGTAAGATCCGCCTTTCCATAGCCGGGGTGCAGCTCCGACCAGTGTATGCAGAGCAGGAGACAGACGAGATGACGAGAGACTCGAAGAGATTGACTGCCGAGAACGAGACACATTCCTCCGGACTGTAGGAAAGGGACATGGCCTGCTGCATTCTACTGTAACGCCCTATATACTAGGGGAACCTGCATACCAAATTTGGTCACTCCAGCTCTTATTGTCATACATCCGGATGGACATCGACTAAGGAAACTGATTTGAATGCTGAGAAACCAGCTCCTGCACGCGCAATGGCCAGCTACTTCAAGCTTTGATTATCAACAAGAAGGTCTGAAATGTAGTGGGCCCAATTACATTTTTGGCTTAAAGTCTTCCCAATAAATTAGAAATTGACATACGGTCCTTAATTTTCAAAATACAAAAGTGCTGGCGCGAAAGTCAAAATCGGTGCATTATATTATTATCAATGTATTTGTTGTATTATAGAGCTAAGTTAAAAATAAAACCATTTTTAAATTAATTAAGATCTTTTATCAAACTATGTACATATTAATGGCGAACTCTAAGCATTTTCCTTGAAGTACAACATAATACTTTTAATAATCCAAATATATCTTCGAATGTTTGTATTTTGAACCTCCTTTTGAAAATAAGGCAGTGACAAAGTTATCGGCAGCGATTACCCAAGCACTGTTAATGTTAAGTAAACCCACCACTGTAATGTCAGCAAAACCACAGATTAGTGGTATTCCAGTAACTTATGTTATCTCAATAGAATTTCTTACAATAACGTAAATTTAAAAATATAAGAATTGCAAATCTTTGTTTGTTTTGAACAATGTATTCAAGCTAAAATATTTGTAATCTCCAATTAAACGACACAACGAACTTAGTAGGAAATCAACCACAGCTGGTTTTGCGGTTTAAGTATGTGTATGTGTGCAACATCTAAAAGGAAGCGTTTGCAAAACCATAAAGTAAAGAAATTTTTGGTATTCAGGATTAACAGCTAAGTTTATCTTGTCATGATTACCTGTCAATCTGTACGAACGCCATATTTCGGTGGTCATTTAGCTGTTTCAAGCCTTTTGCAAAATTTGTTTCAAATTGCAATTATGCAATTCGGTAAGCTGTTGAATTATAGTTTGAAATAAATACTGAGTTTACTTTGGCAAATTTGTTTCAAATTGCAACTATGCAATTCGATAAGCAGTTGAATTATAGCTTTAAATAAATACTGAGTATGGGTATCTTTTAAGCTATGGAGTTACTTTTGTTTCGTAATTAATATGAAATAATAGAGTAAGCCGAGTAAAGAAGAGTCAGAGTAAGGAATACCACTAATACGTGTGGTGAATTCTTCTTGGCCTTTGGTGAATTTTTCAACTGAGAGTGAGCGAGAGAAATTGTATTGCAGTGAGCTACGCAACGCAATTTGAGCTTCGGGTCGCTTCGTCTGAGCCATTAAACGCGATTTGAGCAGCCAAAGTATTCAAAATAAGATTCCGTTTTTTACGGCACAATAACAAACTGTTTAATCAAAAGACCGCCAAAACTCAGCTGTTCAAACATAAACTGTGTCTACGCAAAAGCAAACGTGCCACTTCATAAATTAGCTACTCGTTCAAAAACGGGCCTGCGAGTCAGAGTTCAACAAATTTTGTGCATTACTTTTTGTGGCCCCAAACGCGTCGCCCAAAACGGTTATTCTGGAAGTTACAACTTATTCGGGTTCAAAAGTTGTGTGTTTTGTACTGTTATTGTTTGGTTAGCTAAATGTGAATGCAATAACAAATCATAGGAAATTGTAACCAGTGCGCGGCCCCTTGAGAAAAAAAAGACGCCAAAGACAGGGCAGAGCGTCAACTTCCTCGGATTTGTTTTCGTGTTGTGTTTTTTGCAGAAGCAGAAAACAAAGTAAAGTTCGATGTGGATGCTGGAGCGAAACGTGAAATGCAAATTAAAGCAATCACAGCAATAGCAATAACAAAACGGTTTCGCGTGTGTGTCTGAATTTCAATTGCAACAACAACGAAAATTACGCGCCAAAAGCGAACAAAACAAAAGGATTACACAAACAACAATAACAAGCCAGCGCCAGCACAATCTCATACACGCACACACACACATGCACATGTACAGCAAAAGCAGAAGCAGCTGAGAGCGTGTTAACCAACAACAACATCCACGAAATCAAAACAACTCCAGACAGGGGGCAAAAGCAAAGACGAAAATCCAGATACCAGTTTTTATCTCTCACCACCTAAAGGACACAATACAGCGGAGAAGGAGGACGAGGAGGAGGAGCACAAACACTTGAAGCATTTGCTTGTCTACGTGGTGAGTTTCTCAATGTTTGATTTGAAATCCTTCCCTACCGCACTCTCCTCCCCCGCATATGTCTGTCTCGCAAACATTTGTGCTAAGTGCAAAAGTCAAGGCTCTGGCGGCGCCCTATTCATTGCTTTTGATTTGCGCCTTTTTGACCTTTTGGCTAAAAGACAAAAATAAAGTAAAAAAAAATGAGAAATAATCATCGACTGAGTGCACAGACATGCAGGGCAGAGTCCTTGACAGCCAACGATGACTCCGATTTGTTGTTGCCCTAAGCCAGAGCCAGAGCATGCACAGTGGGTTGAAATACTATGGACCAGCTGCTGTTGGTCTAAATATATTTGAATTCCTTTAGAATACTTTTGGATGAGCGGTTCATACCTTTGTATATGGGAAACATACTTCATAGGAATGTCTATCTACTTTCAAATTGTCATATTTGGTTTAAATGCAAACGTTGTTTATTTTTATCATTTGTTTTCTGCTGATTCCCAAACCCAGATGTGATGTAGATGACATAAATACCCATCGTATTGATTCATTCCATTCATTTTACTCCAACTATAATCTGCTTGGGTGATGCATCATCATCATCGCCACAACAATAATTCTTTTGTTCAAAATATCAATAAATACAGCTGTTGTAACGCTTTACAATCTCAAGGAAATATCAGGCCTCATCAATTACTTATAGGATTTGCAATGCCCATAACAGAAACAATGGGAAATATAATACTGATTAATGCACTGTGACGAAATTGCAACTGGAATACTAAAAAGAGGAGGGTTCGCAGGGTTGTCAACGCAGCCATGTAGAAACGATCAATTTCTAACCCTATAAGAAGATTATGTAAATATGTATATGAATATAAATGAGTCTTAAGAGCAGAAACTGAAAGAGGTTGGGTTTCACAATGCATTTAAAAATAACCCCAAAAATGCTAGCAGTATGAGAAAAATTTACTGGGAAAATCCCAAAATTATATTAATATGAATTTGGTGACAAAGTTTTTAGTGAACATACTTAAATCGTGATCGCTAGAATTGCTCAAGAATCGCTCAAGAATCGCCCCTGACTACGCCCTTGCTTTCTGCGATCTAAAGTAGATCCCAAAGTACTATTGCTGAATTTTCGTCTTAACTTCTAGAAAAAAACACGCATATAAAAGTTTATGGGGACAAATTTACGCATTTAACAAATTCTTTCTTTTTTGCTGATTTCATATTTTATAGATTTCAAAGTTTTCCAGCTTCTTGGAAAAGTAAAAAATCAGATAATCAATAATCCCAAATGAATCCTAATTAATTACTTTTTCATTTAATTTTTTATAAAGCCAAGTTCAAATATCATTTACGCTGAAAACCAACTCAGAGAAAAACTAACAACTTGCTAGTGTGAAACTCATTGCCGATAAGGCAATATTTATGGCAAACCCAACCCCAAAAAAATTGGGAAACCAATAAAAAACAATCTAAAGCAATTATCATTAGACGATTTAATGGCAGATTTTGCAGGCTTCGACGGCAGAGACACTGTGCTGCTTGTTTAAGCCTCCTAGCGTTGGGCAACGTCGTCTGTTTAGGGCCGGTAATCAAACGTCTAGACAGAGTCCCGTCGTTGTTGCAGCTTCTTCAGGGAGCACCAAAAAACTACCAACCCTCCAGCAAGGCAAAGGGTGCTCATATACATAAAAAACCAGTGGATGCATACATACATACATATGTATATGTTTTTATACACGATAAATGTATGCATGTATTTATGTGCATATATACAAACAACACATAATCCCGTTTTTATTGCACTGAGCGTCGCCTAGCCACAGCCTTAATGTGTTATGTCTGTATGTACATCTGCATGGGACCTTTTTCTGAAGGTTCTGGTTGCTTATTTCATTCTCCAACATTTCATCTCTTAGCTCAAAACTCTCTTTGCTTAACGCTCAACCATGTTGGCAAATATCCAAATAGCGCTCGTAAATTACAAACATGGTTTTATTTGTCAAAATTTGAAACTTTTTGAACAGGCGCTAAGCAAGGGCCAGCAAGTGGACATTGACGGTTTGTGGGGCTCTGTTCAGAAAAACAAAAGCAACAGCAACCAGTTGCCAGGGCAGAGGCAGGCAGGGCCACAAAAACAGCAGGCGTTGAGTTTCTTTCATTGTGTTGTGGTATTGTTATTTGCCTTTTGCCTCTTTTCACTCGGGCTTGTTCTCGATTAGCATGGCACGCTCAGTTTGCCTTTGCTCCACTCTCTCTGCGGTTGTGTTTGTTTGAGTGTGAGCGTCTGTGACAAGCCACCCTTTTCCGGGCTCATATTTTATGAGTGGATCTCACACATCATTTTGTGGGAAATACTCGTACTCATAAGCATACATTTTTATCAATTAACTGCTAATTAGTTCCCTTTTAAATCGCTCATATCACATGGTTTGTCTTATATAAAACAGCCCTTATATAGCTAATGATGGATAGATTGATTGAGGTCTGTTCAATCCATTATAAAGAATGGCAAGGTTTATGCCTGTCAGTCGTAAGCTTTTACTTGATTAATGAAGTGCAAGATTTAGATAAGTAAATATGCAAATTTTATCTGGCTTTTATACTGTTTCGGTGACTCTAATTTGTAGAATTTCGAAGCCGCCCTTACTTCTTTTCACATCTTGATAATGCTGTTCCATTTCTCTATTTATCAAGTTTCACTGCGGGGTTATCATCATCACTTTCTTGATTAATCTTCTTTCTCCGCCTCTCCAATAGCAGTTGAGTATTTTAAGGGAAATGCAGTGGTGAAGTCTCATTCTTTTTCATTTCATTTCTTTTATTAAAAATTATTCAACCTAGTCTACTATCTAATCAGTCACAATTTAGGGCCACAAATCAACATAAATAGTTTTAACATTTTTTCATTCATTGAAAATGACGGAATAGTAGGGCTCTTCTGCGCAATTTGCATTTAATTGCGCATGTAAAAAGTTGCTTTGTTTTTGTTTAGCTTAAACTAAGCTTGACAATCAGTTTAATGCCTTAATTAGAAATGTATATACTTCACATACATATAAGTAGAATTGTACATATGTACATATAAGTACAAGCATATATCGCAATCAAATACATAATGAGTTCATTCAAGCGTTTTTGCCATTTCAGGCATTTGCTTTTCACTCAGATTAAATTTAGCAAAACAAAACAATAAAATAAAATAAACTTAAACGCAAGGTCACAGAAATACAATTTGAAATCCGTATTAAAGGAATAAAGTATGTAAAAGCAACAACGAAGTGAGAATACCCTAAGATAGTTATAAAAACAACGAGGTCCAAAACAGTCAGGGGAACTGAACAAGACACAAATTCAGGAGAAATAATGAAAGAATGCAGGAAAGTTATAAAGGATGCAAACTGATGACGGAGTTGTAGAAAGGTATGACGAATGGGTTCAAAAATACCAAAGATTTTGTCAAGAAGTAAAACAGAACGTTATAGAAACAATTACAGAATAGTCAAAAAAATAGACCCCTTTGAAAGTAGCAAACTCCAAGACACCGATATTTTAAACATATCTTTGAAAACTGTCAAAATCGAGGTTACAAATTTGTATGGGAATGAATTTATTTGACCAGCCTAAAGTAATTGTTCTTCTTAAGATAAATTCTCCATTAAGATCTTTCGTTCCCATTTTCTATATAAATTCTGCATTATTTACAAGATGGCAAAGAAAAATTCAACAAATAGGAAAATTAAATCTCACTCTTTAGGCTAAATAAAGTTGTTGAAAAAGTACTGCAATTTCCATGACAAACATCATTCATTGAAGACATATAACAACCTCCCTGGGTAAGGGTATCAGTGGGCGCCTGAAATACTTTGGCTTGAGTGTATGAATGAAAATTGCCGAACACACAATTGTTTTGTTGCTTTTGTTTTCACATTTTCGGCTATTACCTGGAGTGGGGAAATGTGTGCGAAAAAGGGGCGGCCATGTGCTTGATTACATATCGTCATCAACATTGTTGTTGTTATTGTGCGACCACAAATAACCATTTGTTTTTTTTTTTTGTTTTTTGTTTTTGGTTTGTTAATGCCACCATATATGGTCATGCCTTGTGTACATATTTTATAATGTGAGCAATTCGGTTGCGTTGATAAGCCAAAGCCAAAGCCAAGCACTCCAAGGCAACATTTCAAATGAGAGCTAAAGTAACGGGGAAACGGAGTCACACTCTGTGGAATGATGAGTGAGGGGGTGAGTGAGAGTGAGGTCTTGAGTTTGGCTGACTTCTCAGCGCTCAGCCTGCGTTGGTACACTCTAAGAGTTGAGGTAGTCCAAAATACTGTTTTGGAGTTTTTGTTGTGAAGCCAAGAGTATTAATTGCTTATGAGTCGAGTCTTCAGTCATTGAGTGGAGATTAGAGTGAATCATTCTAAAGCCTAATGGTATTGATGGTACAGTAAAACAAAGAGATTTCGACTTTCAGAGTATACACATAAGCTGCTTTTCATGAGCTTTTTTTAATCTTTGAGTCTGAGCTCTGCAGTTAGACACTCAACCACCATCTATTACTGGCTCAAGCCTACCAGGGTATCATAAGTTCGACTGCACAAAACTCAAAATATTTTCTAATCTGCCTTAAAAGCGGATGAGCCACGGCACGAGGAGGACGGTCCGGTCGGTCGTCGATTGGTATTGCGATTGCGATTCCGGCTTATGCAATTTATCATTATGGCCACAATTTTCCACAACAACAATAGTGGCAAGAAAATGCACAATTCCATCGCATTTGGAAATGAATGCTGCCGCCACAATCTGAGACGGAGACACAGCCAAAGTCGAGGCAACCTGAGTAACTCAAAAAGCAAAAAAGAAAAACTAAAACTAAAAGTGAAAACTTGTTTTGTTTTCTTTTGTTGTTATTTTTATTGTTGTCCAATGTACACACCTTGTTGTTGTTTATTGTTTTTGTTGTTATTTAGTTTCTTATGTCTTTTGACTTTGACTTTTCAACCGCCGGCAGTGAATTGTCTTCGTCATCGTTTTCATCAGCTCAGTTTTCATCAGCCTCAGACACAGTGCTTTGAGAGGTGTTGAAATTGAAAAAAAATTATTCATTATTGCATTCAGAGTATATAGATTGTTTATGATTGTGCAGAGACTTATAATTTAGGACGATATCATAGATATTTTGCTGAAATTTGTAGATGTATGTCTGATTTTTTGTTTTTTCCCCTGATATTTTTCAAACCCTGGACCTTGGTCCTAAGTATATGGTTCCCCTTCAGAGTCATATCTCAGAAAGAATATGTAAGTTCATATTTCTGTTGAAATTGGATATATATAGCTGTGTAATATTTCTTCTTTAAATCAAAAGCAAAGAAGTGTTCAAGTATGATAATAGAATATTCACAAATAAAGAAAAACTTAATTATCTAACCCATTTTTAAAATCATCAACGCTTTCTCAGCTCTGAATTTAAGCACAAACTGCCTAAATGAACAATGAGCAATCCTATACATATACGTACACATATATATTCTTCATAGAATTTCTCCAAATTATGATAACCCGCATATTTTTATTCATATTCTGTATCATAGCTCACAGCACGTCATGGTGTTAAATCGTTTATTTCATTATCGCTGATAATGACTTAAACAGCTTAATTCACTTATCAAGATCGTCAAGAACTTATTGGCTTGACAACCACTGTGCTGAGCTAAGAAGCAACCACCGCCCAAAGCACACACACTCTGCTTGCGGTGGATGCCGCCAGATCCAAATGGCGCTTTCGATTTTTTTTATGCGCCTTTGCCTTTTCCACCCCGCACGCACTCGTACAGCAACAACGAATTTGCTACGCAACACCCAATTGGTGGGGGTATGCGAGTAAATGAGCTATAACTGTACAACATTAATAATGTGTGTGTGTGCTCGCCTCCCCCACCTTTTGCCAACCGCCCCCAAAACGAACTCTCCAAGCATACGAAGTGCAATGACGTTGCCCGAGAGCAAAGAGCATCAGCGTCAGAGGCCAAAACTAAACTCATTTACGTATACATATGTGTATGTATGTATGTGTGTTTGTTTTGCATTTGCGAGTCAACAAAAAAGTGTTGTTGAATTGAATTTTCGATACACACGCTGCACATTTTGATGATTTCCTGGTAACAATTTGGATATGTCAATGTAAGGAACTTGTTGCATGCGATATAAAAGTTTAGCATTGCGAGAGAGAGAGATGGATGATGGTGGGCGGCAAGAGCGAGAGCATTGTTTTTATATAGTTTTTCCCATTATTGTGCTGCAACAGAGACAACAGTGTTCCGCTGCTGCTGCATTTCGCACCGATCGTAACAGTTTTGAAAGAAAGGAAGGAAGACTCATATGTTAAAGCTTGAATTGATGACAGTACAATATTGTAGATTGAAGAAAACTTGGTGTTATAAATTGGAGAGATAATATAATGTGCATAAGTTACAGTTTTTCGTGGAGAATTCCAGTTAACAAGAATATCTACGTTCATTGATTTAAAACGAACTTTCCTAAGAAATTTTAACAAGTTTCTGACCTAAGAAGCTTTTTCTCGTGATACAAGACTTTGATTGTTTTGGGCATGAAGAAGATGTTTATGGCTTTGCCAACTCATTCCCTCACTGAGATGATCAATATTTCCTTCTACGCGTTACAAATAACGTGACAGAATGTTAATGCCCTCTACATGGTTATAAAAAGTGGAATATAGAGCTGATTTTCTTCCCACAACCATTTGATTGTGTTATTGTTGTTATGATAAGCATGAATTGAAAAAGAACTCTTTTATTTATTGTCTTCAATTTGACCATCATTTTGTTGAACACAATGTTTGGCTAATGAACTGCTCAAAATTAAACGCTGACTTTGCTGAATGCCCTCTAAATGTTTGCCAAGCAAATAGTGGTAGAGGAGGTATGTGAGTTTGACTCTATCTTTCCTTCTGTCTTTGTTTAATTTGCAAAGTCATGATCAATCAATGCCTAACGCCACTGCCGACGCTCTCTGAGTAACTAAGTGAGTGAGTTGCTTAGGCAAAGTGAAAGGGGCCAAGTGTAACTTGGTGTAACTTTTCAGCCTGAGTGCGAGTTTTTAATTGTTTCATGAGAGTTTTATATGTTGCTGTTGATGTTATTATTATTATTGCTGTTGTGCGTTTTTTTGTTAAGGTTAATTGCAGTTTTGCAGTGTCTCTTAGCGGCTTACATAAAATGCTAAATTACGCATATTTTGTTAATGTGTTTGTTTGGCTTTGTTTTTTTTCTTGCCTTGCACATTTCGTGTCCATTTCTTGTTAAATATTCAAGCTAGTTTAGTTTTTTTTTTTCTTAAAATTATGATTGGCCAATTCGGTTTGTTGTGGTTGTTGCTCGTCAAGGCCATTTTGTGGCAATGCTCATATTCATATTTATATATTAAAATTATGGCTTTTGTGTGTGAAATGTTTTCATTTCAACTATGTTGAAGTCGAGTTTGAAGTCGTCGAGTGTTAAATGATAAATTGACTAAGTCTTAGTTAATTGCATTTTAAATATGCATAACGCTTATTAAATAAGCATTTTGACATTAAATAGAAATTCGATGTAATCATATTTATGGCCACGTTTTAAACATAAAGCGTAAAGTATTCATTATTCAGGCTTATAACACAATGAGATCAGCGATGATGAATGCCATCAAATGGCTGTCAAAATATTTTACTTAATATTAGTATATGATTATATAGGAGAAATGAATGTGTTAACACTTGAGGAAGCTAGCGAAATCGTCAACGTATACTAGATTGATTTCTTTTTTGAAGAGTTATTGGGCTGTTTTGAGGAGCCTGCCTGCTGTGTGCTTCGAGACTTAAAACCAATGACCTTTCTGCACCTCAAGTTTTTCTATATCCTTTTAAAAATGATGTCCAAATGAAGCTATAAATTGAAGTGTTTACAGGTGAAAATATCAAAATCTCTAGAGTTTTCTGTGACACTCTCCATTGGCAATTTAAAGAACGAAACTATCAGCTATGGGCGCTTAGAATGTTCAAGATTTTTGTTTTTAGATACTACTGAAACTACAAAACGCAATTGTCGTGCTCTAAACCTCACATTCTTGCTTCTATAAGCACATTGCTTTACTGTTTGTCCAATATGCATTTGAACCAATCTCTGCTTTCGTTATTTCCTGGGTTGGATTTTGAAATACTTCTCCCTCTGCTGATGCTGATATCCGATGGGATCATCGACTTAAGTCTTATCTTTGTCGGGGCATTGTTTTGATGAAAGTGTTATAGGAAAATTGTAAATACGATCCACGTAGACTAAATTGTCTGCCACATGCCAGCCACATGGCCACATTTTTATGATCGTCTACATCTTATATAAAGATAAAGTCTGCCATAAAAAAAAACTATTTGACTATCTAGACTTATGTCTGCGTTTTTATGTTTATACAAAAAGCCAAGGTGAAAATATTTGCCAGTCGGATAATCTAGAACAATTTGAGATAATATTTCTTCTTTTTTTTTTGTTTACCTAAAAATAAATACCACTACAGACACATACAAGCATATTTCGAAAAAAGTTGAGCAATCATAAAACTTCATTAAACAAAATAAGAAATATTGTTACAGTTGTTGTTGTTGTTGTTGCTGCTGATGATAAGCATAATTTTTTTGCGCCCGCATTTTGAGTGCCCATTTTAGATACGAATTTCGCTTGATTAGCAGCTCTTTTGAGGGGATTACGAAATTTCTGTTAATATGTACTGGTGACTCCTCCTCCATTCCAAATTCCAATCCCAATCCCGCTAGAACTGGCTGACTATATAAAAATATATATATACATATATATCGTTTATTTTGTTGTTTAAAAGTGCTGCCACAATTTTGTTTATCGTAAATGTTTATGTGTGGCCCCCTGGGTTGGGTTGAGATTTTGGTTGGGGGACTTGATGTTGCTTTTGTTCTTTTGAAGAATGGGAATTGGAATGCCAAGGGGAACGCCACATGGAAGCTGGCAGCTATAGTAGGGATCATGGGTTATATAAACACACGTCGCCATACTGTGTGTTTAGATTGCGTTCGTTTCGAGGAAAGGCGTCGTCGTCGACGTTTAACTATATATTTAATGCACCCCCAATATATCCCACATTGTGGCACGAACAAGGTAAAAGTAACCGCTTCTCGGCCCCCTCTAATTCGTGGAAAGGTCAGTTTAATTTCAGCTCTCTCACAAGTCACTCAAATCCATTGCGCAATTCCCACAAATATGTCCGGTTTTCAGGTAATTTTTTGTAATTCAGCTTGTATTTTTTTTGGCCAGACCAGTCGGAGTCACACTTGTCAAGCGGCTTAACCACAAATTAAACTGAAAACTGAAAATTGTTATTAAAAGCGCGTACAGCGTAGAAAGACAACGAACGATGTCGACGCGGAAAATTTGTGGCTCGGTTTGGCTGACTGAAGAAATGAATGAATGGCATGATGAATGAATGATGGCTGGCGGTCAGAGAAACGTGGAGGAGCGTCCAACATACGTCGAGAAAGCCAGTAAGCCACTTAGCCCCGGCTGACTTGCACACCACACTTATAGTTAGTTGTGTGTGTGTATTACAGTAAGCCAAGAAAGTGTTTTTACCTGGAAATAAAAATTTGGTTTTCATGTTTTGTTAATATGTATTTTATTTCGGTTAATTAGGAACAATTTCTCATTGCACAAATAGAAATTCAGCAGTTGAAATTTAAAAGAAGTAGCAACGCAACAGGCGAGCTTTCTCGGCAGTTAAATACCATGAACCTAATAAGCCGCTCCTGATCAACTTGGGACACATTCGGATTTGGGGCCCTCTAAAGTGGATACAAACCAAAGTTTTCTCGATTAGGATGAAAAATAAACAAATTGTGTTCATTCCGAAAAAATCGGTTAGATGGTGGCTATATGATAGAGTAGTCCGATCTGAATAGAATTTGGTCAGCATACATAAGGCATTCATCCTAATATGAATACAAAACCAATTTGGTTCGATTTGGATTGAAAACAAAAATGTTTTATTCAATACGAAGAAATCAATTCTATGGGGGCTATATGATATAGTTGCTCGATCCCGTTTAAATTTGGTCAGTTGATGAAGATGCCTCTACGGCACATAATCCTGAAATTTAGTTCAATTTCAATGAAAAACAAATCGTTATGAAATAGAAGCACTAAAAACTGAGATAGTTTGGCCACCATGGGCCACCCCAAAAAGTGGGCGTGGCAAAAAATACAATAAACTTGATCTGGGTACATATTTATGGAAAATAAGAATGCGAATTTTAAGATTTTATCTCTTGTAGTTTCCAAGATCTAGATCTTCATACATCTGAAAGGTCAGATGGACGGACGGTCAGACGGACATGGCTAGATCAATAGGCTTCTTTCTGCCTGTTACATACATTTCACAAACTTTATGTACCCTTGAACCATAGATATAGAGGGTATAAATATAGAATATATCATGGGGCTGCATAATTGATAATTGATACCCATATCATGGGGTATATAATATATAACTAGTACGCCATCTTTGCGAGTCCACAAAGTTTGATTTCATCGCAATCAATTCGGGATAACAATGGCATGATATGTCCCATTTTAATTTAGTTGCCTTTGTGATACTATTTTAGAGTGCTTTCAAATCAAGCTAAAATATGTATATGTATAAAAAACACTTGTGATAATAGATATCATGAGCCACATCCAAAAATAACCTGAAAACTGTTTCATGACACTTGAAAGTGTCGTTTGTTTATTGATCTCCAAACGAAACAGAGCAGCTGCAGAGTATTGATGATTTCAAATCAAAGCATAAACTATAAGACCTATAAAAAGTAAGCTAAAAATTAAAGCTTTTAATATGGAAAATTGTATTTTATGTTGTTTATAATATGTGCGTTGAATGTTCTTTATTTAAGAACTCATCGTTATATAAACAAAAGAATATAAATGGCCAAAAACAGCCGTATTCAGGGCTCACATGTGAACTGATTTAATATTCTAAGCCAAGGCATGGCACAGCCAATCCTGTACAAGACAAATTATGCTATAAGAGATATACAGTTGCAAAGCATAACAAAGATTTACAATGCTGTCCATTTTCATAATGCTGGTTCAATTCAAGGGCTGAGCATAAATGGTTTTTGGCATTTGCCATCGTCAACTATGAGTCAAAATGACTAATTGATATATGAATTATTTTCCCAAATGTTGTTAATTTTTGACCGCACTTTCGTTTGTGTAAATTTTAACAAGGGCTGGCAAAAATTGTATGAATTATTATTATTTCCAGGGCGTCAGAGTCTCATTTATCAGCTGTTGATCACAAAAGGGATCAGTAATCGTTTTTTTTTTTTGTGATCTACGATCTATAATCACTGATCAAATGTGTGTTGTGAATAAGCCCAATGTAGTTTATGTAAGCTAAGCATTCTTCCCAAACAGCCTCTTTAAAATGAAATCTGAAAATCTTGGAATTTTCCTAAGTGAAAAACTTTCACACCCTACTGTAAGTTGTGGAATGCTTTTATGCCTGGCATTCTCATTTCTCATTTTGGCTTTTGTGTTTGCGACTTCCTGCGGTGGCAACTCGGTTGCATCTCCCGCTGTGCCCACACGAAGCTATGCCGCCAGCTGGAGCGGAATTGGCCAATCTCATGAATGACTCACCTGACCTGAGCAGACCAGAGCAACAACAACATAAATAGACCACCTCCTAATTATGAGCCGCGAAAATGAGACTGCCAATAAATTCTGACACGCCATTAAAATTGAAAACTTAACAGTTCGCATCGACGACGACGCTATCGTGTCATGTCATCCTCAGCGGAAGAAGTACAGAGCAGAGGCGGACGTGGGGAGGACGTGGGCGTTGTCTTGCCAGTAGTGGCCTTGCGTGTGGCGGCCCTTTTGTCAAGCGGAGCAGACAAACAACCGGCCAATAGCAAATATATAATAAATAGCCAAATAAAAAGCCGCTATGACTAACACGCGCGCGCCTACAATACAATCCCACCCCCTCCTCCGCACGAGTACTTGGAAAAGCAAACAATTTTCTAAACGAAACTCAAGGTTCAATATGGGAGGAAAATGTGCCTGGCTAATTGGGTAAACGAAGCTTTAATGCTCTTTTAGGTGTGAAGGAAGATGGCTTAACTACAACTAGTTAATTAAAAGGATTTTTATGGGGAATTACGGTACTTTTTGTGTTGAGCTGCTTTATTAGAAATCAATTTAAGTAGATCCTTCGATATGATTATTCTGTGTTGAGATTGAATGTGATAGAAGGTGGTTATATTTGAGTTCTTAAAGAAGATTTTGCATATCTTGAAGGCTCAGAAAGAAGAACATATTAAGGACCCTTCAGATATCTTTAGGTATATATCTTTAGATATATATGTTATTGATCAGTCATTGAAGTCATGTTCATCTGTAGTTGTCTTTTGTCAAACATAAGTTCAATTTTCTTATATCCATGCACTTGGTATAGCAAATTTGAGGGCAGAGTTTCTTAAATATATGCATCTCCCATTCACCCTTGACCACGATTTTGATTTAGAACACATGCTTGGTATGCCTTGGCAATACCCTAATTGATTTGTATCAGAGACTGTCAAAATCACACGTAACTCTTGAGTTCGAACGGCTACATTTCAGGGACGATGTCAGCCAACACTCGATCAGCCAACGCGTAGTTTTATGAGAAAAGAGGAACATTTGTTTTCTCCGAAACTTAAAAGATTTGAAGACATGGAAAAGTTGGTGTCGTCAAAAGGCTCAATTAGGTTGGTCCGCGAAAGGAACAGTTTCTTCTTCTCCTCCTTTGCTCACCTAAGTGTGTGTTTGTGTGTATGTCAGATAATCACAAGTTCAAACGCGTTGGAGTTCACATTTCACAAAAATGCAAACAATTGCGAATCTGGTCTTCGTTGAAATGACGAGGCGAGACATACACTTTGGATACGCAGACCCCCAGGCACACAGCAACATTAGTTGAATTCAAAGGCAAACAATTTTCGTTGAGTACATTTGCAATCGCAAGCTAGAAGTCTGATTTGTATATGAATTAAAGTTCATAGTTTAGGGCGGGTTTTGGGACTTCAAATTTCTTATTCAGTGGGGGGAAGCAATCAAATTTCATGTTTCAGGATCTCGTTGTTAAAATTCAGTTGCCTGTGAAAATCCTATACAGCTTTGTCCAATGGGAGCAACATCAATATATTAGGCAAGTTTATAGTGAATTCGTTGCTCTTAAGTGTTTTTTTTTTTTCTAAAAGTTACACAAAATATTGTAGATATTTTGTAGATCTCAAAAAGTTCTAGTTTTTTATAGTGCAAACAAACTATACTCACTCATACAATACGATACACACATTTGCTTTTAGCCGAAAACACTCGCCAATTGTGTTATTTGCTATTTTGCTATTGATCCATTTTAACATGGCTTTCAATGTGAGCAAATATTTGACTAAGCTACGCTACGCCCCATAGACTCACAAGTGAGCCACTCCAAGCAACAGCGGGTTTGTGCCAAACAAATAGATATCATCATATCATAGGGCAACCCCAAAACTATGCAACAACTCTCATGCGAGATAGACAGACACACTGCTGGAGAGGAGAGTCTAGAGAGTCCATTTGGGTTACCAAGTTGGGGAAACTCAAAACACCGACGAGCCCCCTCCCGACTAATAATAGGATGTGTTAACAACAACAACCACAACAAAGCTCTGGGAAAATCGTTTGCATGAGGGGGTGGAGGAGGGGTTGGGGGAGATATCTGAGTGTTGTTGGTGATTCTCTAGTGTGTGATTGTCGTTTGTTGGTGGCATTTTCTGCGATCCTGTTGAAAAATCAGGGAAATCTATTTATTGATGTTTTTCGCCAAAGCGATAGGCAGAGAGGTGTTAGGTAGACACCGTCGCGCTTGGGGGTGGTGACGTCACAATACAAAACGAGCCCCCTACTGAGTGAGAGACATAGACAACGAGTGACAGAGAGAGAGAGACAGAAAAGTGCGAGCTTTGCCTTAGCCATGTTTGTAATTTGGCAAAGCTTTCTTTTGGCCTGGAAAGCTTTTGTGTTTGCCATATGTCTGCTGGTGCTCCTGTGGGCTACGTCATAGCTCCTGTTTTGGCGTCTCCTGTTGCTCCTGTTGCCAAGTTGTACTTTGAGAGAGGAAGGGGGGCTGTCGTCCTTTTTGGCTTTCCTGTTTGCCTGTTCTTTTGAGGCGGAGTATTTGAGTTAGAGTTGTTCCATGGCGGGCTTCAAAATGCGCCCCTTTTTCCGAGTGAGTCTTCTTCTCTCACTTCCACCTGGAGAAGAGTGGGTGTTTGTGGAGTGTGTGGCTGTGGGCACCCACTTGGTGGCTGAGCTGCTCAAGAAGTTGGGCTCGATGTCTTAGGCCGCCATCTTCTTGGGCTCCAATGTGTTTGTTTGTGTATTGTGTGGAGCGGCCATTTTCTCCATGGAGCCAATTAGCACCAGGCGAACAGCAATCATCGCATGACGATGGATGCCAACCAATGTGGATGATGGCTTTTTGGCCTCGAAACTCAAGGCTGACTCCTACACGTTGCCCCTGAAAAAGTGTACACATGATACGCGGTGTGTGGTACACGCAATTTGCAGCTTCCGGAAAAGCTAAAGCTTTAGCTTTTCCACCATTGTTGGTGTCCTCCACGTGTGCAGAGCACTGCGGGTCAAGGCAAAACTCATCGATGACAAGGATGCTGCAACAGCAGCTGCTGCATACATACACTCTATTGTCTGCATGTTGCATGATTGACATTCTTGCCTCTGGCCTGTGGTGGGGGTTTTCCCCTTGCCTGAACACAAACAAAAGCTTTCACTTTCTAGCCGCATGTGCAGAAGTAGGATTAAAATCCATTGGATTTGCATGTGGTTCGCATTCCGTTTTTCTGTTTACGGTTTCAGTTTCAGTTTCGGTTTGCTGTTCTCAAACCAAGTCGGTTCGTGCTTAAAATCTAGGTCAGATAGGCGCATATATAGCCTTGCTGCTTACGCTGCCTTGTTGCTATCGGTGCACTGAAAACAATAAGCCAATTCAATACGCTTCAATTCTCAGAAGAATGATTGTATTTTGGTTGATGAGAAACGCAGTTCCTTTCCTCAGTAGCTTAGAAAACTATTGCTCTTTAGGACATGAAGCTGTCGCCCGCATTGATCCACTTGCAGGTGGAATATTGCAGGTAGATATAGGGAAATTCCTCTTAACTTTCCGTATATTTGAGGTTAAGATCTCAAACTTGGTAAACATGTTAATGGAATGGGGAAGAGAATGATCCATTAGACAGATAAAGGCGACCATACCTCTTTTATAGGAAAAGGCACCTATGAATCAGTGATTTCAAAATGTAGAGCAATAAAAGTTGGTATCTAGATACGCAGGCTCAAGATTCATTATGAAAGGAAGCAAATTCATGGAATGCCTTTTGCAAACTACCAAAAAGGAGAACTCGGGCAACATCTAGTCTTGTATAAGATGTAACTATTACCCAGTTATTTTTTGCAATGTGACAACGCTGCTTGCATAAGCTAAGTTGTCTGCCCATTTGGACGACAGCCGCCGCCTGATTTAGCTGGTTGGTGTTGGTGGTGCTGGCTCAAAATGAGGAAGCCTAAAATAGCAAAAACGCAGTTGTATTACGTTGGCGTTTGCTGCCACCGACCACCGCCCACCACACCTCCTCATCCCGATTGCTGGTCGTTTCGTCTTGCCTCGTCTCGTGGCTTGCAGCAGCAGCAGCAGGCAGCAGCAAATCGATTGCAGCCCCGCTTATGCACACACGGGGTACCCGGATCGAGTCCGGTTTCAGTTTTTTGCCGTTTGTCGCCTTGATAAGAACGCGTGCAAGAAAGCGAAAGCAACTCGGGAAAATGTAAATGAAAATGCATCGAAAAGAAGCAAGCAGAAAAGCAGCAACTGTGTTAATAAGATGTGAACAAAAAGTCTTTACAACACAGAGGCGCAATTAGAACGCCATAACAACAACAACAACAACAGCAAGCAGAGCAAAAACAACAACAAATAGGAAAAGTCAGCTGCTTCGACTTGACACAACAATTAGCCCCCTTGGGATTTACGACTAATGCGATTCCCAGTTCGAAGTTAAAACTGAGTAACAATTTGTTCTGACAGTTTAAAAAGTCATCAAAAATATTTATAGAGATTTCGAAGCAACACAAGAAAATATCTAAAATTTACAGTTCTAAATTAGAAAATTACGGTTAATAAAATTGTATCTGGAAAGAAGTTGGAGGTCATCAAATTCTCCCACCCCTCGTGATATATTTCATCTCTAACAAAATGCAGCGACCAGTCTCAAATATTTCATCCAACATCATGAGCCGCATGGCGGTCTTTGAAAGTGAGTTTTCCAATAGAATTTCTTAGCATTTTTATTTGTTTGTGATTTAAACAAAAGACATTTAAGAATCATGTGTGTATGTGTGAATGTGTGTGTGTGTGTGTGTGGAAGTGAAATCGTTCAACTGGAAGATAAATGATGCGAAAAAACATAAAAGAAAAACTAAAACTTTAGATGTGACCATAGAAACTTTGCTTTTTGTTACCTTTTGTTCTATTTTTCTATTTTGATAAGACAAAAACACATAAAAAACTAATGCGGTTGCATCTGCACAACAAAGTGGGGGGGTTAGGTTCCTACATATAGGTGAAATGATTGAAAATTATGCATAAGTATGTTTGTGATGATGGTGAATGATGGCGGTGATGTGTGTACTTTGGCTAGGCTTGATTTAAATTATAATGTAGCCGAGTTGTCATGGAAAAATACACTTCTAGGGCATGGGTCTAATGCGTGGGGTGTAAATATAGTTTACGTCTTCAAATGTGAATTCAAATTAAGCTTCTTCTTATAAGCTTTTTCAATATATCTTGAAACTTAGGAAAGTTTTGTGCAACATGAGTCTGCGTTTTGGTTTTCCATTACCGCGTTTCATCCAGCACATTATGCGATAGCGTCCCTCAGCCGGCTAAGTAAATGATGTGAGTGTGGGTTTCTCGGCTTGGTATCGTTGTGGGGCCATTTGACATCAATGTCTAGTAAACCGTTCTCTGTATAACCGCGCTGTCAACCCGCCGCTTGCAATTTGCTTAACTTATTTTCACCTCTCTTTATTTGTTGTTCATATTTGAAATGAAGTACTTCATGAACAGCCCTCTCATGCAATTCCATTCTGATAAATATCTTATAGGTTGAGTTAACCTTTTCAAAGAGCATCATGCCACCTTGCTCTTGATGGATGTCATGGCTTGTTAAGCCGCAACTCTTGGCTTAGTTCTACAAGCAAAGTTGAATTTTTTCAACACATCACAACTACAACTCCGCACCATTTCCATAAAAGCCCAGCATTTCCACACTTTGACATGAACTAGCGGAAAGTTTTCCATTTACAAATGAGAGACAACAAAACTTTCATTAGGGAGGGCTACCAAAAAAGCAAACAATACTAGACGTAGACATAGCTATGTGTGTTTTGATCATATTACAAGTCCAAGTTTTCATATCAGAAAGTAGACAAACACACACACATGCATACAAGGGTGCTTATGTGTGTATGAGTGTGAATTATGTGCATTGAAGAGAGTCGCCATGTCTTGTCTGGGTTGAAAAAGAGACAAATGTTGTTATTGTTGATTGTTGTTGCTGTTGGTCAAAGTCAGTGAAAATAAATTGCATATAATTAGTAGCAGTTTGAATAGGGGAAGGGAGGAAGCTAAGTTTCTTAGGGGTACCGGGTATGGGTAGCCCCTATAAAGTCTGCGTTAATTTCACACTTTAGATTGAAACAAACCCGAGTCATTCATAGCCAAGCACATGCGAACGACGTCATTAACCCACATGAATCGGACAAATTTCTAATATGGTTGAGACTGGTCACTAGATGGTGGCTCTGGGGTTGGCTTTGGGTTGCGTTTGGAGTCCATTTTAAACAGCAAACAAATTGTGCAAGTGAAAACTTGTAACCCAGACGTCGACGACGACGACTGGCGGGGCCATGGCAATCCATAAACGATGCACTACGTCTGCATGCCCATCTAAGGCCTTCCTCCAAGTAGTCATTTCAAATTTCCATTAAGTTATGCCAATCTAAAGCCCATCAAATAGCCTATTTAGAATTCAAAAGACAACAATTACAACCCTTTTATGTGTTGGAAAATGTTAAATGCAAATTTTCCCTTTGACTAAAAGTCAATCCAAAAGAGATTTGCATACAATTTCCGATTGGGTCACAAATATTTGCATTATGATGTGAAAATATACATATTATGTTTCGAGTCACATTTCATAATATAGTTTTTGTGTCTGTGTTAAAGGTTAACAACGTTCAGGGTCACAAAGGGGCCAATAAACGGACAGATCTCGCGGATGCGCTGTTTGATGAATTGGCCATAATTTGTCGGAATTGACTCTGACGAAATCATATAATTGATTGATTGATTGATTGAAAAAATACAGACAAACATAGTTGACTGAACTTTGGAAGTTCATATATTTTAGAGCAGTGATTGTAAAGATTGGATATATATATATATATACTTTGTATACTTTAAGAACATTTATTATTTGTAGCACTAAAACTTCGCCTTGCTTCTGGCAAACATCTGTGAATTCATATTTGCAAAAAATCTTGTCGTATTGCAAGAAATTTCTGCAACCTAAGCAAAATCTCAACAATTTATGGAGCTCTAGATTATCATAAAAAACTTATTCGCTATTTTCTTATTGCTTCAGCTATACATACAAATACACTCGGAAAAAAGTCGGACAGAATTCAAAAGGCGTCATGCTTGACTTACATATTTGTATAGTTGGAGTTTTTTGTTGTTTTTCAAGCCATTCACAAAATTTCTATATTAATAAAATGTTATAAAAGAATACAATTTTATTTTATCATATGTGTAATTTATTATTATCAGTTGAACGTTCCATTTGAAATGTAAAGCATATTTGGGTCAAATTTTATTAACCGTGCGTTATACTTTTTACATATTGTGCGACGCCCATGTGTCATTGGCCTTTTCATAAGCAATTTTCAACTTTTCAACGGCCGTCACATCGTCTGGTTACTGTTGTATGGAATGGTGTATGGCCCTGTCCCTTATCGCCACCTATTAATCTAGTTTAGGTTTTGGCGACGACAACGGCTACGACCAGTTCTTTGGGTTTGGGTCTGCTCCAAAATGTGAACCCAAATGTGGGTTAATATAACGAGAACGAACAAAAGAAGTTGGTTTGGCGAAGAAAGCGAATCACAAGAGCTTGGCTCTTGTTATTTTTTGCAGCTCAGTTGGAGGCATAAATTTATGTTCTTGTTGTTGTTTGCTTAACGGTATTACACACACATTTCCCCAGCAAAGTGGATGCGCTTTTTGTTGTAATTTTTTGTAACAGCAAATTGACAATGACATGAATGAGAAAGAAATATTTAACCTTAATAAACGAAAAGCAAACGACGACGTCGTCGACCAACGATGACAGCGACGCCACTGAAGACATCATTGACCAAGACGTTTTGACGGCTTTTGTCTGTTCTTTTCAGTATGTTGAGTGGCATTTTTTTTGTACTTAGCTTGTGTTTGTTGTTGGGTTCATGTTTTGAATGAATGCATCATTGTGGCGTGTATGTGTGCCGGCTGATTTATATAATGCTTCTCCTGATGTTATCGTAGAGAAGGCCAAGTGCCAATTAAACTTTATGGCACAAAGCAATGCAACTGCCACAAAGATTCTATGAGAGGTCGGGCACCCATCCATCTGTCGATCTATGTCAAGTCTCAGCAACTATTCAGTGAACATTTCCATTAATCAATTCTTCTTTAACTTGCAGATACCATAGAAACTCATAGTTTTGCGGAGGCACAGGAGCTAGCTGGTACGATGATGTCCATGACCAGTTCCCCACCAGCCACGCCCACAGGCGTGCAGACCGATTCGGAGGGTTTGATATTGCCAAAGAAACTGATTAATCCATGCATTGAGAACACCGATCGCAAGGAGTTGCATCGAGAACTGAAGTTCAATGCGCGCATGTAAGTTAAGAGGTTTTGAGCTACCATATCCAAATGATTCTTGCAATTGGGAATGAGAATAGAAATTTTAAAGATATAGTATTTATTGAACATCGATAGAAACTGAGCCCCATCTTATGTAGAATTTGTAACAACAATCGTTAAGGTACGGTCTGGATATTTGGTAGCTATTTAAATTACTCTTATAAATATCTTAAATTTTTTCATTAAAAGCCCCTTTCCCATTGCAGGAATACATTGCAAATAATAATTATCATAATCATGTATCGATCCATAAACTGATCTCTTCACATTTCCCCTTTTTGCAGCGGTAAGAGCGTCCTCAACCAAAAATCGGAACTGCAGCGCGCCTACGACAAGCAGAAGGAACGCCATGCGGCAGCAGAGCAGCATCATTCGCCTGACACTGAAATAGTTGGTGGGATACCCGGCCTGAAGGGTGAACTGGGACGTGTGATCATGGAGCGGGCCCAGAAGCACGAGGCGGCGGCACAAAAACAGGATGCCGAGGAGGCCGAAGAGCGGCAGTATGTGAATCCCGAGTATCTTAATGTGCGCGCCAAGCTGCGTACGGCAAATACACCGAATTAAGGGGCAAAGGGAGTGGGAGTTGGAGTTAGGACCGCTCTCTCTATTTCCCTGCTCTCTTTAGTTGTAATTGATCTAACCAAATTGTGTGTAAAATGTAATAGCTATGTCTTATGTTATCTTATAAATTAAAGCGCTCTGTTAGCAGTCTGTTAATAACAGACGACAGTTTTTGACATTATGCAGCGCTCTGTTAGCAGTCTGACAGTTTTTGATATTATGCAAACTAGTTGTAGAGTTAATTTGTAGCCCTAAGCCATTTATAGAGTTTAGTTTAAAGTTATGTTATATGCGACGAGGGTTTTTATAATTTCGATTATTACTTTATTCACCAACGTTTTATGTTTTGTATTTGTTGTGTTTAAGGAAGATATGTATAAAGTTTTCTTGGTTTTAAGTTTCGTACAGGATTATTCTTCCAATAACACTTTTGACTTTGACTCAAATGTGTCTCTAATCTGTATATGTATGTTTAGTGTAGTCACATATATAATATATATACTATATCTATGTATATCTATGAATAATTGGTGAGATCAATGTGAACCGATTGTGAAATTCAACAGGGCAGTTCAGGAACTGCAAAGCGTCTGTCTAGTGTCTAAGAAGAGTGCATTGAGACCGTGTGTGAGATATATATATATATATATAATACTTATAGATGCAACTATTTTATGTCAAGCGATTGCGATAATTATTAACTATTAACAAAAACAGAAAGAAACCCCAAAAAGTTAAAATTTAAACAAATTACAGAACTATATACACAATATATCTATATACAAATTTAGTTTCTGGATTTAATAAATTTTATTGTGGCAGAAAGTTAAAACAAGACTCGTTTCACTTCAAAACTTTCATGGTTTTGTATAAAATATATATAAATATATCATAATTTCAACTTAGTCAACGCGTAAACTGTACTTTTTTTTTGGTAAATAATACTATCTTTTCTTTGCTTTGGACTTGCGCTTGCTTCTGCGTGGAGGTTTGGCCTTTTCTAGTTCTTCCTTCGCCAGCTGTTAGGAAAATGGAAAATTTAAATTAAAACATTTGCTTTAGTCAGGATGAAGATTTTCATATATATAGATTAATTGACCCCTGTACATATACTCGACTATCTTCATGTAATGCAGCGGTGGCAGATTATGTAATTTTGTACCTACATATAGACAAACGCTACAGGAGGAATGTTCTAAGAAACCCACCATTGATTGTCTGTGCAGTTCTTCAGCCTCTTCTTGTTTTATCAATTCGCGTACTCTTTCAATCTTTGTACGAAACATTATCATCTGCTCCTTATAGAATTTCGTATCTTCTTTGACCTTTTGTATATTGTTTTGCGTCATTTGGACCAAAGTCTCAGCCTCCTCCAAGTCCCTATCATAGTCCTCCTGCAGTTCTTCAATGCGGTTCTTATAATCCTCAATTATGGTGGCATATTTGAGATGGCACGATCTCCAGATCAAGTTATCCGTGTTGCTTTTGTCTTCTATGCTTTTCATCTCATCAGTTATGATCTGTAAGAAGAAGAAGAGGTAACTTCAAGTTACTTGGAAGTTGAGGTTGAGATAGTTCCAGTTGTTGAACCTTTGCCTTGAGCTCAAGGGCATATTTCGCCTGATCCAATTGATTGTAGATGGTGTTAATGCGATAGCGTGTCTCAATGGGGGCCAAATCTAATTAGATGTAATATAGATATAGACTATATAATCCTTCTCTAATTTTTCTACACTTACAATTTATATGAATTTGCTGATTTAACAATTGCCGCTGTTTGTTAATTAAGGTCGCATTACCATATTTACTCTGCTGCAATTGAAATAGCTCTAAGGCCACCTCCTCGCGCTCCTCTATCATGGCTGCATGGGGTTCAGCCAACAGTTCCATGATGTCAATCAAGGTGTCTCTATGGGGTTAGGAGATATGTGAACCTTCACGGTGGTAATAAAAATCTGCTACTCACTTCATTAGTGACATGGAGTTCTCACAGATATCCCAATCATTTTCCACATCATCCTGCAAGGCCTCGATCAGGCGTAGAATTTCATCAAGATCCATGCAAAACTTAATAACCTCCAGTTGATCTTCGGTATTTTTCATTTCCATCACATCCATATAGATGCTCGATTCCTGCTCAACACGTTTAAAAAAGTCCTTGACCGACCAACTAAACAAGCCATCTGGATTCTCATATTCCGCTGGACACATATCGCGTATGATGAGTATCTGGGACTTGAGCTGCTCCAGCTGATACAACACACACATGTCACCAGCTTTGGACACCAAATTTTTATAGCGCGCCTTCAACATCTCATTAACATCCACGGTCGATATTTTATGATGATCATCGCGGGAGCTGATTGAGCCCTTGAAAGATTTCTGGCGCTGTCCTGGCAAAGATTTGAACCGGATAAGCATTCGCTCCACATTGATGTCGAGGCCGCGTTCACGAAACGCCCGCTGCTCCCATGTGGAACGCGGCTTGGAGTGCAAATCGGACTTCGAGTCGAGGACATTGAATTGGCCGACTAGTTCCTTTAAATAAGCATCTCGACAAAGACGGGGATCAGGGGCGGGTAGTGGATATAGCCGGTTGATCGCTTGCTGATGTAATAAATGTGTTGGAATTGTTACACTGCTTTGGCTTGATCTTAGAAGTCCTTCACCTTCTTCGTTAGTTTCAATAGAAAATAACATGATCAGACTCTATATATACACCTTGTCTGTGGGTTAGTTTGCTTAGATATGGGTTTATTGTAGTGTTGTTCCCTGCAAATATATTTGTGGAGAATATGGGATACAAGTATGATGGGGTTTAGTTCTAGGCTTACTTAGGTGATTATACTTTCACTTCGCTTTAATCACACCTGGCACCCCATCTTTGTGATAACTTTCAGTAGAATTCAAATTTCCTATACTTTCATTATAATAAAATTTCTAGTCCACATAAGAAGTATCTTTCGCATGTAGAAAATCTAGTAGTATTTCTCGTATCAAAATTGAATTATGGAGGGTATTGACGATAAAGATAAAGTCAAAGAGTTGGATGATCGAACTGCTGAGTTGACTCAAATGATGAATGGATTGGCTGATGAGGAACCATGCTGTTCCAGTTCCCTCAGGAATGGATCAATAATAGAATCGCCGGACACAACGGAGACAGAGGAATTGGTAATATTAGTCTTATATAATCATAGCTTATATAATACAAAACTTTATCCATCTAGTCTTCGCCGGGTCACCAATTGGTGGTGATACCACCACGTCGACATGACGCAGATACTACCAACTGCAGCATGAATCCCTTTAGCTCAGATTTGATAAACATGTCTGTGATTACCCCTTTCACTTCGGCCTCCGAATTTCTGCCTGCTCTTCGGTATACTCGTCAGCTGCTCAAATCGAGCTCATTAAGTCTGTTCGCTGTGGCCGATAGAGAAGTTATGAGATTTCTGACGAGCTTCTCCATAATTGCGCAAATTCTGGAAATTCTTAACCATGAGGCACACACAAATCCACAACAAACCCTGGCGACCCTTCAGAGGATGCGACTGCTGTACGTGTCTCTCAATCATATGTGCGCCTATATAAAGCGTATAAAGAATAATGGCAGTTTTGGCGATGAACATAGGACCAGTTCTTCAAATACCTTCACTGCTATGGTTAGCTCTGTACCAGTTCCTAACTCTGGGAACAATACTTCTTCCAATATACCAGTTCCCCATCGCAACTCATATCGCTCTGTTATGGATCACATCAACTGCACCTTGTCTAGGGATTTTGTCAGACGTTGGATAATGTGCACTGACCAGGCCCAGGCTGGCGATAACAATGTTAACCCTCTCTTGGGTGCACATTATAATGAACGGGATATTAATAGCGATGATATGGAACTAAACATGAGCCAGGTGCAAAGGTTGATCAATTCGTGGCCAGTACGAAATACTGCTGTTCCAGTATTGGTTCATGTTGATATTCCAAATTTGAATGAAAGACGTTTCGCTGAAGCTGGAGATGGAACTGGAAACAGTGGACAAGGAAACCATACTTATCAAGTAGTTGCTTATTTTCAAGTTCCTAGGAATAGAGGCCAAGGTCAAGGTTATGGTGAAGTTGAATACCAATCGTCAATTCCGCACGAGGAGAACTAGCTAACGGAGTCTTTATAAGCCATATTTCAATGAATTCTTTTCCCTACTGAAATTATACGAAAAATAATCTGGGAATTCTTGTTTACATCTACGGAAACACTGCTTTTTGTATGTTATACACAGCCACACCAATACAATATACCTTCTCATCTACAAGTATTTGTATGAAAATACATATATTCAAGCTAGTCTGACAAGTTTTCAAGTACAAAAGCCCAAAGCTCACATGGTGTCCCCAATTCCACAAGAAGAACGGAACAACAAACAAACAAGAACAAAAGAACAATGTACTCATAATTAACATAGCACATGCTGTATGAGTTAAGAGCAATGGCAACATAGAGCCGCCCGTGCCTGTGTGTGTCAATGTTAACATAGCCAACATGTTAAACATCATTACCAGGCGTGCTGGCGTCAACGTCAACACCTGCAACTGTAAATGTTAATTAAACAGTGGGGCTGAGCAGAAGCAGTGAGTACAAAAGATAAAAACGTTTTGTATGCGCGCGCCAACTCCCACGCTCCCATGCTCCCATGCTCCGAAGCTCACACAGACTTGCTCTTGCTGTGCTCTCACTCTGTCTCTGTGCTTGACTCTGACTCTCGGCCACTGCTCTGACGTAGGGGATATAGTTGGGGCCATTCTGCTCACTCATACACACACACACACGCTTGCACATGGTTGCTTTGCTCTTGCTTTGTGTTTGGGGGCTGCCGTTGCCTACTTGCTGCTGATTTTTGTGCGCCTGTTCGCTTGTATCGCGTAGAGGGACCTGCCTCAATGTTGCGCGTTGATTTTTTTTAGGGAACCTATGCCATAAAAATTAGCTACGCTTGACGTTTTTCTTGTTGCTTTTTTCGATACTTTTGGAGTTTGAGTTGGCCTGTATAGGCGCCGCTTCGTCTTTTGACGCTGGCGCTTGCGCACAGCCCACGCAGTGTTGCATTTGCGACAAGGCTTTTTGCAGCTTTGTAGTTTTGCAGCTTTGCCCACCATTTTCGAACTGGCTTGGCGCTGTAGTTGGTTATGAAGCAAACAGAAATAAGACAAGGCCTGGAGACGCCAGAGGCTGGATGCTTGCTTGGGAAGGGGGAGGGGGCCTTGACATATAACCGCTTGCCCATGTTTGCAACCGTTAGCTGAGATCAAAATCCGAAGGGAAATGAGATTGCGTCGCAGTTTCTTCTCTGTTACAATTTTACCGTTAGGCTGACTTTCACACGCACACACACACTCAGAGAGAGAGAAAGACAGACGGAGAGAGGGAGAGAGAGTGAGCGGGCATATGGTGTCATCTTTTGAACATTTCTGAGCACTTGTTAGCCAAACCGCAGTAACAGCGTTGGCAATGCCAGCGGCAGCGGACGTAACGGTAAATAAAGACCCACCGTCAACGCGCAACAGCAACAACGACGACACAAACAACGAAACGACGACAAACGACAACGACAGTCGCATCTGATAGACAGGTGTCTTCTGGGTTACTTACGTCAGTCAAAATGACGCATCGTGTTTTGGTAACAGGAAAGCATAAGAGACCAAACAGATAACACGGTCGGCGTCGGGCTGCGCGGTTGCGGTGGCTGCCGCTGGAGCAGCGAGTGTTGTCGTCGCTAAAAGAAAATCAGCACAAAAACAAAAGAACAAAGGCAACACCAGCGAGCCATAAAGAGCGCGAGCCGCACGTTTCATTTGTGGCTTTGCACGTGACGCTCAACACCCCCACACACAATCACACACACCGCTACAGCTCCAGTTCCAGCGCCACTTCAGCCATTGGCCCGTTGCCATTCAGCAAGCCTTTTGTGTGCAGCTGCAATTAGGCTAAGTGCAGGGCAACACGTTCATAAAAACTCTCCAAATAGCAAAGCAAAACCCAAACGCAAAGTTCTTTCAGCTCAAGCTGAAAATTGCACCCAAAGCCCTATAGTACCAAGCAGTCCCTCCCCTCACTCGATGTACAGCGCAGCTGCAGTACATACTACGTACCTATCTATAGCTATGCCTCTCCTGTTAGCTCTGTGCGCCTGCTTTTGCGGACAAAACATTGAGAAGATTCCGCCGGTTTATGTTTATGTACAAAAACAAAACCCCTTTCCCGCATTAACAAATAGCTGAAAATTGCACCTAAAGCCTTATAGTGTCCCTCTCCTCACAACACATTGCACAGCACAGCTGCCGTACGTACTTTGGCCTATATATACCTCTCCTGTTAGCTCTGTGCGCCTGCTTTTGCGGACAATATTTTGAGAAGATTTTGCCGGTTCATGTTCATATACAAAAACAAAACCCCCTTTCCCGCCTTAACAGAAAGCTGAAAATTGAACGCAAGGGCCCTGTAGTACCAAGCAGTCCCTCTACTCCCCACATTGCACAGCACAGCTGCCGTATGTGCTACGTGCCTATCTATACCTCCCTTGTTAGCTATGTGCGCCTGCTTTTGCGGACAAAATATTGAGAAGATTTCGCCGGTTCATGTTCATGTACAAACAAAAACCCTTTCCCCCCCTAACAAAAAACTACACCCCCGCTAGCCATAGTTGTTGTTGCGGTTAGAGAGTAGGTTCCAAACAACAACGTTCCAATAAGCTGGTGCTCCATTTTGGTTATG
Source organism: Hirtodrosophila duncani (assembly GCA_037043425.1). Taxonomy (NCBI): domain Eukaryota; kingdom Metazoa; phylum Arthropoda; class Insecta; order Diptera; family Drosophilidae; genus Hirtodrosophila; species Hirtodrosophila duncani. Next base: position 11,263,056 of record JBAMBM010000057.1, on the reverse strand, counting down.
ATATTGTTTTTGGGGACTGCGCCAGCGACAGCCCCATTCCAATTGGAAATCTTAAGTCACTGTGGCTTCACACAAATCACATGGGAAAAATCCCCAACTGGTATTTTAAGCAGGCGCACAGCTTTGCCAACTGGCCTGGCCGCGAGTCTTGTTTAATTTTTGTGTTTGGTAAGTTGGTTTTTGTGTATGGGATGTGAATGTGCTGTCTGTTGTTGCTGGACAGCATTTTGAGATAAGAAATGAAATGAAACCGAAACGAACGTCAGATAAGCCGAAAAGAAAGAGAGCCCCAGCGACAGCGACAGCCATTAGCCAATGTGCAATGAGAGCGCGATAATAAAAATCTCAAAAGAAAGACGCTACGCAAATAAAACAAATTAAGAGAGAGAGAGGTGTGCAGAATATTTATTTTGGTTTTTGTGATCGTGAGAATTGATAGCAGCTGTTGATAAGCGGCGCATACTGCTATGAATATGTAGCAGTGCATACGAGGGTGTGTTAATAAGTATTTACGATATCGCAGACTCGATTATTCTTTCTTAGGTTATTTATCGTTTTTCAATATTTTCTTAACCATTTAAAGCATAGGATTTCGATGATGATATATATTTTCAGAAGTCTCTTTAAAGAAAATACTACCCAATTCTAATTCTTTGGCTATAACAAGCTCGAAATGTTAGATAACACCCTCGTTTACGAATCAATCAGTCTTCTAACATAAATAACTTACTGTTGACATTGATGAGCCGTCATCAGAACCATTATCGCCTTTGAACATTTTGTTAACTGGTATCACAGATCCCCACTCTATATATAAGAGCCAAGCTCTTACCGGCATTTATTTAGTATTGCGGCATACGCTGAACTGCAAAGTTTTCAATTGTGTTCCCAAAAAACGGTAAGAGAGCGACAATAAGAGAGTGAAATAATAAGAGCATGATCGTGAGCACAGAGCTTATCAAAATAAAGCTTTATTAGGCCAGCCCCCTGCAATTGTCATAGAATATAATTTATGGGGAACTGTAACATAAATAAATATTTACACAAATTTTGTTTTTAAAAATAAAGCTGCTAAAGACGCTTATGTTTATTTTGTCACAATGAAATTGCGTTCTGTGTGAGAGAGTAATAACAACAACAAAATTCCAATTACTCATAAAAAGCGAAAAAAAAACAAGGGCGAGAAGCAACCGAAATAATCAGTTGACTGACACCATTTCAAATTTGACTTCTGTAATGTCAAGGTTATCGGCAAATCATATTTACCATATAGATTATGGTGCCCATTATAATTCTCTTGTGAGTTCTAAAGATCGGTTAAAATTGGTTAACAAATCTTTTAGATTGTCTGTATCAGGATCAGTCATGAGATATTTCTGTGCTATCTAAAGTGTTTCAATGATAATATGAACTTGTCGTTGAGCAGTTAAAATTCTTTAAAGTGGCTTGGAATTGCAGATAATGGTGCAAGGTTATAGGAAGATCATTTCAGTAATTCAGGCAGAATTTATGGAAAATGTAACTAAAATTGCCAGTGCATATAATATTAGAGGAAACATTCGCTTTTCGAGAGAATGTGTGTAAAGTGAGTGGTTGTTTGATCATTTGGATTATTTGAATTTTAAATATTAGTTCAGAGAATTTCAAGCATTTGTAATTTAAGAATATTTTGTAATGATTCCTGTTCCTTGTCACAAATTCTAAGATTTTGAACATTTAGTAAAGATTGAAATCTAAACTTTTAGACCTTTTTGACATGGTAGATGTATCATATATGACATGCTATTCTAATGAGATCGCTTAGTCTTTTAACGAACTGAAACAAATTGTTGGGATTGAAACTACCATACAGACGTCTTTATTGGAAAGAAACGAAAGTAAACTCCTTGAACACGGCAGAATCTCATTTGCAGAAGAATTCCTTCCTTGCACTCAAGATCCACAAAGTATAAGTTCTTAAAAACTTTACTTCAAAACCAGTTTGAAGTCGTATACCCCGTAGAAGAGTAAAAAGAAATCAGAAAACAAATCAAAACAAAAACTGAGAACATAACAGAGCGCCATAAATACAAAACCAAGCAATATGCTAAACAGGTTCAGGGGTTTATCAGCGATCATCATCAGAAGCCATGGCAACCCTGGTCCACTACTGGCCGATTCCCAGCTTAAGTCGGGGTGTGTACTCGAATGCCAATTGCCACTTTAGTAGCTTTTGAGCCGCTGCCTAAGACACAGCTCCGTTTCATCATGGCTCCAAAAGTTTTCTTCGTCTTGTTCGTGTCTTTCTGCCTAAGTTTCAACTATTCTTCTGCTTCTTCCCTTGCCATTATGCGCAGAGGTAAAAACCACAACAACAACACCACCATGTCCGCTGGAAAACCATTCAAGGTCCTGGTCACCCATGCCGATGTGCCGCAGGTCGGAATTGATCTACTAAAACAGAGCTGCGAGGTTATCCAGCTAAAGAGCATTCCCGTCGGCCGAGCGGAGCTGTTGGAGAAGCTGCGTGGTGTGGATGGTGCACTTTGGGCTGGCCATGATGCCCTCAATGCTGAGGCTTTGGATGCAGCTGGTCCACAGTTTAAGTCTGTGTCCACCATGTCGGCGGGCATTGATTTTGTAGATGTGCCGGAGCTGAAGAAACGTAAAATACCACTGGGACACACACCCACAGTACTGAATACAGCAGTGGCTGATTTGGCAGTGGGTCTATTGATTGCAGCGGCACGCCGTTTCCAGGAGGGACGCAGGAAGATTGATACGTAAGAAGAAGGATCTCAAGTTATAGAGAGATTTTGCATTGATGTCTTAACATTTCCTACACAGCGACAACTGGGATCACACCCGCCTGAACTGGCTGTTGGGTCAGGATATACGTGACTCCACAGTGGGTTTCTTTGGCTTTGGCGGCATTGGTCAGGCCATAGCCAAGCGTCTAAGTGGCTTTGACATTGACCAGGTTCTCTACACCACACGTCGTCGCGTGAATCGGGAAATTGAAAAGGAACTGAATGCCAAGAAGGTGGATTTCGATACAATGCTGGCGCAGAGTGACTTCGTGGTGATTGCCTCTCCCCTGACCGCTGATACTCAGGGTGTCTTTAATGCCACCGCCTTCAACAAGATGAAGAAGACCGCCGTTCTAGTCAATATTGGACGTGGCAGTAAGTTTTTGAAAATTTAAATGAAAACTCTTCAAGTTAATTTTCGCTTTTCCTTTCATAGAAATTGTCAATCAGAATGATCTGTATGAGGCCCTCAAATCGAAGACCATTTTTGCCGCTGGCTTAGATGTTACAGATCCCGAACCCTTGTCACCCACAGACAAATTGCTGAAGCTGGACAATGTTGGTAAGTGGAAGCATAGGGAAATTATTAGTAGAGCCCCGTTTGTTCGCAACTATTGAAAGACCAATTGTGCTGTCTCAAATGAACATTTTAGGAGAGGCAAAGTGCAGACAGAATGTCGAAGAGCAATTGAATAAGAAGTAGAGTTGAGGGTCTATATATAGTTTGTCTATAGTGGAAGCAAATTTGTATGATTGACTGACTGACGTACGTTGGGGACGGATTCATGGAGAAAAGTGAATAAGTTCTTGTAAGGGAAATGTATTGAAAAAGTAGAACCTGGGCAAAGTCGGGTAACATTTCCAGTGGTTCATATACGACATTGCCTATGTGTAATATATATTATATTCATATTTGGTTTGTTTTTATTAATATCATCAGTCTGTAGTTGATAAGTTTTGCCCTAGGCGCCGTACTTTCTGACCCCCCAATGTAGGAAATCTTAAAAATGATTCCTGTTTGACTTACTTATCGCTATTGGCTTAACTTTTTGCTGTGCTTAATGATAAGAAATATATTGTCGGGTTTTTAATTGTTTGTTATTCAAGATTTTGTTTATGTAGAAAGTTTGTTAATGATTTTTTTTCGGTATGTTTAAGGTTTTTTGAAGGTTAAATTTAAGAAAATCTCTAAAGGCAAGACACAAAATTTTAAGATGGTTTTATGATATTTATAAATGTGATAAGCGAAGTAGCTTTGGGAAAGTGAATTCAAGTGGATTCTTTACCTAACGTTTCCATTACTTTTGAGTTATTGGTTTAAAATATCATCAGCAAATCCAAAAAAAATCACGGACAAATCTTATAATTACATTTCGATCCTTCTGAAACTCGGCATGCGTTTAGCTTCTGTCAATTTTGAATCTGGGGATATAATTCGCGTAGATTCAGGGCAATGTATTAATTACATGTGCTTAGATGTCGTTTATAAGACTCTCTGTTCACTGCAGACGAGAACCATAACCATGTCTATCATTTTACCTTCTCCTCATACTTTCAGTTGTCATTCCTCACCTTGGATCTGCCACCGTTCGCACACGCGACGACATGGCCACAATTGCAGCCCACAATGTCTTGCGGGGTCTGGCTGGAGAGCCCATGCTGTCGCCCGCCTACTAAACAGCACAAGCGCCATCAAGGTGTTAAGTGTCCATGGGATAACCAGTCAAGTGTGAAAGGCAATTGCAAACTATGTGAAACAATTACAAATAAATGTATAAAATTAATAAAAAGCCAAACGAAATTAACATAGTTGTTCTGTCACTAAAAGCTCCCACTTAAGAGCACCATACAAAGCTTAAAAGCTTCTTTGCTTGACAATTGTTGCAGTTGAAAATTTTCCATGTACTGTTTAGTGCGGCATTTCGTTTCATCATGTCAGGTGGAGGCGCTGCTGCTGCTCGTCGAGCATTTAAGGTGCTCATTTCACATCCCCATGTCCCACTGCCGGCACTGGAATTGCTGCGTTCGCGCGGGGCGGAAACTATCATCTGTCAGAGTGTGCCCCCCTCCCGCGAGGAGATACTCCAAAAGGTGCCCGGCGTAGATGCCATCTATTGGGCTCATTATCAGCCACTGAATGCTGGGATTTTGGATGCAGCAGGTCCGCAGTTGCGTTGCGTGAGCACCATGTCATCGGGCATAGATTTTGTGGATGTGCCGGAGTTCAAGCGTCGTCAACTGCCACTGGGTCATACACCTGGGGTAGTTAAGAATTCAGTGGCAGATCTGGCCATAGGTCTGATGATAGCAGCTGGTCGTCATTTTCAGGCCGGTCGCAATGATATTGAGAGGTGAGCATTGTCTACAGAAACAGCTGTTTCAAAGCTTTGAGTCGGCGAGCTTTTGTAATGGCGCGAAAAGCTAAAGTTTGTACACTCAAAAAATGACCCACATATTACACCATCTTCAAAAAGTATGCAAATTGAGTACATTTTTCCTAAAAAATGAAAGAGATTTTCCTACAAAATTCTACCAAAACCAAAAATAATTGTCTCATTCTCTAAATTTAGGAAATAATTGTCTAGAATTGTATGCAGATTTTTTAGGTTATTTATTAAAATTTCCATAGCTCTAAGAATACACCCTTTTTTTCAGCTCTCAGTGGCTCACGGAGCGCATAAACTGGCGCATGGGTCAGGAGATACGCGACTCTGTGATTGGTTTCTTTGGCTTTGGCGGCATTAGCCAGGCTATTGCCAAACGTCTGGGCTGCTGGGATGTGGCCAAGATCATCTATACCACACGGACGCGCAAAGAGAATGATGTGGAATTCAAGGCCGAGCATGTGCCCTTTGAACGTTTGCTTAGGGAAAGCGATTTTCTAGTGGTGGCTGCGCCACTGACTGATGAAACGCGAGGAAAATTCAATATGGAGGCCTTTGAGCAAATGAAAACCAGTGCGGTCTTTGTGAATGTGGCCAGAGGAGGTGAGACAGAAACTGAAGATATATAATGTTTTTTGTTTTAAGGCTTATATTTGTAGGTCTTGTGGTTCAAAGCGATCTGCATGAGGCTTTGAGCACAGGTAAAATCTTTGCTGCCGGCTTGGATGTGACCACACCAGAACCTTTGCCAGCCACTGATCCTATTTTAAAGCTGCCCAACTGCGGTGAGGAGTGTTCTATGATTTTATCAACCATAATTTATATGTTTTGTCTATATCTTTTAGTTATCCTACCCCATTTGGGCACTCAAACCATGAAGACCACCATTGAAATGAGTCTGTTAGCTGCCAATAATATACTCAATGCCATCGAGGGCAAACCTATGATAAGGCCAGCCTATTGAATTTTGTAAGTTGTATATCTATAATGTAGAACTATGAACTCTGCTATGAACTCTGAAAGTAATTAAATAATTTCTATGAAATTCGATTTGTAAGTCTGACTTTGTGCAACTTAAAAGATATAATAGGATCATTGTTGATCAAAATCGTGGTTAAAATGGTCCTTATCTGAGTAGCCAACGCAAGAAAAGCAAAACCTAGGTGCCGAAGCAGAGCATAATAAAGCGAAGGCGACAGGTTCTTCCCCTCTCTCTGTTTGTTTTGTTGCGTGGGGATGTGTTTTGCCTCTGTTTCTCTCTCAACTTCCATTCGATTTTCATTAGCAATTTTACTGAGTCAAGTAACCAAAAGAACACCCAGGCTATGCCGGGTAAGCTAGTACTATACAGATGTTCACTTTATTCACTATTATTCCCCTCCCCATCCTCCTGTACAGCATAGCCCAGATACATTGCCTCCCACTCATCTCTTTTCAGTGCCTTCAAATACTTTTGTCTCTCGTTCAGCACGGATTTTAGTAGATCCCCCTCCATCTGATCCGCCTGATGCTTCTGTGCTATCTCCAGTGCCCGTTTCCAGTTGTGCATACGCAACGCCAGAGCCACCGCCTGATCAAATTTACGATTGTGCAGCAGTATTGTCTCTGCCTCCAACATCCTGCCCAGCATCAGGGAGTTCTCAGCCATTTGCTCGGCACTCGATGGCGTCAGGGTCTTCAGGTGCTGCAGATAGCTGACCTTGTCAATCTGCAGGGCGGCGGAGTAGGCCTCCTCGCTGAGCTGCAGTTGGTGTCTGCGGGTGGCCACCGCTGCCAGAGTTGCCCAGAGGCTGGCATGTTGGGCCAGGCGGCAGATTTTCAAAGCTGTCTGCCATTGACCCTCGAGGAGAGTGCGATGAAGGACCTCACAATGGATGTTGACAGTAACGGGTAGTAGGGCGCCGGCACAGCGAAAGGTGATCACAGCATCGTCGAAGCTGTCGATGGCCACATGTTTGCCGAATTCTCTGTAGAAGATATGGATTAGGATTAGCCATCTTTCGTGAACAAATTCATAACCTTTAATATACTCACGCCGTATCCAATGTGATTGTGGTCAGAGCAATAATTGTAGGATCCGAGGCGCCTTCACCGGGACAATACCAAATGCTATAGCAGGAATCATGCACACCCACCAGTATGTTCGTCTCGCTGGCCCACTTAATCGACGTGAGTTGGGTGCCAATTTTATAGATCTCATCGCTGGCGCTATTACCCAATCGATCTGTACCAGTTGTGCCGCCATTGGGATTCCGCGTCTCGCTGATGAACAGTTCCCTATTGTTGTCAATGAAGGCAACAAACTGATCATCAGCGGTGCCCGCCCGGGAGGCGGCAATCTCGGCCAGCTGCTGTTTGGCCCGCAGCGAATGAGGTTCGTACTGTCGCGATGCGCCAGGTATAAGATCAAAGAGATGGAGTATTGTGGTGTCCGAATTATCACGTATGGCCAGGACATCTAGGCCTAGGGATAGCGAGCGCCAGGTGAGCAACGGCAGCTGAGCCTGCGAGCCAGGATAACGCGGATTCAAATGCAGGCGACCCGTGTAGGTGTACACCCAGATGGATGATGAATCCAAAACCATGAAGTATCTACAGGAAAGAATCTGGAGTGAATGCTGGCTATACTATGAATACTTACTTCTTGCCCACTTCTATGACCCGCACATCATTCCTGCCATCAATGATGATGGGCGTATTGATATATTTCTCATTGTAGATATGTATCTGATGGGTGGTGGCCACCACCAGATGACCATAGCCCAAGGCAAAGTTGATCACCCTTTGTGGAAAATCCAGCACATCCTGTGTGCCATTGGTTATGTCCCTCAGCGCAATGGACTTGCGACTTGTGCTCGTGGCCTTCAGATTCCGAGAGCTAAGTTGCTGCTCCACTGCATATCCCACAATCAATTGTCCTGTAGAGGTGCCACAGGCCACCTGTGTGCCATCTGCAGACCAAGAGGCAGCATAAAAAGAGCCCACGCTGGGTGAAGTGAAGCGAGCACTGTTGTAGGACCACTGAGAGGGGAGGTAGGTATCCATTAGTTGATGGTGTTCTCAACATCCTCAATTGTCGATGAACTTACTCCGGTACTATGACACAGTTTGAGCATGTTGAATGTTCCCACCAGCAGATAATCCTTCTCGGGATTGAAAACTACAGTGGTTATGGCATACTCTTCAGCGGCACTTGAATACAGACTTGCACCCTGTGCGTCCCAAATCTTGAAACGAAAATCTTCACCACCAGAAGCTATGATATTCGATTGTGTGGACCAGCTTAGGGATAGAACCAGACCATCATGGGCGCGCCACTGAAATATATGACGATTAATACGTACAATCATTCAAATATATAGACTCTCGCAAATCAAAATATCGGTATCAAATCGAAATATCCTATGAGACACCTTCTTATTTAGCTCTCAATGAAAACTTTTTCCTATACCTCAGAAAGGGTCTACCTTTTCTTGGTAAAAGATAAAAACGTGATAGGAAATAGTTCAAACATAAGCGAGTGATATATTCAAATAAAAAGGGAAAGCTTTCATAAAAATGTTTGCAGGGTTACATTAAGACCACGACCAGACGTGAGTGAATTAGTCCGCTGTCTTATACCTGCGGCTGAGTCGTAGGCTTTTTATAACATACTTTTTGGATGAACGAAATGAGAAATGCCTCTTTCTTGCCTTATAGCCATATGTACCTAACTATATATATCACTAGTATACCATATATTCACTATATATTCCTATTCAAATCAAATCTGAAACACAAAACACTCACCCTTATCAATTTACTATTTGCAGCCAATGGTTTTATCGAAATATGCCCACCCTGACAGAACACAATCGATGTGGAATTGGGTGCCCAGCGTGCACATCGTATGGCCTCATCACTCTGTATAACTGTAGACCGAAGCATGCCCGACCGTGACCATATCTTGATGACCCCATCCTCGCCAGCTGTCAGCAATCCGGCAGCATCGGGACTCCAGCGCGCCGAACTAATGGCAGCCGTATGGGCAGAAATACTGCGCTCCACTCTGGCGCTCTTGTTGAGTATGATGAAGCGTCCATCGTTGCTGGCAATGAGCAGGGTGTCGCTGCCTTTGCCACCACCACTGCTGCGACCGCCCAGCAGCAGCCAATGCAAATCCGTGGGTATAAAGTCATCGGGCAGTTTGGCCACTTCAACAGAATCGCGACTCACATCGCTCCATTTGTAGATCTGATGATCGTCACTATCGATGGAGATTACTTTTACTGAATGATGAACTGATTCTGTAATCTGTAATTTTTGCTGTTCACCTCACAAAATAGATCTCCTCATTGCTGCTCCAATCCACACAGCTGAGGGGATAATTTGCCGCTGGCGGACTGCTCTGCTCTGATGTCTCCTTTGATTTCAGCGAACTCTTTTTACAAATGCGCGTCTTTAGCTTCATTTTTGGAAAATATTTGCATTTATTTTACAAATTTTCCTCTTGTAAAAAGCCAAGTTTTGTCTGCTGTTGTCCAGCAGGTTGCCAACGGTGATTATTGTTGTGGTTCAGGTTGCCATAGCGGTTGCTAAGGAGAAAGTTACTTGTTGCTCGGTTACTATGGTATATACTTAGACTGTGATGGGTTGTTGCATTGGCTAAATGGTGTGCAAATTGACTAAAAAAGATTTTCAAATTTCTATCTCGATGTAAAACCTAGGAAAACTGACTCCGGCTAGCCGAAATATATGCATTCTATATAATGAATTAACTGCTTTCAAAGCAACTAGAAGTTCATGTAGTTGATATAAGAATTCATAGGAAGACCGCCAAACATCCATCGATGATCGGTTTTTCTTTCAAAACTCTGGAAGCCCTCTTGCTATAATCTAAGATCTTCCATTCAATGAAGGAATGGCTATGCAGCCGTGGCTGTCAATGGAATATTTTTGATAAGAAATTTCTGGAGAAACCTGTCAGTATCCTTTTCGAATTTTCATATCTATATCTCTGTGATTAACCCACCTCTCTTCTGTGTTGACAGAAAAACAGTCGCGTTATTTAGAATTCTCAAAGTGCTTCAGTCGTGCTTCCCTTTATAAATTGTGAAACCATTTAGGTTTCCTTTCTCAATACTCACAAAGTTCCTTAACCTTATGTTGGAATTTCTTATTTAAACGCCTTACTAATAAATATATTTATTCTTAGTCTATTTAATTATCATCTTAGCCTAAGTGATTATATAGCTTTAGTCAAATAAATGCTAGCTTGTAAATTCCAAATACATGTATTTATAAGCATTCCTGCGTCATTCATTTTAAGTCTAGCCAGTTCAATGTCCAACAATATGCCAAACACACATGACAAGCCATCAAGAAACTTCTATTATAACCTAGATAAAAATAAATATATGCCTGTTACTCCCTCTGCAAGCCAAGGGGCTTAATCCACATCACAAGAAATGGTCTTAGCGGCCCTTCAATCAACTAAATTAACAACAACAACAAGAACAGCAAGGTTCATTAAACAGAAAACGTGTCACCCAATCGAAAGCCAATAAACTACGCCTCCAGCCAAGAAAAAGCTAAGTAAAAGCACAGGTGTATGACAATGCAGAACTGCAAAAGACAATGACACAGACACTTCCACTTCCACTTCGACTTCAACAACCCTCCACAGATTGTTATAGCCCGATATGCAAATACTAAGAAATTAGTTGGCTGCCTTAGTTTAGGGTTGTCACATAGTTTTTGGAGCATGTGCATAAGGTACTAATGAGGTTAGTTGTTCTGTGTGGGTAAGGGGAGTGCAAGTTCTATGATTAGATACAGAAAGAGAAATGCGTGATTCTTTTGAGAGTAAATACATAAAAGACTTAATATAAGGAGATAAATATGTATATATAAAATATTTAATTATTGTGATATTGTTGTAAAATTGCGGAGTTAAAAAATACTAGCTGGAATGAGTTTCACATAGCAATTGTTTAATGGCTTGATGTACATGCATATACATATAAGCTAAGCTCTTACTGTGGGCTAAGCTCTTACATGGGGAGAATTTCAGTTCAACATACTGTTATTAGTTAACATTATTAGAGTTATGTTAATGATTAACATTAACTGATATTTAAATTTAAATTATGTTACATTAATGAAATGATCTAACACAAATTTCTGGATTGCCTAATAAGCCATTCGTTTCATTACATACATCCATAGCACTGAGGTCGGAAAATGTGGAAATATTGAAAGCTCAAGCTCAAATATACTAGAAGTTCCTTCCAGCGTTGGCCGCGCTCTCTTTTTGGTAATTGCTATCACGAGACTCAGTCCAGTGTACCTTAAATTCTAGGTTCAAACAGATAGGGGCATGGTACCGCACTATCTCTTCCAATGGAACATACTCGTCCCGAACTCATTCGCATGCATACACAATCTATCTCACATAGATATAAAGATACATTTTTCGACGAATTTGCGTACATTCTCATATTAAATTTGACCGCAATTTTCACCCACTTGCAGGTGGCATTTTTCGAAACGACTCTTCAGAATCATTCATTTAGTCCACTATGTCCCTAAAAAGAGCGTGACAAAGCGCTCATTTCCAAAGGATCCTTTTCCGAGTTCATAAACATCTATGCCACAAGTGAGCCAAACGGACTTACATTTTCATAACTTTTTTCTTGCAGTGTAAAATGTATTTTGATTTATTGATGAAATGTATTTGATGATTGCAAACAAATTAGAATATAATTGTGGGCTTTGCTGAAGCGAGTCTTTTATGTGATTCATAGGAAACGATTAAGGTGGCAAGCTCCATATTCGTATGAGTTTGAGGTTATGTTGAGTTCTTATACTCCCCAAGCTGTAATTTTCCTGAAGTACATACATTTATACATTCTCCAATCAATATAGAACTAATTAATAAGGCCTATGCCCAACCGAGCTCGGTAGGTACAGTCTGCCTACTAACCTAGACTATTTAGTCACGTCTCTACTTTCAATTTCAGGTATGTTTTCAACCGTCATGTTTACCCAAACGATTGACATCTGCTTGTCATGCCAAAGCGTCTCATCAAAATGACAATAATTACAGTAAATTGCATTTGAAAACAGTTTCGCTTTGCTTGGGAAAATAATAATAAGTCGTAATTTTGTTGGCATGTGCAAAAGTTTTGGGAGCTGACGATAATCTGCCAGTGTAACTCAACTTACAAAAAGCGGAAATGGATCCAGCTAATTACACAATTGTCAAAATGTAGCTTGTAATTAAAATAAAGAAATTTAAAAAAAATCAGTAACAGATGAAGATCAAAAGTAGAGGAAGTCTTTAATTGAAGTTGGTTAATGAGCTGAGATTTGTTTAGGCATTGTTGTTCAAGTTTTTGGGTGAATCACAAAGAGTTATATAAAGATAGGGGTATATTATATAAAATCATTTAGGCGGTGTCACGGAAATATCTAGAGATTTGGATTGATGAATGTGTAGGCAGTGTAAATCAGACTCTACTCTTGAGCTCAGCGAAAACCTACATCAGCTGCCTCTGTATGTCTCTGGACGTTTCCATCTCCCAGATGGCTTCAGAAAATGTATCAAAGCCAATGTTTTGCATGAAATTAGACTTTTGAGCGCTTTCATTGCTAACTCTAATTAACTAAATTGTACGTGAATTACCTAGCCGATCTATCTAGGGCCGATAAGTAGTAGAATCGTTCTTAGATATGTACTTCACATTCCTACTGTTGGCATGTGTGGCTACGGCTTAGACATGGTTTTTGGCGAACACGTACTCCTAGAATTGCTGAAATCTTTATTTAACTTCATTAACATTTAGTTTGTAATACACTTTAGTACACTTTTGTGTATAATTGGCATAATTGGATATTAGCGCGCAAACTTTACACTTTGTCTGCGCCGCAACATCATCAACTAATAATATTAACAAATCATAAGATTTCTTTGCCTCAACGGATATTTTAAATGTTTTCAAAAGTTGGCAGTTCAGTTGGCCTTTGAAAAGTTGTCAGACCTAAACACAAATACGTGGTCCCTCTCCACGATTCTGAAAAATTTAAGTAAACTACTAGAACGGTGAGTTCTGTATTTTATTTTTATTTTCCTTTTTCTCTTTTCTAATTTCTAATTTATATTCGGCGCTGCGTTGAATTCACTCTCGTTGGCTTCAGCGCCCAACTATTTCCGTTTTGTGCTCACGCAACTAGGCATCATCCCAGGTGACACTGTTGTTTCCGCCATTCAGGGGAACGCCATAGAATACTCCGCCATTATAGCTATTTATTTCTTCTAAAACTTGAGAAATTCACGGAAAGCACGTGCTGAACGAGAACTTTCGCCCACTGTAAGGGGTTTCATATGCCCTTGATATATCCAGGTAACTGCTCAGCTGTCTGCAATACCCATACTTATTGCTCTCTAACTAAGTAAACGCAACTGCGCTTCTACCGCTATTATGCTCTGCAGCAACTAAGCCAACGAAATCATTTTTGGCTTTGACGTTTATATGGAAACTACTCTAAATGTGAAAAATTTGTAACACATCACTATTTGGAGTCTATGTTCACCTGCAGACGTTATAGAAAAAGGTCATTTACCCATTCTATGTATAAATACATAGAACCTCTTCTCAATTAAACTATACTCAAATTTTCATTAATATCTTTCATTCACGCTTCTACTAATTATCCGGAAATGTACACATCATTAACAGACCCAAAGTCAAACAATTTACCAAGTCAATGTACTTCTATATCTAAGCAACTCCTACGTCAATTGCAATCAATAGAAAATTACTTCCACTTCCTCACCGTAAAAAACACACTTAAATGCACAAAAACAAATAACAACGATAATAAAAAAAACCCCATCAACTTAGAGCCAAGCAATCAAAGACAAAACTAAAATCCATAGAAAATGCATAAAATATTTGCAACAAAATTTTGATTGGCTCAGAAGTGGAGCTAACTAGCTCAAGTCTGGAGTCGGACCCTCTTGAGTGGCTGAGTCTGGACTGGCCTGAGCTCTGCGAAAGTGTCAACATTGCATTTCCTTATCAAAAACTCGCACTTGATTAGACGCCAACTTCGACAGCGACGACGACAATATTGATGGCAAAATCGAAGCCAGCATTCAATTTGCAACAACAACAATGAGGTCTGGCTCAGGACTTGTCGGAGAGACCGACCCATCGACTGACAGAGCGAATGACTACAGTGCGCTGTCATTAAGCATCAAATGGAGCAAAGAAAGTGCAATAGTGTTAGTGGTTAAGAGCACAGTGGGCTGAGAGTTCGAAAGTCTGTTTCAAATAGAACTTTAGGAGAATGTTCAACTGCTTCGTAAAATTCTAGAGCAGTTGAAATCCTCCACTTGGCATAAAAGCGGGAAATAAAACAGCATGCAGTACAATGAGCGTACTTCTGGATTCGCGGCTGTATAGTGGACTCAATATTGTTCCTTCGCCAATAATTTAACTCAGATAACGTGGAAGCGAGCTTGAGCCCATTAGATTACTGGAAGGTACAATTTTACATTACAATACCCGACTTCGATGCGATATTAATAAAACATTTCTCATCTTTACAGGTCTGCAATGATGAAGATTTGCAAAAATATCTATGTGTTTCTGCAACATCCAGCGAAAGTTATTATTAAAAATTTCTATATCGGACTGCCTTATATTCATTCCAGCCATTCCAACTTTGAGAGACGACGCATGTATTATCTTTTTGTTTTAACATAAAACCATTTTAAACTTACTTATAAAATTAAATTTATTCATCAACTATTCTTATAACAGTTTCCACTGTGACATCGCGCTGAAACCGCAAGTGTTTGCAGTCGCCATTAAAATTATAATCGTAAAACCCAGCTCCAAACTCGAACTTCAACTCAAAGGCAAACCGAGAACTTCTCAATCGTAAAGAAAACTGTTCAACTATAGTCAGGTTCTCCAATGCAACGCATTGAAAGAGTCACTTTCCATTTGGGGTTTCAATCAGGCAGTCAACCAGCCAATCGGCCAGCATCTAAACTGTGCACAGTGGTCATAAAGTTGATTTTTGTATATAAACTAAAAAGAGCAGTAAGAAGTCTAAGGAGTGCAAAGAGCGCATCGACAAACTTAGTCATTTTGCACCTCTCCCGGCAGCAGTGCAGATTAATGATGGGGATTCTAACAGGACACTGCCTAGACGCCGTGCAAGCAGCTAAGCTCGGCATTACCAACAACGCAAACTGCCGGAAAAGTGAGGAAACATGGACACCTTGATACACTTCATCTGTTCCTGTCCTGTACCGGCACGAGCAAGAATGAGATACCTTGGCTTGCCTACGCTGGTTCCTGTAGAGGAAACATAAGAAGACTTGGCAGAAAATATTAACCTTTGTAAGGGACACCAAGATCGGGAAGGATTTTTAAGCACGCGCACGGTTCTAAATAGTTTTTCGGATCAACTAAGGGCCTACTCTGGACTATGGGTGAGCCCAAGAGGGTCGTCCAACTTGACCTAACCTAACCTAACCTAACCTGATCTAACCTAACCTAATATATGTAAGGTGGAGAGATTTGGAGTTGATTTGTATAAGTTTTTATAAGTTGATTTGTGTACGAAGATACAACTAGAAATGTTCAGAAGATATTGATGTTGGCTCCCCTTTGTACAATCTATCTCCGATTTGCCCCCATTGGACTAAACTGTCTTGGTATGGAAACTACCACTTGCTGCATTTTGAATATCTTAAGTACATTCACAAAAGATCGAATACTCTTTTGATTGAATATACATTAAGCTGCTCAAATTGTAAATGCATTTTTGTCATAAATATAAAACATTTCGCCCATTGTGATGAGTTGGTGTTCCCCCAATTGAACGATCTCCGTCTCTGGGTTGCCTTCGTGTGTGCGTTGTGGCGCTGCCTCTGCCTCTGCCTCGGTTCGTTCGTTTTTGTTATTGGTTCGTTTTGTTGTATTTGTTGTTGTTGTCTCTTGACTGCGGGATTTGTGTGTCGCATTTCTGTTCAGTTTTACTTCAATTCGGTTCAGTTTCAGTTCGCATTCAGTTTGTCAACGCGTCGCAAGCGTGTGCGGGAAGTCTGCTGTTCTGTTCAAAAGTGTGTCGAAATATCTATGGTTTTTTTCAAAAATATTTTCATAAATCATAAAACAAGGCTATAAAGCAAACGAGTGAAAAATCTGTGTGGCAAGAGATTTCTCTTATTTAACAAAAATAATTTATATATTTAATTTTCAAAGAGAAGAAAATTTAAAAAAAAAACAAACCAAAATGTCTGGCTACAACAGTTCAACAGGCTGCTGCTGGCTGCTGGTGTTTTGCTCCCTGCTGCTATATGTTAATGCAGGTGAGTTTTCAGAGTTGGTTTCATTTCCTTGATCCTGGACGTGCATGAAAGTGCAGCTAATTAAGGACCAGAAGGAGTTGAAGTGTGCAAGTGAGTGTGTAGGCGAGGGGAGAGTGCGTGCGCTTGCATTTAAATGGCAACAAAAGGTGGAAACCGAGTTCACTGAACCAGCTAAGAGGTCCATGGAAATTATAGCTTAAAGAGCTTTGAAGGTTTTTCCGGGCAAATTAAAGGAGTTTCCATGGAACTTAATAAAGGGGTTTCATGAAGGTGAGATTTGAGAATATATTAAAGATTTTAAAGGCAGAAAAAGAAGTTTACTGGTGGGAAACTTGTATATTTGTATATATTATTGAACATTTGGAGGTTTGATTTTGAATTGGATATTCGGATTTGTTCTATCCACAATTTCAGAGAATTTGTAGGCTTTCCGCTAGAAAACTTTTACTGAAAAGTGTAAAACTTCAGTTTGATTAAAACTCAAACTAATAAATATATATTTTGCAGCCTTGGTATGTATTTCTTATATATGGCATAAGATAATACGGTATAAGATATGGTATGAAGGACTAACTATTGCCTCAGAAATTTTGTTAAATGAAAATTGAACTTAGAATATGTAATTCTAGAATATATCTGGAAATTAAAAGCAAAGCTGGAAGAAAATGTAAAATTTTGGTTAAATAAACTATAGTATATATATATATTGGTTCTAATTCTACACTTTCAGATTAGTTATTGAAAAATCTCTCTTTTTCTATGAAGAACAAAACAATTTTAAGTTAACTTCACACTTAACTTAACTTCACTTTGTACTTGAGCTACACTCTTGTGTTATAACTTTGTATATAGTATTCAGATTTGAAAATAATCTTATTAATTGTAATAATCTTACATGTACATATATGACATCTTGATGTTATTTAAACATTCATCAAAAGAAATAGGAAAATAAACTCATTTAATCAGAATCACTTTTTTCCCACTGACCCAATTGTTAATTGCCATCATTATCACCATTATAGCACATTCGTTAATTATTATTTTAATTATTTGCATTATCTCTGACACAATCCATAATCCACCTCAACACCTGCACCATCAGGCGTATACTTAACATTGCCAGAAGAAACACTTCAGCTGATTATTTTCTTCGCTCATGATTTATTAATATTTATGCACTTGTCTGAAATGTGCTCGGGCTTGCATCTGTTTATTTATACTTTAAACATTTCTGACGCTGACAGACGTGTGCCCTCCCGCCTGCGTATGGAAAATTATTTTTATGACCTTAAAATGCTGCAAAAATGAAAAGAAAATTGAAAACATAAATAGCTCATTAACGAGTTTGAAGAAAAATAATGGAAATTGTGTGCCAGTTTTCCACATTTTTGTAAGAGCGAACATGAAACCAGAGAAGAAACGACGCCAATGAAGTGAAAATTGTTTTATAAATAGTAAATTTTCGAATGTTTATAATAAATAAAGCACGATTTTGTAAAGTTATGGTTAAGTAAAGTGCCACAAATGAAAATCAATTAAATTTAATTCAATAACAATTGAAATGGGTCAACAAAAGATATATCAACAAAATTACAGCGAGGTGGGTAAGGAAAGTTTTAGAAATATAGCTTAATTTTTAGGTAATACAATATGAGTAGAAGAAGTCGTAGCCATATGGGCTGAGAGTTGATAACGAGTCAGTTGTATTTATATGGGCTTTCTTTCTAATCCTTTGCTGGTTTTCTAAAAGCAAAATGTGACAACATAAATGGGAACCTTATTGCTGAAGGTAATTGTGTTGGAGAAGTTCAACAAATTATTTGTTTAACAACAAAAACGAATTTTTCATTCTTATAGTGCTCTATTTGTAAATAGTCATTATTGAGGAGCCGATAGCATTTAGTTGAAAGTTTTCTAACTTATGTTAATGCAAATCTATTGTATTTACATTGTATTGACATTGTATTTACATTGTATTTACATTGTATTTACATTGTATTTAACCTTTCCACTCCACCTTTTTCTTTGTCGCTCGTTAATTTGTAACGGAATCATCTCTCGCTCTCAAACTGAAAACTTAACATGAGTCTGAATCTGAACTTACAGCGCGTCTGACGCCAACTGTTATCGCTATTTCTAGCCTATTTTTCTTATGTTAACAAACGCGCTCCACTATATTCACATACAGTCATCCATTTGCCTTTCACTATGAACTTTCTAAACAACCCTCCTCTACTTTTCTTACTTCCATTTCCAAAGCAGTCCCCAGAGGCAGTTGAAGTCCCACTCCTCGCGTTTGCCCTACAAGTGCATTGCCACATTTTTATATTGTCTTGTCATCAAACTAACAGTTTATTTGTGTTTTATGTTCTCTGCTTGGGCGTGTCGTCGGCTCAGACATTAGGCAATGTGGATAAACAATGTCCATATGCCTTGCCCTCTCCTTCTTCCTCACGCTACCCTCTAAATTGATAAACTCAAACTCAGACTGCCCGCTCACGCAATGTTGCTAATGTTGTAAGTGACTGCTAAAGTAACTTAGAACATGACATATTCTTTTGCTTACTACTTGAAAATGTTGCCTCATTGTTTTTCAATCCATTTCCACATTGAGATCAGCTCGAAGACAATGACGCGCCCTACTTACGAAATTTCAATTGATTCTGAGGTGTGGCAATGATATCATTTAAGCACATTATTAGGCAATTGTTGCACAAATTTCTATATAAGAAATACTCCCATTTATGACTGAGACTGAAACAACTTTCTGGATAGTCTTTCCTTTGACCTGACATTCGTAGTTTAAGCAATTTAGTATAAATTTTCTAAATTTTTCTATCTATAGCAAAAGCTATTACAACTGATTTGCAGTGCAATTTGCTTGCCTTTTATATTAATATGCTAAGCAATTCGCAATTCCCTAGTCCCCGCATTTGATAACACACCCATAGCCACCCACATCCACACCCATCTACACCCATCTACACCCACACAATCACATTCAATCCAGCCGCATGCCAAAATGTCATCATTTTGTTTACGTGCAAATCATTAAAATTCAACTGTATTTCAAATTGCTGGGAATGTAATGGACATTTTTTGTTGTCGTTGTTCAAGCTTGGTTGAATTTTTCATTGCTTCCATAGGGTACACATTTTCGTTGGACTATTTATGGGTGTGTGGGGGGGAGATTGTTTAGTGGCGAAATGGTTGTTGGGATTTTATAGTAGTCATTAGAAGGTTAAGATATATTTGTTATAAAAGTGGCAGATGTTAGCAAAAATTTTAAGTTAATTTTAAATATTGTGAAGCAGATGCCATGGCAACTCATTCACATAGAAGATTCACTAACGTCCAAAAACAGTATGTTAATCTACGATGTCATAGAAAGTCATTTACTTTGAAGAGGGAACCAATTGCTCGTCATTGTAAAATGTTCGCATAACAGATTAACTAAAGTTCAACAACAGTATGTTAATGTACATAACCTTTATGCTGAGCTGCGCTCATTATAATTAGGCTAGGCTGCTCTTAATCTTGTGAAGTTAATCTCACTCTCGTTTAGGTAAGGTCGACTTGAAATGGTTTAAGCATAAGTAACTACAAAGATAGATAGGGCCAGGTTCCGCAGAAAACTCTGCCGCGCCACAGAAATAAATTGGGGATCTTTATGTGTACAATTTCCATGGTCTAAATTCAATTAAGGAGAGGACTTCTATATCCTACTTTCTGTTCTGCTAAGGGTATTTGCTTAAGCATTATAATATGCATACACTCTTTTCCTTAAAACCATGAATTCGTTACAAAATTTGCATTTGGAATTTTAATTTCGATTTCTATTGACAGCCTCACCTTTATATTATGTACACGTATCATTTACTTTCCAACCAATCCTTTGCCAAACAACATTCCCATTATAATTCCTATATAATAATGCACTTCTGATGATTATTCAAGCATTTAGGCCAAATATCAAATATGAAACTATTTGAAAAGCATTTGTTATGCCTTCATTTCGCAGTCGCAGTTGAATGAACTTTTGCAGGCAAAAGCCGGGCAAAGTTAGTAAATGAATGCAACAGCAGAACCCTCTCCCTCCTCCCCCTTCTACGAGTGTTACATTGAAAAGGGCCACAAAGTTGAAAACTGCCGCGATATGTGCTCGTAAGTTGGCATTTTTAATACGCAAGATATGGAGCCGGCTTGACGGCGACTTTGTGGGGGAAAGGGAGTTGGGAAATTGCTGATAATCAACACTTTTTTAGCATTTAAGCGCCGCCGTCGCCATTGCCATCGTCGTGAGCATTGTATGGCAGTCCCCGAAAAGTTGTAAACTAAGTTCCCTTGGCAGTTACTTTGGGGTTTCCTCTTGGTATTTAATGGAAAAATTGCATGTGCTATGTGGCATGTGTGTGTGTTTGCCTTTTTGTGGGAGCGGGAAATTGAAAGCAAAAAGTCGTAAGCCCCCTGTTGTTACTATTGTTGTTGACTTTTGCATATGCAACGGTATAGATATAGTTACGATATGAAGCAGGAGGCCATTCAACTTCAATAATGACATGGGCTCGACTTGGGTCTCAGGCATGAAGAGAAGAAATTGCAGGGAAAATATAAAAACAGCTTTGATGGAAAGTTTGCGATAGCAAAAGGGGCTTATTTTACTATGAGTGTAGAATTAGTGACTTAAAGATTAATTACTTAAATTTTTTTTAGTAAGAAAAAACTATTTCTGAGAATGTGTATATGTTTATAGCATAAAGTTGACTCCAAAGGGGTCTGGAAATTACTGAGTTAGCACAGATTCTAGCGTTTCAAATATAAAAATTGATTCCAACAAGTAGATATTCGTCCGTTTCTATGTGGATAGTCTTTTTGAAACAAGAAAAGAAGGATAGCTTCGGCTTTCCAAAGCTTAGATACCCTTTAAATTGTAAATGTATGCGCTTCTACGCCAGCTGCCGAATTAAGTAATCCAATCGGATCAAATTAAGTCAGCGGCGTGTGGGCTCTTCAAATGGATACGAACCCAATTTGGTTTCATTTTAATGAAAAACACTAAATAACACTACTATGTGCCCATTCTAAAAAGTCGGTTATATGGGAGCTATATGATTGCCTTAGTCAGATTATTGTATTAGTGTATATCATTAGAATGTAAATATCAAAAAATGTTAGCATACACTTTACTGGATCCTTGAGTATGTTAATATAGTTGCAGTATGTTATTCTAATAGCAGAATGTTATTGTAATAGCAGTATGTTCTTCCAATCACCTTATGTTAATCTATGCACATTAATATGTAAATAAGCATTGATCTAGTTATGTTAAGCCACTCTCATTTTATATAAACTAAACTCTCACTGTGTTAACACCTAGGTGAAAGAGCTTGAGTTACCTTTGCAGACTCTCTATTTTTTCTCTGTTATGATCTGCCATCCATGTGTAATGGTGGCACTTGCTTAACTTTATTAATTCAAATGTTAATAGCCCGGAAAACATTTCATAATAACCATGTGCTTTCCTGAATATTAACAATATTTTTTTTTAATGTGTATTTAATTTGAATGACTTCTTTCCATGTTTATAAACATTTACCTCTTTTTCTGTTGCCCCTCAAACCCCAACGTTTGCCATTTATCATTTAAAAAATGGTTTCTACTGCCATAAAAAATATATATATCTACAAAATCTCGTTAAACAAATACTTACGCACATTCACGCATTCGAACTTGTATTTTTGTATATTTTGTATATTTGTATTCATTCGTAACTGGAGAACTCGAACTCAAACTTAAACTCAAAACTCAAAACACGAACTCGTCTGTCTGTCGCCCTGACCATTTTTGGGGGCGCAGTGTTTCGTTTGTGCTGGTGCTGGCCAAAACATTGCGTATACGACGTGCCGGCACAAAACGCACAATATCAATTTTCGGTTTTCAATACAATTACAGTCATTACCATTAGTAAACTGCCACTGCCAGGCTGAATGCTCGCAACTTAGTATAAACAATTTTTGCAAACGATCTGACAATTCAACTGTCAATTAATTTCAATATATTGTAAATGATTATAATTTCTGAGCAGTTGTTGTAGTTGTTGTTGTTGTTGGCAGTCTGATTCGGTTTCAGTTGATTCAGTTTCTCAGTTGAATACGCAAATTGTAATGTTTATGTTTGTGTTTTGTTGTTTATGGCCAAATGCGGCCAATTGCCAACTGTGTAGAGTCGAAAGCCCCGAAGAAAAAAAATAAAAAATAAAACACGTTTCGGGCTCCGCCAAATGTGGCCCCTCGCCCGGCCTTTGCTTATCTAGGCTTACGTTTAAATGCACCTCAAAGTGTTGGTTAAGTGCATTTAACCTGAACGTTAAGGCTTGACGTTTAAATTGGACACGCAAACGGGTTTGCCTCTCGTCATCTTCGTCATCCATTGACCATTGCAGAGAGTTACCTCAATCTCAATGCCACAACGCTGCTTGCAACAATTGCTGACAAAATCTTAAGCGCTTGGTTTAATCAAATAATTATATTTACACGCTCTCTCAGTAGTTAATCGTGCCCATAAACAAGCCAAAGCCGAAAGTTTTGACACTTTTATAAGGCAGTTTCCAAACGCCTGTCGCATAAATAACTCAGCCGAAAGGCTTCTGTGTCAAATTAATGTTCAGCTCTGCCATTTTTCAAAAGCCACCAAAGAGCAAAGACACGCAGCAGGAAACTATGCGAGAGATTGATGCTCCTTCATTGGTTCATTAGTTGGTCATTTGGGTAACATCGCCAGATTATAAATTACTTATTTAGTTTATGAACAGCAGAGTGCAAAATCACCGCTTATTAGGAAATTGCTGGCTGGCAAAATTGTATAAAGGGACCCAAAAAAAAGGGTGAGAAAGAGAGGTCCAGACCCACACGGATTGGTCTCTGAGTCGAAGGGCCCACCTAAAGAGGTGAGAGGTGCGATCAGTGTTGATCTTTAGTGTGTCGTATACCCTCTTATGACAGAAATGCCTCGATTTCGTTCAAGTACCCCAAAACGAGACGTAGATATGGCCTGTTTAGGTTACTCAGTTATCCTGATTTAGGCGGTCTTGCCAAAGTTTGGCTTGACGGAGTTCAGGAAGGTTTTCCCAGTGCCTTGCTCACAGAGCCTGGAAGTGTTCTTTGGCCAATGTCATGCTGATACCACAGAATGGTTCTGTTTTTCATAATTGCATTCTTTATTTCCATCTATCCATAAAGAGAACTTCTATTTATGTTGTTGTTCAGCCCCAAATGTATTAATATATGCTAGGTAGTGCGACTGATGCCATGGGGCACTAACAATTTCGGGGCACGCACCAGACTTTGTATATCTTAAAATCCACATTGCGCTTGCGCTCACCCAAAGTAACCAAAATACACCGAAGCAGCTGCTGAAGCTGTCGCATGCGCAGCATATAAGGAGCACTCTCCGACTCGTTGAAAACCGGCAAACCCTGAGCCTGGCAATTGAACAGGAAGAAACCGCCGCCCGCCGCGCATTCCGGGTTGAAGCCAAAGGCCAAGGCGCGATCCCGCAGCATCAAAATTCCAGTCTGCTGGTACTGGCTGAAGAAGGTGCTCAAAGCAGAACTTAGACTCTTCCTTTTGCTATACAACTTGCCACAATACACACGCTCCGTGTCCACCCAGAAGTCATTGCCATCCAGAGTACAGGCGGCGTGCAGTTTCTGCAGGGAGAGCTCCCCGCTGCCTTCTTTACGGTTCAGTGCCGCCAAACTGGCTGCGAAGTACTCCTCGCCGCTCTTCACTATGTTATCCAGCAGCCGGGCAGTCCAGGCGTCGAGGGAACAGATGGTGCTGGCACAGCAGGCCACCACACAGCAGGCGAGCATTTTGCCAGACGCCTGGAACTGCAGCTGGCTGCCAGGTGGTGTGGTCGATTGGCTGGAATTCGGGCTGGACGCGGAGGCGTTGGAACGCGGACTGCCCCAGAGTGACCATAAACGATTCTCAATCTCAACGTGATACTCGTCGAGTCGGGCTGACGGCGACTTGCGACGCCGTCCATCCGCATTGCGTGTCCAAAGGCGACTCCATATGGGCAATGGGTCCATTGTGGAGTTACTGCCTTTACTGCCCTCGATCGACATAGCACAATGAATTTTTAAAGATAGCTTGGAAGAGACATGAACAACATGAATGTTCAATTTTGAGGGGACTGGAAAAACTTACTTGAATTCTTTAAATTGTTCGGATATTTAGCTCACTCGTAGATGTTTATCGTAAAAATCAGTCAGTAAAAATTCTGCGAAACAGGAGGAATTATCCTAATGAAAGTGAAAACTGCATTAAAATCTTTTGAGTATTTTAAAAGATCAAAGCATGCAGAGGGGCGGATCTGACAGATGCGGAAAGCGACTTTGTCTTCAAAGCAGCATATTCGTAGCTTCCCTTTTGATCCATGACTTAAGTATGTGTGGCTTAGCCTTTCACATCCTCATTGCCCTTGCTAGATTCTGCTCTGATTTTCAATTTACTAGAAGTAATCTTTTCAATTAACATTTTTATATGTTCATAATTTCCTCCATCTTCCTTTTCCATCAACAAATCAGTTTAAAATGTCATTGAAAGCACCGCAGGATACACTTTTGGATGAGGACTTAAGTAATGTTGAATCTGATTACAGCTTGTATTGAGTTGAGAATATATCTATGACTTATCTGATCATAATATTGGTTGATATACATATGGCACTGTAACAACCGCAAAAACTAGGAACACCGGTTTTCATATCGCTCCTCTGAACCGATATTATGTTATTTCCTTAAAACTATGAAATTATAGTTACAAATCACATGAGATTCCTAACTGAATTTCCTTTTATTTATTTTGTATTTCCCCCATAGCTTCTGCTGTTCTTCGTTGCTGGCGTTGCTCAACAGATGTATCGAATGGCGAATTCTGTAATGATCCCTTCCAGCCGGATAGCATATCGGAGCAGCAGCGTTACTGGAGCTATGTGAACTGCACCTATTCGGTGGGCGTCAAGTCGGTGAATGCGCGACCCGTGTGCAAGAAACTCGTGCAGGAAGGTAAGTTCACACAAACACAATACATATGCATATATAGAGGTATCTATGGAGACCCAAAGCTGGGGCAATTATTCAAGCGTTGCGGTGGCAGTTGAATTTGCATTGTTGTGACTTGTGACCGCGTGTGCGGGCCAGACTCACAGCCGGCTGATGGTGGTGCTGTGGTGCTGTGCCTCTGTCTGGAGCATGTTGTTTGGGCTGCCAAGTAAGCCTCAAACAAGATTGAAATTTATTACACTGACAAAGTCCAAACAAGTGCAGTGTTCATAGAAAGAGAGGCAAGGAGAGTGTGTGAGAGAGAGAGAGAGAGACAGTTGCCCAACGATTTGAATTTGAATATCACAGTTCAGCTTTTATGCTGCAGCTGGGGCTTGGGCGTTGACAGGGGCGTGGCAATGACAGTGGCAGGGGCTTGTGGCGACACTTGGCCCGCTAGTTGCATGTGGCGCTAATTTACGGCAAATTTATGTGACTCGCCAAACGAGGCGTATGAGTGATATTTGCGATATTCGGCTATCTTTATTGTTGTTGTTGCACAATTTGTGCAGCTTGTGTTTGTGTTTGCCTATTTGCATACGACACAAACAAAAAAAAACGAAACAGTAATCAAAACAAAAGGTGCAAATCGAAAATGAAATTGAAATTTTCGATACGCCTGCTCAATTTGCCAAACGTAGCGTATCGCTACAGTTGGATTTGGATCTGAGGTGGAGGTGGGCGAGCAAGCATGACAGGCGTTTATCACTCACCTGATCACGACAGACAGACAGCCACATAAAATTGTCAACCATTGTCGGTAGGCAGACGCGCTTTCTAGTTGTGGTTGCGGTTTATTGTCTGTGTGTTTTGCTATTTCTTTTGTATTTTTGATGGCCTGCAATTTGGGTCAGCGAGTTGAACAAATGCGAGTACGTTTGTACTTTATGATGCAATAAATTAGGTGGATTGTGTTTAAAGTAAATGAATGGGCTGTATTTGAATTATTTGTAAGTATAAATACTGTTTTGTAATGACTAAAATAATGGCTATAAATAAAAATGTATTCATGGTTTAATTATAGTTATTTTTAATGATTTATTTTAATGTCGAAAACACTTGAAAGGCGGTTCTTTAGAAGTCTGCTGCCAGCGCTTCTAGCTTTATTTTTTTGGAAAGTAAAAATCTGTACAAAATAATCATCAAAATGTTTGATCGAGCTTAGCTTTCAAATTCGTTCCATTTCTAATACACAATTCATAGGGCGCATACGCGCAGCTCTGCAAAGAGCTTAACAGACCAAAGCGCAGTCGCGCACTTCTGCAGAGAGCAATAGATAAGTTTAACTTAAAGCTTTACATAGATAGCTAGACGTTTTACGCAAAGAGAGTTACCATTAACTATGATAAGCGCCATAGTCTTGTTTGACAACAAATAACTCATTAAGCGCTGTGAAGAGCTCTCAGCAAATATACCGTTTTATGAGCAGCACATAACATGCATACATATTGAGAGATCTCGCTACACAATTCGTTATGAGATGAGTCTTCGCCCACCCTTGTTCTTTTTGGCACTACAACTAACGCCACACTCGCTCACTCAAACACATCTTTCACTAGTAATGAGTAGAAGTACCGCTTCTCAAAGAGTAGAGAGTGAGAGTGTAGTTTGCATAGATGAAAAGACAAATTGACGGAAGTGAGCTCTATTAACTCTGCATGCTGCTCTGCTGATCACAAATACATACTTTATTTGGTCATAGAAACTTTCTTCCTTCTAAATCTAAGGACTAGGAGCCTGTTCTTCCAATGGAATTAAAACTTATAAATAAGGAATCGGGAAATATATTGAACGATTTTTATAACATCTCCTCCTCTCAGGACAGAATAATCATTCAGCGCTGTTGTTAATTTGTAGTTCCTACATTACTCAAAATCATGACTTCATTACGGATTCGTATATCGTCCACATTATATAAAACTGATTTCAATTCAATGCCCATGAATTTGTAAACACACACAGCCTTATCTCTATGACTGAAATCAAATGTTTGATTGTTGATCAACAATTTTATCCAATTTCTGATGGCCAATTAATGAACACCATTAAATTCTTGCAATCAGGCGTCTACAAATTGGCATTGCATATACGAATCTATACTAAGGAATATACATCGAATATTTGCAAGATTTGCGGCGGGCTGCTGGCAATTAAAATTGCAATCAAGCCGCTCTCTGTCTCTCTCTGTCTTTGTCTCTCTCTCTCTCTCTTGTGACATGAGCAGCGCTTGTAATGCGCAAAATACAAATACATAATATATATAAGTATATATACGAGTAAATCCAGCTAGAAGAAAAAGAAGAAAAAAATATAAATTAATTAAGTTGTAGCACAGCGTGAAGCGCTCAATTTATGGCAATGAGTAGGCAGTGGCAGGGGCAGGAGGCCAGAGGCAGCCAAATGTCTGAGAAAAAATGCAACTAGGCGATGCAACTGATGTTTGTTTGCTTTGTTTTTGTTGTAGCTCAATTTATATGCCGTTAAATTAATTGCTTATGAAGTTTAAGCTGAACGACGACCAACGAGTTGACTTGAGTTTTTCATTTTTTTTTTTTTGGCAAATGTCAAATTAAAAATGTATTCCATAATTCCATGACAAACCATAAGCCAGACGATCTCTAAGCAATTAGCTATATAGACGCGTTTGTGCATACTTAGTGCATGTCTGTTGCAGATGTGTTTATGTGTGTACGTGTGTGCGTGTGCATTAAGTTTCAGTTGTCACTGTGCGTCAGTAGGTGAATATTTTGCAACTTGTTGCATTTGTTGGCCAAAAAAGATACAAAAAGGCAGCCAAGTTGTAGCTGGCTTTTGACTATTTTTGGCTAACAGCTTTTTTGTTTCTACCCTTTATGAAGTTAGAGCCGATGGCCATATGCACTTTCTTATAAAGTCAGAGAACAGCAAAATCTTTGTTTACACTTGATTTTGGCGTTGAAATTGTGAGAAAAGAATATGGAATTGGTAGTCATATGACAATGGGATTGTTTGGTCGCAAAGACGTAGTCTTTCGAGGTTTGATTTAAGGCTAAGACTACTCCGATTCTAGGTGTCTGCTTAGCTGCCAGCGGGACTTGAGTGAGATTCGAGGGTTCCGATGTAATTCATTGAGACGAAAACTAGCATTGATTCATATATATGCACAAGCCAGGTGATCAAACTATATTCTTGGTCATCCAGTGTTCCGTGTTTGAGATCAAGATTTGATGAAACTTAGGACTAGTTTCACATCTTCCTGTTTTCACTTCATTTCATGGCCATAATATAACTTTAAACATCTGGCAATCTTCCACTTGCCTTGAACTTTTTCAATGTTGGCGCACCATAAGAACATGGAAATCGTTTGGTATTAATCAGTGTGACCACATTTTGTCACACACCATTGGAAGTGCTCCAAAGTGTTAAAATAATGTTAAAAGGAAGATGTGAAAAGCCAGCAGGCCAGTCTTATTCTCCAGCTCCATAAATGCAATCTTGCAAAGAATATTTAAACATGGACCCTTGGAAATATATAGGTATATCTTATAAACCTATAGGTTTTCAGATTCTAACTACAAGTTAGACAAATTCCTATTCCACTCATTCCAAAATTAATATAATAATTATAATCCTACATTCACTTTTACATATTTTCCCTGAGCTCATAAGTTTCGTTTTACGAAAAAATAAAAATATAATTTTGATTTTTATTTCTGCTCTCGATTTAGTCATCAGAATGTTTCGCAACACTTTTTTTGAAGCCAATAAATAATTAAATTAATTAAAATTTAAATTTGCGACGCCATTTCTGAGTAATGTATTATACAATTACCAAAAAGGTTGCTTTCGAGCTGCGTTGTATACGTTGCGTATGCGTAATGCGTTTCCAATGGAATTTTACGTTTTCGAGAGACTGGGGGCTGCATTCTATGCGCCTTGTTTGATGGAACGGCCGTGATAAGGCGACAATTGTCAACAATTTTATTAACGTTCAACTGCCACCATAGTGTTATCTCTTTCATGGCCTGATGTACTGCTCGCACTTGTGAGTGGTTTTGGTTTTTTGAAGCCAATCACAAATATGGTCAGCGTTCACCTTTTGCGAATGTGGCTTTGGCTTTTAAAGTTTGATTTTATTTTTATATTATTTTATTTGCGAAACACAAACACACACGCACACACACACACATATCTTTATGTACATATGTGTAAACGCACGCAATGAGAAAACGCAATTTGTTGTGAATTCTTTATATTTAATGGTTTTTATTTGTGTTTTTCTGATTGCAAATTTTCTCGATCGGTTGAAATTTTCAGTTGGGCCAAGCTGCATAAATCTATGTCTCTGTAGAGAATATATATATAGATATAGCTGTCCCTTAAGCTGAAAGATAACAACAAGCAATCATACGTTTCTATGGCATTTATTTCTTAACAAACTCAGGCTGAGTTTTTTGAATTCTCCAGGTCTTTTCTAGCGATCGCATTGCACTTTGGTTGGATCAAGAGATAACCACGTCAATAGTTCATAGATTACGATAGTTCACCACTTCATAGTTATCGGAATCGCAGTTCCGTTAGTATTGTCTATATATATTGAAGAAATTAAGGCATCAACTTTTACTCGAAGAAAGTAGTACGTTGGAGTCGTGTAGATCAACTGATATCTTCGTGATGATACAGCGGTTCCAGGCTTAAATATGTGACAGCGTATGAAGAGGCCGAACTTGGAGTACCTGCTAGTCTCCTACCAAATAGGCTTAGGGAGGCCCTACGTGAAATAAATGTATAAAACTGACCCAAGTAGGTTTTGGATTCATTATAGTCATTGCCTACAACTTCAACGTCGGCATGATCAACATTCAAGTAGCCAGCGCATAATAGAGGAATCCTCCTTTTACTCCCGCCTCAAAGCAGCAGTAGCTAGTTGCCAATTCGACATTGCCGAATGCCTAATTAGGATGAACGCGTTAAAGAGGCTTGGGTGGTGGCAAAACGGGTTTCCTCCTCTCTCTGATTTGAGGCAGGGAATGCTGTGCATATTGTACGTACAGGGTCCATTATGAAAGCAACACCTTGGTGCTCCCACAACACCCTTATAGTCTCGACTTGGCTCCGTGAGACTTTTGCTTGTTTCCCCAACTGAAGGGAGCGCTAAATCGAAAGCATTAGAAGGAAGTCCGTGGAAAACATACAAAAGCACTTGGCAAAGTTCCAAGGAGACATTCTCATCGAGGGTTTTACAGGGTGCCTTTCAGGTATGGCAACTGCATTGATGCTGTGGGAGAGTACGATCAATGAATCTCATTTTACTGGAGTTAATCGCATATTAGTCTCGCGTTTGCAATCACAAGTTTCAGTTCTCTGCCTTGTACGTTCACTCTACTATTTCCTTCTGTTTCTCTTTCTTTCTATTATGCCTTCCAAATGCAAGTTCTGGATCACCTGTAGTCACAACTCATTTCAGCTTATATGATACCTAAATGGATCAGCCATTATTCAGTCACTTTGGTTGGTTCTCTTGCACTTGCTTCTCGTCAACACTTGAAATTGCATTTGGCTGCCGCTGCCACAAAACCAGACTATCACAAAAGCCCACGCAGGCATAAAAATACAACATAAAAATAAAAGCCAAGCACATAAATTACTTTTAATGCGCACACATTTTTCTTTCTCAAAAAAATAATTAAATTTAAACTCATACGATTTGTTCTGTGTTCTTTCCAATTACAGTCTATGGCAAGCGTGTAATTTCGCGTTCCTGCTTTTACGAGGATATGGACGATCCGGCAGACAAGTGCGCCATGGACACAACTTCATCCTACATTAAGACCGTCTACTGCCGCACATGCACCACAGATGGCTGCAATGGAGCCGCAGGATACGCTTCTTTGGCTGGACTGCTGCTGCTACCCCTGCTAATGGCGGCACTAAGGCCGCTATGCAAATGAAGCAAGGATGCAAGGGAAGCAAAGGAAACGCAGCCTGAACTTAATTACATAAATAAATGCAAAAACTGAATTTAAAGAAAACTAAAAGAAAATTTTGTATTTCATATTAAGTTGCAAAGATTTGGTTCAGCTTTGAACGGCGGCAGGCCACAAATTTTGAAGTCATTAAAAAAATCGCAAGCAAAATGCACAAATTTAGGCACACATGCAGTATGAGTAATATTTAGTTGTTAAAAATACATATATATATATATCTGTATATATATAACTTTGCTTAAAATACTTGTAATTGTAAAATGTAAAGCATTCATAAAGGTTTCTACTTGAACAATCACTAAATTGTAGAGTTGTGCAAAATCAATATCACTTTTAATTGAAATTTGGCTTGAACATTACAATGGAACACTGCTGCACACACATACATATGCATATATACATACATACATACACGACTCTTTTATATAATATACAACTAATTATTGTAATTGCATAAATAAATCAATTAGATGGTACGAAAACGTTAATATATATATTTATTTTCTTTAAATGTCAAAGTCAAAGTTTATAGGGTAAGTTTTTTCCCTGTTTGGGATTTATCTAGGAGATGAGTCCTATATTAATTATAATACCTTATCGAAATAAAATGATCGGGTTTTCGATACTTTATAGGAGAATTCTTCTACGTGGCCTCTTCTCTTTAAGAACTTTTACTTAACACCACTTGTATGTATATCTGAGATGATCACGAATATATGCTAAGTGACATCATTCAAATTTCATAGGTCTTTCAATTAGTTATCTTTATAAATTATCTACAACTGAAGAGAAATTTGGCCCACTGTAATGTTTAAACCTATAGCGGAAATCCTCTCTTTGTGATTTCAGCTTTGGCTAATGCAGATTATTTATTGTACTCTCTCTTATGCTATAAACATACTTATGTTAAGCTTGTATACTGCCATAAAGTACACAACTAGAGAAAGACACAGGTTGCACAGCGGTTTAGCTCTACAGGCAGCACGCAGGTTCACAGTGAAGAAAGAAGATGAAGAAGTGACAACAGAAAAGCAAACGAAAACGCTACAGTACTCATTTCAATGCTTAGCCGCTTGCTGTTAAGTGCTGTTGTTGTTGTTGTTTTTCTTGCAAAAGGGACTCTTCTGATATCGTACGCAACTCTTAAATTGGAGCTCAGTTCATCTTCTACTATGCAAAGTCATTAGCTTAACAATAACGTATGGAAATCGGGTTCAGCTTCGTCTTTTGCTTAGCCACCGCATTCGCAATGATAGCAGCCTAAGAGTTTTCACGACGCAGCAGGCAAATGCAAAGATAAGAGAGATAAACAAGTACAGGCGTGTGTCTGCACTTAGAGAGAGTTTACAGTAGCAGCAGTATCAAACACAAACGCGTTTGATTTACTTTTCAGTTGCGGTGCAGCGCAGGGCTGCTTACAAAATATGTGACTGTACAAAGGTATTAATTGGCAATTTGCGAAATTCTTTTAGCACATGATAAAGAGACTCTGGTTTCACCAAAGTTTCTACCGAAAATCGCCTTGCGGAAACAATGTGCTCACAATTTCTGTAAGCATTCCATTTATTTTCTACTCACTTCTGCAATATGTTGTGCAAACGAATATAAGACACAAGCTGCGCTGCCTCTGTACAGCTGCGTCGCTGTGGAACCGGAGAGTCTTGAGGCTTGACAAAAATTTGTTAAAGTATTTGCTTACACCGCATTCTCAGCTGTAGCAAGATATGGAGAAAAGAAGTAAGAATACCACAGTCGATTCCTGATTATAAATAGCTATTTAGTATTTACAGCACCCGATTCTTATCAATATTGTCTATTATTATTGATGTTCACAAGTTTGTCAGGAGTACTGGTAGTCGCGCACTGGCAAAAAAGTAAATGCGATTCCAAAGCCTACACGCCCGTTGACAAAATTTGATAATGATCCAGTTTTCCTTTCTTGTGATAGTACTGCAAGGGTATATATGCTTCGCATACCCTTCCTCTTATTTCTTCTTGTCGTCTTATATGTGTATTGTATCTATTCAATTCGCTTGCTTTTCCCATCCGAGTTTCTTTTGAATCACAAAAGTAAAACGTACAAATTTAATTTGAAAAGCCAAAGCAAATCAAGAGTAATTGTCTCACATCATTGCGCTTGACATTGTGTGGACTGAGGAGCTACACATATGCATTGCGATATCTCATTCCATTTATGCATCTACTATATAGTCATATATAAGTTCTATATATGTGTCACTGAACACATCACAGCGGAAATGAAATGTTGTTGTGTATGAGTGTGTGTGTGTGTGTGTCTGGGCCTTTGCAAGAATATTGTAATTTTCTTTAATTGCCAACCACGCAAATATGTCAATGCCAAAGCTGACATTTGAACCCTGCTAATTGAGTGTAGGAACTTACTGATTCCAAAATCGGTTTTTAAATTACATTTGGACTCTTTTGCATCTTTTAATTCTCGTTGCCGCCCCCAAGTCTGTTGGTTTTATGATGATGTTTAATTAAAATCGCATAAATATAATAACAAGTTTCAATAAAATTTGTCACATGGCATGAAAACCAACTTAGCCACGAGAAAAACGCTTTTCGGCCACTTAAACTTGTCGCTCGGCAGTTTTATTTGCATTATTTTGCCAAACAACATGCAATATATGCACACATATTCATACATAAACATATATACATTTTGGCCAGCAAAAATGTCGTACAGTTTTTGCAATAAAACTGGCCATTTATCATGAGAGGCAGTGGAAAAATATTATAAAAAGCGAAAAAACAAAACACCACTAAGCCAAAAGGCTGCGAATGTTACGCATACGCACTGTGAGTTGGCCTATGGCCCAAAGCGTTGACGCATGCGTTGTTGTCGTGGCTTGGTGTTGTTGTTATCGCTGTCGTTGCCGGTGGGCTATGTATCGATCGGCTGGAAAGCGAAATTGCCAGCCAAGCATACTGGTCAGAGATCAGTAAAATTTGTATATATAATTTTTAGAAAATTTTAATATGAATATATTTATGTCCAAAGAGCAATCGGCTTCAACCATAGGCTCGTTCCCTCTTTATTTATCTCTATCTCACACACAGCGGAGATGCTTCTTTCTATACGTTATACCAATTTTGGTCTGTATCTGGTATTATGCTATATAGTTGCTTATTGTCACAGAGTAATCAAACGTCGATTAAAATTGACAGAGACTTTCCCCAGCTCCCAAAACG
The DNA here is from genome assembly GCA_037043425.1 of Hirtodrosophila duncani. Classification (NCBI taxonomy): domain Eukaryota; kingdom Metazoa; phylum Arthropoda; class Insecta; order Diptera; family Drosophilidae; genus Hirtodrosophila; species Hirtodrosophila duncani. The sequence goes on along the minus strand of JBAMBM010000057.1, from coordinate 11,228,218 downwards.
ACATTTCGCATGAAATTATTAATTTCACACACTTTTGTTAAGCTTCATAGAGATGCCTTTATAAGTTATTGTTGTCCATCATCATCATTTCATTTCATTGAAAGCTGAGAGCTGCGATTCTAATAACCATGAAGTGGTGTACTATCGTGATCTATGGACTTTTGGCGTGGCTTCCTGGGGATCCCGTTATGGCGTGTTGCCATTGCGACACAATGCCGGAATATTGCAACATTATACCATCTGTGTATCCATGTTGCTCGGGAACAAGTCTTGCGTTAGACGAATATCGACGTCGTCGTCGATACAACTCGATACAACTCTTCTCAATGAATTGAAAACTTACATAAAAATATATATCTGATGAAAGTAATGAATCGATTGTGCCAGCTATGAGGCTAAACTTTTGAAACCGCATCTTTCAATGGCATGCTCAAACCGTTTCGAAAGTAAACCGCATGAATTGTTAATCGTGTTAAGTAAATGTTGAACGACACAAAGTTAGAATTGAAGCCGATCGCCACTTTAATTTATATCTAAGTACTTTCCGTTACGATGTAAAATCTATCCAACTATGGCTATTGGTAAAATGGGCAACATATGCACCTACCTATGACTTTCCCCAGCTCCCAAACGACATTTCGCATGAAATTATTAATTTCACACACTTTTGTTAAGCTTCATAGAGATGCCTTTATAAGTTATTGTTGTCCATCATCATCATTTCATTTCATTGAAAGCTGAGAGCTGCGATTCTAATAACCATGAAGTGGTGTACTATCGTGATCTATGGACTTTTGGCGTGGCTTCCTGGGGATCCCGTTATGGCGTGTTGCCATTGCGACAGAATACCGGAATATTGCAGCGAAATACCAGATACGGATCCATGTTGCTCGGGAACACGTTATGCGTTAGACGAATATCTCAAACGTCGACGTCAGCAATTTGCCAGGACAGCATTCGACAAACCTATTATATAAGATAGCCCTACGAGGCAGCGCAACTGTAAAGCAAATCAAACACATTTGTGTATTCAAAATGAACCGATTTTGACAATATATTAAACTGTTTTGCAAACAAGATTAAATTCTAAATGATATTTGATGTTTTTCGTTCTATAATTATGCTCATGTTCTATCTTCAATGGTTACTCATTTTCTCAAAATATTAGTCATAAAATTGTCGGGTTCCATACCAATGTGACGTCGTCAGCAGCAAAGTTAACGATGTGATTTGACTTTTTATTGCCTAAGCTTTGATTTTGGCTTGGTTTAACCTCCTAATTCGATAGGTGGATTACGAGTTGCTTTGTTGTTTTTGTTGCTGGACTGCTTACCAGCCGGACCGCCAATCAACTCCAAGTGTCTATATGGCTATACGGTAGACCCGTCTGGTGGCACCCGCTTAGTGTTCCAAGTTCGAGTCCGAGTCAGAGTCAGAGTCAGAGGCAGAGTCGTCGTTGGAGTGCGTGCCACATTGACAACAGCACAACAACGCGCATTTTTCACGCTTTGTCAATTGTTTTTGGGGTTTCGGATTTTGACTTTATTGGGATTTAGGTGCGACTAAAGTCATAGATTAGTGTCAAGATTTGCATATGAAATCATATATCCGTTGTCAACGCAATGCAATGAGCTGTGGCTCGCGTTTGGCCAAATTTGGCTAATTTCTCGCTGGAAGTGCAAAGGCAAGTGTTTGGCAGCTCATGAATCACATTTGGCATCTGTGGTGATGTGAATCATTATGGGGTTGCAGATCTAGATTTGCATTCATTGAAAGGAAGCTAATGATGATGGATGTGCAATTGCACAAATGTGTGCATATATGCTTGGGTTAATGCCAACAAATGTCTGTCGAACAAAATATGTTAGGCTATTTTCAGTTAACTCTTCATTTGTACAAAGTTTAAAATTTACAATAATATTTTGGCATTTATTACAATTTATATGTTTTCTCAAAGTAAACTGTCCGTCCACTGCATGTTCATATATATGCACATATTTCAGATGGTTTGGGCTTGCATTAAAAGCTTTCAAAAGCTTTTTCATTGTCAAGCAATGTTAGCCGAGCTTCGCACTTTTATTAGGGTGACCAAAGCCTTAAACTACTAAGAAAAAGCTTATTTATGAAATTTATGGAGCTTAAGGGTGATTCAGAGAATACTCTTTTTAGCCTTTTTAGGGTTATTAGGCTAAAGGTCTCCTGTGAGTGGAAACGGCGATTGTTTTCCATAGCCTTTGAACATTCATTAGGAGTCCATCGATCATCATTATTTTCACAGGTTCTCACTGTATCTAAGCTGTCTCAAGCTATCCAACCAGACAATAAATAAATTTCTATACAGAGCAAAAAGGTAGAAGGTGTCCATGGAGCCAGAAAATAATCCTTAGTCAATTGCTGAGCCATGATCAAAATGTCTTAATTTTTTTAGGGCTATCTTCTCCATGTTTTGACTTTCGGACTCGCTCCTTTCCTCGATCTACACAATGCATATACTCCTACAGAAGTTGTAGTTTAGCGAAACGTATTGTGGGAGCGACACTTATGTTATATTGGTCCCAACTAAACGAGCTTAACATATCATTACACCTCAGAAACTTAGGTTTCAAATTACTTTAAAAAAAAAACTCCAAAGACTCTTATATAAAGTGACATATGTCAAGTCAAAGCTTGTAAAACTGAGAGGGTGATTTGCTAAAAATTGACTGTTGAGTGTGTATATCACACTTTACGGTGTTGCAGGTTCTTCCATCTAGGATTAATGCCTCTTCCTCCAACCTCGAAATCCTGCAGCACCTTCAATCGAAGTGCTGTGCAAATTTGTGGTGGCTCCGTTCATTTTGATGATCTAGATGGAATACCGCAAGTTATTAAGGATCAGATGATCTATAGTCTTAGTGATGTATAAAGCTGTTAGATTGAAACACAACTGATACACTCTTGCAATCAACGCAGTTGTCTATAACCAGAGTTGCTTTGACTTCAGAAAAAAAACACTTTTGTTCTGAAGATATTTTTTGTAGATATTAAATCGAGAATATTTATGCCGATTCCTAGAGAAGATTGTAAATACAAAAAAAATAGTAAAATAAAGAAGTTATTCAATGACTTATTACTTAATTATATAAACCTTTTCATACGTATATCTTCTTGCATTAAAAATAGAAATGATTGTTTTTCCATTCAAGTTTCATATCCAACAGCAACAGATTTTCCTTTACAATTAAAAACTAAGAAAAACATCAAATACTACAACCAATACTAATGCACTTTTCAAAGTTTTTACAGCCTCATCTAAACCTTACCAAAAAAAAACATACAACCTCAGCGGCAGTCATAAAAACAATCGGAGTCGAATGTCTGAAGGCTTGTCTGAGGCCGCGGACGCGGCATGGGCATCCCCAAGAAGCCAACGCACGGTGGAGCAACGTCATCGTCATCCACATTATCATTATCATCATCCCATCCCCATCGTCTCTGTGGCCGTCGCTGCCTCGGCTGACGTCGACGTTCACGTTGTTTCGCATTCGCAGTTGGCAGTTTGGCCTGCTGCTGGTTTATTCTGATTGTGAATCGGCACAGTCGTTTCTTGAACGAGCAGCCGCTTGCATCGCGCGCAGTTTTTTAAACAATTTCTCCGAAAAAGCTAAGAAAAGGCTTCCCAAAAGGAGACCCAGGATATCAATCGAAGTCTCAGTTTATTTACCGCACAATCGGCGCCATTGTGTCGCGCAAAGATTCCAACTAGCATTCCAGAGTAAAAGAGCAAGCAAGGATGTCAGCTCCATTGAAATTCATCATAGCTGGGGTTTGCCTAATGGCCAGCGCCTATCATATAAGTGGTGAGTCCTTGTCACAAAGGGTCACATTTCAATTGTGAATTAGGGTTAAGTAAAATGTTGAAATATTGAAAGTGTATAGGAAAAATATTCAAATTTACGACAAGTCTTGAGGCATATTTACGTGTAACTACATCTGCTCCAGCAAGGCCGATCGGCGGGCGAATGAAACGCTTCCTCAGTTCTTTTGAGTACCTTTGTTTATAAATTTATGTTTTGGCATGACTTTACGATTGATTTTTTGTATTGTGATGTTTATGAAAGTTCTTTAATTGTTTGCCAGAATTCTCAGCCACAAAAACAAATTGTTTACAACTAAAAAGTTGTTTAATGAATTTTAAAAAGGTGAAAATGTATTTAACAAGACCAACAACATTTTTTGCCTGTGTGTCTATTTCAATGACCTCAAAGAAAATGTTCAGAAATAAATCAAAATTTATGGTCCTATTGAAATATTAATGTTTCGTTTTTATAGTTTACAAATTGAATTTTGTGTTTACTGTAAAATTTGCAAAGTCACACACACGTGTGTGCGTGTGGGTGGCTGACAATAAACAGTGTGTGAAATTATTAGTTATGAACCTGGAAAGTGCAAAAAAAGAAAGTTTTTTGTTACATTGATTTCAGTTTGTTTACCTTCAAATATGATTTATGAATTTCAAAATTTATTTCTAGGTAATTAAAGCAGTGTTTATAATAGTTTATAATATTTGCAATTTGTAACGAAATGTTAAAGGGTGTTCCAAAATTCGAACCTAAGCAATTAATGATGAAAACTATATTGTGTTATGGACATATATGAACTCTCTACTGAATACTTTCCATGAAATTTGTGTAATTTGGGGATACAGCACTTGGGTTGCCTTGGGCTTGAGCAAGTCTTTGAAACAAACTTCCACTATTTCAATGGAATGTTCTGGTTGACCAACTCGTGATCATCCCATTGGACCCATACTTCGACCTACAAATGATTGAATTGTTGCTTAGACTGTAGATGACACATTGAGGCACAACTTCCAAGAAAACATCAACACTTTGATTTAAGTTTTCTACCTATTTCCAGCCTGCAGTAAAACTGTTCTCTGGAATATTTCTCGTGTCATGAAGAAGTATACAAATTACCAATATGAAGTTTTTATACAAGATTACATAACGAATGATTCCATATCATTGATATACAAATCATGTTTCTGAGTTGTGCAGAATGTCTGCGATGAGTATTACCTTCTTGAAAGATCGTACCAATATTATCCATTATTTATGTATTTTCCTAGTCAAGTAACTCAAGGTCATTCACATATTCGAAAATGAAGATTTCTGCAGCCTCACATCTGCTTTAAATATATTCATGTTGTGGATGTTTCTCAACGTAAACTCTTGGAGTTTTGGAGATGATTTTCTCTATCTGACAGGTCTTCGATTCTGGCTTGATAGTATTGGCAATAATCCCATCAATCTTTGGAAGCACAAATATCTTCAAAAGAACAGATCAAGAAAGTTTGATCTAAGTTTGATTTGCTTATGAATCCTTATGAATAATTCAATCTATATCATATAATTTCCTTTTTAACTGCTATTAAATTCTTCAAGAAGAATTTGAAGAAATTTTCCTTAATTTGGCGCCATTTTCAAACAAAATATGGGTCACTGCTTAGTGAATGAACTTAAATACTTCTCACTGGATTTCTTCCCAGTTTCGCACACGTAAAATTTATGGTCCATATTTATGACTATATACAGATATTTTTTCTGTGTTTTTCACGCTTACACAAGGCATGCTAAGAATATTTATGGCTTTTCCATTCAATTTTGTTTGAAGAAATACAATTATCAAACTGCACAATGAATAATGATTTATTTATAAATATGTAATTTAGTGCAATTTTAATTGAATTAAATGAACGTGCGCCTTAATGAACCCCAATTACTGCCGAGGGGGAGACTTGCACTGATTGAACAAATTAATTTCAATAGCAGCCAAATTAAGCGGAAGTCCTGTGGCTTTTAATTAGTTTATAGAGAAAAACCTCTGGAATCGGAGGCTCGCCTTTGTGTGTGTCCTGCAATTATCTAATTGGCTTGCATTCATGTTCAACCAGGAGCAGCAGCTGAAATCAGTAGCAAAAGTCCTGGCCAAATGCGCATGTCAGAGTGGCGCCAGAACGGCGTCTGCTCCAGTTTCAGTTTCAGTTACTATCCCCATCCTTGACGCCGCCTTCGACTTTGGCTGCTGCTGCTGTCGCTGCTGTATCTGAATCTGAGTCTGTATCTGTGCCTGGGCCAAACCCCTCTCAATGGAAACTATGTCACAGTCTGTACAATCTTTGGGGGTTTATTTCACTGAACTTCCTTTCTTCTTTCTTCTTCGTTTTCGGCATGTATTGCGTAATTCTGTGAGATGATAATGAACGAGGGCATGAAAAGAGCTGTCCATATACATTCAGGATGTAAAGATTGCGCACGCTTCAGGGGGTTCGGATTACTCAGTGTGTCACTAAATTGCAGGAGGTCCCCGACAGACTTCACTTCCGATGCGTATCGAATTATGTTGTTGACAGTTTTTGGTTCTTGTTTTTGATGGGGTGTGTTAAATTTTTTTTGAGACTTGTTTACTTATTTTGAATGTTGCAATTTTACGTTTTTTGGGGTTGAAATTTCTCAGAAAACATACAAATTTTGTTATAGACGAGTAAACAGAGCGTGTGGCTACTTCCTTTAGATTGTTGTGTGTTCGGAATTTACTTTGTTAAGTCTCGATTGAATTACAGATAAGCTATGATATACTGAAAATAAACAAACTGAGCTTTGAAGTAAAATTATAGCTTCTATAGGTCATTTTTTCAACAACTATTACAGAATTTGATGGAATATGCAATACATAACATGTTTGCTTTCAGAGTAAGCCTAGATGCCCATATAATTGTAAGATATTGACTGATGTTACTTTAACTTAATATAATGACTGGCTCTTCTGTATAAGAATCTTTTACACTACAAATAAGATTATGCAAGGAAAGATAGTATCCCATGGACCCTAGACTAGAACCCCAGTCATCTCTATTGCAAGGTTTTAAGGGTTAGATGTATGTAACAAACGTTATCTAAAAGCCCTTCATGTTCGTGTAGGCTTTAACATGGTGAGAATTTACATAGATGAGAGTGAGATTAGCATAATGAGAGCAGTTGACCAAACAAGATAAATGTACTTAGCATACTGTTATTAGTTTACATAATGCAAATTTGGTATGTTGACATGATGAGAAATGTTAAGTGAGTGCTTAACATTAATTGATATTTAAATTTGAAAATTGAATGAAACGATCTTACATATAAAGATATCTTTTAATTGAGAACAAGGCAGACTAAAGTATATACATATATGTATATATGGTATAAGTAGAGTTCATATCGAATCAGATTCCTAAGCACACTGCCAGTTCCGCTGAAAGTTCCGCTTTCACAACTTTACAGTATATCAATTTCACTTCTCAACTTTCAATTATGCAAACAGAAAGTAGAAGCCTATGCGTGTCCTTTGTTTATATACACATATATAACTTTCAGACTGTGCTGGGCGATAACAAAGGACCTTGAGTTCGTTGCTTTTAATGTTGGAAAACAATCAATTACTCACACTATACACAAACACACACAACTAAGGACTAGGGAACCATAAAATGACTTGAAGTTGGGACAGGGAAAATGTTGCAAATTACCTGGCAATTGCACGTTACGTTTAGGCCAAAGGAAACCTGCAAAATACAACACACAGGACAGGACACAACAAAGCTATTTAGCCTTCAAAGAGGAGCTGTGGCTGTAGTCTTGGGTCTAGGTTTAAGTATACATAGGTATGGCTTTGTCCAGTCCAAGTCAACAGCAACAACAACTTGGCGCTAGAAGTAGCAAAAGTTATCGCCTACACATCGCCTCGCCCCCCTTGAGACTGAAGACTGACACGCCAAGGACGCCGCGTGTGTTGTCGGCATTTTTTCGACCCCCTGACATAATAATGTAATTTAATAACAATTTTTAAAAGTGAAATGCAAATTTTTTAACGTCAATTATCGACAAACACCTTGTGCTCTGGCACTCAACTCCAGAGCTAAGAACTGGGTTGAAGTCTTGACACGTGTCCAAGGTCTTAGGTGGACTGTTACACTGCTGGAAAGGCAGGGTCAGGCATGTTGGCATGTTTGTCTTTGATTTACGACAGTTTGCTTCGCTAACATGAGGGGCAGCTTAACACCTTACTCTTACCTTCCCCTCTCCTTTGTACACACACTATTTCTCTGAACATGCAAAAACTTTCGCGGACATTCAGGAATTCTTGTTCTTGATTCAGTGTCAGTCCAAAGCACGCTATCTGGTGGAATTTCGTGTTTAGCTTCAAACTGAGATTTGGCACCTTGTCCATTTAGCAGGTGGTTTTCGCTACACCCAACTCCATCACCTTCTCCTCCTCCTCTCAGCTGGACACACTCGTTAACTAATTAATTTATATGTTTGCCGCGGGGCTACCGAAAATAGAGTTGATTTTTTTGTTCAACATTTTCTTATGAATTGTTTATGAAAATTAAATTCATTTTGCTAAATGAACACAGCTCGCAGAATGAAAACAAATTAACATGAAAAACAAAATAAACAATGTTGTTCGTGATAATGAAATGACCACAGCATGACCTACGGATCAATCAGCTGGAGTGTGAAAATGTATTGAAAATGGGTTCTCATGCTTTTTTTTTTGCCAAATTTATAGGTGAAAAATTTAACAAAAGTATAAAGAAACGATGGGAATTTGCTATGATTCAATGTTAAGTTATTTCGACTGATTACTGCTGAGATTCTTCCGAAGACAGCTAAGTCGTTTGCAGCCTCTTTTGCTGATCTTTCTTTATCTATTTACATAGCTACAACTTTGATGTTAATTTTGAACCACTTGCTGGTCAAGAATCGACTCAAAAACTGTCCTATCTTTTAAGTTGGTTAAGTAAGTTTATCGTATTCAAACATCGTGATGAGAGAATTATATATGTAAGATTGATGGAACTAAGCTATATTCAGCTGATCTGCAATATCCTTAACATTCGTTGATATAACGTAGGCTCTTATGTAATTTATGTTTCATTATATTTTTTACACATTTATTTATTATATTCGTATATAAAGATTGAACTAAATTTCCAAATCAAAACTTGCTTTCAAAGGCCATGAATGATGTCTGGCATTTACTATTACAATTACACAATAAAATTGCCATATTTCACATAAACTTCAGACCTTATAAGCCATATTTGCTTCACCAAACACAAAAGCCATCAAAGTTGCGAAACAGATTCAAAGGGGGAGCCTCAAATTCCGACTCACTTTTTCGTATGTTCCTCGAATTGCGTTCTGATTGGGTGTACGTCATAAAAAAGTGCCTTTTCGGCGCCCCACTGACTGGCTGCTGCTGCTTGAAGGCTGAAGATGAGGATGAGAAGACGCTGTAGCTGTAGTTGTTTTTGGGTGGGTGGCACATAAACCTCGTTGGTTGTTTATATGCTTATGGATGTTGATGATGTCAACTGGCTCTGGCGATGGTTCTGGCATTGACAACTGTGTTTATTTTTAGCCATGAGACAAAGCAGCAGAGCAGTCGAAAGCTAACAACTTGTATTAGTTTTGGCAATGTGACTGCCAAAAACTCTACATCTAAGGTCAGCCACAAAGGTCAATGTAAGTAATCGAAACTCTCCGCTTCCATTGCAGCTGAGCAGCAACACCATCATCATTTACAGTGCTGGCATTGCAGCTCGGATACTGTGGGGGCCGAGGACTTTTGCGACGTCACCTTCCAGGAGGACAATATACCCACGGATGTGATCAAGGAGCGCAATATAAATCTGTTGCGCAGCTGCAATAGCACCATCAACTCGGACCATGAAAGGGCCGTCTGTCGCAAGACTGTGGAGGAGAGTAAGGCACACTTTCAGCTTATAAATCTTGCAATTGTAGCTAATAGATTTCGATTTCCTTTCAGCTAATGGCAAGATGATCACCAAACGCTTCTGTTACTACACCAACAAATCGGATCCGGTGGAATTGTGTAACATGACCAGCTCGGAGAAGAATGTGAATCGAATATTCTGTGAGGATTGCTTGACAGATCGCTGCAATGGCGCCGCTCAGTTGGCCGCCATGTTGGCCGCCATTCTATTGCCTTTGCTGGCCTTCGTCTATCAGTGGGATATTTAAGCGGCAAGAAAGGCAGAAAGGCAAGAAGGAAATAATAGCAGAAAGCAGAAAGCTTTATATTATAATTGTAATTTCAGATTGTATTTTAGTTTGGAACGTGATATTTTTAGTTTAGCGAAAGAGCTAAGCTGCTGCTGTATTATGATTATAGTTTAAAATTTAGTTTAGCTTAAGGCACGGCTACTTAACTGGCGATTATATATAGATAGATATTTCAAGGAAAGTGAATAGAAATTTAGAAACTTTAAATGACTTGGATGTAGGCATATTGTTCTATTGAGGATTGTCACAGAAATCTCGACATTTTCAAGTAAGAACATTGCAATTTATAGCCTTATTTTGCAGCTTTCCTCGAAGATACAAGAAAAATTACAATTTGGGAATTAGAAAATGTAGAAATATCAAAGAATTTAGTTCTCGCAGCAATCAGCAGGTGCTTTTGTTTAACCCTCCAGGGCGCCTACAAAATTGTATCTTGTAGTCATTGTATGTTTTCTCTATCTTGGTCCTAATGTACACAAATGAATCTGTAAATTGAGTGTCTACACATTCATTTTACAAATCTCTAGAGATTTTGAGATACCCTTAATTATGTGCGAGGATTGAATGCCTTTAAAATATTACAAAATGGGGGCTCTTGAAATTTGGTTTTGAAGTAAGACATTTTTCTTATATATTTAATTAATATCTGAAACTACCCAAAATCATACGGTGAACATCCAAACAAATGTTAACATTTCTAGGCTGACTTTAAGCTATACACAAAATGCATTATATAAGTATAGCTCCAGGAATTCATAAAGGTATTGAACTTGGGTCAACACAGGTTTCAAAGATGCAAGAACATATAGCAATTGAGCTAATTGTTGAAAGTCACAATGCCATTAAGCATTATACTATATAAGTAATCTATTTTAATGGCTCAAAGATATTCTAGTGGTATATTATTAAAATGTTTTCCAGATGAAACTAAGCCTTGCATAACAACTTAAAAAGTTATACCATAATTTGGAGCAGTTCTAGGATAGAATTTCATGTTGTTTTTCATTGTAAAATTATAGCAATGTTTTCTGTCTTAGTTTGAGCTGTATATGACTCCTTGAGAAGTTCTCGCGAAATTTGGTGCAGTTCTTGGCTAAAAGTTCATGTTATTAATCTGCCTTGCATGATACCTTGAAACTGAAAGCTGGTTTCCCCAGAGACCCATGGGATGACTTCAAAACTTCAGAAAGTTAGGGAACCATACTAAGAACAGACTTTGGAATAAATTACATCGTGTTTCAATAAAAAATTCCGTCAACCATCTTCATCCTAAACATATTAAGTAAACGTGCCTTATTATTTTGATGCATTTTCTGCCCATATGCATATTTATGTTAGTCTTTAAATTAAAATTATATTAGTTCTTTATAGAACAAAAATTTCCTTAGTGTAGTTAAAATTTCAATATAATTTCCAGAATCTCAAATTAGCATTTGGCATGCTCAAAGCTCTTGACACATGAGTTTCCCCCAAAGAAACAAAACTAAACACAAACTAATTAGATGAAATACAACTATTAACATAACATAATTTAACATAACTAACAAGAGCAACAAGCATCTCACAAGCACAACTACCAAAAAAAAAAACAAACTATATAATTATATATGTAAAACATATTTTAATGTAAAGTAAAGTAGAAAAGGAAACCAGAAGAACTTCACTTTATGTAATTAACACAGTTGCAAGGACAAAAGACACTCAAAAAGCAAACAACAAAGTATTCAACAAATACACCGAATAAAGATTATGAAATAAATAATTGAATCAACATATATATACCAATAAAATCAACAATTTATATTGAAAATCATTTTTACAGATAAGCCAACAGGGCAATGGCAGCATCCAGCAGACGTTGCTTTGTGTCTTGATCCAAGCCGGCGTAGAATGCATCCTGTTGTATGCTCTGCCAGAGTTTTGCCATATAACTGCCAAATTTCTGATCCTGCTTCCCAAAACTGTCATAGCGATCGTACAGCATCAACTGCGAGCTGACCATCAGCTTGAAGGACTCACGATTGCCGCTCATATACAGCTGATAAAGTTGGATAGCCAATTGAGTGGCTGTCTCCAGGTGGTACAGACGCCGTATGACAGCCCCCATAATGGTTTCCAATTGTTCCGCCTTGAACAGACACTGCAGTTTGTGGGAATGTTGGCCAATCTCCAGCTGCCATTTGCCCTGCTCATGTTCGGGTGCCTCCACGGCGGCCTTAAACAGAGCCGTGGTGTTCAGAGCTTGTACATGAACTCGTATCTGTTCGCGTAGCAGAAACCCTTGGAGTTGGTGTTGGAGGGTAACATTCCTGTCAGTTTGACACATCACATGAATTAGGGTCTCATCCAAGTCGTCCATTTTCTGTATATCTTTGGGATAGTCGGCACGCAGTTTGCCCCAAGCGGCAGCAGCCAATGAGAGCTGTTCGGAAACGCTGCCATTTAAGTGCTCTACCAGGTTTAACAGACGTTTGTTGTCATAGCTGGTCACCTGGGTGCCCAGTGCTGAGACAGAGCTGGAGAGGAATAGAAGTAGTAGCCCGAATAGCACAGTGCTCATCTTGAGACTTGAAATTAAACTGTTTGAGTGTCGATCGAAGCAATCGTAGCAGCTCCATCGTCTCGCTTATCAATGCATTGAGTGTGGGTATGGGCATGAGGTTAAAATTAGAGTGAAATCTTATCAGCAGTTTTGAGTGTTTCCAAAAAAGCTCACACGACGACTTATTTGTGGGCATCGCAGATTTATAAGAATTAGTTAGTTGAGCTCCAAATTGCATGTCCGATCTTTTAATATAGAAAGGTAAGCTAAGCCCTTACATGTGGGCTTTAACATAGTGAGCGTTAATGTTAACATAGTGAGCGAAGACTAACATAAGAAGATCAGAGTTTCTCAATACATGTAATGTGCATATACATTGAAATTTTTGTTACAACTAGTTACTTTATGGCATAGATTAACACTTTTATGGCAATTAGATTAACATACTGCTATAAGAATAATATGGCAACTACTTTAACATTCTGAGGGGGCCCTGTTATGTGAGTGTCAACATTACAACTGATATTTAAATTCAATTGATTAACATTTGAAGGGATGATCTAACAAAATGTAAATACACATTTTCACTTACCTTAGAATCGTCTTGAACGACATCTGCTAGCCTGGCTAAAAAGTTTCCAACTTAAAATTGAGTAAATGTTTCATACGTCTCGAAAATTAAAGTTACATTAACAAAGTAGGTCACTAAGCTACAGCTGTCTATAAATTGTATATAAAAACTCGAATTCGATATAGCATATATGGCTTCCTAAGGCTATAATCCTTCAAATTTGTAAACAAGTATGTTTGGGGATAAATGGAAGCCCAACAACAAGATATTTGCTCTACTTACCCCCATTGATTGTGCTAAAAAACGAAATTCTAATCCAATTAGATGACCCACATATGCTTGAAATGTATATGGTATACGGTATAAGTAATTCTGGTCAGTATCTCATTTCCGCTTTTACCACATTTCAGACTTACACATGCATATCCTGCTGTGGGCCTGCAACTTGTTTGGCTTTCCAGTTCCTGTTCCTGACAATCGCCGCCCTGCATGCAATCACATGAGTGACTAACAACATTTGCCACCCTTCCAGACATGCCTCTGACTTCCTATAGAGGGCCTCTGTTGACCAATTTTAATTAAGTTTATGCAAATTGTATCTTGTCTTTGTTGATTAGTGTAAGTGTCAAGCTCTGTGCATCATTGGGATTCGATTGTGTGCAATGAGATAAAATCTTGCTCATCAGCGTTTAGTAAATTATTATTATATTTTATAGCATAATTTTAGGAGGCAGTTAAGAAATTTTCGCTTGAGTTGTGTTGTTCAGTGAGCAGAGATGGGGTATATATATATAAGTATGTATTATAACACGCGACAATTATCAGTTTTCAAAATCTGAACAATGCCTGCCTACAGAATCTTGTCACTTTTGTTGATTTTTCCATAGCTTTCTCAACGATTTTGTGTAAACAACAAATTTGCAGCTGCTGTTTTTTATTTAGAATCTCGATGCTAATGGCTATGCTACCAAAGTGAATCACATCATAAATATCTCACCAGATGACATCAACCAAAATTCTAATATTAAAACAGAAATGCTCATTATAACACTGTAATTTGACTAGAAATTATCTTGTACGCATATCTAAAAGCACGCTCTATAAATCACAAGTCACGAATTGCAGCAATGGCAATGCATATAAAGAGCTTCATTAGATTTGCTCTACACAAAATTCCCTCGCAGACTTAAAACTCAAAATGTCCAAGTCTCAACGGTTTCTAATTCAAAACATGTACCCAAAACCCAAACAGCAAAACCAAAACAAACGCTGGAAAACCGGTTCCCAACTCAACAACAATAAAATTGCTTCATACCCCAGAAATACATAAGAAATGTGCTCACAAAGTAAATACATAAAATATTATTTCACTCAAAACATTTGTTGGCGTCGTTTGTTTTGAGTGAGAGATGATGATAATTGGGTTGATCGAGTCGGAGGCGCGATTGTAACTGAGGGGGAAGCGGGAGCAGGCAACAAAGTTAGTTGCTTCGAGGCGGAGACGAAAAGCGTCGTCAACGAGCTTGTCAGACGTGCAGCAGACGCAGTCAGTAAAGGTTGACTTAGTGGCAGTTTTTACTTTTGAAAATATAACAAAGTGGTCATAAGATAAATATAAAAACTAAATAAAATAAAATGGTGTCCGCCGTGAAATGTTGTTTGGCCGTGGCCGTTATGATTAGCCTGGCCTGTTCGGGTGGGTTGAAATTTTGAATATTCTGAAAATTATGATATATTTTTAAAGAAACGAGTTGAACTTTTCCAAAAGGCAAGATGAAAATGAATGAAAAATGTTTTGAGAATAATATAAAAAAGTTTGGTTGATTTTAAAAGTGCTTAAACAATTTTAAAATATTTTTTTTTAGCGAAAAGTAATATTAAAAATATTTGTAGTGAAATTTATTATTTGATTGAATTTATGATAATTATTAAAAATTTTAATTTATTTTTAGCAAGCTGTATAGTCCCAAAAAAATGATTTAAAATATATCTTTAAATTCAAAAATTAAAGAAAAATAGCCCAATATTTCTTTAATATACGCAACGTGAGATCTGTGCATATAATTAATTATATTCAAATAAATCTATATGTTTTGTTTGATTTTCTTCAAAACAACACGAATTTCTTATATTTTCCTATTACTCAATAAAATTATTTGTGGAAAAGTATATATATTCTCTATACAAATTCATAATTTTGTAAAGCCAACAACAATTTCTGAAATATATTTTCAAATAATTGTTTTAAGTTCATTGTGAAATATGACCAAGGTCTCACGCACACAGAGAGGGTCACGAATATTCAGTAAATATATTTACTGACGGGTGTGACTCTTGTTTATATTCCCACATTTATAACGACAGTCAACTACAAATTGAATTGTTTACAAATTCATTTGTACAAATCTCTAGGCATTGCTTGTATAACAACCCACATTAATTGCTATCAAATTGCAAATTTTCATACAACAGCATTTGATTTCAAGGGTAAAACCCATCTTTTATAGATGCCCTCTGGAAAAGTACATCTATTTTGCCAAACAAATATTTATTACCTTACACCTTTTGCAGCCTATGCCATCAAATGCTATCAGTGCGAATCTCTGACTATGCCCAAGTGTGGTCTGAAGTTCGAGGCAGATGATAGCCTGCTGATTGACTGTGCTCGTATTGGACCACCGCGTTATCTGCAAAACTTCTTCCCGCTGCGCAATGCCACCGGCTGCATGAAGAAGACCCTAGAAAGTGGTAAGTCCTATAATGCTATAGAAGATGTTTCAAATATCAAAAAAGAAAGAAGGTAAGGTGTGAACAGACATGAAAGTCGAGCTAGAGAATCCTGGAGCAAATTGCAAATTATGGAAAATATCGCTGCCTTTTGAAGTAACTCAGAAATCCATATACTAATGGAGATCATTCATTTCCTGGAATATATGCATATTCGTTATTTTGTATGAATAAACTTTAACAAGCAGCATTACGATCGATACTTTTGACAGCATCCAAGTTAGAAATTCAACTAACAGGCACGCCAGTCTCATTATAATGTTAATGACGATGATGATTCTGATGTCATAATGGCATAAATAACTATTAGTTTTAGAATTAGCCTTTTGCGCATTTGTTGCTTTTGCTTTTACCTACGTATCCCTCTCTCTCTCTCTCTCTGTCTCTCTCACTTCGTCTCAGGTATTTTGTGTCATGTAATTTTGTATAATTTTAAGCTTAATAACAATAGCAATGACGTGATTTATTCTCCACACAGAAATGTTCAAGATTTACATTTTAGCGAATGGATTAGCATGAAAAAGCCGTTGTTGATTGTTTTGTTGTGACCGGCATCAGGTCATAAGTATACAAGTATTTATTTCAAAAATTATTCGTTTGCTAATCAACTTTTAATTGAATTGAAAAAATAAATATAAAGAAATCAAGCGGCAGCGATGAGATCACAAAAAAGGCAGGCACTCAGGCAGGCAAAAAGTAAATCAACTGGAAAACTGAAATTGCAAAAAGACGGGCTTGAAATGCTGCTCTAGTTTTTCAGTAGTTGAGGTTGAGGTACATATTGTGGGTCTTGACTTTGTCGACTTGTTGACTCACAGATGCGTCACATGGGGTGCAACGAATCAACGAATTGTTGTTGAAATTGTTACAATGAACGTAATTATGCACAGTTTGTGATAAACAAATACATACCTCATATATACCTGACCAATATACACGTACAATTGTAGCAAATTAACAAATTAAACAAGAATGAAACAATACACATACAACTCATACTCTTTGTTCACCTGTTCAACATTATGGTTCATTGTTCAAGCCAGTGAAAGTTATTCCAACTCATCTGTAACTCTCTTCTTCCCCCTCTCCTCTAGTTGTTGGCCATCCACAGATTGTGCGCAGCTGTTACTTTGGCGACGTTTCCAACATTCAGAGCGGCTGTCAGTCGGACCCGTCGCTGCCCTTCGTCAAGCAATTGGGCTGCGATGTGTGTACCAAGGATGAGTGCAACAGTTCCAGCTCCCTGACACCCATTGCCGGCGCCATCCTTATGTTCTTCGGTGTGGCCCGTCTGCTGGCATAGATCTTCGGTCATAGTTCTTAATCTTATTTGATTTTTATAAGGCATTATGTGTCTCTTGCTCTCACTAAATTGATCTTTCTTTGTTTAAATTTCTGTCTATTTCATATTGGTAATAAAATGGTGTAGAATTTATTTATCTATATATATATAAAACTCTTTATCCTGATGGACTGTCTGTCTTAATATCAACGCACAGATAAAACGGAAATAGGTAAGATGCTAAAAGATGCGAAGCACTGTTCTAACTATTGATCAGATCGGAATGAAATGTTTGCAGTTAGTAGGCCCGATATATCGATAATCATCGATCATCAATTTTCCCATCCAACTTGCTCGTGGCAGCCCTTACCTTCTCGTACTCATCACCATCGCAGTCGAGGTTTGGTTACTGTAGAGATTCTCAATGGTTGCCTGTTCATGTGCTATGTTAACAGCGTGAACGGCGATGCCTTTGAAGAGACAGCCATACACTACCGTTGCCAGATGCGTCGTATTTCTCGCTATTATGCTCACAATATCCGATTGGAGGAGACCCAAGTGTTCAGCCGCACGTCTGTGCTTGTGCTGGCTTCAACAAATGTTATCAAAATGGTCAAGCCATCTGCCAGTGGCATCTATATAAACCCACTTATACACCATATACATACAACGTCTTATAAAGCCTTGTTTTATAAAAGATTAGCCTAGTAGATGGAGCCATAAAGGTTTGCCCCCCTGTCGATCCGTATGTTTCTATGCGACTTTTGTGCATATATTAGCAGTGTGAATGATATATGCGCTTCGGTGAGGCCGAAGCAAGCTTTGCGTTCTTGTTATACCCTTGCAGAGGGTCACTGTATTTGAAACGTATAGATATTTGAAACTACTATAGAAAGAATATGCATGTACTTGAGGGGAGTCGATATAAGTATGTCCGTCGATGTGTTCGTACGCTCGCCCATCCGATTATCCCGCCCGTGTGTTTTAAACATAAAGATCAGAGAAGTTTTAAGAGCTGCAGAGCTGAATTTTCTACCAAATGCTTCTTATATTTGGACGCAGGTTAAGTTTAAGATTCATCGGTATCGAACAACTACAACAACTATAATATAGCTGCCATAGAACCGACCCGCAGTGGTTGCCGTCATCGGCCATAGGTTCGCCTTTCAAGAGCTTAGGTAGAGCTCTTCCCCTCGGTTCTTAAGAATTCATGTTACATGTTGCTTGATAATATTTTAAGATTGTAAAATTTTATAGTTTAGCTGCTCGGAATTGCAGACGCTCGCGTATCGCGTATCTTTTGGGTCGGCTCAGACCAATCTTTTGTGCATATGGCTGGGCTAGAAGAAGCTATACATACACGAGAAGCCTTCGGTGTGGCTTTGGCTTTTGCAATACAAAGACTTACAGTCACGTAAATGTCTATTTCGCACTTCCAAGAACCTTAGGACCCGACGCTTATTTGGCTTAGTTAAATATGTCCAAGTAAATACCAGAGTATGTGCTTTTGAAATCAATATTGCTATTGACATTGCCCAGAGTCTTGTTATCAGCTGTCTATCAGAAAGAGAAGAAGAATTTCCATATTTTATGGTTGACTTTTTGTGTTCACTTGAAGATTGTGTAAAAAATATGAGGAATAATCTTGAACTCTGCTTACAGACAAATGTCTGGCATTGAGTGATAATTGCTGTTGAGCAGCCTTTCTCTGAGAATTATCTGAAGTCTTCAATGTGACTTCTCCGGTTATCTTCAACATGTATATTTAAAGCAGACATTATTCATACTCACATTAATATATAGTTTTACATATCTGTGACAGTGACTGCACCCTTAAAATACTCATAGCTCAACGATCTTTAACTTAATGAGATTTTTGCTTAGTCAAAGAGTTAGTCAGTTTCCCTGAATTTCAGAACCAGAACCTCTCCGAGATATGGCCATAAAATTGAAACAGCAAACGAGGCTCGATGACTCATCGTTTGTAGCACCTGGGGGCCTAATTACCGCGTGCATTCATATGAAGCAAATTCAGTGGCAAATTTTTATGTTCCAGCTTAAAATGTGAATTCAAGAAAAGGTCACGAAATCCGTTGACACTCCGCCCACCCTTGACGGTACCCTCATCTGAGAGGAAGTCAGTATTTGTATGTGTTTATGTATATAAGTATACATACATATGTCTGCCTTGTTAATCATGTCTAATTGGTTTTAATTTCATTTACAAGTTCATTTTGTCTGCTACCCTTCGAATTTGAGTTTACAAAGTGTTAAATGCACTTTTCATATGGAGGAGCATGGAGGAGTAACAGCTCTCAGCTCTGAGGCATCGCCAGAGGTCAAGAAACTAACATCTCAAGTGAGTCGACTCGAATCGAGGGGCACTTTCCATCTCTACAGCATCTCTTCCATACACAGACAATTGACCCAAACTCATTTGGCATAATTTAAAAATTACTTAATTGAAGAAAATAGAAAATTATGTAAAGCGCTGGGAAGACAGTTTCAGAAATGTGAAGTGTGGTGAATTTTGGTTAATTAAAAATAGAAGAAAGAAAGATGTTCTGGCACATAAATGATAGACAGACAGCTTGCTTAATGATTAAATATGCATATAAGACCGAAATATATATAAATCAAGGAGGTTAAAATATCCCACGAGAGTGTTCCATATGTTACATACATAAAAAGTCAGGAAAGAAGATGATTTGCCATAGTAAAATCCTGCATTAATTAGAGTTATCCGCTTTGGATCAAATTTGGACGGTAGAAGTAACTTTTCCAAATCTAATTTATACAAAAATTGACTCTTATAAGAAAAAACAGTTATTCAAAACTAAATGAAACAAAGTTTCACATTTCATTTTCCAAATTATGCAAAAGAAAAAGAAGAAAAATGTAAACATCTCCTAATCTGCATTGCAAAACAACTTTGGTAGATGGGGATACGATTTGCTCTTGCTTTTTACATACATACATGAATATACAAATGCTCAAAGTTGTTTAGAGCTTGAGCCCAACTGAAAATGTCGATTCGGTTCTGATTCAGCTACAATTGGTTCCGTTTATAGTTCGGTAGATAACGGAAAAAGGTTGATACCCGTTTCGGAACGGGTTCGGTTTGAGCCGGGCTGAATGACCTGAAGCCTATTGACTAATAATGTTCAAAAGGCAATTGCATTCACCAAGTGAACTAAACATGTAATAAAACTACTTCAAATGTAGGGAACTTCCTTGACCATCAGCCATATAAATATATTGGTGAATTGAGACTTATATGTGAAATCAAGCTGAAAGACTCTTTTCGCTTGAGCAATGACAATTAACGATCAAATCAAAAACATATTTATTGCCATTAATCCCAACTCAAATTTTCATCAGGTTCCATTCATTCAATGCTTGTTTGCAAACAGTAGTAAAACTTCAAATGCTTCTGTGAATGAGAATCATTATGTTATATATAAGACCATAAATCACAATCCGAGGATATATATAAATGCACTCAATATCTAATGTCATAAACAATTGAGAAAATTATATACAGAATCCATTTCACTCACAGCTTTATTGCGCAGCATTATTGAGAAACTTCAAAGCAAAACAGCCAAAACGAAAACCAAATAAAAAGTAATAAAAAAGAAATGAACTCATATTGAAAGACTAAAACATAATTCTTCAAAATATAAAGAAAAAAAATCAAACGAAATGAACAGCAATATTTTGTCTTTGTGAGATTCCAAATTATTTTCATTAAAGCCGAAAAAAAAGAACGACAAAACGAATTACAAATAAAATGCGGCTGACATCACCCAAAACAAGTCGACAGAAAAAAACTGTATATATACATTTTGCGGCCTTATATCCCAAAGTTTGTATGTCAAAACCACCAAAAAAAAAATATAAGAAAAAAATTCTAAGGCAGTCGCAAAACAAATTCCAAAATTCAACTACGAACCGACATAAATGCTAGTCGTATGAAACTCACTCACACACGAAATAAAACACTCAAAAGCAATGCAATGTGAGCATGTGAGCATGAGTAAGAGTGAGAATGAGAGTGAGAGTGAGAGAGTGGCTGGTTTCATTCAGTGGTTTTGAGTGGGTTGCGGTACTAGCGCGCACTTTTCAAACCCAAAAACCAGACGCTGTTCAGTTGCCGTGCCATCAAGTTCTGCTCCACATTTTCGAAAAGTTTTTCAGTTTTCCCGCAGTGAAAACGCATCAGTTTAAATATGTCCTCAAGTATTAAGTATTTGCTGACTGTGACCATCTTAGCCACTTTGGTCTATACGGGTAAGGCAAACACAGATACTTGGCATCTTCAAGTTTATTTATCTTAGGTGTATTTCCCATATATAGGCTATGCCATCAAGTGCTACCAATGTGAATCCAATTTGAATCAGAAGTGCGGCGAACACTTCGAGGCAGATGAGAGTTTGATATTCGATTGTGCGCGCATTGCTCCACCACGTTTCCTGCAAAGTTTCTTCCCCGTACGCAATGCCACTGGCTGCATGAAGAAGACCATTGAAGGCGGTAAGTTTTTTCTGGAGGGGTCAAAGGTTGTGTGGTGGGAGGTTAAGGAAATTTTGGGCTCAGCCTATGATGTCATTACTTGGGATGGACGGACAACGCCCACGCCAAGGGAAAGTAGTCGTTTAAGCAATTAGCTTGATTAATTTTAATCACAATGAATTGTAGGCGTAAACAACTGTGAGTATTCAGCCACAAATTAGACACCATAAACAAGTTTTTATTAATAGAAAAACTACATTTTTTTTTTATAATTTATGTGAGAAATACAGTTGGCCATTTGCATTTTATGGTTATTGTTGGGGTTGACTATAAATAAGCACATTTGTAATCGTATGATTTGAATATTTTGACATCATTTCGAAATACTGATAGAAAGTGTCATAGATTACGCATTAGGTTTGGCAAAGATGAAAAACATACAGCATTTTTTAGATGAATAGATGGATAGATAGATAGATAGTTTTATGAAAGTATATTTACAGAAATGTTCGGATTTTGAACGACTTTAAAGTTTAAACCAATCCCATCGGTTTTCCTCTTTGAGTTCTTTGTGAAATTGCTTATTCAAGGTTTGAATTTAAACCATCTCAACACATCCATTGAAATTCATTCGTATATATAGACGCACATTTGTGCTAGAATTGGCAATTCTATTTCAATAAATTTCAATCAGAAAGCTCAAACGGACTAAAGTCTATTAATATTTTTAACAAAAATTAAACACTCATCAGTTCGTTTACGGACGCTCGACCATTTATGATTAAGAGAACAAAGCAATGGAGATTGTGCTTGGATATGGTTTTGATATTTATATATTATATTCCTGGCAAGCTTACCCAGTTAGCCTAAAGTAGGCAACCTTAAGATAAGGGGGCAATAGATACTAAGGCCTTCAGCTAGGTATTTTGTTAAGATAAGTATAATATATATATATATGTTTACTTATTATTTAAACAATTTGAAATATTACTCTTAATATTTATCCAGTTTTGTCGGAGTTCTGTTTTTGGTTCTTCATGTGTGATAGTTTCAGGCTTCTAGCTCTTGGCATTGTTCGTTAGTCAAGTCAGGCAGGACAAAGAGTCTTATATATATATATACATATATAGTATATATAAATAGTTCCTACAGCATATATATAATTCACACCTGGATCTTTTTGAATTTAATATCTCCAAAATTTTTAATTAAAACGCCAACTTCAACTTCCATCTAATTTTGCAAATATTTTACATATTTGAGGTTTTGAGAGTTTCCAATTTTGTGGCCACACCCTTTTCCCGAAAGCACGTTGCGCCATAAATTTGAAAAACAAATACAATATGAGAAATGTTGCTTGACATCATATCATTGGGGCTGTCGAGTTTGTATTCAAAGTGAAAACATGTGGCTGGGGCTGTTTATTTTGCATTTTAAGGCAATTAGATTGAATCGTATTTCACATCCAAAGCAATTTTAAATCAGAGAGGCAGAGAATAATTATAGGTTTCTTTTTTTTATTCTATTTCTATAATATATATATTTATATAGCTTAACAGAGTGTATAATAATGAGGTCATATTATTCAAAACATATAGAAGGAAATATCTCTGAGTTCAAACACACAAGTACATACAAACAATTTTGATCAGCTTGATAAACAGATTGTCCCAAGCTGAAGTTGAGTTCGAGAGGAATTGCAAAAATAGCTCAATTACTGCCAAATGTGGAAAGTATTTGGCTAGACCCAGGCTCATTAATGATAAGTATATTATGTGTGTGAATTTGAAATCTTATCAGTAGCTTTAGGTGTATTCCAGAAACAAAATTTAAGCAAATGAAACACTTAGCTGGAAGCCAGTGTTAGCTCATGTGGTGTAGACTAATGATCTGCCTTTGTATAAAACCGGCAATGTTTAGTTTAGTTGAATAATTTAGTTTCCCTTCCTTTCTGGCTTTATTACTTTTATACATTTTTCACTCACCTTACAAGTTTTTGTTCAACTGTTTACATTTTCTATAATTGTGATCAATTTTCCTATAAATTGACCACAATGGGACCTCAACAATTACTATTCGTACGTATACTTAATTACATTAACAATTAAGCAACGCCTCATTTCGCACCACATAAACAAGTACGTATAATGTGGGTGCCAGAGCGAGAGGAATGGGGAGGAGGAGATCAGGGTGCGGCTATAGCAATTAAGTGGCTCACAAGATGTCATCCATAAATTAGTCAGAGTTATATGTACAGCCGGGTACATCAAACACAATTGAGCTCGGCTTGTTTTTATAAAAACGTGTTGCCAGATCTACACTCACACACTGGCATATATTCAACTGATTCAGCTGATTCTTTTACTTCAGAGTTCAATTTTAGGTAAAATCAGCTTATTTGCAAAATTACCTGAACAATATCTTTAGAGTTATTGTATATATATACTATATATAGTATCTGAATGGTTGTAAATCCCCATGCAATTAAAGTTTCTTTATTGTTTTTAAAAGCAATTATTTGCTTGAACATTTTTGAAAATGTACATAAAAATAATAGTAAAACAAATAATGATTATAAAAGGCAAAAGAATTAGCAGTCTGAGTGGAAAATTCGCATATTTAACATGAATTGCTGAAAAATTTGCATAAAAAACAA
Source organism: Hirtodrosophila duncani (assembly GCA_037043425.1). Taxonomy (NCBI): domain Eukaryota; kingdom Metazoa; phylum Arthropoda; class Insecta; order Diptera; family Drosophilidae; genus Hirtodrosophila; species Hirtodrosophila duncani. Next base: position 11,203,750 of record JBAMBM010000057.1, on the reverse strand, counting down.
ATAAGAAAAGTTATTACGAACATGCGAAAATTGCATACACTGATAGAAACTTATATGTCACTCAAAGTCATAGGAAATTATAGACAGATCAACGCCAGGAATCAGACTTTACTTGTCAGAATTCTCTCTTTTAAATATATGTATTTATATGTACTGCTGTTCATCCTATCACATAAAGTTAAACCTATATCAATAGCCGAAGCTTATATACCCTTGCAGGTTCGTTTGAAATTGGGTCTAATTTGGTTTAATTCGGCTAAAAAACAAAAAACTATTGTACGAGTATAATAATCCGGTATATAAGAGTTGATTTCGTATCGGTCAGTTATATGGGAGCTATATGAAATAGTGAACCGATCTGGATCAACTTTGGTCAGCAGACGTAGGGGCTTTTAAAACTGACATTTACCAAATTTGGTTCAATTTTGATAGGAAACTATCGACTTTGCTGTAAAAAGAATTCATTCCCAATCCGTGGGTTATATGGGAGCTATACGATGTAGTTATCCGATCCAAATGAAATTTGGTCAGCACACATAGTCGCATCTAAAAGGGAAATGTAACAAATTTCAATTCGGATGAAAATAAAGTTGTGTATTCTAAGAGTTTATTCCAAATCTGTCGTTTATATACGGACCATGTGATATAGTGGTCTGACCTTGACAATTCTTAAGCCCATGGAGAGGGTAATATAGTTTGATGCTTCAATCTGTCTAAGAGCAATTAACATAATTTATTGGAATTAGAAAAGAGAAGGATGACAGTGTCTTAATCGAAATCAAACGTAAGATTTTTGGCATGCTAACTCCAACTTAAGGAAGCTTTCAGAAGGGATAACCTCAAGGAGCAAAACTGATTCTTACAAGATGATGAAAGTGACTCAGTTGTAATAATAGCGATGTAAAACTTTTAGCAAAAGCTGCCTATTTCTGTACGCCCTGAATAGATCGTCGAGAAACGTCGAGGCGAAACAATATGTAATAAAGCTGTCATAGGAATTTCTTATAGCAAATGTTTCAGCTCTATAATTTTACAATCGAGAGACGCAATTTCATGACATATATCAAAAGCAACCCAATTCTGTAGATCAACTAACAGCTACTCCGTTGCCCCTTCCCATGTTTATATATTTACAATATTCTACAGAACTTAATGCAAATTCAATTTCTCACCTGCTACTACTTCTTTGCGAATCTTTTCAGTGCCCGGCCATCCATCCATCATACGTAGCTGTTACTTTGGTGATGTTTCCAATACCCAAACTGGCTGCCAGGCAGATCCCTCCCTGCCGTTTGCCAAGCAGCTGACCTGCGACGTTTGCATCAAGGATGAGTGCAACAGTTCCAGCTCCCTGACACCCATTGCTGGCGCCATCCTTATGTTCTTTGGTGTGGCCCGCTTGCTGGCCTAAGGACCATTGGAAAGCCTTGCTTATTTTTATAACTTTTTATAAAGAATAACTGAGCATTCACCTAAGTATCTCAGAGTTACATTCATAATTGCATACATATTTGTGCCTTAAGCTTAAGACTTTCCATTGTCGCTTTGATTAAGTCTAAATTTTGATGTATCACTTTTGAAAGCATTTGTTCTTCACCTGAAACGCATCTGGCCACATTAAAATATTGCTTAATTTATTCAAATGGGGCTTTTCTGATATTGTGAATGCACAGCAGGATGTCTGCGAAGGGGGGAGGAATGGAATATGGGAAATGTTGCTACATTGACTAAAAGCTGCGTGCTTGACTATAATTAAAGCTCACTCCCACACACACAGGCACAAAATGAAAGTTCCTCTCTCCCTCTCTCTCTCTCTCTCCCTCTCTATGTTCCTGCTTCTCCGGCTGATAAAGAAAGGTCGAAGAGTTTTGCCCATGGCCTTTTCCAACCAAAAGTGCTATAAATTCTGGCTAGAATATTTTCTACTTTATGGGGCGCGCGCGCGTCTCTGAAAGAAGACTGAAGAAAAGCCATTAAAATTAGAAAAATTCAAATGACGGCAGTCGCTGGTCGACGGCGACGATGATGGCGTAAGAGAGCCAAGGAGTTCAATTTGGAAACGCTTTGGCAGTTTTTTTTTCAGTACAATTTTGAACGTGGCCGTGTCGACTGACTGACGGCTAAACGGCGTGCCCTATAAACAGACAGAACGAACCAAAGCCGGAAAAACAATCACAGCAACAACAAAACCAACAACAAGAAGAAAAGTGAAAGGCGCGTCAATCGCACATTGTGGAAAACGTTGCCATTGCCAATGCAAAGAGCGGTCATAAAAAGAAAAGGCGGCGAAAATAATTGTGTTTACGTTTTGTGCCTCAGAAATATGTAAAAATAATTTATAGAAATACATATCGTGATATATATATATACATATATACCTATATATCCATATATATATGTATATATAAATATATATACAGAAATATAAAATCCAAATTCATTTCAATTGAAAGTCAAGTGGCGAGTGAAAAATATCATTCAAATATAGATTTTCAAAAAAAAAACTCAAAAAGATGAATGAAAATTTGTTCATGTTTTATTTATAAATAATAACAATATTCATATGGTTTAAACGTGTTGAATTATAAAGAAATAATATACTATATCCATCATCATCTTGATTACAAATATGCAGCAGTATTTACTTGTAGTTGGCGCTCTTATTACGTCGCTGGCCGCAGGTCTGTGTTGTGCCCCATCGCCTGTGATCGTAAATAGTAAAAATATATTTTGAAATTTTTGAAATATTTTTTTGTTTTTGTTTCAAAATGTACACAGCTTACGCCATCAAATGTTATTCATGCGAATCGGTTTACGAGACAAGCTGCGGCGAGAATTTCGAAGTGGAAAATCATTTTAAATACGATTGTGACTTTATAGCACCGCCACGATTTCTGGAACCCGAATTATCCATTAAGAATGCAACGGCGTGTCTTAAGCGTGTGTTCAAAGGTGAGTTTTGGACAGATGAAAAATGAAAATAAAATTGCCATAGATATATTTTAGAATGATGAATAGGAATATGAAAGAAAATGTGAGACTATTTGTCAGTTGTTGAAAATTTGGCAGTTCAGAAATTGGAATATTTCAGAAATCTTATGAAAGTTGCTTTTGAACGACCTTTATATATCAACACCTTGAATCGTTATACAGAAATCTCCAAATCTAAAATATATATTAATTAAATGTCAAGATTGTATTGCAATGAAATTTAGAGGATGAGTGTTGGAAGAAGATCAATAATGACTTACATAGTTTATACTTAGTGATTTATCTGTATTTATATATAAAGTCAAAGTTTTCATGTAAATTTCATTACGAGTTTATGTCAAACGAACATCACAAACGATCAGCAAGATATATGTTCTGCGCTTTCTATTTATACCTAGAGATCTTATAATCGGATATCGTTATGAGAGAACTCTCTATGTAAATTATGAATGCGTTGAAATTTCAAGAAACTGAGCAAGCCAGTTCCACATAACGAATTCTGATATTTAGTTAATATTTTCGAAACACAAATTTACTTCTCAATTTCAATATTGCTCATACGACAAGTTGCACACACAAGGAAGTGCATTTTCATATTCATCTCAGGCAAATACTTTCTGAACACTTTATGAATTACAAGTTGTCTTCTCAGTTTAAAAGTTTTTGGTTATATGACTCATACGACATGTTGTAACTACAAATGAATGTATAATCACATATATATAAGGCGAGTTTTCATGAATATTTTCGGAACTAGAA